>CM020246.1:33177327-33777327 GCA_009819775.1 Phoenicopterus ruber ruber | reverse complement strand
GCATTTTTGTACATTAAATCCCTTGTGAGAAACCATCTTTCAGGAAGGAACAAGGGCCAAGCAGCAGTAGACAGTAAAACTATCAAGTTACAGGCTTTATCAAAATGGTTTCCTACTAAGTGAAGCTTAATATGACAATTTTGGGGAATGAGATACAAGACAGATAGCTGTTATAATGAAAAATAAAATTACTGGAAACTTGTGGTTGCTGTATTTCAATTTTTTCTCTTTTCCATATACTAATTTTTTGGGAAAACATTATGTTTAATGTGAAGTCATTTGTTGCTGCAATAATTTAATAAGTAATATAATAAAGCTATTGAAACAAACAAGCTTAAACAGGTTACCAAAGTATTCTCCTGTGTTTTAAGCTTGTTTCATAATATTAAATATAATAAAGTCAAGTGCTTGTTTTATAACAAGGGACAATATGATTAGCATGCAATTGAGATCAAAATCATGAGGAAACCTCATTTGTATAACACAAATAGCTGTCATACTCTACATACATGGGCAGCAAACAACGCTCCTAGACAGTGAAAACCTAAGCCCAGGAGAACAGATCTGTCAGCTTTGTTTTGTGATTCCACTCATTGTGTGAAGGTAGTAGTTCAAAAAGCACCATGGCAGAAATGATGATATATTTTACCATGTCATTTAGAATCATAGAATCATTTAGGTTGGAAAAGACCTTTGAGATCAAGTCCAACCGTTAACCTAGCACTGCCAAGTCCACCACTAAACCATGTTCCTAAGCACCACATCTACATGTCTTTTAAATACCTCCAGAGATGGTGACTCAACCACTTCCCTGGGCAGCCTGTTCCAATGCTTGATAACCCTTTCTGTGAAGAAATGTTTCCTAACATCCAATCCAAACCTCCCGTGGTGCAACTTGAGGCCATTTCCTCTTGTCCCATCACCTGTTACTTGGGAGAAGAGACCCACACCCACCTCACTACAACCTCCTTTCACCTCACTTACAACCTCCTTTGTAGTGACGTGCCCATAACTGAACACAGTATTCAATGTGTGGCCTCACCAGTGCTTAGTACAGGGGGACAATCCCTTCTCTAGTCCTGCTGGCCATGCTATTTGTGATACAAGCCACGATGCTATGAGCCTTCTTGGCCACCTGGGCACACTGCTAGCTCTTATTCAGCCGGCTGTTGACCAACACCCCCAGGTACTTTTCTGCCAGGCAGCTTTCCAGCCACTCCCCCCCAAGCCTGTAGCATTGCCTGGGGTTGTTGTGACCCAAGTCCAAGACCCAGCACTTAGCCTTGTTGAACCTCATACAATTGGCCCTAGTCCATTGATCCAGCCTGTAGAGATCCCTCTGCAGTCTTCCTTCCCTCAAGCAGATCAACATTCCTGCCCAATTTGGTGTCATCTGCAAACTTACTGAGGGTGCACTCGATCCCCTTGTCCAGATCATTGATAAATATATTAAACAGAACTGGCCCCAATACTGAGCCCTGGGGAACACCACTGGTGACCCGCCACCAACTGGATTTAACTCCATTCACCACAACTCTTTGGGCCCAGCCACCCAGAGAGTTTTTTAACTATCAAAGAGTACGCCCATCCAAGCCATGAGCAGCCAGTTTCTCCAGAAGAATGCTCTGGGAAACAGTGTCAAAGGCTTTACTAAAGTCCAGGTGGACAACATCCACAGCCTTTCCCTCATTCACTAAGCGGGTCACCTTGTCCTAGAAGGAGATCCAAGTCAGTCAAGCAGGACCTGCCTTTCATAAACCCATGCTGACTGGGCCTCATCACCTGCTTGTCCTGCACGTGCTGCATGATGGCACTCAAGATGATGTATTCCATAACCTTCCCCAGCACTGAGATAAGGCTGACAGGCCTGTAGTTCCACAGATCCTCCTTTCGTCCCTTCTTGTAGATGGGCGTCACATTTGCTAACCTCCAGTCAACTGGGACCTCCCCAGTTAGCCAGGACTGCTGATAAATGATGGAAAGTTGCTTGGTGAGTACTTGTTTGTGTCCAAGTGGTATAGCAGGTTGCTAACCATTTCCTCTTAGTTTATGGGGGCTTCATTCTGCTCCCCATCCCTGTCTTCCACCTCAGGGGGCTGGGTACCCTGAGAACAACTGGTCTTACTAGTAAAGACGAAGGCAAAGAAGGCATTAGGGATCTCAGCCTTTTCCTCAACCTTTGTCACAATGTTTTCCCCTGCATCCAATAAAGGAAGGAGATTCTCCTTAGTCCTCCTTTTGTTGCTAATGTTTTTATAGACACATTGTTTATTATCTTTATCACATCTGTATTATCTTTATTGTATTACTATAGCAGTAGTCAGATTAAGTTCTAGTTGGGCTTTGGCCCTTCTAATTTTCTCCCTGCATAACCTCACAACATCCTTGTAGTCCTCCTGAGTTGCCTGCCCCTTCTTCCAAAGGTCACAAACTCTCTTTTTTTTCCTGAGTTCCAGCCAAAGCTCTTGTACTGGGTTTGTGTGGCAAGCTTTTGGTAGCGGGGGGGGGCTACAGGGGTGGCTTCTGTGAGAAGCTGCTAGAAGCTTCCCCTATGTCTGACAGAGCCAATGCCAGCCGGCTCCAAGACAGACCCGCTGCTGGCCAAGGCCAAGCCAACCAGCGACATTAGTAGTGCCTCTGGGATAACATAGTTAAGAAGGGCAAAAAAACTGCTGTGGGATTATAGCAGCAGACAGAGGAGTGAGAAGATGTGAGCATAACAACTCTGCAGACACCAAGGTCAGTGAAGAAGGAGGGGGAGGAGGTGCTCCAGGCGCTGGAGCAGAGATTCCCCTGCAGCCTGTGGTCACCATGGTGACCATGGAAGACCATGGTGAGGCAGGCTGTCCCCCTGAAGCCCATGGAGCTTAATGGTGGAGCAGATATCCACCTGCAGCCCGTGGAGGACCCCATGTTGGGGCAGGTGGATACCCGAAGGAGGCTGTGACCCCATGGGAAGCCCATGCTGGAGCAGGCTCCTGGCAGGACCTGTGGACCCGTGGAGAGAGAGGAGCCCACGCTGGAGCAGGTTTGCTGGCAGGACTTGGGACCCCGCAGGGGACCCACGTTGGAGTAGTCTGTTCCTGAGGGACTGCACCCTGTGGAAAGGGCCCACGCTGGAGCAGTTCATGAACTGCAGCCCGTGGGAGGGACTCATGTTGGAGAAGTCCATGGAGGACTGTCTCCCATCAGAGGGACTCCATGCTGGAGAAGAAGAGTGTGAGGAGTCCTCCCTCTGCAGAGGAAGGAGCAGCAGAGATGCTGTGTGATGAACTGACTGTAACCCCCACTCCCCATTCCCCTGCACTGCTTGGGGGGAGGTAGAGAAATCGGGAGTAAAGTTGAGCCCAGGAAGAAGGGAAGGGTTGGGGGAAGGTGTTTTAAGATTTGGGTTTATTTCTCATTATCCTACTCTGATTTGATTGGCAATAAATTAAATTAATTTTTCCTGAAGTCAAGTCTGTTTTGCCCATGATGGTAATTGCTGATTGATCTCCCTGTCCTTATCTCAACCCACAAGCCTTTTGTTATATTTTCTCTCCCCTGTCCAGCTGAGAGGGGAGTGATAGAGCGGCTTTGGTGGGCAGCTGGCATCCAGCCAGGGTTAAACCACGACAGCTCTCTGTTCAGCCAGGCTGGTTTTCTTCCCTGCCAGCTCGTCTTTCGGCACATGGGGATGGCCTGCTTCTGTTCCTTTAACACTTCCTTCTTGAAGAACGTCCAGACTTGCTGGACTCCTTTGCCCTTCAGGACTGCCTCCCCAGGGACTCTTGTCAACCAGGCCCCTAAACTGCCCTCTGGAAGTCCAAGGTAGCAGTTCTGCTTACCCCGTTCCTTACTTCTCCATGAATAGAAAACTATCCTTTCATGATGGCTGTGCCCAAGACAGCCTCCAGCCATAACATCACCCACTAGTCCTTCTCTGTTTACAAAGAGCAGGTCCAGCAAGGCACCTTCCCTAGTTGGCTCACTCACCAGCTGTGTCAGGAAGTTATTTTCCACACACTCCAGGAACCTCCTAGGCTGTTTCCTCTCCACTACATTGTATTTCCAGCAGACATCTGGTGAGCTGAAGTCCCCCACGAGAACAAGGGCTGGCAATCTCCCAGCTGCTTACAGAACATTTCTTCTGCCTCTTCACCACCTATCATGGGTGGTCCATGATATCCACCTTCTTGGCCTTGCCCCTGATTCTTACCCATAAACACTAGATGCTATTGTCACCATCATCAAGCTCTACACAGTCAAAATGCTCCCTAACATACAGGGCTACCCCACCACCTCTCCTTCCTTGCCTATCCCTTCTGAAGACTTTATAGCCATCCATTGCAACACTCCAGTTGTGTGAGTCATCCCACCAGGTTTCCGTGATGGCAACTATGTCATAGTTTTCCAGATGCACAATGGCTTCCAACTCCTCCTGTTTGTTGCCCATGCTGCCTTCATTGGTGTAGATGCACTTCAGCTGGGCTATTGATCCTGACACCTTTTTTGTGGGAGAAGCCCTAATTCCTACGTAATCATTCTCAGGTGCTTCCATGGTTTCTAACAAATCAATAACCCTTGCGACTTTGCTGCCACGTGGATCTCCATCCCCTACCTCCAGTGAGGCAACAGACCGAAGGACCTCACTAGCACACCATCCCTCAAACATTGCTGTGCCACCCCCAGACTTATCTCTAGCGAGCCTGGTTTTATCTCTTTTCCCCTTCAAATCTAGTTTAAAGCTCTTTCAATGAGCCCTGCTAACTCCTGTGCAAAGATCCTTTTCCCCCTTTGAGACAGGTGTACCCCATCTGTCGCCAGCAGGCCTGGTGTCACGTAAGCACACTCATGATCAAAAACTCCAAAATTCTGCCAGTGACACCAGGCTGGGAGCCAGGTCTTATCTGCTGGTTCTTCCTGTTTCTTCCCTCATCATTCCCTGCAACTGGAGGGATAGAGGAGAACACCACTTGTGCTCCTGACCCCTTAACCAGTCGTCCCATAGCCCTGAAGTCTCTCTTGATTGCCCTTGGACTTCTCATTGCACTTTGTCTCTACCTGCCTGAAAAATCAATAATGGATAATAATCTGAGGCCTGTACTAGGGTATGGAGCTTTCTCTTCACATCTTTAACTCAGGCCCCAGGGAGGCAGCAGACTTCCCTAAGAAGTGGATCCAGTCTGCATATTGGGCCTTCTGTTCCCTTCAGAAAGGAGTCTCCTACGACAATGACCTGTCTTTTTTTTCTTTATGGAAGCAGTTTTGACACAGGGTATAGGCCAACTTAACCTCGGTGACACCTCCAAGCTAGGTGAACCATCATCCTCGTTATTGTTTGGTTCCACTTGCAGAGCCTCGTACCGATTATGCCAGGGCACTCGGGAAGGTGGGGTAGTCATGGAGGAGACACACCTGCTGTGCCAGGCAGGAACTTGTCATTGCCCCCTATCCCTTAAGTCACTGTGTTCAGCCAGGCTGAGAGAGGATAGGGATAGGGAATCCTCTGTATCGTGCATCCTGCCTGCCTGTTGGGCCTGTCCCAGGGAAGGTAGGGTGGAATTCCAGTAGTCAATCTCTCTCTCGCTCTCCCTGATACTCCTCAGCCTACTCACCTCCTCCCGGAACTCTGCCACTAAGCGGGGGAGTTCCTCTACCTGGGCACAGGTCCCACAGGTGTGCTCGCTGCTGCCGTCCGATACTGGCGTAAGAGCAGGGCTCACCCTGCAGCCTGGCACCTGGGCGGCAGCGTGTTCCCACTGGAGCTCGGTCTGGGAAGCTGCATGAGTCGTGGTGGGTGCAGAGCTTAGAGAGTCCATGGCTTTCTGCCAGCTGGACACCGTTGCTCCCTGGTCAAGCTGGCAGAGCTTCAGTGCCCTTCCTGCATGCCCTTGCACACAAACTGCTGTGCCACGCCCTGTTTGCCTGCCCTGGTCACGGTGCTCCTGGTCACAGGTGCTCCCTAAGGGCTTCTTTGGCTGCCGTTACTCCCGGCCCCGCCCAGGTCTTGTCAGCTGCTGCCACGTGAGCTGCCGGCTCCTGGCGACTCTCTCAGCTCCCCCCGAGGTTCTCCCAGTTCGGGAAACCGCCCTGTGCACCACAGTGGAGTGCTCCTTTAAAGCATATTTCTGTTTCAGAACCTTGTGAAAGCCTGAAATTTAGAATTTTGTAGTATCGGCTTAAAAGACTCACATAAAATATTTTTTCTTAATATTTGGACAGGTCTGGCAGACTTTGTTTCCATTCTATTTCTTTTGGTTTTCCATGAGATTCTTTCTTGCTCTTTTGTTCATAGTTCTTCAGGAGTGGAGTTGATTATTGCTATCCCACATGCTGCACAGTACAGCTGTAGAATCTTCCCTGCAGCAGGTGATTTAGAGGTGTCTATTGTAAGTCTATAAAATGCTTTTGCATTCCAAATCCCTCAAATCAGTTTTTTTCTAGATATTGGAGTGTATGCAGGAACACAGGGCTTCTTCAGATTCCTGTAAAGGTCCTGTACTCATAGAAATTCTGTGGTAGTAACCAATCTAATATTGTCAAAACTCTTAGCTGTATAAATATCTGCCTTGTTACGTTTGTTAATATCTGGTGCTTGAGGAAACACTAAAAGTGCTTAGTAAGAATATGCTGAAGTGACTATTAGAGAATTCTCACTATAACGCTGGTATATTACTTAACATAAGATTCCTGGTGATCAATTTTTTTCTTATGTTTTGAATAACTGATGCTATATAAAACGTGTGTGTGTGTGTGTGTATTGTCTATAATAAAGCTTTATTTTTGAGGAAAGAAGTATACAAAACCAATGGTATCTCATGGTTTGAGGAACCAGGGTTTCAACAACATGTTAAAACACTTTGTATGTTTCTGAGTATAGGAGGCAACTGAGATAACTGCATTAAACAATTGATAAATACAATGAAATTATGGTAAAGTAAGTTTTTCTGTAGGTTAAAAAAAAATCAAGCAATACACAACAGAAATCAACAACTTTTATGGGAAAATCCAGCAAAAAAAAGAATCTCTAAGCACTTGTTTAATTTGGATCAGTTAAGTTTAGTATACTTGGAGCAATTAAAAGATACAGCTGGTAGAGGTTGACTATGGAAGGGAGTTCATTTCCAATAGCATAATCTTTCCAATCTATTCAAAGTAGAAAGATGAATAGTCTAATTAATTCCTTGCATAAATTGAAAAAGTTCAAATTATGTAAATTAGACATGGGATTCTCCCCAGTTGTGTTTCCAAACTGTAGGTATAGCTGATTTGTCAGAGAACCTTCTTACATTGTTTTATTGGCCTGCAATTTGTGTACATAAAAGACAGGCAGATGACTGAAGCAGAACTTAAGAATGATACAGACAACTACTGAAGTATCAAGGAATCTTTGCAAAATTTGAATTAGAGATGAAATCTTGTCCTGTACTTTAAACAGTATTTTGTTGAGACAGAAGTTTAAACAAAGGCTTGTGGTATGCCTGATTTAGTAATCTGTAATATACACTTTAAAAAAGGGGGCACAGACAAATCTAAGTAGTATTGGCACCGTTAAAATAGCAGTACTGATTTTATGCATCTTACTATGTTTTTTAAAAAGATGACATTATACTATGTATGTATTTAGAAAATATTACTTAATATATTAATGCTTTCAACTTTCTCCTTCACTTAAGAATGACTTGATTATTCTCCTGAAGGTTTTATCGGACAAAACCCACAAACTGACACAGAACCAATGGATGAAAATAAATCACTGGAAAACTGATACCAGGAACATACCTACTCTTATGTCAAGGTCATGTCCATGCCATCCTCTAATACTCAGTATTTATGTTTTTCTATAAAATAAAAAGGAATTTAAAAACAACAACAACAACAACAAACCCAACAACAAAAAACCAAACCAAAACAAAACAAACCTTCTTATTCTTCTACCCATTTCTTCTTACTATTTTTTTCCTAGTCCCTTCCTACTTCAGATCTTAATTTTTTTAAACTCCTTTCACACATATACTTTATTTGTCTATTACCTCATGTGGTTGAAGAAGGAATACGAAAGTTCAGGACCTTGGCCAAATTTCTCAAAAAAACACCAATTAGCCAATCAAATGTGCAATATATTCCTTTAGAGATAATTGTTAAATTAAAGAAAAAAATGTAATGGGAGGAAACAGAAACATCTGTTTCCTGGGCATCTTTTGAATGATCTGAGTCTGTAAAAGGCAATAGGCAACCACAAGAGTTTTGAAGGATGTGTCTTTACTCCGAGGATGTTAAGCAACTGAATGGATTCTTCTAACTGTCCGTAGTTGTCTTGCTCAGATTTTTGACAGTTTTATGTCAGTGAAAGCAGTGTCAAGGAAGGAACTTGACATAACATGTGGGCTTCAGTTTTATTTTATGTTCAGCTTGTGATGCCTTTTTCTACTAGCTGGCATTTAATAATTTTCTTGGTCATGAATCTGTAGGGGGGCCATCAGAATTCATCACCCCAGAAATGTCATAATTTTAAATTTTTTTATAGTATTAAATAATCTGATCTACAAAACCAATAAAACAACAACCAACCAAACAAAAAACTTTTTTCCATTTAAAAGTAATGAAAGGTACTTTTAAAGACAGAATTTGCAGAAGTAAATCTAAAATGCTATTTTACCTAAATCCCTCTGAATGCTGTGCCACAAATTATCAGGTATATGACTACAGGTGTGCTTGTATGTTCACTGGTAAAACCTTGTTGTTAGATACCATATTTAACATTGTATTTGGAAAACTTTACTTCTGATCACTTATTTACATACAGATAGATGGACATAAACACAAACATATGTGGGCATGTGTGTTTAAAAGCATCTTAATCTTCTGGAATACATTCTAGATTTGATCCTGTTCAGTCCTTAAATGTGCATATGTGCTTTATAGATAGACATACATACTCTTTTATATATATACATTTCCAATGCAATAGGTAATATTTTCTTAGAAGCACTGCAAAAGTGCTTAGCCACTTATTCTTTTAATGTAAACTTCAAGCATGATAATTGTAATAATACAGAAAAAGCCAATACAGCAAAATTATCTTTTAATACCCTTAGCAGTAGATTCACTAGCGTGTGAAATGATATGGCTAGAGATTTTGCAGGTCATGCGACAGTAAAAGTAAAAGATTGTATGTACATTAGGAATAAGGTCTGAGGTTCTTTTAGGTTTTTTTTTGCTTTTGTGACATTCACAAAAAAGTTACTCCTGCTGAAACATATTCTATCCTTACGAAAGATTAAAATATATCACCTAAAAAAATGATTTCTTTTATTTGATACACAATATTTTCACCAAATTAATTTTTTATTAAGGAATAGCACCAATGAAAAGTTAACCAACTTGCATAAAATCTGAAAGGGAAAAAAAAATGCTTTTATACTGAAGACAGCTTTCATTTTTTAGTAAGCTTACTCTGAAAGTATTGATTAAAATGTCCTACCATGGCCACAGCCTAGGGCAAATTATCATTAGAATGATGCTATACAATCTTGATGTAATTCTGTCTTTTGTACCTCTGAGAATGCCATTGTATCTCTTGGGAATATGATTATTTCTGAAGTTAAAATCAACTTTAAAAGAAAAGGCAGCTTGAATCCTATTTTCAGGTGGATGGAGCTAAACATACAGTGGGAATAAATATCTTCTCACATAAACCAGAGACCCACATTACTGTCCTCGGGGTTTTGCAGTGGTGGTTATATTCTGTTCTTTGTAAGGAACTTCACTAGCTGTCAGCCAGCAATAACTGCACTTCGAAACAGACCAAGAGACAGGGCTTGTGGACTGAGAGACAGGGCTATCATGTAGACTTCCAAATTCTAGAAGACAAGGATTTGTTAGAAAAGAAATGAAGTCAATCACGGAAGAAATGATGGTGTAGTACTGCTAAACAGGCATTAATTTTGGAATCATTTTCTCCAGTAGCATTATTTAAACTATTCAATGGGTGACAGACATACCTTTCCTGACACACTAGCCATCACTAGTAATGGACATACCAGTGGCTACCATTGTCAATGGATTATTAGCAATCATTCTTAGACTGATTTTCTAACGTATTTTTGAATTTCTTTGACAATTCACAGCCATTCCACTAAATATAATTATTGTTGGTTGCTGTCAGGCTATAGGAAATGGGGAAAAATAGTTTGAAGTTATTACCTTATATTTAAAGGCCATGTCAGCATCTGCTTTCGTAAGCTTAGAGTTACTCCCATTTACAAAGGATGTGGACTTGGAAATGTAAATTACAAGTTAAAGGTAAAATTGTTTCTTTCATCCAGCCTCCAACATTATTACTGAATATCTGAAACAGAGATGATTTAAAAAGCAACATAGCAAAAAGTTTTCCATTTGCTTCAGCAGAGATCTGTTAACTCTCTGAAGGAAGGAATTTTTCCCCAAGACCAAAAGAAATTGTACTACCATTTTGTAATGCTGCAAGAGAAAATTAGTGAGGCATATAACTTCACTGAAGTCACTGATAAAATTACATCAGGGATAAATTTGAGAACTTTTTTATTAAAGAAGATAACTATTCCCTTTCTCAAAAAAAAAAAAAAAAAAGAAAGAAAGAAAGAAAGAAAGAAGTAATGACATATTTGAACTATTTTTTAGTTTCTAAAGAACTGAGAATTCTTCTTCTGGAATCTTTCCCAAAACCTAGTGAAAAGATTGCTATTAATGTCTCAGTGGCCTGTAAATGAAGTCCTTTTTCATACACTTCTAGTGAGCTTGATCTTACACAGAAGTCCTTGTCAGTCAGGTCCACATGCTATACTTTCTTAGGTATGTACGTATTTACATCTGTATCTTTCATATGAATTATTTTCATTGGGCTTGTAAAGAATGTAAAGAGTGAGTCATTACCTTATGCAACTTCCCTGCAAATATGGACGAGAAGAAGGAATTTGCCTAATAAAATTCTAAAGAACTTTATAAATGCCATGTGCAGCATCAGATTTATTGCTTAAGACATTAGAAACCAGAATTGAATCACACTTTGTTGTCTCTTTTATTTTCTCATTATTTTATATTCAGCATGAAAGGAGAGAAAATAGTTACATTACTCACTGCACGAGTGAAAGTGCTGTTAAAGCACAAGTTTATCAGAGATCTGATAATTTAAAATTCACATTGAAAATACAGAAACAAAAATAGACTAGGTATTTAGACTGTTGCTAAATTATTGGACATATGCTTCAAAGGATAATGTCCCACCTTTTCATCTTCATCCAGCTTCTGCACCTGAAGGGAACAAACTTTGTCAAAGAATATTCTGGTTGAAAAGTATCATCTGAGTTGTCAACCAATCTTTTTTCCAGACCACCTGGGATGGTGGGTCCCACAAATGCATGACTTTCTGCATAGACAGAGGCAGTAAGAAAGATTTAGGGCCTCATTTTCAAAGAAGATGTAGCCAATACATTCCCCTACATTCAATTGTTCAATGAGACCAGTAAAATCTGATCTCAACTGACTACTTCAGAATTTTTGGGAGAAAATCATTTATATACTGTGTAAATAAATACACAACTAAATGCAATGTTAGCCTTAAACAACAGGCTGTTAAATTATGTTAATCCAGAACTCCAATTAAAAATAGTTACCTTAATAAACACAATAAAGAACACAGGATAAACTCTGGGACTCTGAATCAGGTGAAAGATCCAATTGGCTCAGTGTTATTTTTCTGGTGGTGGCTGGCTGTAAGGGTTTATAATTTTTCTTCTGAAATAGCCTCCAGCTTCTGTCAGTCAGATTGTTGGTTCCACTCAGCTCACTGTATTACACTGAAATGGAATAGTGGGAAAGGATAATGAAGAAATCTGAAAACATTTGAAAATTTCATAGTTTTAGACTTCATTACTAAATAGGCTGAGTAAAATTTCGCATGTTTTGTTATGTGTCAAATTCAACCAACCTTTCAGAGAATTCAAAAAGAATGCTGCAGTTCTGAATCAAATTCCTTAGAAATTTTGATCTCATTTAAAAATTAAACTGAACTAGAGAGGAAGAAAAGAAAGTACATGTCATATACTGGAACATATATTTCTGTATATGTGTGAAATGAAAATTATATCATTTCCATACTCTCAGCAATTTCTTCAAGTACAATCTCTTCCTTCCATCTCCTCCCAGGTCAGTCATGTTTGTCTATTGATAAATTACATAGCGCTTTGCTTGCAACACATCTGAATGCACAATCTGAATGGGTGTACACAACTTATAGGATGTAATTTTCTTTTTGTCTTTTTTTCCCACTGCCATATCAAGAGTAAGTAATTTATGTACTATGACTTGTCCTTTTGACTGCTGATAACCCTATCAGTCTTTATCAAAGTTTGTATCTGAACTGAAACTTGTTATTTATTTGGACTATGTGTATACTGGGAGATCAAGATTAGGCTTTTGTTGGATTGTCTTATCAATAATGAGGAATTAGGGGGGAAAAAAAAAGTAACCTGCATTGAGAAAACAACTTTGAAGCATATTTACATCTGCAGAAGTCTTTCAACAGAAAGTAGGTAACTCTAGAGATAATAGATGAGATTTCATTGTGTGGCTGAGCGGAATTCAGCACCCAATGTCAGCTTTACACAACAGATTATTAATAAACTGCCACTCTCATCAGTAGATACTAATCAGCAGTGACTACCATATCTGAATTTGAGACTAGAGTTTTATTCTTAAGTATCCTTGCTCTCTGATCCACTTCCTTCCTTCCAGTATAAGCCATTCTCTTCCACACAGAAAACATACATGGTCGTTATGCCATATAGTTGATGGCATTCAGTTTATAAAACTAACATATTTCTGAACACTAGCAGAATGGTAGCACACAAATGAACTATACTCAGGTTGTAGTGCAGAAAATGAGGACTGGAGCAGATAGGGCTATTTTTGTACCTGGAAATATGTGAAAGGTCATGGAAAAAAATCCAGTGGATAGTAGAGATCAGCCTTCTCTAAACAGAGAGACAGAAGCATATTTTTAAAAAGAAACGTTTTGTTTCATATTTTAACTCTTTTTTTCTTGCTTCCAAAACCATTTAACCCCCTTGCAGATCAGTCCCAGTGATGTAAAAAAGAAACCTCCTAACATTTGTGTTAAACTTAGAGATAGGTGAAATACTCTGTACAATGAAATATCAGGTAATCCCTCTGTACAGAATAGTTCTTTATGAAGTAAAGAGTGAAACTACTGCATAATAGGAACAAGATTTTGTGGTTTTGAGGCCTGGTTTGTTGTATGTTTATGTACTTTGGGAAGATTTTCTTATGTTGGATGTATTTCTCCGCTCTTCAAATCTCAAAATATTTAGGGTTAAATAGTATGATAAACATGCAGTGGCTAACATATTCAAGAGAAACTTCTGTAAGAGACTATGTCTTGGGAGAAAGCTAGCAAAAGGAAACCCAGGCTTTAAATTCTCATTATTAATGAATTAATCTTAAGCTAAGACAACATCATAGAGGCAAATGAACATATCCTTTGCCTTGTTTTTTTCCTTTTTTCAATTTCAGGCTCAGGATGATATGGTACAGTTGTAAAAGAGCAAGATTAGAACATTCTCAGAGTATCATTTGCACTTCCATTACTTCTGCATGAAAAATACATTACTCTTTATTTTTAAGGTATCAGTTCATATCAACTGTGCTGCCATGTAAGGAGATACACTGTAGTAACTTCTTCCGTCTATGCCTCTTTTTGAAATGTATGAAGATTTAGGACTGCAGTAATCTGGGAATGTTTGTTGAAATTCATAGCACTGGTGGGAGTTGGGTGGAGGTAGATATTCTTTAGGGAGAGTGTTTGATGTTTGTACTGCTGCCATTTAAAAGAAGTTTAGACTAGGAGGAGCTCCAAGGCAAAGTGAGTCTCTCACATCACTGAGTATCTCATGTGTATCATAGCCTCTGCTAACTGAAGGTTGCTTCTGGGATACATTTGGGACTACAGTAGCATTTCCGTCTGATACATTGACTTTATCTGTCTCCTGTCAGTATCAACTGCTGACCCATAAATGACTTCGAGTAATCGGCAGAACTGTGACACCTTCCCACTCCCAATGGTTGCTTCACTACTCCGCTGTGCACAGCATATGCTTGTAATTTTGGATTACAAATTTTATTAGAGTCCAAAGTGCATAGCACTCCTTCATTCACAACACTGAAAGCTACAGTGATATGCACCATCTACAGTAACCTGCAGGAATCATAGAATAGTTTGGGATGGAAGGGACCTTTAAAGATCATCTAATCCAACCCTGTCTGCAATAAGCAGGGACATCTTTCACTAGATCAGGTTGCTCAGAGCCCCATCCAACCTGACCTTGAACACTTCCAGGGATGGGGCATCTACCACATCTCTGGGCAACCTGTTCCAGTGTTTCACCACCCTCATCGTAAAAAATTTCTTCCTTATGTCGAGTCTCATTCACTAAATCTTCTAAATTCTTTAGAGAAATTTTTGTCATACTTTTCTCATTTTTATCAGGTTTCCTTTTTCTCATTCCTCCATTTACACTTCTTCATAGTTTTCCATAGGCGTCAATCTTGACTTTATATTCTCCCCTCCCATATATCACAAAGCATGCCTAGTTTCTAGAGAAAAGCCGATTGAAAAATATGAAACATTTTTCTTTTTTTTTTGACTGCCACACTGCTACCCCATTTATATTTATCCATTTCTAGACACTTTAACATGAAATCTACCTTTAGTATCTTAAAGAGCTATGCAGTAACATCACTGTATTTTATATTTCTGTTTTTCCTCTGGTTGCTTTAATATGGCAAAGAGAACTCTGTACTCCTGGGAGATTTTCACCCTTTGGAATACAAACACCACCTTCTCCAGATACAGTTGGTCACACTGTTCTTTAAAAAGAGTAACTATAATTGTATTCACCCAGTTCAATTAAATTTTCTGTTAAATTTACAGAAATTATGGAAGGAAACATTGCTGTTTTAAATAATTTCTTCTTTTTTCTTCATGGTTTGATATGTAAAACTCAGAAGAGCAGAAAATGTGATTCTGTTTTTGTAGAACTATCTTGTAGTTTTTGTTGTGAGCAGGGAAACAGGGAGATAAAAGTGCCCAAATACTACTACCTGCAGAACACATATTTAAGCATGTAATTCTTAATGGGTGTAGAGGACCCCAAACTGCCCATGGAAGATTTAAGGCAGATCTTAGGTAGTCTCAGTGACTTGTGTCATCTGGGAAGGACATGTAACCTGAAAACAACTAAAAAAACTGCAAGAAAGTCAGGACAAGGTAGTAAAATACTGTGCCGCAGTTTCCCTCCTTTTTGCTGGCTGAATGCAAGAGAGTTTAAACCAAAGGAAACATACATTGGCATGACATGTTCCCAGACAAGAAGCTATTTCTGGAAGGACATTAGAGCTTTCAGCCTGAATCTGCCTTCCCCATCCACCAAAACCATGAAACTGAATCTACATGAGAGTGCAGGCATGCCCCAAAGGCTTCTTCTTAACGAGTTCCTTCACCTCCATAAGACTTATTTTCCTAGCTATTTTTGAACCAATTAGTGTTGAAAAAACTACAAAAATGTAAATAGAGATTGTGACAAATGTAGTATGTGATATTTCTCTAGAACAGATGTCTCCCCCATCATAGGACAGAAGACCACCCTCCTCTACATTCTAACCCTAAGCATATGCTTTTCTCCTTGTTTCTGCTATAGCAATTTCCTTTTCTCCTTCTTCGGGGCAGATGAGCCAGTATGCCATTTGCTAATCCTCTCAAAACAAAAGCAAAAATATATCATATATCAATTGATATAATTGATATATCAATTATATATATAATAAAAATATAAAAATATATCAAAATATATCAAACTATGTTGATGTTATTCATGCCATCTCCATGTTCCCTTCCAACCAAAGCAATCTATTTGTTCATAGAGGAAATAGAACAGATACTGATAATGAATAACTTTGACTTGTGTTCTTGCTTCAGTGGCTCAGTTTGGTATGATGGATTATTATTTCTCTCAGGCAGCTCTCTTTCCTTATGAAAGGATTGACACATTAGTGCTGTAGTAATGGACCTCGAGAAGTACCTTGCTAGCTGGAGTAGAAACTACTCTCTCACTTTGTTTCAGCCTAGTAAGCCAACTTGAACAGAAAATAAATGCCCAACATACAATGTTTGTTTGCAGGAGTGACATTTCAGCTTTATAGGGCAATACTAGTTGCTGTATTAAGTGTGAATTTGGGAGGCAATTCACTGGTGAGGCAACACAATAATCTAAGTCTTATTAAGTACAGCTCTTGAGTATTAGTATCTGATTCTGTCATAACTGAAGTGCCACAAGGCTGCACTTATTGATCAGGCAAGAATGATAGCACAGAATTTGACATGGTGCCTTGTGCACAAAGCATGTTGGGTACAATTGACCATGCACAGGGTGAAAGATGACAAAACAACCCCTTCATCTCAGTAACAGCTGGCGCATGGCATTCTCCTTGTTACAGACCATGAGGATTCTGCTGAGATGTGTGAACCATCACAGAAAATTTGTCATGCCTACATCAAAATATAAATATTTCTTCATGAAGACGCATGGTCATTTTTACTACCCACTTTCCAAGGAACAACATTAAACCTTTTTCCTCGGTTCTTTAAGCACATATAGGAGGACAGTAGTAAATGCAGCAGCATGTTTCTTTCACTCTTTCCTGCTCACATGTATAAAATGTCTCTCTCTTTCTTAAAAATACTAGCATTACGGACATAACAAACTAGAAAGGAATGTTGTTTTGGGAAACAGCTGAAAATTAACCAAACAGCAGCATTTAGCCATGAATGGGGAATCAGTGTTTAGGCAGTTCTTGACTGTATCTGTAGTTCTGAAACACTATTGGGTACAGGAAATATCAGATAATTTTTGTACATTTAAATTTTAAATTTGGGTACAAGTTAGTTCTGTGGAGGAGAGAAGGAAGACTCTGATCTAACAGATTATTCTATTCCCACTTTCTGACTTTCATGTGCTTTGGTGTTTTTTTGCTTGTAAGTTTTAGGAGTATCTGTCAAGAACTGAAGTATGACTTAGAAAGAATGCCATGCACCATGCAGAGAAAAAAAGGTCCTGAGCTGCAATGATTAGAAAACATTGGAGATAAACTGAAGAGTTCTGCCTCTTTTCTAAACACAGAAGGCTTACAAAATTTTATATATTTCTGACTAAATTACAGTGAGGATAATACTGAAATTGCCATGAATTAGCAGACTGGTGCTTCCCTTGAATAGCCCTCTCAGTAATCCCCAGTCATTCAGTAACCTGTTGTTTTCTAGATACACAATCCTGAACAGTAACCATTGCTCAGGTAAAGTTCTAATTCCCTGTGTTCATGTTTTATTTATTTTAAATATATACTAAAATAAATTAATTGTAAAAAAAAAAAACAATATACCTCAGTTTTTCATGTATTTCAAGTCCTGTGCATGAGTGCTCTGGCGACTCATGATGCTACATAGGTACTACAATACACCTGGACGGTTCAAAGGGACGCCATTAAAGAGAAAATTCACAATGCAGTTAAGGCAGCATTATTTTCATATCAGTGTTCTTTCATCTTCCCTCCTGCCTTATGTTTTTGAGTGGCTTTTCTCTTTCCTTCTGTGTAGTACTGTTGAATGTTAGTGATGCTTCCTGTAGGCATCACTTCAAGAATAATTTCTTCTTAGCAGCCATTTTTTCAGATTAGTTCTCTGTTTTCTCACAGGCAGTACCTGGCAGATACATAATGGTGATAATTATTAAGCAAAACTCTGGTTAGACTCAGAGTTTTAACCCTTTAAACTGCTTCTTTGACCTCTAATCAAGATGCATTTTCTTTCCAAACAAGATTGTGTTTGTAGCTTCTTTACACAGCAACCTGGAAAAGGATGGTATTGAGAAGAAGGACTTCATAACCAGAGCGATTTCATAGAATAAATAAATGGCTAGTCAGGAAACCATCACTCATTCTTAATTAAGTTGCCTCCTCCGGACACCTCGCAGGTCTAGTCCGAGTTGGTAGGAATCCTATGTAGCTTGGCTCAACCTTGGTACACTAACATGTGCCAGCAACTCACCGTATTTTCTTCAATATAAAGTAAAAAACTTTGATATTCTAATTATTATTCAATAAACTAAGAAGCAGAGATCTTAAAAGATGGTTATAACAAATGTTTAGGCCAAAATTTAATTTGATCTTCAAGGCTTTTAAAAAGACACAGTTACATCAAGGTTACAGCATACTAGTCCTTTGCACTGTCGTTACAATATTCAGTTATATAGTAAGAGCGAATTATTTACTTGCAGTTTAATCTTACTCATCTGTTCTTGCTTATGATTTTCTTGCTCCTGTGTTTACACATGACCTAGTTTTCTTTACACTTGCATCTACTGCAAGCATTTATAACGAAATCAGTTAAACACAAAACAGATATAAAATATTTAAAGATTCACGTGGTATTCTTCTGCCCCATTCCACTGGTAAAAATGACGAAAGAATATTCTAAGCAATCAGTGAATCTGTTTTATTTGATGATTGATACTTCACTTGGTGAGTGCTGTTATTATCAGATGTATGTGCAGTGCTGCAGATTTAACGGATTTTATATAAATGACTTTAAAAGCACATCTTAAAATACTGAATGTACTTCATAGAGATTCAGTAGACATTATTTATACAATTCTTTTAAAGAAAACTGTATTGTTTTGTTTTTCTAGCCATTCTTGCTCTTGCAGTAGTTTACCTAAGGCTACAGGTTCATTTAGTGTCTTGTCTTAATCTTTATTCTCCTCAGTTAGGTGATTGCTGGACTACGTTCAAGATTGCTCCAATTTTTCAACTGCAAAAGAGCAGATGGGTAGGTCTGGAGCAGATAAGCTGGTGCTCTGGAGTCCAGACCACTGTGATGGCTATAGAAGAGTGCCAAAACTGGCTGGAATCTGAGACTAACTCCCAAAGATAGATGAAAGTCCCACCACTGGACTTTGCTTTGCAGTGCTGGAGCAAGGGTAAGACAAGAGAGAGGTGCATAATGAAGGCAAACGTGCTGAAACCCTGGCAACTGCTGCTACCATTGAGGCTGGTGTCATTGTAACTCCATAGCAGTAGAGCCAACAAGAGATGGCAGCAGCTTGAAAGAGATTGTGTTTGGAGGAGGAGGGAGGAAGGTAGGCATACTGTGGTACTCAGAAACTCTTGTGTCCTAGTTTCAGCTGGGATGGAGTTAATTTTCTTCCTAGTAGCTGGTATAGTGCTGTGGTTTGGATTTAGTATGAGAATAATGTTGATAACACACTGATGGTTTTAGTTGTTGCTGAGTAGTGCTTATACCAAGTCAAAGACTTCTCAGCTCCCCATGCTCTGCCAGCGAGGAGGTGCACAAGAAGCTGGGAGGGAGCACAGCCAGGACAGCTGACCCAGACTGGCCAAAGGCATATTCCATACCATATGACATCATGCTCAGTATATAGAGTGAGTTGGCTGGGGAGAGATCACTGCTCAAGGACAGGCTGGGCATCAGTCAGTGGGTGGTGAGCAATTGCATTGTGCATTACTTGTTTTGTATATTCTTGTATCATTTTTATTCTCTCTTCCTTTGCTATCCTATTAAACTGTCTTTATCTCGACCCGTGAGGTTTTCTTCCCGATTCTCTCGGGAGGGGGAGGGTGAGCAAGCGGCTGTGTGGTGTTTGGTTGCCAACTGGGGTTAAACCACAACATCTTGCTACAATTTGAACTCTAATAGGGACTCTCTGTGGCAGAGGTGGGGGCACATTTGTGCCTCAGATTGATTTGTGAAATACAAGCAAAGAAAGAGAAACCTTCTGTAGACTCCTGATGTGAAGCAGGAAAATTCTCTCATAGCTCAACAGTGCCAGACTGGATAGATACTTCTGGGCCAGTTTAGTCAGCCAAAGATTTCATCCTTGCCCAAGTACTGGCTGTTGAAACATTACCACATAACCAGTTTCATTCTAATGCTTTTTGCAAAAACTACTCGTATGTGCATACATCGACATGTATGTGGATAGCAGGTTTGCACCTGGGTAAGCCTGGTCTTATCAAAAAAGGACAGTGACATGCGTATCACTTAACAATGATACCATTTGGTTATGTTTTTGATATTTACTTCTTGCAGTGTAATCTGGTATTTAATTTGCTTCTTCTGAAATAAAACAACAGATGCCCCAAGGAATTCAGGTCCTATCACTTCAATGACAGTTCTGATGAGAGATGCTTTCAGCCTTCATAAAAATCTGCAGTTCATGAAACTATCTACTATATGATATACATTTTATATTACATACCATAGAACATGTACTACTTTAAGGTTTTTATTGTTGTGCATTTCTTTAATGTCAGTCTTGCAAAGTATTTCCAGGCACTACATGAGTGTAAATAAATATCTTTACCTAGTGGTACTTCACTGAACAGTTCTTACTGATTTTTTTTTTTTTTTACTTAGACATGTACAAGATTTTTCAGAGAATGTTTTAATGAATTATTCTTGTGCTAATATGAACACTGCATCATGATACTGTTTTTCCTTTATTTTGTGAAATGATAATAGACAACCCATCTGAATTAGATCTTGAAACTTGATCAAATATTCCAGATGTTCTAGCATGAACACTACAGTTTCTCTGTGATCCATGTCAGAAATGCAGCTGTCAACACTAAAGCACACCTGCCACCAGTTTGCTGTCAGCAAATTATTTTTCAATTTTATTAAGAAGTGCAGTAAACTGCCAGAACAAAGCTTTGGTCCCATATTGAACCATGTCATATTCCAGATTCACAATCTGTAAATCAACAGGTCTAAGGAAGCTTACATGGAAATAACCTTGAGTCTGAGAAGTCATATACTAAAAAGTTTTACTTCAAAATAATACTGTGGGTACCTTCAGAATGTTCTTCAGTAGAACAACACAAGCTGCTAAGAATTGCACAGATCACCTATGGGCTGTTGAGACGATACATGTAGAGTGTGTAACTGAGAAAGGAGTATGGGTCTTACCACTTTCAAACAAACAATTTTTCACTCTATCACAAGTAGTTCTGGAAGCAAGAGAAATCCATGGGTCATTATCATTTAAATTAGGATGGGTATGTGTATTGGATTTGGAATCAGTCAGTAGACCAACATTCTGACGCGAGATACATTTATGTATGCCAAAACGCATTCAACAACTAAAGCGTTGACTTTCTAGATATTCTTTCACTCCCTGTCTCATATAAACGATGGCTTCTGGTGCAACATTCTAATCTGATACCTTCTACAGAGAATTTGGTCTCTGAACTATGTAACAATTTTTCATTACTTAAGATTCTGAGAAGGAGCTGAGGTATAGCACATTTTATATAAGATCACAAGTTATAAGACTTGAACGGTATTCTCCCAAATGAATGATTAGACCTTTATCTGCTGTACCACCTTGCTGGAGGTTTTATGGTTTTCAACTGCATTTGTCAGTTATGTAAGACTGCACCATCAACCAGCCACCTGATACTTTTATCTCCTAAAATAAAAAACATTTTGTAGGGTGGGGTTTTCCCCCCCTCTCCTTTTTGGAACTTTTTTTTAAAAATTTTATGACATAGTTTTTAAATCTATACAATAAATGTGCATTTGAGATCCTATTTCTAAAACATTATATTGTAGTTGAATGTTGTCATGAAAGCTCAAGAGGCCTTAGCTCTTTTCTAGGCCTCTTTTGTTTAGGGGCGTATCATTTCACCCATCCTATTTTCCCATTCCTGCTTTCTACTGACTTACTACAGAGATTTTGAATTATGTGAGTGAAATTGTCTGTGCTTGTGTTTGAATAGAACTGTACACTCAAAAAGGACTAGCTGGCATAATTCCTGATGGAGTATCTGAGCACTTGATTTGCAGAGAGATTACTGACTTTCCCCTTGAGACACTACCTCCATGCTTTACATATTTGTGAATATCTGAAGCTCATTCTTTAGAAGCAGTGTTAGTAGTTATAATACAAACAGCAGAGTACTGTGAATGCAGACAGTTTCACTTTGCTCAGTTATAACTGATCATAGAAAACTCAGTTACTAGCCAAGGCAAACTATGCATTAAGCAGACTTGTGTCTTACTAAATATAGAAAACATTCAGTTTTAGGTCATCTGGCAAATTGTCATTTCACACTGAATGGCCAAGAGCAAAAATCAGACTCCCTGTTAGGAAGCTGATCCTCCAGCTGGTCCTTAGCATTTTTCACAGAAGTTTGCCCCTCCTGCACTACAGAAGCTATAATGGACCATGAAATCTAGGCAGCTTCTGAGATACAATTTACAAACTGGGCCTTTTATGGCTAAGACCAAGTGAGATAGCCCTCTACCCATCTAAAAACATTCAGATTAACATCACACAGGAAGGACAAAACATTATGTAGAGCTAAGACTTTTGTCAGAATGGCTTCTTCCTGTTCTACAATTCAGCGTGACCTAGCCACCCTTGGCAGTTTAACTGGCTCATGGAGAAACAGCTTAAGGCCTGTTTTCCATTAGCACAGAGTTGTTACTGGTACTCTTAAACCAGTTGTGGTCCTCACCACTGTGCAACATAGATTTAAAAAAATATTGTGGATGGGATACATGTGGTGAGGCCACAAACGAGCTAATCTTCCACTGCACTATCAGCTCTTTATACACCTGAATAAACTCATTTTGTGTCAGAATACTCAAGGACTTTTCTTATATATTGCAAAGGGTTTGCTCTTCTGAGAACACATAGGATCTGAGGAATCTGGGCTAATTTCAAATGTCATTTGTACATCCTCTCCTTCCCTCAACATACCATGCAGTTTAGGATATTTCCTTATGTCCCTTGTCATCCCCTATAAAATTATCACATAGGCATAACTGACATATATAATATTAATCCCATGGCTTTAAAATAAATTTCTTTGATTTATACTAAGTTATGTATGCATGCATATATGTTTATACACATAAAGATAATGTTTATAGTTAATAAATAGATAGTAAACACCTTGGCCACTTCCAAGCACTGCTAAATAAACTTATATTAATTTTCTAAGAAAACAGAGGAATATTAAATCACAGCTTGGGAAGAAATGAAAGAGAAACACTTATTAGAATCCAAGAGCAAGAACTATGTAAAATAGTGTCTATGGAAGTTTTTACGTATGTCCACAGTTTCCTCTGACATAATCCTAAGCAAAGACCATTATATTATGTCATGTAGATAGGACAATAGCTAAGATAAATTTCCTTCCAGAGAACAGATTAAAATTGATTTAACAAATTTGGAACAGGTTATTGTGCTGAGCACAGAATTTGACACTTGCTTGATAAAATTTGCCTCAAGACCATAGATATACGATGAAAATATTATTCAAGAAGTGGCAGTCTCTACTCAGTTCTATACAACTTCTGTCTGAAAAGTTGGGGTAAAGTAATTAATTAATGAAACTTTATTGTATCTTGCCACTAAGGCTGATGAATTTACATATTCAAACAGAATTTTAAGGAAAGCAAAGTAAAATATTTGGATTAGCATAGAATATTAGAAACAGTTCTAAATAATTCATGAATTACTAACTGCATAAATTTTACTTCTGTATTTTAAAATTAGATGTAAGTAAGAATGTTCTCATGTGTACTGAACATGCTATTATAGCTACTCAGCTGTTTTAAGTGCTCGAGATATTTTTTGCATTAGGTTAGCTATTAAACACAAATGTACATCTTTAACTAGTTTCTTTTTATTTACCTTTAGTTTGTAAACATTGTAGGAATTATTTTGTTCATTAGGCAACACTGATGCAATATAACAATGCATAACCATAAACTTCAAAATACTTGCATTTTTATCTGCATTACGGTCACCTAAATTAAAAAAACAAACAAACAAAACCAACCCAAACTTCTGGTTCTAGCCACAATTCTAAGTTTGTATTTATCCATATAGTTTTGTTGGGATATAGGCCATATGTTTTATTTTTCATAGGTCTAAGTCTTGATCAATCAAGTAATGGCAGGCTGACTCATGCGATGACATAGAAGACAGTATTTTGATATGTAGCCAATCCACTGAAACAGCTTTCCAAAGAAAAATGTGTTGAAGGGAACCAAGGAGAGTATAAGCTGCTTTGAAAAAAAAGAAGAAAAAAAGTAATCACTCTTTGTACTTAATAGTTGTCCAGGAGACAAATTGCCAGAAAACTTGCTATCTGCCCAAAGAGAAATGTTACTTCCAAAATTTTTAACAGCTTCATGTGGATATTGTTTCAAATGTTCTCTAAAGCAGCAATACCAGCTTTTTATCCTCTGAAGTACAGCAGAGTGTTCTTTTGCAAATAACACTCTAAAAACCTAATGCTGTAGGTTAGTTTGTCAAGACACCAGTGAAAGCAAAAGAAAATACTTAGAAGCAGAGACTGATTACTTGCAAGTATGGCCTTAAAAATCTGCTGAAACAGTTGTTCTTGTTGCTCAAAGCACCAAATATACTAGGATTTGTACTAAGGCTTTTCCATTCTGCTGTTAATAATTGTAGATATAAGCTCTAAATTAATACTGAGTAATGTTTTTTGCCAATATAAGCATGTTAATCATTGTGTATCTTAGAGAAAATCCCCATTCTGATAGCAAATCCTCCATCATTCTCTGTCACGGAGGCACGCCAAAACAACTCCACACAGATAAACTCAAACAAACTTTTAATTCACAACTGACACCAAACAACCAAAACTAACGAACAACGAGGTAACCAAACGACACTCCAAGAACATTTTACAAGTTACAGGTTTGATATACCAGTCAGAGATGTTATTACTGCATGGCAAAAACACAAGGATGATGGTCCAGGGCGTTCACACACTCACTCACAAAAGGGGAAAACTCTCACTCAAGGGTACCCAGAAGAATAACAGCGCTCACCAAAAAAGGGGGGGGGGGGGGGGGGGAGGGGGGGGGGGGGCGTAGGGGTGCAAGGGTTCACTCAAGGATATCCAGAAGAAATCACTCACCAAAAGATGGTAAGGACACTCAATCTTGAGTGCTGAGGTGACATCTCAGCCCAAGGGGACAGTTTCCAGTCACAGACCCACTGCTCCGAGAAAAACCACTCAAAAGGGCCTCTCCAGCGGGGGCTCCTTTTATAGCCTGGTCAGATCCGAGCTGTGGGCGTGCATGGTCAGTGTTCCAGAAGCTTCTCTCAACCAAGGCCCGCCATTGGCTGAGGGCCCTGTCTGCCCACTGAGGGGTCCCAGTACGGTCAGAGGTCTGTAAGTTTCTCCCAGCCGAGGCACGCCATTGGCTGCGAGCCCTGCCAACCAGTCCAGGGGTCCCGCCTCTCCCGCTCCCACCACAGGGAGGGGGCGAGGCCAGGGAGGGGGGTGGCTGACACCTGGGCGGAGGTGTGTGGGTGACAGCTGCCACGGCCGGGCGCTGGAGGCGCGAAAAGGAGCCATCGGCTGCTGCCCTGAAAACCTCTGGCCCTGACCAGGGTGAGTGTATCTGCCATAGTCTCCTACAAAACAGCTTCCAGAAGGTGTATCCTGTGCAACTTCTATCTCACGCACAGATATCTGACATTTAAGCAGTGTGAAAAATACTCTACTCTGTTTCCCAGCCTTTCAGCTCCTTTCTGACTTGACTGCTACCCAAAAAGGCAAAGGCACACACCAAACTTTTTTTCTAGCTACAAGAAAGTTTTAATTGAAAACAAGAGTGCCAGGTTTGAACACAGCTTCAGCAGATTAGCAGTTAAATTAGAAGGGGCTTTTCATTTAAGTTCCAGTGTTGATATGTCACTGTGCCCTGTCAGTTTGAAAAGCGATAGTACTTTGTTATCAGCACTGAGCGCAGGCAGCCTCCTGATGTAGAGGCAGACTAAAATAGGCTGCCAGGGTGATGAAGGCACCACGCATACGTTGCATCCTCCCGCGCAGGGAGATGTGGAGGGGCGGTGCTGACACACCACTCTGCTCAGACAAACAGGCCGATGATCTCCCAGGGCCTGGTTTCCTGACGTGGAAAAAAATGAACTGATGGCAAAAACGTTCATCCTAGTTCAGCTCAAGGAGTATAAAGGGATTCAGAGACTACAGTCACATTTCTCATTAATAAATGATTCCTTGTATGTTTGCTTATCAACCCTTTTGGCAGGAAAAAGCTTTGTGGGATTAGTCATTGTTGAGAGTTCTGTATGTGCAGAAGTTACAAGATTTGAGGGATGTTCATGTCTCATATTGAGGTTTTAGATGCAAAAGGGGTATATGATGTTATTCTCAGCTTCCATGATTAAGAATTAGTATAATTCTTTTAATATTTGAAGTCACTTTTTATATAGTTCCAGCTTGTACTGCTCTGATAGAAAATGGATCTGATTACTTTTTTCCTTCTGTTGTTCCCTACTGGGAATGTCTTCTTGGGCCTGCCATGGCAATCTAAATATCACCCATTTCATGCTTTTTTCTATCTAATCTTCTCAGATACCTATCTTAATTCTTGCAACAAAAAATCTCATGTATTCTTTACTCAGCATGGTAGAGGGAAGGCACTTAGCCTGTCATTTTCTGCCTTCCTTGTCAGCCAAAACTGAGGCATATTGGAAGTAAGTATTTTATAGCTGCACAGCAATTTTATGGCAGGCATGGATTCTCCCTCACGGGTTATTTGCCTAGCTGCCTCTTTTTTCATAAAATAAAGTTTTCATTGTATTCTTATGGGCTTCAAATATGTGCATATTTGGAACAGAGGAGGCAGAGAGAACCCGATTTTGTTTTTCCTTTTTCTCATTGCATTTGTAGGCATTTTTAAAATCAAGCAAAAAAATAAAATAATATTTAAGTGATTAAAAATTTTATTTTAAGCTATTCAATTTGTCTCGTAAGCTTTGCTGCTGCAACTTTGTGTCAATTGAAAAGCCAACTAATCCAGCAAATCAGGGATAAAAGGTCTGGAATACGAATGAATTTATCCTGCATAGCCTACGTACAATTATTAATAATACATAACAACCACAAGTCTTATACCAATAACAAGTACTTGTATCATGTGTGTTACTTCACATGGCATTGCAGTTGATTTCTCATTCCTTGATGAAATCTTTGCTGTTGGTTAGTCTGCCATGCAAAACCAGTAGTAGGTGGGAAGTGTATCCCGGTGTGGACTGACTGTCTTTCAAGAAGAAAGAGATCCATGAGATACCCTGGCACTGAGAGAGCTCACCTTGGAGTTTACATTACAGTGAACTGATTGTTGGATAGAGTTGAAGTTAATAAAGTCATAGGCTTATAGCATTTTAGACTGCATGGGTTTTGTTTCTGTGTGAAGTTAATACATGCAAGTTTCAATATATTATATATTACTTTATATATGTTTTTTTCTTTTACTTTGATGATATTAGGTTATTGAAAAGCACATTCTGTTAGAAAATTTTGCTTTTCTGATTAATAAGTGAATGGTCCTATTGTTCTTTAAAGATATATGCTTTGCTTTACCTTTTGCTTACTGAATGGCTTTGGTTTCTTATTTCTTGGAAAACAGTTTTAGCAAAGATATCAAACAGAATCCAGTACCTGTGTTAAATATGTGAAGAAATTACAAGGTTTTTTTGTATTCATTTGCAAACCCTTAATTTCCATAGATTGCACATATATAAAAATATTTTTTAACTACAGTTTCTTCAAGTTAAAACATGTGAAATTGAAACTTATGATTACAGTTAGTTGCATACATAAGGAATGTTTCTAGTTTCATTTTTACTTCTGGCCAGAACAGTAGTCAAGGCAAAGAGCATCACAACTGGAATAACAGTTTTTAAATTTTCTCCTTTTTTTTTTTTTTTAATAGCTTAACCTAGTTAAAACTGAGAAATTGAAAATACTGAGTGTCATTGTATGGGCATGATTTAATTAAGGGTCTTCACTAAATTGACTGATTTCAGTATTTTTTCAGAGACAGAAACTCTAGAAGATACACAAATTTTCTTTCTCCTTTTCTCACTTTCTGCTAAATATATTTTATTCATCCCACCTGGACTCTCTCAAAGCAGATCCACAAAGCGTACAGCAGTTCCTATTGTCAATGAATGCACTAAGGCAGATAATGTCATTAACATTGCAAAGGATTTGCAAGTATGTATGAACAAAATGAAATTGAGTCAGGCATGACAAATTGCATTGAATTAAATCTTGTGTAAAAAAAGTATTTTTTCTATCTGAAGGTCATTGCACGCACTGTCAGTCACTCAGAACACTCGAAGTAGCTATTAGATCAAAGGGGAAGAGGTAATACTGCAATTCTACAATACACTGAAAAACAGAATAGAGCACTGTGGGAAGAGTAGTAGGAAATACACATCTGCAGCCGAACAGAAACAATTTGAATCCTTGTTTGTTTACATTCTTACTAATTGAAAAGGAGACTATAAAAGAATCCAGAGGCTATAATTGAAATGTATTTGCTTGCTTGGAGCTGGTGGAAGACGGAACATATAAAGAAGAACAATAGCTTGTTTTTACTGGTGGTAGAGGGGGTTTTTTTGCAATTTTCTTTACATTTTAAATGCCTTTTCTCTGTGCTTAACATTTCTATACAATCAATTTTGCAACATTTTAAATGTGGAATTATAGTTGAAGTACTTTCCAGCTTTGATGTGAACAATATGTAAAATATTAAATGTCTATCTTGCAAAATTTCTGAGTTATCCATCTACTTCTAGTAAATATAACATGCAATTCAGGGTATATTTATTTATTTATTTTACTGCAGTTTTCTAGGCATGTATGGTCATTATACAGTTTAGTAAATAGGAATTAAGTGAGTGTCAGGGAGGAAGGCTGCAGATTTGTCTTGTTCTGGGATGTATGGAGACATCTAGAAGAAGAACCACAGAGTGTCTGAGGCTGGTTGGCACCTCTGAAGATGATCTGGTCCAACCCTCTGCTCACATGGGGTCAACTACAGCAGGTTGCTCAGGGCTGTGTCCAGGCAGGTGTGAATATTTCCAAGGATGGAAACTCCACAACCTCTCTGGGTAACCTGTGCTGGTGCTTGGTCACCCTCACTGTAAAAGAATATTTCCTGATGTTCAGAGGCATGTGATATTCCAGAGTATGACCCTACCATCACAGTAAAAACCTTTTCTCTTATATTTAATTGAATTTCCTCTCTTTCTGTTTGGCCCTGTTGCCTCTTATTCTGCCACTGGGCACCACTAGAAGTATTTAGGTCCATCTTCTTGACTCCCCCCATCAGGTGTTTATACACATGGATAAGTTACCTCATGGGACCTCTCTTCTCTAGGCTAAACACACCCAGCCTCTGCTCGTATGATAGATGCTCCAGTCCCTTCATCATCTTTATGGCCCTTTACTGAACGTGCTCTAATATGTCCATGTCCGTCTTGTACTAGGGAGCCCAGCATAGGACACAGCACCCAGATGGGTCTCCCCTGTACTGAGCAGAGGAAGGATCACCTCCCTCAACCTGCTTTTCCTAATGCAACCCAGGAAGCTGTTAGGCTTATTTGCTGCGAGAGTACTTTGCTGGGTCATGACCAACTTACTGTCCACAAGGACCACCAGGGCCTTTTCTCTTGAGCTGCTTTCCATACAACTGGCCTCCAGCTGGCTGCTGCTGCATGCAGTTATTCCTCCCCAAGGGCATGTTTTGGCATTTCCATTTGTTGAACATCAAGACGTTCCTGTTGGCCATTGCTCTAACCTCTCCAGGTCCCTCTAAATGGCAGCACACCTATCTGGTGTATCAGCCTATTGTTTCACTTTGGTATCCTCTGCAAACTTGCTGAAGGTGCACTCTGTCCATTGTCCAAGTCATTAATGGATGTGTTCAACAGTGTTGGACCCAGTTAGACAGTATTGACCCCTGGGATACAGCAGGAGTAAACGGCCTGCAGTTGGGCTTTGTGCAGCTGATCACAGTTCTTGTAGCCTGGTAGTTGAACCAGTTTTCAGTCTACTTCATTGTCCCTTTATCTAGTCCGTGCCTCACCTGTTTGCCCATGAAGATGTTAGGGGAGACAGTGATGAAAGCTTTGCTAAATTCAGGATAAGCAACATTCACTGCTCTCTACTTGTTCACCATTCCAGTGACCACATCACAGAAGGCTAAGTTGGTTAAGGATGATTTCCCCTTCATATATCTATGCTGAGTATTCCTAAATGCCTTCATGTCCCTCATGTTTGGAAATGGTTTCCAGAAGGATTTCCTCTATCACTTTCCCAGGGATCAAGGAAAGGCTGACTGGCCTGTAGTTCCCCCGATCCTCCTCCTTTCTGTTCTTGTATATTATTCCAGTCTTCAGAAACATCTCCCAGTCAACACAGACTGTCAAGATAAATTCAGAGTGGTCTGGCAATGACATGAACCAACTTCCTCATCACTGGTGGGTGCAACCCATCAGGTCCCATGAACTTGGGTATGTCCAGTTTGTTTAAATGATCCCTAACCTGATCCTTCCTCCTCCACCAAGTGTAGGTCTTTCTTCCTCCAGACTTTCCTGCTGGTCTCAAGTACCTGAGTCTTACCCTTAGAGATCAAGGCAAAGAAGGCTTTGAGTATTTCAGTCTTTTCAGTGTTCTTTGTCATCAGGTCCCTTGTCTTGTTCAGCAGTGGGCCTGCATTTTGTTTTGTTTTTGTTCTGTTTCTAATGTACCCACAGAAACCATTTTTCCTTTCACATCCCTTACTAAATACCACTCTAGGTGGGCTTTGGCTTTACTAACCCCATCCCTGCATGCTTGGACAGTGTCTCTGTGTTCTTCTTGGGCCACCAGTCCCTGCTTCCACTGGTATGTTGCATTTTCTAGTCTGAGTTTTCTCAGGAGCTCCATGTGCGTCTATGGAAGACTGTGATGTGTATTTTGTGGGAAGGAGAGAAGAAAGGTCCTGGAAAATAGCATAGGGCATGCAAAATGTGTTAAGATCCAGTGAAGGGGGAATTCATAACAGCAACAGCAGTGTCCTCTGAGAGGAACAGTGAGTGAACAGTCATACTGTTGAGATGATGATAAGTAGAGTTTTCTGCAGACACAAAATGGATTTTCTGGTATTTGGTCAGTCCAGGAAGGCACTGTAAACCAAGAAACTGGAAAGAGAGACTAAAAGAAAAGACTGATTCAGGAAGGACCAAGTAGATAGGGCAGATTTGTTTGCAAATCTTCTATTTATTCTGCCTACTCCTGAAAACCTGAATTTAAATCTGAATTTACTTTTTAGAATTCCCTATTTGGTTTATGAATTTTCTTTCCTAATGAATGGTAACTTTAGAAATTTCCATTTAGCAGACTCAAGTGTATGAAAATACAGATAATTCTTCTTTAAATCTCTACCCAGTTTGGAATCTGAGAACTTTCTGCAATTGTATCAGTTTTTTCACATCTTGACACTTCATTAGTTTACTAAGCCTCAGCAGAAGGGTAAATTTTCAAAAGTGTAAGTCTGTCTGTAAACACTGTAAATTAATTAATATGTTTACTTCATAAAAAATAGCAAGTCTAGGAGGCCATCTTTCGTAGTTGGCTCACTGAGTACTCATGACAAGAAGTTATCTCCTACAAACTTCAAGAATGTGCCAGGCCTGTCAGTGTTTAAGAGGCATTTGGACAATGCCCTTATTAACATGCTTTAACTTTTGATCAGCCCTGAATTGGTCAGGCAGTTGGACTAGATGATCATTGTAGGTCCCTTCCAACTGAAATAGTCTAGTCTAGTCTAGTCTAGTCTATTCAAAACAAAAGATACCTGAACTTCATCTGAAGAATTCAGCTTCTCAAAAAAGCCTTCCTCCTCCCAAAAGTTAATGGCATCAAAGCCTCTCTATAGAATCATTATTTTCTCCAAATGTGTTGTGTATAACAACTATTACCACACCAGCTCTACAAATTTTGACTTATTGCGCAAACTTTGTAAAAGATGGACAATAAAGAAGGACTTATTAACTTGTGTGACACCATTTAGATGCCATATTGCGGATTTCAAGACCCAAGTTACTATTTCTGAATGGTACTGAAAGGCATAAAATAGATGTCAAGAGTTGCTTGCTGACTTAATTGCACAAAGAACATATGTCCCTATATCCATCGTACAATAATGAATAAAGAAAAGAAAATATATATACCAATAGACATACTCACTTCATTGGTGTTCCAGACCAGAGAAGTGCCCAATCTCCTTCCTACTCTCTTTTTTGAAGTTTACTCTTAACAACAGCTGACTGCCTGAGGTTGCAAATCATCATGTCATTTTGCGTGGAAGAACGCCTGATACAATAACTAGAGTAACAAGTATACTTTGAAAACTATGCAAGTCACATGATAAAGTTCTCAATAACAAAGCTAAACAAATTTTTTTTGTAATAGATCTGGCCAGTTTAACAGCATGACAAAAGTGAAATATAAGATTAAGTGGAGAATAAGTTTGCAAAACAATTTTCTGCTAAAATTGAAGTAATCTTTGATTATGACAGAATGTTTTGTTCAAAAATTAGAAAGTATTGAAATTTAGGTAGTTAAACAAGACCAAGAAAAGTCACGTTCTTGCCATGAGACTGGCTTTCATGTCCTTCAGCCTGGTTTGCTTGAGCACACTTTCAGATTCAGATCATCTGAATGTTTTAGTATAAATAAAAAAATCCTTAATCCACTTATTCTGTTTTCTAGAACAATTAAATTGTGTTGACTAGAATTATTCTGCCCTCAAAAGATCTTGAGGTAAATACATGAAATAAAAAAGACATTTAGCTCAATTTCTTCCTTTTTTTTTATGGTAGAATTGCAGGCAATTATGTATATGGTTTGTAATGAGAAATGCTTTGTAACCATAAAACTAATCAGCACTTTTAGTACCAGAACAGAGAACGAAACTAATTTCATATCAATTGGGGCAACTGCAGAGACGGAAACTGTTCTCTGTGAGCATAGGTGGCAAAACCAACTCATTAAGTTCACATCTGTCATTTGAATAATCATAAGAAGACATTTTCTAATGAAATTATAGAATCATGGAAAAGTCCATATTGGAAGAGACATCTGGAGACCATTTAGTCAAAACTCCAGTTGAAATGATTAGGTTACCAAAGGTCTTGTCAAGCCACTTTGAAAATTTCCAGTAAAGGGAGATTTCACCACTTTTCTGTGCAACCTGTTCCAATGCTTAATTGCTCTCTCAATTAAGATTTTTTTCTTGTGTCTGTTAACCCTTGCCACCATGTATCCATACAAAGAAAGTACCTTAATTTCCTCCATAACTACCTTCTAGGTACTGGATGACCATAGTTAGGTTCCCATCAGGGCCACCTCTTTTCCAAGCTGAACAAACTCTATGTCTTCAGATGTCACATTCTCCAATTCCTGAATTACCTCATTAGCTGCTGAACTCTCTTAGATATTTCAAAGTCTCTCTTAAACTGTAGGACCAAAAGTGCACAGAATATTCCACTTGTGGACTAGTAGGTCATTAAGGGATGGGAGCATCCGTCATACAAAGAGAGACTGAGACAGTTGGGACTGTTCAGTCTGGACAAGAGAAATCTCAGGGGAGATCTTATCCATGTGTATAAATACCTGAGTGGGAGTGTGTAAATAAGATGGAGCCAGATTGGTCTCACTGGTGCTTAATGAAAAAGACAAGAGGTAATGGGCAAAATCTGAAAGATTTGAAATTCCATCTGAACATAACAAAAATATTTTTTCCTATGAAGGTGGTAAAAAACTGCCAGAGGTTGTCCTGAAAGGCTGTGGGTTCTCCATCCTTAGAGATATTAAAAACTGCCTGGAACATACCCTGAGCAACTTGTTTTAACTAACCCTGTTCTGAGCAGGGAGTTGCACTAAATGATCTCCAGAGGTGCCAACGAGCCTCAGCCACTCTGCAGTTCTGTGAAGTGCTTAATAAAGCAGCATTATCACATCCCTTAATATGCTGTCTGTAATCTTGCTGATGCAACCCAGGACGCAGTTTCCCATCACAGCTGCAAGGGTGCACTGTGGATTCCTGTTCAGTTTACTGTCCACCAGGACACCAGGAATTTGCATAATCCGCATATGGTAAAAATCTTGAATGTTACACGTAACATAAATTTTCACATTACTTGCCAAAAGAGCTATACTGAATCCAGGATTATACTGAAGATATCATCACTAGAACTGGAAAACACACTTCCGAGGTGTGACTGAGGTAATGTCAATAAGCTTCCTTGAAACCTGCATTTTCCCTCAATACATTTTCTGCTTCTCTCACATGAAAGTTGCTGTTTTACTCTTGTACCTCATCCATTCCACTTCTGTATTTTTCTGGTGCTGAATGATGTACACAGTAAAAGGATATTACCTTGCATCTAGGAATAAGTTTCTGGGGTTTTACATTCCCTGTTCATAGTGCTAGTAACTAAGCAAATAACTGAAGTAGCAAGGAATAACAGTGTCAAACCAGTTTCCCTAGTGACTTAATGTTCCTGCCCCGCCCCAGTGATTTTAACATTCTGGAAGTCCAAAGGGCTATGTACATTTAAAACCAATAATCAGCTATGTCTATAGTAAAATTAAAATCATGGATATCTTTTATTAAAAATTGTGGGGCCCAAGTGTGGCTTGCATGATCATACACAAATGAGTGTTACTGTAGATGTTTGGCATGCACAAAAGTTGGACTATTTGTCTCAGAACTTAACGCTGTTTAAAAGAATGTTCATAACTTAAATAGGTTCTAGAATATCATTCTCATTTTATGGACATATATCCAATATTATTTGCTACAGGATCCTAAGCCATAATGATTTACAATTTACATTATCACAGACTGAATAAGCATCTGAGTAAAATCTGTCAAATTATACTGTTGTATTTAATATGAATGCACATCCAACCCTCTCTGCAAGAAATGAATTGTAATTTCATGCTGTAAGATTTCACAATACAAAGAACTGATCATTAGATTTCCATTTTTAAAAGAAGCAATATAATGAGAATATAATCAGATCTATAGCAATTTATCATTTCATATGCTCTAGACTATGTCAACAACCTTAAAAAACTATTTCTAATGGCAGTATAGCAGTTCTACAAAGTACTTAGTATAATTACTCTAAAAAAGTATAACACTGCTAAAGTTATAATCTTATATTCAAACATTTGTACATCATTATATTGTCCTATGTGTTTTTCAAAACACCAGTTTTTGTTCTAAAATTCACTATGCTTTGGAACATATTGTCCTCAGAATCCACTCATTTGAATTTTAAGCAGGTAGACCTAAAATTTGCACTTGATTCTCTTCAATGAACATTTAATGCAGTTAAAGTAGTGCCTTGAACACTTAAATTCCTAGAGCAATACTATTGTGCATTGATCATTTTTATATTTAGCAAAATAATTGTCTAGAGGAGTAATTGTAGAAGTTTTCCTTTTACTGTAAATTGATAGGGATGTAATCTAATCTGGGTATAGGGCAGGCACTAATTCATTATTCCTTATTTATTTTGATTTCTGCTTTAGTGTGACTGGATGTTTTTTCTTATTTCCTCCAATTAATTTACATTAGAAAACATACATTGCTTTAAATTTCACTTCAAATTTCCCATTAAATTTCCCACGTATTTCTACAGTGCCCATGCAACAGGGAATTATATTTTGAGTTAATGAGTAGGATCATTAGGGAAGAAAAATAACCAGTAAGACCTATCTTTTTCATGATGGAAGCACAGCATAAGACTATCTATGCTTTAGTCAGAAACCAGTACTGATTTGTTGAATAGATTACCTAAAAGCAAATGTATTAGAAACTGTATCTGGTACAGTAAAGCTGTAACACTCCTTGTGTGTGTAAGCAGCTTTGTTAGAGGATTAAAGCATTCATGCCATACAAAAGTTTAATATTACTGTTAGCATGTTATTAAAAGTTAAGCACAAATAAAGGATGAATCAGTGTTAGTTTTTTCTTGGTTTTCCTTTTTTTATGTTTTTGTTTTGCAATGTAGATTTCATTAGTAAACAGTACTTTGGTCTATAGAATTTTTTAATTGCTTTTTTTTAATGTAAATACTTCTTCCTATTCCCTAAGTAGAAAGCCTCTAAATAGTTAGGGACTTAATCATTCATTGTAATTACACAGGGTGTTCACACTCATTTCAGCAACAGGATGGTGAAAACATCAAGAAAGTAAAGTAGCTATGTCTATAGTAAAATTAAAATAATGATTATTTTTTATTTAAAAAGCAACATAAAAACACATTATATGTCTGTTGTGTTCTTAATTGTTCTGCAAGCTTTCCAAAAAAAACCCTAAAGCTATCTTCTTTACACAAGACCCCAACCAACCTTATATTTTGGAAGTCCTCTGAAAGTAAAGATTTCAAAAGGGGCTACAGCGAAACAAAATACCAAAATTATTGCAAATGTCTTTCTCGCTAATAAAGTTAGTCTTCACTAAGTTAATCTCACCTTGCTGCCAAGTGATGAAGTTAGTCTTATCCATTCATAAGTTTCCTGAATAAAATATTCATATGATCTCTAATCAGATATCCATTTGTTTAACAATGAAATATTTTTTAAACTCTTTTGAGTTCTTTCTTTAGCAGGTGAAATTAAAAGAGACATTTATATACATTGCTTCCCACCCAGTACAATGTATTGCTTACATGAAAGCTGGTCTGAAGTTCACCAAGTATCCAGGGATCCTGAAGATAAAAATGTCATTGTATAAATCAATAAATTGCCTTAATCACTTTAAAAATCCAAACACTTTTGTGCTGTATTGGTGTTGCCGATTTCAGGATGCTTCAGTGATTTTATAAAAACAAATATATAATATTTGACAGTCAGAGTTGGCCTGATGAAGAGAGAAATGGACATGACTGAAGATTTTTAACTAGTAATGAAGGCTTATTTTCAGTTAGCCTTTTGTTTTGCTCATTCTCCTGTAAAGCAACACTGAATCCATGGTTTCACTCTTCTTCAGCATACTTTTCTCTTCTGAATGTGCTATTATTCGATTGGAAGATTCTGAGCTTGACAGCCATTGCCCAGCAACTTAGTAAGCAGTATTTATGCTAGTACTTACACATATTGAACTTGCTTCTTTCCCTTCTTTTTGAGCAAATATTTTTTTTATTTTTGCTATTGTTCTACAGTATTTTCTGATATTTCTGGCTTAGTTTTATTTGTTACTTTTATTCCATACCCATAACAAATGGTTTGCATTAGTTTTTGTCTTTCAGTGTTTTGGGTTTTGTTTGTTTGTTTGTTTGTTTGTTTGTTTCTTTTTAAAGCACTTCCATATTTCTCAATGCAACATTTCATGACTTAAGCAAAAGTGGTCACCTTAGAAATGCTCCAGCTCCACATCCTTCAACATACATATGTATATTTCAAGGTGTGTGATTTGGGAGTGTGGGAGTAAGAGACAATTCCCCTTTGGATCAAAAAGCAAGTTTTATGTACAGATGTTCTTCAATAACTGTTCTTCAGTAGGTAATGTTTTTTTCATTATAGTTTGAATTGCATACCCTTATCTAATGAAGGACAACTTTGGTTCTGTATAAATATGGTCTGCTTGAAAGCTACAACCTGGCGTCATCTTTTTTTTCACTTTCTGACAGAGCCATTTTAAGCGTGAAATGTGACCTTTTAGGAGATTTTACCAAAAAATGATTATGATTTGGTGAGCAGCTCACACTTACAAGCTCTCCTGGTCCTGAGATACCTTGTTTCTTATGGAAGATATATTGAAGAAACCAATATAATGCACCCACATGCATTGAATACATATGTGGGGGGTAACCTTGGCCAGCTGCCAGACTCCCACCCAGCTCATCTCTCACTCCCCCTTCTCAACAGGGCAGGGGGAGAAATTAAGATGGAAAAGCTTGTGGGATGGGACAAGGACAGGGAGGTCAGTTACCAATTACCTTCAAGGGCAGCATGGACTAAACCAGGGAAAATAAACTTAACTTATAGTCAATTAAAAAAACAAGTGGGATGGTGAGAAATAAAGACAAAGCTAAAACTACTTTCCCCCTCACTCCCTCCTTCTTCCCAGGCTCAACACAATTCCTGATTCTTCTACCTATTCCATCCTGAGTGGTGCAGGGGGATGGGGAATGGATGTTGCAGTCAGTTCATAACAGTTCCTCTCTGCCACAGCTTCCTCCTCACACTTTTCTTCTGCTCCAGGATTGATCTCTCACACACCAGAAAACCTGTTCCTGTGTGGGCTCCTCTTTGCTGGCTGCAGGGAAATCTCTGCTTTCCTGCAGCTCCTCCCTTCCAGCTCCTGGGGACTGGCACCCAATACAACGTACTAAGGTTTTGTGTTTACTGACACATGGGGTGGGAAAATTGATGTAAAAAACTTGATTCCTCAGTGATTTGACTTTTCATTAGTAAGCAGCAGCAGCAGCAGCAGGATATTTATAACACTACTGCAGTGCCAAAATAGAAGGACATACACTGTGCCCAGCAGCCTGGCAGAGCAGGGTTACACTGACGCACTTATCTGAAAAGAATCTCTTTCACACATTAATAATGGCCCATATATATTCTAAGAACTACTATTTAGGGTATGTGTATGGCACAAAATAACACTAGCATAAAGAGATTATGTAGGGTTCCCAAAGAGAGTTCCCGTGGTAGGCCAGATTTTCCTGATTGAAGAAAAGAAGCATAAGTGTAGTATCTCATATTTATCTCGTAATTATATATTACCTCATGAAAATTTTGAATCCTCATGGTTACCTATTATGTATTTACTACTCACTCTGCTTCCTTAGTGTGTAAGCTCACAATTCTACCCAGGGAAATCTCTCTTCTGACGCTATTCCTAATCTGCATCTCTCTGGAATGTACCTTGGACTTCTGGAGAAAAAGTCTCTTTCCCTTATAAACCATTGGAAATTCTTACTTTATGACTGAAAGATTGCAAATAATTTCTTTAACAATTTATTTGAAGGATGATGCTTGACAGAGGTTGGAATCAAAATTCTGGACCAAGTGAGCAAAAGTTGGGATTGATTATAATTTCCCTCTTATTGAAGGTTAACTAAGGTAAAACAAAACTAAAAGAAAGCTAAAAACCCCCATGAAGTTGTTTTTCATACTTGTGCATATTATGTATGTATAATATATCATTGTGCAATATGTTTATGCATCATTATTTAAAAAACAGAAGTAAAAATTGCAATTTGCCGAATCAAGGTATTCAAAGCTAACCAGCAAAGTCTGAACACAGAATTTGTGGAAAATTTTTAATTTTTGACCCACAGAAATAAGAATTTACCAGTACATTTCTTGACCTTTTACGTTAATACAAAATTTCAAGGAAATCAAATCTGCTTTCATGAACTATACTGAGTAAGAGCCTATATTTGTCTCAGATGAAGTAACGATGTAAATAATTGTGGCATTCACATTTTACATTTTGTTCCATTTCTCTGTCTCCTTCTCTCTTCTCTTTTTTCTTTTTGATAGTGAGGTCATCTGTAGGGTTTTTTATATGGACATAGTTGTGGTGAGTCAGAACAGATTAGGAGCTTTCAAATACATTTGCTCCTCATTGAACTGAGAAAACCTCTCATTACAGTTTGTAGGTTTTTTGGTTGTTGGTTGGGGAGTGGGGTGGGCGGGGGGGGGTGGTTTCATTTTTGTTTGTTTTTTTAATGAGCAACTGTCTAGTGGTTTGAGTTTTCCTATTATGAAATGTTTTAGCTGGCAGAGAATCCATCTATAGCTGTTAAATGTGTGTAATAGATTTTCATTTATGCATATGCTTAGAGAAGTTATATGGATGCTGTTTAGAAATACTTATATTTTATGTTGACAGAAGTCAGTGAGGGCATTTACTTCATTCATAAATGAAGAATTTTTTACTAATTTACAATACAAATTTCCTGTGAGGAGAAAGAAAATCAAAACATGTTGGTAATTTTTATGCCCATGATATCATACAGTGAAAGTTGTTCATTTGCATCAAGTGATATTTAGGGACCGTACCATCACATCAGGACTGTGGTGACGTATTCAGTCTGCTAAAAGTATTTCCTTCTCTTCATTACCTCTATCTTACGCTTCTTGACTCACTGTCACAGCTTATCATCTCTTTTCTAAATCTGAGATTTGATGTTCAGGAACTACAAACATGTTGTAAGCTGCTGGGAGCATTACAGTTTCTAGCAGATGCCATGTTAGTGATGATAGCATATGGGTTGATTCTAGCATATATGCTACAGTTTTTACACTGTTGAACTATGTGTGTATATATTTACATTAGCTTAAGCTCTTTATTTGAATAGGCGTGCAATTCTTTGCTTATTTATTCTTGATCCATCAACATCTTTTTCAGACATAATTAGTTTCTCTGCTGCACATACAGTGTCTTCCCTAGAGTAATCTTCATTCTCAGTAAACACAAAAACAGTAGGAAGCAAATTGTACCCTAGGACTCTCAGCCATATTTTCTACTGAAGTCGTTAGCGTCCCTGAGTGATAAGTCATCAAGGGAAAAATTTCACCCCATTGTTTATGTCACAAGTCACTATCTTTTCAAGCAGAAATCATTAGAGGAACCTATCTGGTTTTCTCTTGGAATCAGAATTCCCTGAGCTGCTTTAAGAATTTAGAGTGCATAAAGAACATGTCATTGACATTTGAGGTAACTTCTGGAGAGCAGAACTACTTTGTTGAAATGAAGGTTTACTGTTTCCATGAGCCCTATAATTTTGGGAAAGGTACTCAGCTGGGCAAAGAACTATCTGTGTGTAACATCATCTTGGCATTGAGATACATGCAATTCCGAATAAGCCATATACTTAAAATAGCCTTCCTGTATTATTGTTACACAAGAACAGGAAACTAAGGAAACCTGAATTTGGGCTGGATTGGGGAGGAAGTGGAAGGCTACTCACTATCCCTGTTGTTAATAAAGAATGACTACTGGCAAAGTTTAATTTCCATCATTGCCTTTCCTCTGTTACTCTCAATTGCTATCCTAGTGAAGGACAGGGTAGAGAAGGAATTCAAGAAAAGACAGTCATGACCATTAAGAAAAACAGTGAATTAAATAACACCAGTGACAACCTTTTAATTTCTGAGATACAGGAAACTAAAGATGTAGATTATAATTTGGCAGAACAGAGAAAAATGAGGGCTAATACAGAAGCAGCATAGCATTGCCTGGAGCAGGAGGGAGATAGAAGGCCATAGAGAAAAGGAAATCAGCAGTAAGATGAGACACCGACAGGAGGAAAAGAAAAATGGCAACTGATTTACTCACCAAAGATGAAATCAGGGTAGAGAACAAGAGGAAGACAAACAAAAACTGGCTATCAGTTAGAGATAGTATTGCATCTCCTGAAATTTGAGATTCTTGCACATTTTCACATATGATGGATTTCTGCTGCAGAATACCCTTTAAGAATACAAGTCCACACTCCATCACAGAAGTGAAAGAGAAATACCAGATGAGGAAAGGAAGGGAAAAATGACTTTGGGGAAGGGTAGGAGCATGTGTTAACCTTTTCAGCTAGAAGTATAAATCTGAGAGGAGTATGGGGAGGAGACATAGAAAAAGGCGTATCAAAACCTAAAGGGAATTGATACTTGGGATTTTGAGTGGAAAGAAGACAAAAAGAAACAAGCAACAGGGATGTTCTTATGGAGTGCAGAGAGCTCTTTCAGAAGCAAAAATAGAGCAAAAGAGTAAATAGGGAAAGTGTGTGCAAGAAAAAGAGGTTTGAAAAGTTGCAAGATGTAGGACAGAACTACAAGTGATGCTATGGTAGCATGGAATAAAAAAAGTCTTATGAGTCTTTAGAGTTTGTTTTGTCTTTCAGACACTCTGAAGCTGCTGGTAGGTTTAGTTCTACATTTGTTTCAAGCTATAAACAAAGTCAGCAAGGGAAAAGGAATTGAGTTTCACACTTTAGAAAAATAGTGATGAAGGATGAGGAGAGGAAGATGTAATTTTGCCTCATGTTTTGGGGGCTTTTCATATGCTACTGTAAACTTCCGCTGAACATTTCTTTTCTTTAACACTGTTTAAAATCCACTGTAATTTATTTCTACTCAGCATGTTTTCTGATTGCAATTATCTCTTTATTCTTATCTTTCACTACAAATCTTAATGGCGGTTGTGATTAGGAGTCTGTTGCTTATTGATTACGTTGATATGTGCATAGCAAGTTATTTATGTACTTAATTTAAATTAATCTTATTTGTAGAGTTGAAGCAGATGTTGTGGAGTTGTGATTTCCCACCGACTGTTCCATGAAGTGTCACTTACATGAGGCTTTTTCTTTCCAGAAGCTTTCATTTTCTTTGCCTGTGTGTTTCTGGTCAGGACTGCATGAGAAAATGACTTTCATAACTAACACAAGTACAGATTGTGAGATTTATGGTTCATTCTCTCCCTATTGGATATGTAGTGTACTGTGTTACTAAGCTCATTGAAAATCTTTCTGGCTCTGTATGTATGCGTACATTTTACATGCATTCAGATACTGACTCTAGCAGTAAATCACAGTTGCCTTGGATGCTGCATGTGTGGGTATGCGTGTGCACATGAAAATAATTTGTATCAGCTAATAATTTATAGGACTGAGGTATGAGTATTCCTAAAATCATGCTACAAATCAACACTGAAGACAAGCATCCTCTATGTAGGCCTCTAAAGTTCATCTATATAGAGTTTTTCCTTTCTTATTGTATAGTCAACACTTTGTTTTCTGTCCTGCTCTCTAAAAGAAAGTGAAATAATTCTGTAACCGAGAGTCAAAACCACCCAACGCGATCCATGGACAAAGTGCTTGCAAGGACTATAGACCTTTGCACTTCTTTGTATCTGTATTGTTGGTACTCTTTTGACCTGCCTCATATACCAAGTGTCTTTTTATTGCCTAGGTGAAAAATCAGAGATTTAAATAACACAATGAAGATAGTCCATGGGAAAGTCATAATTAACTCTGCAAACCCTGTTTTTATCTAGAATCCTGGCACTGTGACACCATTAAGGTTCTTACATTCTCTCTTTGCTCTTTGGTCTTCTTGCTTAAAACTGACAAATGCAATAAAGATGTTAACTGTACTGTTAAATTAAAATTGCCTGGAAATGGCACAATGACTAGATTCCACCCCACCCACTGTAGTATTATTTATTAAGTATTAAACACTTTGGATTTCCTATTCTGTATTTTGCAATGAAGTTTCTAGAGAATAGTTCTCTTTTTCATGGTCTAACTCATGGATGTACCTTTTTTTGGGTTTTTTTGGTATGTGTGTGTGTGGTATCTGTAGTCTATTCTGCAAACAACAATATGTTTTAGGAGACGTTTCCCTTGGTCTTGCACAGGGAGGTGGAAGTACAAATGTTGGATCACATAAGCTGAATTTACTGTACTAAAACAGAGCCTGGAACTTATATTTTTTATCAGTAGATGTCATATACTTTGTTTTATAGTAGTTTTAGTCCCTTACTGAATTTCATATTTCACTGCATATCTTGAAAAGCCTTTAGCCATTCTCTTTATTGCTGTGTAATGGGAAATAAATCAGGGACTGAGTATCTTCTTGGTTTAGATGATGATAATCAGTATCCTGTATAGGAAATATGCTATCACTAATTTGAGGTCATAATGAGTCTTGCTGTGGGCAACGCAATTTCCACCAGTAAAAAGAAGCTTTTATTTCTGATGCTACTATTTCAGGTTCAGAAAAGTTCTTTTTATTGTTTTTCTAATAGAAATGCTGTCATTGTTAAAATTAGAAAGTGGAAATTAAATACTGTACACCTCTAAAAGAGACTGGTATGAAAACATCATATCATAACATCATGTTATGTTTAGAATTCTTATGATCATCTTATTTACTAGAGATTTGCTAAGTTTGATTTCTTACATGTAGATTGAACTCACACATGATTTGATCTGGAAAAAAAAAAAAAATCAAGAAACATTAAAAAAAGCCCAGTTTATAAAAGATGCAAGTAGAACACGAGCTCTTTGGGGTTTTAGTCTGTGATTAGGGCTTGCCTGGGCCAGGAAGAAATATAAGCTTGATAGACATGATGCTTTGTTGTTATCCGTTTTGGAGGGAGGGCATTCTTTTTTCCATTTAAGATAGGAGTAACTCAAGACATTTACATTATACAGTAATATTTTCAAACATATTACAAAATGAAAACCAAAGCAGTTTGAACACTAAAACATTCACCAGCTCTCAGAGAGGGAGGCTATACACTGCCAGCCTAAAGACTGGGTAATTAGCTGAATCTGACAATATATGTTTAATGTCAGCATGTTACTTGCTATACTTTGTTTTGTTTTTCAGGACATGAAGAGGGAAATACATAATTGCTCAGTTGCTTTATACCTATGTTTACACTCTTAGAAAGCACACATACTAGTTCTAAAAGAATATTCTGTTTGTGTACGCGCGTGTGTGTGTATATATGTATTCAATGACTAATTGTGCAGACTTTTTTTTTTCTTACATTGCAGGTTCTGTTGGTCTGCAACTAAGCTGGGGAGTACAAGGTATTTTTTTGCTGACAGTTGCATTGATTATAAATGTTAAATTAACCTTCATTCCTTTGGGGGGCTCTTGGTGATGGGTGAGCGGGGTTGATTGTTTTATTGCAGTGTAACATTCAAGATTTTGGAAAAACATATGGTCCTAATAGGCTTGATTGTGACAGGTCATATTAATTTTGTAAACTAATATACACAAAAGGAAAATTACTAGCATTTAAGCTGAATCACATGTATTCTTGGTAGTCTGTGATTTAACCTTATTCATCTGCCATCCTACAAGGGTAGACTCCAGAGAACACAGAAAGTTCCAAATATAAGGAGAAGGGAACATGTGCCTCTAGGGTTTTTGGTCACCCATTGTAAACTGCACAGGAGTGGTAGGTCCTGGAAAAGACGAAATGTTGAAGTTGAGAAAAGGAAGGTAATCAGGAATTTGTAATTTTTAAAAAATGTAGTGGAAAGATAACAACCTCTAGCTTTGAAATTCATCAGCTGGATCTCTTTTCTTCAAGTACGGAAGAGGATATGTCCCATCTCCTTACCTCTGTCCAGGCCTCAAAGATATTGGCAAACACAAATAACTCCAGTCAGCCACAAAATGTGCAACTATTGTGTTGGGAATTAAAAAAGGAGTCTGAAAGCTCATCTTTTGCTACTTACGTAGTGGGATCTTGGAGACTGTCTTAAAAGGCTTAGACAAACCTGTGCACAGCAATTGTACTTATCTTTGTACTGCCAGAGGATTCTTAGGTGATGCACTGCCATGTTCCCATTTATTCTCATACTGTAATTACTGTAGCATTTGGATCAGCTGTAGTAATTATGTGTGTGCAAAGCATGCTTCAACAGCTTTGACAATGGGATTCACTACAGAGGGTATACCCTTCATAGCTGCCAGAAACTATACTGTTCTATGGAGCTTCTAATACCAGTATCACTAGAATTAGCTTCTTAAAATGAAGAAATAACTTTCTGAAAGCAATAAATATGAAGGAGAAAGACAGAGTTTCTCCGTGTTGATTTAATACCTATTTTAAATGGATATCATGATATGCTTTTAAATTTTTATAATGATATATTTAATTTTAACTTTTAGTCTTCTGCGTTTGTCAAGCAGCGTGATTTATCATGGCAAAGTAGAAATGCTTCAAACTTGAAATATGGCAGAAGAGTGAGTTGTTGACAGGCTGATTTGTTTCAACCTGTTGAAGAAATATTTTCCCATTGGTTTCTAGCCAACAGCTATGCAAATAGAAATTAATATTCAAAGAACCACCGTAACAACTGTTACTAATGTACAGTGCCCTCCTAGATATTTATTGCTGCAGTACAACTTCTGGTTTGTATGAATCAGTTTTCATTATAGTTTATTAGCAATCAACGATGATTATTTGGCTCTAGTGTTTATAAACTATAATTCGTCATCCTCTTATCTTTTATTTATGAGACAATGTCAAATGAAAGAAGCAAATTATGCATTGTTTTTGGTTGGAAGAGCTCTGCACTCTGCAGCATATTAACTTTGCCATGAAGCGGCAGTGTTCAATGTTCTGCTCTGACTACCATGTACATCCAATCTGCCTTCATCTCACACCAGAGGAGAAAGTAGACTCTTCAGTGGTGTCTCACACTCTGGCAACTGTGATTTTAAAAACAGTTTTAGAAAAACCCTGACCCGTTAAAGTCAATGGGAGATTTGCCATTTACCTCAGTGAAGCCAAGATTTTATCCCTTCTGTTCGCTGTGTTGTTACTTTGGTTCACACCTGTGCTAAGCAAATAGGAAGCAGAAGAGAATAGATTCCTTCTGTTCATCTTCGTCCTGTGGGAAATAATTTTCAGCACGTTGAAAATATTTGAATATTCTGAAATGGAACTGTTTAAATCCTACTGCTCCCATTTTTATAACTGTCATCTTAAAGTAAAATATTTTAAGAAAGAAAAAGTTTTACCAGCATGTTATCTCTGATGTCATTACATCTGTTACTAAGGAATAGTTATAAATACTAGAAGGAATAGTTATAAATACTAGGAAAGCTGTTCATTTTCCTTCTGGATTTCTTAAATTACTACAATGGCAGTTACATTTAATTATCAGGTTCATACTATGCTATTATGAAGATGACATGCATTTACAACAAAAAGCAGTTGCAAAACAAATGAAACAAAACAATAAAGGGAATGAAGGAAAGCAGAGGTGAGCACCTGTATTATTAATAACATGTCAAAGCACTTTTTACCAATAGAAGCTATATTTTACTCATGGTTATTAGTCGCTCCACTATGACATTACTAAAGTAAGCAGCATTATATTTATTACTGTATGATACAATATTAGTTATTTTATTCTAATTGTCACTCACATAGAAGACCTCCATTTCATATTAGACATTCATTGGCAGCTTCTAAGAGCTCTTTTCCAATTTTCCTTGTAATTCACATGCTAAAACAGTATTAAAAAGTCATCAGTAAATTTTAGTATGACAACCTCTTGTAAGACTAAAATGCAGTTCTCTATGTTAAGCCAGGTTCTTAACCTCTAAAGATTTGCAACAAGGCAAGATCTGCTGAAGGGAATATAATTTTGATCATGCTTTCTGTATGGTCATTTAATGAAGAGTTGCTAGTTAGTATAGACTGGATAAGTTTGGATAAATTCCCCAAGCTACACCTTTCCCTTCCCTTCCCTTCCCTTCCCTTCCCTTCCCTTCCCTTCCCTTCCCTTCCCTTCCCTTCCCTTCCCTTCCCTTCCCTTCCCTTCCCTTCCCTTCCCTTCCCTTCCCTTCCCTTCCCTTCCCTTCCCTTCCCTTCCCTTCCCTTCCCTTCCCTTCCCTTCCCTTCCCTTCCCTTCCCTTCCCTTCCCTTCCCTCTTACAAAATAGCTTTAAAACAATTTCCTTCCATTCTTAGTGGAAAAAATATACTCATATTAATGCAAAAAAACGTGTTATAGATGAATATTACAATGTTATTATTAATGATAATATTAGTGTTTTTGCAGTTCAGATTAAGTTAATTGTGAAGGTCAAAAATTTTATGTAGGAAATATACCTTAAAATGAGCAATTTAACACTATATGAGGTCTGAATTTTAATATGTATGTTATGGTGGAATAGCTTGTTTGATAGATGTTATCAGCAGACTCAGACAAAATTCATATTTTAACTTTGCCCATAGTATTTGTTTTCAAAAACTCCATATGTATCTTAATGGTAGCATGAATTTTGGAAAAAAAAAAAATGACAACACTATAACACTTTTCACACTACTTGTGTTTTGTAGAACTCCTCATTCTAGGACTCATCTTAAGTATACAGAGTGATGAAGGGAGATGTGAAGTTTCTGATTAAAAGCATTATGCATACGTATGTATGATTCATTGTCTAAATAGTATATGAAACTGAGTATGCATTGCTTTTGCAGTTCCAGTATTTTTCACTCGTGTTTTCACAATACAGCGTTCATTTACTATTGTGAATACCTCCTCCTGAATCATACATTCGCAGCTCCAACTAGACCTCAGACACTGTAGTGTTGTTAGAGCTAAACTGGGGCATGCAATACAACAGATTCAATTAAGATTTTCTGAAATGTAAAGCACAAAGAGTCCAGGAGCCAGGAAGCCTTATGGATTAGAACTGTCCTGGTTTTCAGTTTAATGTTATGTCCCTAAATAATCTGAGCTTTTTGATCCTATATCTTTCACAGTCTTTCTGAATCCTGTCCTGCCTCTTTACCATCTCATTTTCACCCGGAAGGCACTGTTTCTTTGGGATAACTGTCAAAACTTTTGCCTATGTTGATTACATCAGCCACACTTTGCATAAAACACAAATGCCACAGGGCATCATGGAGAGGTTGAGTGACCTCTAGTTTACTAAATAAATAGACTTTCTGGAGTTGTGTCCTGACATTAAAAAGAGTGGCTTACCAGTCAGCAGGCATTGTAAGTAACTCTAGGTTGTATTTGTAATGTCACAAGGGCGCCGTGCTTGTCATATGAAATTATTAGTGACAGTTGATGAGAAACTTGAAGTGGTGAAATGATTAAAAGCACACCTGTGATCATATTATCAATAAAAATTAAAATGACCTGTCTCAACTGACTTCCTCTGCTGTCACGTACTGTGCACCATTTCCATGGTAATGAAGCATTTATGCCGCTTATGCTAGCTTCAGATAATGCATTCCCCTCAGGTGTATGTTTTTTTTATCATAATCCATTTTACTGTATGAATGCTGACGTTGTAGGTGATTGCAGATGTGCCATAATCCTTAGTTTCTGCAAATAGTCTCTCCCTTCCCCCTCTTGCTACACAGGTATTTATAGTTCTGTCACAAAGCCATTGATTTAATGTTGTACATGTCAGTATATTCAAAGTTTCTTTGAAAAGACTTAGTAGATGAATTGATACAGGAAAGGGATAATATGAAAGGTTCGTCTAATAAAATGCATTCATTCCTAAACCTCAATTCCATATAACTAATATATTTTTAAGGACCATGCAATTCAAATGTTCTTTTTCAGAATGTTTTTTCAGAAGTTAGTAAGAAGACTGAATATTTAAAATATCTAATCCTTTATGATACACACTTTTTTATTTTTTAAAAGATGTTGATAAAATTATACTTCTCCTTAGTTTATTCAACACTTTCTTCCTTACCCTTGAGTCTTCAAAGCAGTTAAAATTGTCATAGTGTTTGATGCTGAAAAGATAAACAAAGAAAAAAATTCTCCATACGTGCAAACACACATAGTCTTGCGGTACAACTGAACGAGATGTATTTAATGGGGTTCTTAAATAATAGATTCACATTTCTTTGAGGACAGTCTCTGTAGCTGCACTACAGAGTCAAATGTCACATATGAGAGTCTGAATTTTAACAGTTCACTTCTCAGTATTGTGCCCATCTGCTCAACTTGCAAAGCTCTTTAATCTAGGGGTAATTCAACTCTTATAAGACAAAGTTGTTAGTTACTTTAATGTTTTGCTTGGAGATATCCACCCCACCCCCCCCACCCCCCCCCCCCAATAAAGGCTAAGCTGTAAAAGTGATAATATTTTATAATAAGAATTCCTGGAAAAAATATGTTTCACTATCATTAGGCTTCCCTTTAAAAAGTTTTTCCATTAACCTTTCTTCCTCTTTTTACAAATGTCAAGTAGCTCTGTAAGAAAATATTATAGCCTCCAAATATCAGAGTTTTATAAGATTGTAAACTCCATCTTACTGTCAAAGAACTTTATTTAATTAGTAATCTTTTTCTGAGTCAGAAGTCATTTATTTGAAATTAGTATTTAATACCTGATACTGTAAAGTATAATGATAAGTGGGACTTAACAGGACATTAACTTCTAAATGTTGAAGTCCACCTAAAAGCAATGAATGATTACACAGTTACCAAAGAAAACACACCACTGATGACCAGTCCTTTGTTCTCTGTAGTTATAAAACTACAGAGAATAAATAATGCTTTACAAAACTCACACATCTCAGTTACTATTATTAAAATTTTTCAAAATATTTAAATTATGATAGCTCAACAGAATTATACTAACTTTTAATGGGACTATTTAAGAGGATGTTAAACTTTATCTTTGACAAGAATGTGTGCATCACTCAAAGTCACAACTTTTTGTCATGAACATGGTGTTGAATCTCTGGGATCAAGATTAGATAAATGCCAAAGCTCACTTTTGTTTGAACATATTTGAGAAATTCAGTGAAGGGCAAAAGCTAAGATCTAGTAAGATCATAAGGAAGAATCTAAAGCTGAAAGGAGAAAGATAAAATAGGATAGTGAATAATGTCTATAAAGCAAATCAGGACTTGGATTCACCTGACTCAACAGGAAACAAGTTTTCACTAAGTATACTCAAGTCATAGGGCAAAGAATAGGCAGGCGATGATGGAAAGGTTTTTTGATGATTAATATAAATAGGTTAAAATGCCTTTCTTTAAGAATTTGTGCGTATAGCAAAAAAAAAAAAAAGACGACAACAGAATCTGTTTTCATCAGATTGGTTCTGAATCTGGTGCAGCTGGTACATGCAAACAACGAAGTTTGATATCTAATGAAATTTGAATTTGGGACTTTGATTTAAAGAGATCCAACGTTCTGCCTCATTCAAATTTTTGTTATTTCCCTAATTTCTTAAAGTGTGCTACTTTGAAATCAAAGACTAGCTACTGCCTATTTTTCAATTTTATTTGTCCATATTTTAATAAATTTGATTCAAAGATTATTTCCTATTTCCAGTCCTTCTATGATTTTTTATCACTGCTTAATAAACTAATGCTAAAATATCTTTATGTCTACTGCAATCTCTTTCATATTTGTCCCTAACTTAGCAAAAATATTTAAGCATATTCAAAGCTTCAAATATATGAGTAGTCTCCTTGATCTTAATGTTACCTAAACAACAGTGCTTGGTGCATTTACTGATGCTTTCTGAATATACATGTTTACTGTTTCACTTAATATAGACTGTAATTTGGCTTGGCTTCATGTGATCGAAAAGATCAAATAAAAATCACCTACTGTTATTTTAAAATTATTTCAGAACTTTTCAAAATGTATGGTTTAGTTGTTCTAGTTTCTTGTAAGTTCAGTTTAGCATAGTGAGAATGCACTTTTTAGCATTTACATTAATGACTGTTGAGAAAGTATCCATCTACTTTCACAACTAAAAGGCATTTCTTTAAAAACCTTGGTCTTATTTCTTCCACTAATTTCATTGTAGTGGAGGTCCTTCTGTTAATTTCATTGTAACTGAGGTCATTCAGTACTTCCTAGTAGTTTATACTTACAGTTTATGAACATGACATGTTTTGAGACATCAGCTCGGCCACCTAACTGATTTAACATCAACAAAACAGGTAATGACCATGTCTCTAAATGATTTCCTGCTCCTATCCCTCTTGGTTGATTGGGTGAAGGGGTTGACTCCTAGACTTTCAGTCAAAATTTCTCTGAACAATGAAATAAATTGTATAGGTAACTTCCCTAAAAATGTACTCGCATAGAAGAATACAGCAGAAATAATTTCTTAAGTGTAGGTCCTGTCATGGATCCTTACAACTGAAATTGTTAATTATTTTACAGTACTGTAAGAAAAGGGCTGCATTCATAAAAACTCTGTGAGCAACCTGATAATTTTGATTTTGTAGTACATTATGTGTACTAATTAATTAAGGGCTAACATGTGATATAAGTCCTTACAGTAGCAGTGAATTAGGTTTAGTGACCTAGAGGATCTCTTACAGTTTTGTGGTCTACTTTTATGGTATCAGGTATTAATGGTATTAAGGTATTAAAGTAGCCTTGTTATTCTTAACTTTGTATACAACTTTACCTCACCCTGTAGCATACTAATATTAGCGAAACTAATCCTTCTGTTAGAAGAGTTTCTGTGGTATTTCACATTAAGTACAAATAAATAAAAATGGAAATTGTTTTCCACAGGTCTGGTTTTGACCTTCTGCAATCAAACTTTTCACTTTGTTCAGTTAGTAATTGGGATAATTAAGTTGCTTGCATCAACGTTTAAGTCAGTAGGTTAATTTTTCTATGTTCTTTTACATGAATAGAAGAAATGAAAGAGTCCTCCGGGAAGGTACTCAACACACTGAAAGTTATGCTGCTTCTCAAAATCTCTCTAGAAATGACTCACTCTTGACCCGTCTCAATGGTTCTCTGATTATGTCTGCATTTTTTGACTATTCTTACCTCTTCCTTCTTTCCTGCTCCTCTGCACTTGTCCTAGGCCCCCAAAAGTTATCAATTTGTGTGTGTACCTATTACAACAGTGAATATTCAATGAGCTTTTCCTTCTGGGAGTTGCTGCTTCCCCTCTCATCTCTTTTCAACTTAATGATACAGAGTTTCTCTTTGCTATTCAGGTCTTATCTCTCATGTGTCTCTTCCCTGAATCTTGAGTGTTCATTTCTGTGCTAATCACTGCTACCTCTGATGTCTTATTTCCTCCTTTGCCTTCCATTACAGAAGCCCTTTGCAGTCTCTTCCAGAACATCCGATCTTTCATCTTGGGAGTATATGCAAGATTTTCCTTATGATAAGCTGTTTTGTCTTTTTCTCTAATTCTTTTCACCATTCTGCTTTATCTCCTAAAAATCATGAGCTGGCAGCTTAACATTATTACTCATGCCTTTCTTTCTAATCTATTTATGAGTTCCTAATAAATTAAACATATTCTTTTTTTTGTCCTCAGTGCAAAATCCTGATGCTTGTCTTAGCTGTTTCTTCTCTTCAATACTAAAGAATGCTCTCTGCATCCTTTCCTTGTCCTGCCTCCAAACCCTTATGATCAACCTAAAATAAGAAATTTACACTAATTTTTTCACCCTCACTGCCATGCACAGATCCCTCTCTGGGTCTTGTCTTCTACTGAATGACATTTAAAAAGTCATCAAAGTACAGTCCCATGGCTCAGCCTAATGGCTAAAAAAGTATTAAGTGCATTTTTGGATTTGCATCGTTAGGTGTTCTACACAAATTTTCTGCTTTCTCCATCATGTTGACCATCTTTCCTTGTGCTTATTGTGCCCTTCTAATTGATGACAGCAATAAGACAAATCTCAGACCTGTTTTCTTAGAAGAAACTACTGACTTCCTTGGAGCATTCTACCTGTAGAATTCATGTTCTCTTCTGCACTGTACAATGTTCCTTAGTACACAGCTGATCTCTTTTCTGGGTCATAAGTTTCAGGAGCTGTAGCTTAGTGTTTTGGTTCATACTTAGGTATTATTTATGACACTAGATTAAATATAACGATGTCCTTTAAAATTTTCCTACGTTACATAGACCCAAGTTACAAATAACAGCCATAGTATTTATATTATGAATAATGGGGCAGACCTGTGGATAATTCAGTAAAGGAAATAGCAAATTTTCTCTTGAAGGAGAGAAAATGTTTAACAATTGCATTTCTTATTCTTATTTGCTGTTCTGCTTACCATTGTTGCTGCAACAATGTTCTTGAAATTGAATTTGCTGTCTGTGATATTAAGTGTTCCTGTCCAGTAGCTGTGAGAAATATCTAGCAGCAGGTGGAAATGGATCAAAAGCAAAATTGTGAAGCGTCACTCTACAGAGAGCATCTACTTCAGTTTTGTCTCAAGTAGGCAGGGAAATACAAAAGTTTAAATGTAGAAATCCTTTGTCTCCATCTAGTCTTAATCATGGAAGAAAGAGTCCCTGCTTCATTAACAGTCTCAAAAAGTATGTTGTGGTTGATCCTCCTAATACTGTGCACATTTGCTTCGATCCACAGCAATGTATGCATTTTGATTTCTTAAGATTCAGTCAAACAAACAGCAAAATCACTTGTAATCACTAATCTCTCTATTCAGCAAACATCATAGATTAAGTATGTCCTTTGGTTACTGTATGATGTATCATATAGCAAGCTTTATTGAATTTCCCATGATGGCAAGCTGTAGCATTATACATTGTTTTCCATACTGAAGACACAAACCTGATATGATAGATTACCATTATCACTAGTTAAGGAACATTTAAACACTGCATTTCTATTTTAGAAAGTTAGCACATGTTCACTCTGCACTCAAATTTGGTAAGGAAGAACGTTCATGCATAAAAAAGTTTATTTGCTTTACTGTTTTTCTTTTCATCACCACCATCATCATAGAATGGTTTGAATTGAAAGGGACTTTAAAGATCTAGTTCCAACCCCCCTGCTGTGGGCAGGGACACCTTCCACTAGACCAGGTTGCTCAAAGCCCAATCCAACCTGGCCTTGAACACTTCCAGGGATGGGGCATCCACTTCTCTGGGCAACCTGTTCCGGTGCCTCACCACCCTCACAGTGAAGAATTTCTTGCTAACATCTAATCTAAATCTACTCTCTTTCAGTTTAAAGGCATTACCCATTGTCCTATCATTACATGCCCTTGTAAAAAGTCCCTCCCCAGCTTTCTTGTAGGCCCCCTTTAGGGACTGGAAGGCTGCTAGAAGGTCTCCTTGGAGCCTTCTCTTCTCCAGGCTGACCAAGCCCAACTCTCTCAGCCTGTCTTCACAGGAGAGGTGCTCCAGCCCTCTGATCATCTTTGTGGCCCTCCTCTGGACTTGCTCCAACAGGCCCATGTCCTTCTTGTGTTGGGTGTCCCAGAGCTGAATGTAGTACTCTAAGTGGGGTCTCATGAGAGCAGAGTAGAGGGGGAGAATCACCTCCCTTGACCTGCTGGTCGCGCTTCTTTTGATGCAGCCCAGGATACGGTTGGCCTTCTGGGCTGTGAGCACACATTACTGGGTCATGTCGAGCTTCTCATTAACCAACACCCCCAAGTCCTTCTCCTCAGGGCTGCTCTCCATCCATTCTCCACCCAATCTATATTTGTGCTTGGGATTGCCCCAACCCATGTGCAGGACCTCACACTTGGCCTTGCTGAACTTCATAGGGTTTGCACAGACGCACCTCTCAAGCCTCTCACGGTCCCCCTGAATGGCATCCCTTCCCTCCAGCATGTCAACCGCACCGCACAGTTTGGTGTCATCAGCAAACTTGCTGAGGGTGCGCACCATTCCACTGTCCATGTCGCCAACAAAGATGTTTAAACAGTGCCGGTCCCAATAGCAATCCCTGAGGAAGGCCACTCGTCACCAGTCTCCACTTGGACATCGAGTCATTGACTGCAACTATCCAGCCAATTCGTTATCCACTGAGTGGTCCATCTGTCAAATCCATGTCTCTCAAATTTAGAGATAAGGGTGTCATGTGGGACAGTGTCAAATGCTTTGCACAAGTCCAGGTAGATGATGTCAGTTGCTCGTTCTTTATCCACCAATGCTTTAAGTCCATTGTAGAAGGCCACCAAATTTGTCAGGGACAATTTGCCTGTAGTGAAGCCATGTTGGCTGTCACCAGTCACCTCCTTATTTCCTGTGTGCCTTAGCATAGTTTCCAAGATGAACTCCATGATCTTGCCAGGAACAGAGATGGGAACTGATGGGAGTTACTAGCTTATCTTTCCTTGCAACTGATCCAAGTGAGAGCCTTTTCAATAAAATGTTATGTTTTTGTGGTCTGCCACTTATATCCGGTTTTGACATCACTATTCATTATTGTGTATGCTATTGTTCAGTCATTTTTTGTGATGCAGAATTTATTTTCTTACTACATATTTAGCATTTGCTAGTGGGAACTGTGGCTAGAAAGACTTGAACGACTTTATTTACCAGTAATATAACATGCAGTTTTATCTTGTAATTCATGCTGAGTAATTGTGAATATCCATTGCCTGAATAGGCTGTGAAACTACTTCTGACACGAACATTGTCATCTACATATAAACAAATGAATCACAGTATACATACCGGTATGATAAATCTCTTCCTTAAAACGTGCACCAGCATAGTCACAAAAGATCCTGTAAAAGAAATGGGTGGAAACTTGATGAACTAAGTCACATATAGGATAAAATAAACATTGTTATAAATACATTTTTGTTAGATTCAAGCAGGGTTTTACAAATGCTAAATACATAGGTATATGCAACTAAACATTTTAAAAAACTATTTTAAAAAAAAAAAATGTTTTTAATTTTTAAAACTTTTTAATTTTTAAATTTTTAATTTTAAAAAACCCATGTTTTTAAAAACCCTTTTTTAAGAAAAATGGAAATTTCAATACTTATCCATCAATATCTAAATACCACTTTATTATACTTGAAATGTACTATAGGTAGGTAGGAAGCTTACAAAGTAGGCATACTTTTGACACTGAGCAGAATGTTCAGTGTATCTTCTAAAATGTTCATCTCTGATATGTAAATGTCAAAATTTTTCCACCTTGAAGCAGTTAAATTCCTCGACTTTTTTCTTTAATCTGAGCATAATGTTTTCCACAGTATAGCTATACTGGTATAAAATAAAATTTAAAAAAAACCAACCTGAAATGCTATTGGAATTAATGTGTAAAAATTGCTACTGTAATTTTCTTCAGGCTCAGATTTCATCCTCACCAAGGTGAGGATGTTTTCTTTGCAACTTGAATTTCAGATTTAGAATACGAGAAAATATTGCCTGGCTGTCCTATTCAAAATCAGTGCATGAATTACCATTTTTAAGTTTAGACTTTAGGATATTTTTTTCTTTTGTTGTATAAATTTTTGCTTCAAAGTGCCAACGTTATTGTGAGAGAGTTCACCATGTTAGTAAGAATTGTTTGTTCTGATTCCATATTTTTTTTTTCTGTATTTTCAAAATAAGACTAATCAGCAAGAAGATATTTTATGTCTAAACATTAAAGTTCATGTGACATATATACGTGAGCAATTGTGACATCTACACTGTGAGAAAGCATAAGCTCCTGCCATGCCTCTTAGTTTTGTTCTGTGGATATGCATTTCATCCCTCTGGGTGTTCTTTTTGTTGTTTTGTGAGAAAACCCAGACACATGTACAGGGAAGCCATGGTGTGTTCTAGAGGATCTCCTGAACTGGACAACTAAAGAATCAGAATTTCAAGAGTGTGTGCTGCTCCACCGGGAGCAGCACAAGGCTTAGGTGTCTTATGACCCAAAATACCTAACTCTCAACGGAGACAAAGACAGCATAATTTTTTTGTTAAAATGGCTTAAAGGAAAGAAAAGATTCTGACATTTTCATATACTTTTATTTTGTTATATGCTAATTGTTGTTCAGGTTATAGGAACTACCTGCCATGGAAATTGTTTATGACTTTTTATAGTAAGTTTTTACTGGAAATGATGGAGTTATGCCAGCAAGTACTATTTCTGCATTTCAACCTCCATGTTTGTGGTTGGATCAACTTGCACTAGAAGGACAAGCCAACTTTGCTGTAGACCTCATCTGAGCCTCCAAATGGATATTTCCTGACTTATCATTTCATACAACCTCTAAGAACACAACAAACATATTCTGCAATATATACGCTAGATGAAAGTAGTACATCAAGTCCTAAAAATCTTGCTTGTGTTGTAAGAGGAGAACTAAAATAGTTGTGCCGCTACACAATAATTCATACGATGTCCACTTTTCTGGGCATTTGATGTACATAAAAGAGTGAAGAAAAAATAGAACTAAATATGGACAAGTAAAATGGTGTAAGAAAATCATCTGGGTTGGGAATGAAACAGAAAATGGAGAGGAGAGAATATGTAGCTGGATTTAATTTAAGACAGACATTGACATTACTTATATTTGAAATCCTTTGTACAGAAATAAGTTATATTTTGATGGAACTTGAGGAAAAAAGAAGATGGCGTCTATAAAACAAGTGATTAGAGATTCAGGTGAATACTTTCAGAAAGATTGAAGGCCCCCATGAGTACCACATTTAAAATTATTTGTTTCTGGAAATTCTGTAGTTTACTGATCTTTCTCAAAGTATTCATTATGTTTTTTAATCAACATAGAGAGAAGATCTGAATATAGGTATGCATAAGCAAAGGAAATGACAGATGTGAAATTCTATTGCAATGTTATGGTCAAATAGCAGTAAGTATTAACTATTAGCTAACGGCAATATAGTTGAATCTTCCTGGGTCACAGAAGTCATTTAAGCATGTTTTCCACACATACTGACTGCGTTCTAAAACAGCATAAAGCTCTAGATCTGGGATGTCCAAGACCATATAAAACTGATGGTTATTTAGAATGGTTTGGGTTGGAAGGGACCTTTAAAGATCATCTAGTCCAACCCTCCTGCCACAGGCAGGGACACCTTCCACTAGATTAGGTTGTTCAAAGCCCCATCCAGCCTGACTTGGAACACTTCCAGAGATGGGGCATCCACAACTTCTCTGTTCCAGTGTCTCACCAGCCTTATCGTAAAAAGTATCTTCCTTATGTCCAATCTAAACCTACCCTCTTTCAGTTTAAAACCATTGCCTCTGCTCCTGTCACTACAGTCTCTGGTAAAAAGTCTCCCTACATCTTTTTTACAAGCCCCCTTTTTATATTGAAAGGCCACAGTAAGGTTTCCCCAGAGCCTTCTCTTCTCCAGGCTGAAGAACCTGAACCCTCTCAGCCTTTCTTCACAGAGAGGTATTGCAACCCTCTGATCATTTTTGTGGCCCTCTTCTGGACCCACTCCAACAGGTCCATGTCTTTCTTGTGTTGGGGGCTCCAGAGCTGGATGCCGTACTCCAGGTGGGGTCTCATAAGAGCAGAGTAAAGGAGGAGAATCCCCTCCCTCAACCTGCTAGCCATGCTTCTTTTGATGCAGCCCAGGATACGGTTGGCTTTCTGGGCTGCAAGCTAACATTGCTGGCTCATGTCCAATTTTTCATCCACCAGTATCTTCAGGTCCATCTCCACAGGGCTGTTCTCAATCCATTCATCCCCCAATCTGTATTGATATTGGGGATTGCCTCCACCTGGGTGCAGGACCTTGCACTTGGCCTTGTTGAATTTCATGAGGTTCACACAGGCCCACTCCTCAGGCCTGTCAAGGTCCCTCTGTATTGCATCTCTGCTCTCTAGTGAATCGACTGCAACATTCAGCTTGGTGTCATCTGCAAACTTGCTGAGGGTCCACTCAAGCCTACTATCTATGTCACTGATGAAGATATTAAATAGTTCTGGTCCCAACGTAGACTCTTGAGTGGCACCACTCATTACTGGTTTTCATTTGGACACTGAGCCCTTGCCTGTAACTTGTTGTTGCATGCGGCCACCTGGTCAGTTCCTTATCCATCTAACAGTCCATCTGTCAAACCCATATATGTCCAATTTAGTGACAAGTACATTGTGGGGGACCGTGTCAAAGGCCTTACAGAAGTCAAGGCAGTTGATATCTGTAGCTTTTCCCTTGTCCATTGATGCAGTCACTCCATCATGGAAGGCATGATTTTCCCATGATGAAGCCATGCTGGCTGTCTTGAATCACCCCTGTCTTCCATATGTTTCAATATAACTTCCAGGAGGATCTGTTCCATGATCGTACCGGGCATGGAGGTGAGGCTGACTGGTTGGTAGTTCCCAGGGTCCTCCTTTTTACTGTTTTTAAAAATGAGTGTGATGTTTCCCTTTTTCCAGTCACTGGGGGCTTTGCCTGACTGCCACAACTTTTCAAATATGATGGAGAGAAGCTTAGCAACTTTGTCTGCTCGTTTCCTCAGGACCCTGGGATGCATCTCGTCAGGTCTCATAGACTTACATATGTTCAAGTTCCTCAGGTGGTCTCGAACGTGATCTTCTTTTACAATGGGAGGGACTTCATTTCCCTTTGAGGTTCACGGACTTGAGAGAGGTGAGAAGAGAGATTACGAGTGAAAACTGATGCAGAAAAATTGTTGAGCACCTCAGTCAACTCCATGTTGGTTGTCACCAGGTCTCCTGTCTTATTTCCCAAGGGTGATACATTTTATTTAATCTTCCTTTTCTGGCCAAAATACCCGCAAAAGCCCTTCTTATTATTCTTTGCATCCCTCACCAAATTCAGCTCCAACTGTGCCTTAGCTTTCCTGATCCCAGTCCTACACATCTAGGCAGTGTCCCTGTATTCTTCCCAGGTTACTCGTCCCTGATTCCACTGCATGAGCATTTCCTTCTTACACTTTAGTGTGGCCAGGAGGTCCATACTGAGCCATGCCAATCTCCTGCCTTCCTTACCTGATTTCTTACATGTGGGAATTGAGAGCTCTTGCACTCTAAGAATAGTGTCTCTAAAAAGCTGCCAGCTCTGTTCAGCTCCTTTGTCCCTGAGGGAAGTTTCCCAGGGGATCCCATCTGGTAATACCTTAAACAACTGGAAGTTTGCTGTCCTAAAATTCAGTGTCCTGACTCTACTCTTCACCAGGCCCATATCCCTTAAGACTGTGAATTCCACCAAGGCATGATCACTGCAGCCCAAGTTACCACCAATCTTTACCTCTTTAATTAGTTCTTCTGTTTTGGTGAGCAACAGGTCCTGTAACATTTCTCCTCCAGTTGGGCTGCCTATCCCCTAGATTCAGAAATTATCCTCAGCACACTCCAAGCGTCTCCTGAACTGTTTGCAGCTTGCTCTGTCCGGCAGATGTCAGGGTGATTGGAGTCTCCCAGCAGGATCAGAGCCTATGAGTATGATAATTCCTGTAGTTGAAGTAAGAAGGCTTTATCAACAGGCTCCTTTTGATTGGGCAGCCTGTAATAAACAGCAGCCAGGAGCTTTTCTTTGTTGTCTTGGCCCCTAATTTTTACCCGTAAGCTCTAAACCTGCCCATCTCTGTTTTTCAAAGACAGCTCTCTGCAGTCAATACATTCTTTTACATAAAGGGCAATCCCTCTGCCCCTCCTTCCTTGCCTGTCCCTTCTAAACAGTTTACGGGCATCGATTGCAATACTTCAGTCATGCGATTCATCCCACCACATTTCAGTGATAGAGTAATCTCTAATGATGACAGCTTTCTAGCTGCACAATGACTTCCAGCTCCTCCTGCTTGTTACCTATGCTGTGTGCACTGGTATAGAGGCACTTCAGTTGGGCTATTGACTGTGTCACCTTTTTAGAGAAATGCCCTAATTCCTCTGAGACATTTCACAAGTGTTTCCCTGTTGGTTCCCAATACATTAGCAGGCCCTGGCTCTTTTCAGTTGCTCAAAAATCCATCCCCTTCCCCTGCTAAATCTAGTTTAAAGCTCTCCTTATAAGTCCATATTTGTAGTTGAAGGCAGGCTAGTTACGAGCTTAATATAGCTGGTGTTTTGTAAAGTCTAAGGATGCCGATACGATCCCATATCTTCTACATAAACTAGTACCTATTTCTTAATGTGTCACTTTCTAGATGGTATTGATATTTCATTGTATATGGATCCTTGTTATAAAATTATATCTTGTGACAACTATGGGATATGTTTGCTGAATAAAGACCCAATTTTTGATAGACAGTCCTGTAATCCCTCCCTCATCCCAGTTTTTCAAACTCATGTTACAGTAAAACTTTTTACTCTAATTCTTCATTCAGTTTTATTTCCAAAAAGGTGATCTAATGTCTATTAACTTTTTAATGTGTAGTTGCAAGAAAAATCCATTTTTTACCATATTTTCAATTAATGTTATAGTTTTATTTTGATAACTCTAAAGGACCTGAAACAGAAATTGCAACTTTAATTCAAATTCAGTGTGTATATCCCAATGACCCCAAGATCTTGAATTCATATTTGTCTGTTACGAATGCTTTAGCTGAGATTATCAGGTTATCATCTGATCATGAGGTTAATGAGGTTATCATTTACAATCTGAGTTAATCTCAGTGTGTATTACTTTATATGTGGTTCCAATTCCGATTCTTATATCACAACAATCACTCTACTACTGATCAACAACTGTTAAATATTGCATCATTGTCAAGCGTATGTCCTCCACATTTATATTATGTAATCTTTATGGAAAAAATAATTTTGTGAAAAATGTTTGTTTAAAACTATTGATTATTTGTAAAAATTGGTCTATAAAAATAATTGCTTTGATATTTTCAAGTCTAACCATTTTCCAGAGTGCTCTAGCAAAGAAATCTCTAAAGTTAGAAAGTCAAAAACTGATTTATTTGCAAATTATATCAAAATATGTTTTTGCAGTTTATTAATATGCATCTATTTAATTTCTGAAAACTTTGTCATTAGTTATTTTATGTTGAAATAAAAATAAATATACATATATAAATATATTAAAAGAATGTGTTAAATATATTCCCCTGACATATTTCAACATATCAGATTTTCTGCCACTTTTTTTCATAAGAAGTAGACGTATCAATTTTTTCTAGTATTACGAGTTGTGTATAAGAAACTTGACAAATCAGATGGACTTTGTTATATTTCAGTGACTTAGAGAATTTAGACTTGCCCAGCTATTAACAAGGGTTCTCTAAGCTTGTGTCCTTGAGCTTTTGAACATAAGGTGATTCACAGGAAAGAAAACTATCTCCAGGACACATTTTATTTTTTTAATCAGGTTTTCTGCAGGTATTCTTGCCTCTTAGTACCCTAACTTTGCAGCTTCTGTCTTACCTTTCTTGTGTCTCCTGCTTTTAATTGGCATATATACCTTTTATATGTACATTTGATGCATACAAAATTTATGCATCAAATGTGTTACAGGAAGAGATTTTGTAGACATGTATGTGATTTTTCAATAGCAATGATTTTATGAAAATAAAATGGGGTAGGACAATGATATACAGGATATGGAAGACAAAACAGTAAAAACTTTAAAGCAGTGGAAGACAGGGTAGGCTGAAGAAGTGAAAGCATAGATTTAAGTTTATTCTACAAACTGTAAAAGGCATACCCTTTGAAGATACAGTGTGACTGCATGTACAGCTCTACTCTCTGTTTTATCCCCTCTTTTTCTGTGTGATGATATATTCAGAATTCACAAATTAGGTGTGTCTCTTAAATCAGGCAGAAAGCTCAGAAACTAAAAACCAAAAAACTTATCACTTCCTTTTTCTTTTTTGTTTTACACTAGGACATGCTTGTTTACCCAACTAAAGTGTATTTTGTCTTGGAAATATCTAAGGTTTTTTAAAAACCTAGCAAATTAATAGAAGTATTATGAAGTTTCAAGGTACCAACATAGTAATTATGTATTGTTCATGAATGTTATTCAGCAAATGAAATACATACATTGACTCAAATTTGCAAAAGTTAAATTGTCCAATGAAAAGACCTGAAACCTCATCAAATCTATTAGTCTCCTATAAAAAGTATTTTTTTTAATCTATTACATACAAAAATCATATATAGTCTTCAAATAAAATTTAAAACTATAAAGCAAATTTCTTTTTTGCCTTAGTTACCAGGGAATCTTACCTTCCTGAAAAATTAAAGGATAGAACTACTATTGCCAGCTTTGGCAAAGAGTGGACTATTGTGGATCCAATTACATTGGAATTTGAGTGCAACATAAGAGATTCAATGATGATTTAAAAGAGTTCTATATGAATTAAAATGTATATAAATTTTATGATTTTTGCAGACGCAGTATGATCTAAGAGCCTTGCAGTGACTTCAGGGGAGGAAACTTCGATTTCTAGATTTCCTAGAGCAAAACAAAAGCATCTGTACCTATTAAAATGTAGGGCTGAGTCTTGACCTTAACTGAGAGTAAATCTGGAGAAAATTACTCCTGTGTTGGAAGAAGAGGAAGTGTTTTTTTATCACCAGATTGAATTTAAACATGTAACAGCTGTCTAAAACTTCTGAAAGTGTTTGAGGGTTAGAAAGCCTTGAGAGAAAAACCATCCATGATTAAAAGGCAAGCAAGGCAGGCACAGATGTTTTCTCCCAGATTTAGATATGTTTAATACATTCTAAAATGTATTACTTATAATATATCATTCATGTAAAATCAAGCCCCAAAACTTGAAAAAAGTCAGTTAAGGTTTCCTATAAAACCCAAATTTGGCCTTGGTACTTCCTGTGTATATGCATCTGTCCTGAATAGCACTTGGTTACATACTTATGACTTTTAATCACACTTTTCAGAAAGGGTCACTGATTCTGCGTTCCTTACCTTTTGGCCGACAGTACAAGACACTTATAATTTGCAGAAATGTGAGCCATCTCACCTAGAACTGCGTTTAGTGAGAGCTCTGCTCGGAGCCTATGAAGAGCTATACAGCTCTAATTATGGTGAAAAATAAACGCCTGGGCATCAAAAACTGATCACAAAAAATCAGCTGATACTTTATAATTTTGTCTGTAATCTCTCTGTCTCAGTTTCCCTTGTGTAAAATAACATTAATATTGCCTCATCTAGTTTGATTATTCTGAAGATCTATTAATTAATATTTGTAAAGATATAAGATGTTATGACAAAACCACCACAGAATATTCCATAGGATAGTTAATGATTCTGCCTTCAGAGCAAAATTTGAATAATTTTAAGTAACAGAAAGCCAGTGAATAATACTGGAAAATACTGAATATTAACTTTCTTAAGTTCAACTGATAACAGTTGGAAATAAACAGAAAACCTTTAAAGCATGCAAGCTCTTTGCATGCCTGATATGCTTTTAGAAAAATAAACAAGCTTCTGAATATCTGGGTAAAAAGTATATCTTCATTTTTTCTCCAATTATATAGTTAGTTTAAGAAAGGATACTCTCTCTCTCATGTAAAGCTTACTTTGAAGTAGAAGTATGCTGGCAATCTTAAATTTGATTCCCTGACTTTGCAGCTGTCTTATTTTATGTATTTCTGCATGCAATATTTGCATGAAGTGTTCATATAAAGCGAGTAGGCTGTTATACAAGACATGTCCACCTCTCTATTGACTAGTGATGTACTCAGATTTCTCTTCCACGATGCCAAGAGTTCATGCAGCTGCCATTGTGAAAATCTTGTCATTTTTAAAAAAGGTGTTTGAACTACTCACTTTTGTATGACCTTGATTTTTAAATTTTTTTTAATGTCTGTGCACAAATTCCATTCTTCATTAATAAATGCTTCATATACATGTGCATACTAGGACTGAAAAAAGATAATCTTTGGTATTTGTTTTTAAACAAAAGTGAGGACTTAGCTATCAGCATCAGAAGTGTCTCTGCTCATCAGTGAGAGAAAAAGCAGCTGTATTGCATTTTGCAGCTTTTTTCATTAATAATGCTTTATAAAGGCTTTTGGCTCATGCTTTATGTGGAGTAAAATCACATAACACCATAAACCACCAAGGTTTCTAAAACAGTGTTATCTGAAATGACATAACAATACTAAACCGTTTTGTTTACATATTATGGAAGGTGTATTATAAACAAACAAATTACTAATATGATTGTTTATAAGTGGTTTTGCAGCATTACCTTTAGTAAAGGGAGCTTATATGGAAAGTGTTCAGAAAAGAGTTCCACAATTTGTAGCTTAGAGAACCTACCTGACAGAGAAAGACTTGCATCAAAACTGTTTACTTATCAACAGGCCTGTTGGGAAATTTTACCCTGGAACAGTTTACTAAGGAATGGGGCATACTGTATCAGAAACTAGCCTTTCAACCAAGACCAGAGGGCTTTCTAAAAAAGAAATTTCTATACCTTAATTGGAAGACAATGGCTTGATACAGGAAGTAATGAATTGAATTCTTCGGTGGTATGTAGAAGTTTAGACGAGATGATTAGAAAAGTTCCCTAGGGCTGAAAAGTCTTTGAACCATTTCTCTATTACATAGAGCTTTGGGTTTGCTGTATGCTTCAGCCAGATACTTTCTAATAAGCTACAGGGTAGACTTTGCAAAAGTGCTTAAGTCTGCCTTAACACTGCTCCCATGGAGGCATCCTCATGCTCAGTGAAGCAGCATTAAGTTCGTACTAAGTGCTCCTGAGAGTCCTACCGGAAGGAGAATAATGCACACTTAAATAATTAATTTGAGAAGCTAGTTGTCATTTTTATGCTACTGATATAACTTGCAGCTGTGATGGTTTTGAGTGATTTAAATTACATGTTTGATAGTATTATTAAAAAAAAAAAAATCATTTCATGTTGGAAAAACTTTCCCTTATAAACACATCTTGCTGATCTAGTATGACCACTAGATACTGATGATTAATAGAGCGATAAACTGGGATAGGAAGAAATCAATCATTATGTAAGTTTACCAATGTTTTATTATGCTTTTTCTTCCTAATCAAAAATAACTTAGTCTTTTGCCAAAGCAATCCCCTTAGAATGACCAGAACAATAACAACAACAAATACCAAATTTTTTTAGTCCAGGAACGTATCACACAGTCTTCTAGAATAAACATTCAAAAGAAGATCAAGGGAATCTATCTACCAAATCATGTTATACACATAAACAATTTGGAATTTCATCTGATCTGATATCAGTCTTTGATTGTTGTCTGCCTCTTTCCATCAACAATGTCTTGGCTTTACCAACTGTAAGATTATTTTTTTTTTTTTTAGTGTTGGCTTCACCACAGTTTTTAAAAAAAGTAAAGAGGTGGAATTGCATATAAAGTCCATAATTTTATGGATGCTTACTTTTTCCATTGATATGTCTCATATTATGCTAGATAATGAGTAAGCAGATTGAAATACTGGCTACATGCTGTATACTTCTTTGCTAGCATGTAGTGTTTTCTGTGTCTTTGTTTTTTTGTTTGTTTGGTTTGGTTTTTAATGTATCATAAATTCCTAATACATAGTTCCCTATTCCCAGAAAGGTGAAAAGTCTTCTAAGAAGTCAGAAGCCTCAGCCCTATGCATTAAGCTCCTATGCATTCACATGACTATGTGGCAGGACTACATAATAGAATGGTTAAACTTCTCTGGAACTATTCTTGTTTCAGTTTGAATTAAAGCTATTTGTTCATAATTATATTATCTAGTCTTTGAGTAACCTTGTTTCAGTTCATTGGGCATTTTAACAGTATTCAGAATATATACTCATGAAAGATGAATAAAATTTAGCTGAAAATATCCTGAGTCTTTTTCAGCTGCTCTTCACATTTATTGCAAGGTTATATCAGGAGGTTCATGAGAGTGTGAATGGAAAAGTTTAGTAGTTTGATCTGCACATCAACTACCAGATCCTTAAATTGTTATTTATTTATTTATTTATTTGTGTGTTTATTTCTTTATTAGATTGTAGTCTGCATCCTGGATTGTTTCATCACTCATGCTATCTAAATCAGAGCTTGCAGAACCCATGGAAGGCCTAATAACACATTGTGGGAACAATTCTAATAATATCACTTTCGATCAACAGTACACATTGGACCTCAGAGTGTTTTTTCCCAACACAGTTGTATGACTTTTGGGGGGGGGGAAATGATGTCTTTTATCCTTTTTAGCTGCCAGAATGAACCTTAGAGTGGCAGAGGTCATTCAGGCCTTAAAAAATCACAAGGGCTTGGCATCTGTAAGTGCTTTCCTTCCAGGCTACCAAAGGGCTTATCACAACTTTCTAAAACCAAACTGGTTTTTAGTTTATTCCAAAGTTACTTAGAAAGCAGAGGCACCGTAAAGACAAAATAAAGGTACATATACATGTTTACTCTTAACTAATACCTATTTTTTTCAGAAAGCCTGACAAGCTCTATGCATCTTGTTGCTTGCTTTATGAGAGACAAACAGTTTCCTGCTGGCTGGTTTTGCTTTTTCACCTGAGAGCCAGGGAACAGCAAGGGCAGGCACAGCTCTGCAAAGCAGGGTCAACCAAGAGCCACAGGCAGATGTGGGGCAGGCAGGGCAGAGCCCCCATACATCTGGCCAAGGCCAGCTAAGCTGGTCCATGACAGTGTCCAGGGTCACTGGCAGCCCCATAACCATGAGGCACATCCACAGCGACGAGGCAGGTCCAAGCCCCAGCTCGGAGGTCAAATCTCTGGATCAACATCAGGTTCTGAATGAGCAGTGACAAGGCCAGGCATGGGCACAGCTGCAACAGAGGACCTCCCTCTAGCTGGTAGCAAGGACAGCAGCCTTCTCTTGAAAGCAATTCCCAAGCAAAAGACCAGAAGAACAAAACCTCAGCGCAGCTTCTTAGAGATTTTTTGGAAGAGGTCTTTTCAAGGCCAGACACTTGCACTGTTATTTAAGCTGGCCTTGAGCCCAGGCAGCCAAACCACTGGAGCAAGAAGAAATGCACTCGAGGCCCTGATGCTGAGTTAGTATTTATCAGCACCTTTTTTTTGGGACAGCAGTTGGCAGTGCTTTCCAGTTCTGTCTGCTCCTTATGCATACATCTTGTAATACTCAAAATCTTGTCATCGGCCGAAGGGAACTGACCACGTGTTATGAGACAAGAACTTATTGTGAGTTGAACTAACACTAACTGACAAGAAATTTTAACAGTATAATTAAAACTCAGTTATTGTTGGTCCAGTTACAAAATACTAACACAATTTTCACATTAAGGTACTGTTCAAATTTTCTTGTTCAAATTTTGCTATTCAAATTAGCATAAAATAGCCTCATTAATAACACAATTTAAGTTGCTATATAAGCAGCCTTCCTAGTTTATTTCCAATGTTCCTCAGGACTTGTCCAGATACAGCACTCATGGAGCTGGAGCTCCAACACTTTCAGCAATGGTGACTTGGCCCCTGGATCCTTGCTAAAGCAGGGTAAACCAGCCTCGGCCATAGCAAGCCCAGCCATGTCCTGGGACCCTGCATCACTGCAACAACACTTACTGGACTATAGTCTCTTCATATTTTATTTGTCTTTTATGTTACCTCATGGTGCAAGAAAAATAAGGCTCATTAACCTAACTTAAATTGACATGAGAACTTTCTCTGATTGAGAGCTCCTGACAATGCTTCCTAGAGGTGCTGTTTATTTTTTACTTCCCCTGAACTTGCTCATAGATTTTGCTCCTTGCAGCGGTCAAGGTAATACTAAGGGTCATATGATATTTATGTAAAAATACTTGAGGAGCATATGTCATTTATATAAAATAACATAGGTATTTGCTTTAATATCCAAAGAAAAAGTTTTCCAATAGGTGTCTTATTTCAGCAAGCACTAGTAATATTAGTCAGCCATATTAAATTGAGTTTTATATATTTTAAGTGAACTAGAAGCCTCCATTTTTATTGTTTATACTGCTTTCTATTGTATGAACGGACAACTAGAATTTCTATCAAATAGTGAGAGCTAAAATTACAATGAGAACCCAGATGATACCATCATCAAAAAGTACCTTTTATTTCTGTTCAAAAATGGTATTAGATTTATATCAAGTATATTTCAGCTTGTCTTCAAAATAACACAAATTGTACTCCTATCATAGAAGAGTTTAAATTTGAAGTATGCCATTAATCCCTGATTGAAGCTTGACTCCTTGTGTATGGAGATATTCTGGTAGATAAAAGCCTACATATGGTTTCTTTGCATTTTCTCTTATCTATTAGCTTTCTCTTATTTATTAGTCAACATAGTTAATTTTTTCTTTTGAAAACTGATTACAGCAGTATAATGCAACGTATTTTGTTAATTTTTTTTGTGGTTTTGGTCAAATAATTATTCCTACCTAGGTTATGTTTATTTAAAACTTATGATACATAAAGTTCCTCCCCTGTGCATTTTAAATTGCAGATAAATGAATTTTAGTTTAATTTTTTTACAGATTAGAAAATTGAAGCACAAAACATTTTTTTTTTTGTAGCCAAAAATAAGGAATTAAAAGGTGTGCAAAATACAGAATAGACCCCTTGGGGGGCTTAGCCTACATGTTCTTTTTGGTAAGCATTATCGGATGTGACCATGTTCCTCAACCCAAAGTATTTGGGAATACTTGGATTGGGCCAAACATAGGTATTTAAATAGATATCCATTCCAGAGTTCATTTTTGCCAAAGCAGTGTCAGCTGCAGTGACTTGTTTATAGCTGTCTACTTTTTAATAAATAAATAAATAAATAAATACATGAACAACTAGTTCTTAGCACCAGATTCTCAGCTCAGATCCTGAGGCGGGACTCATTGTAACCAACCCAATCTTCAACTTGACAAGAAGAAAGGAAGATTTGCAGATATTATAGACATCTCTTTAATGTAACTAAATTTGTCTGTAATGTAGTCTAGTCTTGACACAATTACTCTGTGCAGTTCTGCATCTTTTGGGAAGCGTGAGAGCTGTTCAACAGAAGCAAGTACTAGGCGGAGAAAAATTCTTGATCATCTCTCTGTGTCTCATGAGAAACTTGAGTCATTTTTGCCCCTAGGTCAATGACCCCACCTCCAAAGGTCGTGCTATGAGGGAAAATGAGTTCTGACTACGGTCCTAGTGGACATAAAAAAAGTGTGAGCCAATGGAGAAGGAGAATCTGCAGATCTCAGGCCATGCTATCTTTCCTTGCTCAGCTCCTTAAAACTGGTAGGAGGAGACATAAACCTATCTGGTTTCCACCAGAAATCTACTTGGCTCAACTAGGCTTCCCTCATAGGGGGTCTCAGGGACACTTTTATATAATATTTATTTTTTCTCAGTGAGTCTATTCTCTTTCTTTGGTACAACAGAACAGTGTCACAGTATTTCCCTAAAGGTAAGAAAGTTGGTTTATTCCTTTATTTCTAGTTACAGACCTCTCACAAAAGACAAACTCCCTCTACTCCTCTCACTTGGATCACTGAATGAGCTGCACTCGGAGGTTTAACTTTCTGTCTGATATAGTAGTTATTAACCTGTCCTTGTCTGTACTCTAATCAGGTCATCATGATTTGCACTGAGTACTGGTTGATTTGTCTTTCTCTTTTTTTAGCTTAGTTTAGCTAAGCTAAAAAGGGAGAGTTTGCCATTGGATTTCAACTGTCTTCCATCTTATTTTTTCCAATTACTATGTATATATAAACTTTGTGAAAAATATTGTGATCTGCAAACCTAGTCAGAACTTTTATTTCTTTTTCTACTCCACTGGAAAGTGTGGTCCATTCTGCTTTTGGAATGGTGTTCCATAGCTGTACCTGTATTTATATTTTCCACATATGTTGAAGAACAGCATTAATGGGACCACTTTACGTTTTTCAGGAAATTTCCTTTTTTACTAATAGCTGTTTTGTGATCTCATTTGCAACATTGAACATGTGTGTATTGTAAGGATCTCTTCTTTTTTATTTCAGGGTACGTTTATATACTTTTTTTTTACAGTAACAATAGTGGTCAGTGAGAAGAGCTGTTTTCATAATAGCTAGAGAAGATTCATTTTTCACAAAAAGTCTGACATTCTTAAAATCACCTGTTTCTTTGACTTCTATAAAGGAAAAAATCCAAGCAGAAAAATTAAAGAGTTTAAAAGATGGACATCTCTGAAGTGCCTAGTTATCCATTTTTCCATTAACAATAGCACATTCTGTTATTGCAGTTTTTGATTTACAGCCTCAAATAGGCTTTGAAAAATATAATAGAACATCTTTAATTAAATCCCTAAAACTCACATTCAGGGATAAATAATAATCCATCAGCTATTTCCTTCTCTAACAGGACCCAGGAGAATTTGACAGTCTTAATCACTTCAGCCATTTATACCTTCATTTTCAGCTTTGTTTCAGTTGAGCCATTTAGTGGGGTTTATCTAAATTATAGTATCTTCTTTTTATCACACTTTGTAGCTGTAACACAGAAACTAATTTCAGGAGCAAAATGGAATATCTCTGAAGCACAGACATCAGTGGCATAAGCGCGTTAGAATGAAAAGTTACCTGTCACTGACTGATATTTGTCTCTGTAATGAGCTGAGGCATTCAGGAACTGTGCCTCTAGTAAAATTAGGAGACACCAGCAACAGCAGAGCAGAATTCTAAACATGTTACAGAACATTCATTTTCCTTATTGCACAGGACAGCTGTGAACTACAGAAGTAGTTTCATTAATGTAAACCAAGTTTTGAACTAGTCCCAGAATTGCTACAGGTGTGTGGAAGGTCAAAGTAGATACTCACATCGTTCCTAAACACTTGTATCAATGCTATTCTAGTTTCTTTTGCCTATCTTGAGGATAAAATAACATTTACATGTGGTTTTAGATTTTACCTTTGGTACAGTATCCAGTTCTTTTAAAATATATTCTGCATATGAAATAAAGGGCTATGACCTTGCATTGTCAAATTCACTTGAATATCCATATAGCTGCCCCAAATTACAACTAAGGTAAAAACGACAGAGTGACAAATTTTGTTAAAGTAGGATCCCTCACTTTGATTTTTCTTTTTAATTAATTTTACTCTATTATTTTTATATCTTAAGATTTCCATAACTTCCTAATGCTAAACATATACAATGATGACCTGTTGTTGTGTTTTAATCCCTAGCCAGCAACTAAGCACCACACAGCCCCTCTCTCACTCCCTGCTGTCAGGATGGGGGAGAGAATTGGAAGAGTAAAAGTGAGGAAACTTGTGGGTTGAGATAATGACAGTTTAACAGGTAAAGCAGAAGCCATGCACACAAGCAAAGCAAAACAAGGAATTCATTCACTACTTCCCATGGGCAGGCAGGTGTTCAGCCATCTCCAGGAAAGCAGGGCTCCATCATGCGAACCAGTTACATGGGAAGACAAATGCCATCTCTCTGAACATTTCCCCCTTCCTTCTTCTTCCCCCAGCTTTATTTGCTAAGCATGATGTCATATGGCATGGGATATCCCTTGGGTCAGTTGGGGTCAGCTGTCCTGGCTGTGTCCCCTCCAACTTCTTGTGCACCCCCAGCCTACTCGCTGGTGGGGTGGTGTGAGAAGCAGAAAAGGCCTTGACTCTGTGTAAGCCCTGCTCAGCAATAACAAAAACATTCCTGTATTACAAGCATTGCTTTCAGCACAAATCTAAAACATAGCCCCATACTAGCTACTATGAGGAATAGTAACTCTATCCCAGCCAAAACCAGCACATTCTCCAAGAGGAGCCTTATCTATGCGCCACAGTCTCTCTAGGGGTATACCTGCTGTGGCATAGACTTATTCACAGCCGCAATCACTTTGAGGTGCACCTGTTCCAGTGTGGCCTTCTCCATAGGCCACAATGCCTTCAGAGATATACCTGCTCTAGCATGACCTTACCTACAGCCACAGTCTCTTCAGAAGTAAACCTGCTCCAACATGGACTTACCCATGGCTGCAGTCCCTCCAGGGTTGTACTTGCTCTGCTGTGGGCTTATCCATGGGCGTATGCTTTGAGGTGCTCCAGCACGACCTCATGCACAGCTACAGATGCTTCAAGGTGTACCTTCTCCAGTGTGGACTTATTCTTGGGCCACAATCCCTTCAGAGATGACACTGGACACAGTGGGAGGATGGTGTGTAGTGTTTCATTGTTGCATGTTGCATCTGGAGCTTGCAGCTGTGGTATCTGGCTCGGCTGGTGTATCATGTCCACAGTCTGTGGGTTGAAGATGTCGATCTCTTGAGGAAGTTGCTGGGCACCAGTTGCTAAAGCCAGTTCTGCTTCTATCACCGCTGCACTTTGCTCAGTTTTATCAATAGTTCATTCTTTATTAATTTGGGTAATTCTTGCTATAATACCATTGATCTGGCATATAGCAACTGTGGTAGAGATGACATACAGTGACAGGGTTATACAGCAATTAACATCATACAATTTAATTCATTGGCTATTCTCACCCAAAATCAAATCGCCTTGAGGTACACATCAGACTTCCACATCCTTCTGCATCACCCACCAAGTGCACCCAGGTCCTCAAGCAAAAGCAATTCCATAGATGGGTATGCCTTTGCCTGAGGCAGGAGTAACCCAGACCGTCTTCTCTAACATATTCTTCATGTGCCCTACAGGAACTTTATCCCCCTTCTGCAGTATGTAAAGGTTTTGATTGGGCAGGGCCAGCTCAATTGGTAGATCCTCTAGTGTTAACTAACCAGGTGGCTTTTGCTAAACGTGTATTCCAATGTTGGAAGATCCCACCACCCATTGCTCTCAGTGTAGTTTTCAGTAGTCCATTGTATCACTCAATTTTCCCGGAGGCTGGTGCATGATAGGGGATGTGATATACCCACTCAATGCCATGCTCTTTGGTCCAGGTGTCTATGAGGTTGTTTCAGAAATGAGTCCCATTGTCTGACTCAGTTCTTTCTGGGGTGCCATGTGGCTATAAAACTTGCTTCTCAAGGCCCAAGATAGTGCTCCGGGTGGTGGCATGGGGCACAGGATATGTTTCCAGCCATCCGGTGGTTGCTTCCACCATTGTAAGCACATGGCACTTCGTGGGTCTGTGGGAGTGTGGTATAATCAATCTGCCAGGCCTCCCCATATGTATACTTCAGCCATCATCCTCCGTACCAGAGAGGCTTTGACTGCTTGGCTTGCTTGATTGCAGAGCATGTTTCACGCTCATGGATAACCTCTGTGATAGCGTCTGTGGTCCAATCCACGCCTTGATCATGAGCCCATCTATATGTTGCATCTCTTCCCTAATGGCCTGAGGTGTCATGGGCCCACCGAGCTAGGAATAATTCACCTTTATGTTGCCAGTCCAGATCCACCTGCGCCACTTCAGTCCTAGCAGCCTGATCCACCTGCTGGTTGTTTTGATGTTCCTCAGTGGCCCAACTTTTAGGTATGTGGGCATCTACGTGACATACTTTTAGAACCAGCTTCTCTAGCCAGGCAGCAATACCTTGCCACAATTTGGCAGCCCAGATGGGTTTGCCCCTGCGCTGCCAATTGCTCTGCTTCCATTGCTGTAACCACCCCCACTGGGCATTTGCCACCATCCAGGAGTCGGTATAGAGGTAGAGCACTGGCCACTTCTCTCGCTCAGTAATATCTAAAGCCAACTGGATGGCTTTCACCTCTGCAAACTGACTCGATTCACCTTGTCCTTCAGTGGCTTCTGCGACTCCTCATGTAGGACTCCACACAGCAGCTTTCCACCTCCAATGCTTTCCCACAATACGACAGGACCCACCATTGAACAGGGCATATTCCTTCTCATTTTCTGGTAGTTCATTATATGGTGCGGCCTCTTCAGCATGTGTCACCTCTTCCTCTGTCGACATTCCAAAATCTTTGCCTTCTGGCCAGTCCATGATCACTTCCAAGATTCCTGGGTGCCTGGGGTTTCCTATTCGAGCTCGTTGTGTGATCAGCACAACCCACTTACTCCGCATGGCATCGGTGGCATGATGTGTAGAGGGGATTCTCCTTTTGACCATCCAGCCCAGCACCGGCAGTCGGGGTGCCAGGAGGAGCTGTGTTTCAGTACCAACCACCTCCGAAGCAGCTCGAACCCCTTCATATGCTGCCAAGATCTCTTTTTCAGTTGGAGTATAGTGGGCCTCAGATCCTCTGTATCCCCTGGTGCTTTCTGCCAGAGGCTCCAGGTAGGGCCATTCTCCCCGGCTGCAGTGTAGACCACATTTTTTGCGTCTTGCCCTGCCCAGACTGGCCCAAGGGCTACTGCATGAACTATCTCCCATTTAATTTGTTCAAAGGCTTGTCATTGCTCAGGGCCCCATTTGAAATCGTTCTTCTTTTGGGTCACTTGATAGAGAGGGCTTACAATGAAACTGTAATTTGGAACATGCATTCTCCAGAAACCCGTGATGCCTAAAAAAGCTTGGGTTTCCTTTTTGTTAGCTGGTGTAGACATAACCGCTATTTTGCTGATCACATCTGCTGGGATCTGACGACGTCAATCTTGCCATTTTATTCCTAGGAACTGGATCTCCTGTGAAGGTCCTTTGACCTTACTTTATTTTACGGCAAAGCCAGCTTTCAGAAGAATTTGGATTATTTTCTCCCCTTTCTCAAAAACTTCTGCTGTGTTGCCCCACACGATGATGCCATCAATGTATTGCAGGTGTTCTGGAGCTTCACCCTTTTCCAGTGCAGCCTGGATCAGTCCATGGCAAAGGTTGGGGCTGTGTTACCACCCCTGGGGCAGTCAATTCCAGGTGTACTGGATGCCTCTCCAAGTGACAGCAAACTGTGGCCTGCACTCTGCTGCCAAAGGGATGGAGAAGAACGCATTGGCAATATCAATGGTGGCATACCACTTGGCTGCCTTGGACTCCAGTTCGTACTGAAGTTCTAGCATGTCTGGCACAGCAGCACTCAGTGGTGGTGTGACTTCATTCAGGCCACAATAGTCCACTGTTAATCTCCATTCCCCGTTAGATTTCCTTACTGGCCATATAGGACTGTTAAAAGGTGAATGAGTCTTACTGATGACTCCTGGGCTCTCCAGTTGATGAATCAGCTCATGGATGGGAGCCAGGGAGTCTCGGTTGGTGCGATATTGCCACTGGTGCACCGTCCTGCTAGCAATTGGTACCTTCTGTTCTTCAGCTCGCAGCAATCCCACAATGCAGGGATCTTCCAAGAGGCCAGGCAAGGTAGATAGCTGTTTGGTCTTCTCTGCATTCACCATGGCTACACCAAAAGCCCATCGGTATCCCTTTGGGTCCTTGAAGTACCCTCTCCTGAGGTAGTCTGTGCCAAGCATACACAGGACCTCTGGGCCGGTCACAATTGGGTGCTTTTCCCACTTGTCCCCTGTTAAGCTCACTTCAGCCTCCAATACCGACAATTCTTGGCATCCCCCTGTAACTTCTGAGATCCAGATGGGTTCCATGCCCGTATGTTCTGATGGCAGCAGCGTACACTGTGCACCAGTGTCTACCAAAGCCCTATACTTCTGTGGGTCTGATGTGCCAGGCCATCGCACCCACAGAGTCCGGTACACATGGTCATCCCTTTCGTCCTCCTGGCTGAAGGCAGGGACCCTCTATTCCCGTTCCTCATCCGAGTATTCCCTGTCTAACCCAGACCAGAAGGCCCCTCACCAGGATCAAGGGAGGTGATTTCAGTTCTTCTCTGTTTGGGAAATCGCTGATTGCCTTCGTGTGTCTCTACAGCAACTCTGCTGACAGACTTCCTGGGTGCCCCCTTCTTAAGAGCTGTCTTCCCTCTCAGTTTGCGTACACGGGCTTCCAGCTTAAAGGTGGGTTCCCCGTCCCACTTCCTCATGTCCTCGCCCTGGTCACACAGGAAGAACTACAGTGCTCCACGTGGCGTGTGCCTGGGGCTCCCTTTCTGTCTGACCAAGGCAGGAGGGGACTGATTTCTTGGGGCACCCCTGATAGCGAAGCCACTGGCCCATAGGGATGAGGAAGTACAGAGATTTTCTTCAAAGTTTTGGAGCCAAGACAACACTCTCTCCACAGTTGGTGTATCAATATCTGGGCAATACACCTCTGCCAGGCTGTTAGAATATGACGCTGGGGCACTCTGAATCATCTTCCTCCACATAGCCTGTGTGCACAGGACATCCTCGGGATCTTTGGAGACCTCATCATTGTCTAGATCACTGTAGATGACTTCCAGTACCACTAATTCTCTCAGGTATTGGCTGCCTTCATCTACGGTAGTCCACTTTCCTGGGGAGTTCACAAGATCTTCCTTGAACGGATATCTTGCCCTCACACTTGAGAGGAGCCATCTCCAGAGACAGCAAATTGCTGCCTCTTTTCCAACTCCTTTCTCCACTCCCTGGTTTCTAGCAAGGGATCCCAGCTGTTGGGCTTCCTTGCCTTCCAATTGCTGACTGTCGGCCCCGCTATCCCAGCATCGGAGCAGCCAGGCAGCAATCCGCTCTCCTGGCTGGTGGCTGTAATCTTTCTGCGTGTCTCAAAGTTCTGCTGAGGTCAGGGACTGGGTAGTTTCCGCTTCCCGTCTGAATTCTCTCACTCCTTCCTCCAATGTCTTTGTCAAAGGACCGGCTTCATGATCAAACCTTTCCTCTTCTTCCTCCTCCCTTACTAATAGAGGATGTGGACCCATTGTTCTCCTTGTGCAGTGTTTCTTTTTAACTACTGGGGCAATTACTGTAGTTGTTGTTGTTTGGGTCCCTATCTCAACCATGGTATCCTCAGGTGCAGTTTGGGTCCCTGCCTCAACCAGAGTCCTCTGAGAATGCTGAACTGCAGCTCGATAGGCACAAGCCAGGCCCCAGTACAGTGGTAGAAGCTGCTGGTTCTCATTGGGACAGGCAAAGCACCCTTTTATCAGGTGGCGCATCAGTTTGCTAGAGTTGCTTGCCTGTTCTGGTGTAAAGTCCCAGGCTGTGGGAGGTGATAACTGCCCTAGGAACCTGCCCAAGTCCTTCCACACTCCCTGCCACCTTGGGACCGGTCACCTCAGATCACATTTCACTATGGCCTCATCCCAAAATTGTCTTGCCTTACACCAGGACAAGACCAGATTCCACAAACCTCATAATATGCCAATAGTATTAATCAGTAGTACTAAACAGCTCACACAAGGGTGAGCAAGGACCTCAGGAGCCTGCATAATAAAACTATCCACATCGATCCTGGATAGGGAGAGGGAGATGTACTCCCTCATCTTCTCCACCAGATAGCTCCCCCAGCACAGTAAGGCCATCAATGACAGGGCAAAACGCATAACCATTGTCTCTATTAACATGTTGCCAAAAATAAAGAGGTAAACAGTGCAGCCAACGAACTTTATGACCCGTACAGGAGCTTGTCACTTAATAACTACTGCAGCTGTAGCACACTTAATACAAAAGTGCTGTTGTCATGCCCCACATCGGGCACCGAAAAGGACTGTCGTGGTTTAGCCCCAACTGGCAGTTGAGTACCATGTGGCCACTCACTCCCCCCCTCCCCCCCTCGGTGGGATGGGGCAGAGAATCGGCGAAAAAGAAAGGCAAAACTTGTGGGTTGGGACAACACCAGTTTAACAGGACAGCAAAGGAAAAGAAAACAAACAAACAAGAAACCCCAACAATAACAACAGAGTGTACTTAGCAGTGCTTCCCAGCACAGGTCACTCCCCACCCACAGCCCAATGCCCAGCCTGCTCCCTATCAGCAATCCTGCCCCTGTGCCATCACCCTCTATATAGTGAGTGTGATGGTCACATGGTATAGAATAGCCCCTGGCCAGCTTCTGATGAAAATTAACCCTACCCCAGCCAGAACCAGGACAAAGCCCCATGGCAAGCACAGGAGTCTGCCGATGAATAGCTAAACAGGAATAACAGCTATAAATTCGATTTGGCACACTCCAGTCAAACTTGCCGTTATCTCAACCCTTTCGAGCCCTACACTGGGCACCAAAAAGGACTGTTGTAGTTTAACCCTAGCCAGCAACTAAGCACCACACAGCCACTCACTCACTTTCTCCCAGTGGGACAGAGGAGAGAATTGGAAGAGTAAAAGTGAGAAAACTCATGGGTTGAGATAAAGACAGTTTAATAGGGAAAGCAAAAGTCACACACACAAGCAAAGCAAAACAAGGAATTCATTTACTACTTCCCATGGGCAGGCAGGTGTTCAGCCATCTTCAGGAAAGCAGGGCTCCATCATGCGTAACAGTGACATGGGAAGACAAATGCCATCCCTCAAACATCCCCCCCTTCCTTTTTCTTCCCCCAACTTTATATGCTGAGCATGACATCATATGGTATGGAATATCCCTTTGGTCATTTGGGGTCAGTTGTCCTGGCTGTGTCCCCTCCCAACTTCTTGTGCACCCCCAGCCTACTCACTGGTGGGGTGGTGTGAGAAGCAGAAAAGGCCTTGACTCTGTGTAAGCCCTGCTCAGCAATAACAAAAACATCCCTGTATTATCAGCATTGTTTTCAGCACAAATCCAAAACATAGCCCCATACTAGCTACTATGAGGAATAGTAACTCTATCCCAGCCAAAATCAAGACACTTGTATAGTGGTATTTATGTCTTTAAACCCTACTCATATTAACATCATACAGGTTCAACATCTAACTATTTCCCCAGAATATTTTTTCATATTCTAAGGCTGCCAGATAAACCTCTCTGAGGATCAGTTTGCCTGTGAAAGAGCATGAGAATATAAGAGTATGATCTTTTTCAGAACAGATAGTTCACAAATTATCACTGGAAAATTAATTAATCACAGGATAGAAAAATTTGTGGGCTGACTTTTTTGGGTTAGAATTCCAGCTTCAGTAAACAGCTTCAAGGAGCGTCTTCCTAAATGACTGTGCCCTTACCCACCAGTTAATTTGCATCGTGTAATGCACAGTGCAAGTGATTGAGAGGCAGAAGTAGAAGCCGATAGAAGTTCTGCCAAAAGTGCATGATAGAAGTGCATGCCTTTCCAGACAACATTGAGGCACTGTGAAATGAATGGAGGGGAGAATGGGGAAGGAGTTACAGTAGTAGGAAACCCTGTCTGTGTTGTCACGTCCCAACTTTCTGCCCGCAGCGATGGTGCACCCCAGCTATGGGTCATAAACAGATAGTGACAGAGAAGAGGGACGAGTGACTCGGGTTACTATGCCAATTTATTCATTCAGTAACTGGGCGTACAAATTGTCACTCAATATCTGGGCATACAAGTTGTCATTGAATAACAGTAAGTTCACTAATTGCTAATCCCGCTTTTCAGTAAAAAAGAAGAGAGAAGGAGAGAGAAAGAAATAACCGGTCCAGGGTCCAACATTGGTCCAGCCAACGGGGTTCTCTGGTCAGTAGTCAGGGAGGCCCTCCCATTGAGTCATGAGGTTCAGAAAGGACCCCCTTGCTTTCTAAACTTCTTCTCAGAGACGAGTCTAGGTGCGGCTGAGTCCAGTCCTAGTTTCAGACTTGGTCAACGGTTTATGTCTAAAGGAGTATATCATGTATACCCTTGGGCTAAATTAAAAGATGGAGACAGAGAAAAAATAGAGGTAAAGGAAAGATCACCACCCTGGGTTCCAGCGATGTCTCTGGTCCGGTTCCATCAGATAGTGGGCACGCGCCCACTGAGTTGCTCTATTTATTAACTAGTCCCACTGCATATGCTAATTACTTTGCATGCGTAGTCTGTTGTTCTCAAACCTTCTCAAAATGAGTTGGGGGGTTTGAGGCTAGTGATTTCGGTGCTGCCCCCCCGCCCCATCAGAGATGCAGGGGTGGTGCTGTCTCAGGCTTGTCTGTTTTTTAAGCAATTACTCAAGATAAGGCCCAGAAAAGTGCTATCCTGCCTCCGCAAGATCCTCCCTTCCAGCTGCACCTTATCTCGTTAGTGTGATAACATGCTTCACACCAGGTCCTCCTTTGTCCAATGTTGGAGACAATAAGTCTTTCAACTTCTCAGTTTCTTCAAGGTCCTTCTTTGCCGAGTGTTTGAGACATTAACTCTTTCAGCCCCTCAGTCTCTTACATGTGTAACATCACAAAAGCTAGTAAGACTTGAGCTGTATGTCACTACTGCCTAGGACTACCCTTCTTTAAGCTTCCTATCCCTCGCTACACCTCACCACACCTCTTCTACAAAACCAGATTGAATAATGAGCATACCATGTTGGTCTCCAAAGATGATAGTATTTTCCCAGTCTTTTGTATTGTTCTGTGTGATTGTTTTTCCATATTGAAACTATATAAACAATATATTTATTATGCATAATGTTTAAATGTAAAGATTTTTAACATTCATTTCTCTCTTTGCTAGGTTATGAGTCAAGGGTGTCACTGTGTCAAATAAATTTCCTTTTTATCAATTTATTTAAACTATTATCATTCTTTCTATCTTGAATGAAAGGCCACTACCATAGATGTAAATTTCATATCAATTCATATAACCTTCTGATATATCCTACGCGAGAAATGTTAAAAGTGCTAAGGCTTGAAACATTCCACCTGTTCAAGGAGTTAGTCAATAGGACCCCCTGGGAAACTGCCCTCAGGGACAAGAGAGCAGAACTGAGCTGGCAGATCTTTAAGGACACTTTACATAGAGCGCAAGAGCTCTCAATCCCCAGGTGTAAGAAATCAGGCAAGGAAGGTAAGAGACCAGCATGGCTGAGTCAAGACCTGCTGGTCAAACTAAAGAGCAAGAAGGAAATGCACAGGCAGTGGAAGCAGGGACGGGAATCCTGGGAAAAGTACAGGGATGCTGCCTGATTGTGTAGGGATGGGATCAGGAAGGCTGGAGCTAAACTTGGCAAGGGATGCAAAGAATAATAAGAAGGGCTTCTACAGGTATGTCAGCCAGAAAAGGAAGGTCAAAGAAAACGTATCCCCCCAATGAATGTGACTGGCAAACTGGTAACAATGGGCGAGGAGAAGGCTGAGGTATTCATCAACTTTTTTGCCTCAGTCTTCACTGACAACCTCTCTTCCCACACCTCTTGAGTGGCTGGACTGCAAGATGCGGACTGGGGGAGCCAAGTCCCTCCCACTGTAAGAGAAGATCAGGTTCGTGACCACCTGAGGGACCTGAACATACATAAGTCTATGGGACCTGATGGAATTGGCTGATGTAGTTGCCAAACCTCTCTCCGTGATATTTGAAAAATCATGGCAGCCAGGTGAAGTCCTCTGTGACTGGGAAAAGGGAAACATTGCACCCATGGGGTCCTCAGCATAGGAAAGACATGGATCTGTTGGAGTAGGTCCAGAGGAGGGCCACAAAAATGATCAGAGGGATGGAACACCTCTCCTATGAAGACAGGCTGAGAGTTGGGATTATTCAGCCTGGAGAAGAGAAGGCTCCAGGGAGACCTTGTAGCAGCCTTTCAGTACTTAAAGGGGGCTTATAAGAGATAGGGACAAACTTTTTAACAGGGCCTGTAGTGATAGAACAATGGTTTTAAACTAAAAGAGGGTAGATTTAGACTAGATACAAGGAAGAAATGTTTTACAATGCAGGTGGTGAAACACTGGAACAGATTGCCTAGAGAGGTGGTAGATGGCCCATCCCTGGAAACATTCCAGGTCAGGTTGGACAGGGTTCTGAGCAACCTGATCTAGTTGAAGATGTCCCTGCTCATTACAGAGGAGGATGGACTAGAGGACCTTTAAGAGTCCCTTCCAACCCAACCTATTCTATGTTTCTATGATTCTATGATTCTGTGGTTCTAGGCAGGCATTTGCCAAATGCTTGTCATGGCAAATTAACATTGCAAGAGAAGTAATGTATATCGTAATAAATATTTTTCACACTAGTTATGTTGAATAGGAACTGAAGATGATAGGACAGGCAAACACTGTATTTTAATCAAGCTTCCTTAAAAGGACTTGTTTGGGAGGGCATATGATTCACAATAATGGAACTGATTGCAATTTACACCCATACATTAACATACGCATTTAGTAATTCTTGGTTGAAGTGCTCTGTATTGTGTATACATTTCATCTAATATAAAGCAAGTTACTCTATTGTAAGACACTTGTACCTCTGAAAAGAAAAGGGAAAACCATGAAACATAATTGGTCTGCTACTAGTGTCACATTAGAGTAAACCAGGAATGATTACATAAAGTCAATGACAGCAGAACAGGGCCAACTACTTCAGTTGCTCAAGTGATTATTGCTCAATTTTATTTTGTGATTAAAAAGTATTTATAAAAAGTGCTTCAGGAAACACAAGAATTGCAATATGTAAGCCATCAAGTACTGTATGGGAGGAGGCAGGTGTTGGTGTATTTTGCTAACACTTAAATATTTAGCACGATCATTAAATTTTATATTGCACATATGCATACATTTCCAGCCAAGTGAATGCATGCAATAGAAATTTCAGCACTTGTCCCACATATTCAGTTTTGGAGAATCTGCCCCTTGTTGGTAGTGAATGAACGAGTGAATGAGCAAAAAGTAGCATAAGCAAGGATGCTGCATCTAAATCAAGTGAGCTTTGGGAAAGAATACACAAATGGAGAGGCAAGTGTTGCTGTTCCCTGCTGACTTTTTATATCACCACCTCCCTTCTTGGAAAATGTTTTGAAATCTTTCATTAATGCTTTTTCAGATGGTTTCTCTTTTCATAAGATATTTCTTAAAACTTCAGAATTGTTTAAAAAAAATAGTTGGAAGATGAATGCAGATTTATGTATAAGACAGTTCAGCAGATTTAGCATCTCTGAGCTGTCAATGTATTCATGTTTGATTCAACAACAAAGGATGATTTAAAGCTGTGGCAATTAAAAGCATATCTTTTATGAATGTAATTTCATAACAAATTCCACTCAGGAAGTTCACAGACTGAGAATCTTTAGTTTCACAGCTCTCAGGAATACTGCAGGTTCATTTAGATTTACATGGCTCCAAAAAACATGTAAAAGCTTGTCCTTCCTGCTTGTTCCCTTCAATAGCTAAGTCCCTCAGTGGCTGTCAGAAAGAAGCCAAGCATGTTTTCTTCCCAGCAGAAAACTGACGTTGTTCTTTTTATACTCCAGTCCACAAAACACACACTGAGGCTGCATCCATGCATAGTCCTGAAATTTTCCTAACACTCCGAGGCTCAGCTGGGTGCTGTGAGAGCTAGTTGCATCTCCAGCTCCAGAGAGATTACAACTGGTTAAATAAGAAACACATTTTTTGCAGCCAAAGAAAGGTTCTCTCCCAGTGAGTAGAGCGAAGTAGGAAATATTCAGTGGCACCAATAGAGTGCTGCTGACAATCTGTGGGAAATTACTCATCTTTTTCATGTGTCTTCTAGCAATGATATCTGAGAGGGATCTTAAAAACAACGTTCGTGTGCCAAGGGGACAGAGGGTGTGTGGGTAGTTGGCTAGTCTTGACCCAATACATGCATTTTTTAGGTTCTTAAGTTGTATAGATCTAAATATTGTTGTTGGAAGTTACTTAATGTTTAACTACTGTCAGTAGTAAATTGAATTTGATGTTCTCTTTATGCAGTGGCTTTTGCATTCAGTTTAAGGTTTTTTTATGAACAAATCTACTGTTAACCATCCACTTAATTGTGAACTCTATGAAATGAACTAAAATTCAGATGAGGTTTTTTGAGAAATATCAAAGGACAAAGTGGCCATAAAAATAATATATTTAAAGGTTTTTTATGTTTTGTTCCTGATAGCTGTCACTCTCATCAAATCTGCATATTATAGTTGTGGTACACAAGAATACAGTTTACGAGGCTGAGAAGGCAAGACTTTGATTTCAACTTCAGGATGAATAGAAACAATCAAGTTGAAAATTGAACTTGGTCTATGTGATTTTGGTTCTACTCTTTTATTATGAGGTCACAGGAAACATAAAAGATCAAGTTAAATTCAACTTCTGAAATGGATTTGAAGTCGGTTTTTCTCCAGGTTTAAAGCATCTCTGTTGTTTACTAGGGCATGTGGTAGAAAATTCATGTAGAACACTTAACGATGCAAACCCAAAATGCGCTTAATACTTTTTTAACCATTAGGCTGAGCCATGGGATTGTACTTTGACAACTTTTTTAACGTCATTCAGTAGAAGACAAGATCCACAGGGGGATCTGTAAAATATACTGGGGGAAGAGACCAATCAGCAATTTTTCAGATTATGCTATTCATTTCAGGGTCAATATAAACTCTCCTAGAATTGTAACTGTCAGAATGTAAGGTGTAACAGCAGTCCATGACCATATGAAACACTACTGAGAAAATGTTTTTCCTGTCTCAGATTGGATTCCCTGGGAAAAAGAGGAAGATCTGTATCTCTCACTATTCTTAATTCAACGTTCCTTTCCATTGTAAGGAAAGGTGGCTGCACCAAATGTGTGAGGATATAAAATGCGAAGACTATTCCAGTGAAAGTCAGTTGCTTTATGACCATCTCCCCACTCCTCTAGGTTGATCCAATGACATTCAGAGCCACCCATAGCTGCTGTAGTTCCAGCTGAAGTTTTAGTTTAGACAGTTAGGATTTATGTCTTAATTCCCCATTATCTGCTGTATTTTTCCCTTGAAAAAAAAAAACAGTGATGACATCTACATGGCCTGGTTAGTCATTTAGGCCCCAAAGAAACATTATTTTCAGGAGAAATCACAAGCTAGCGTTTTGCCTTGTGTGGTGTAAGTACTCACTACACAGAGTTTTTGATTTCTGGTCGTTCAATAATGTTGCCTAATTTCAAAATGGAAAAAGAAGGCTGAGCACTGAAAGATCACTACATTTTATAATAAGATACAGGATTCTTTTATAGCACTTCAGATTTCCAACCATTACATGACCTCAGGATCCATCATAAAAATTCCCTTTGCACCCATCAAGACTAGAAACTCTTACTTTTCAGTAAGATCTGAAATCTCAAAAATTCATGGTAGGTAAAACTAAGAGGAAAAAAAGTCCATTACGGGAGATTGACACAGCACAATAGCAGCACTTGACAGTAATTCTCTTAGAGAATCATCCAGATAGCCATATGCTCTGGTGTCACCCTTTTGATACCAACACAGACATGCCAGGATCCATCCAGTTCACGTAGTTGTGCTGTATAGATTCCAAACTTCAACCCTGTCCACTGAAAACTAGACTTCTTCCTGCACCTGGCTGCTTTGATAATGGTGAGGAAATGCTGAATACAAACTACCATTTGGAGCCTCATGGAAATGAAAAATCCATCAGAAAAATTGTGAGTTATTTTCAGAGAAATTGCTAGAAGATGCACCAAAAGTGACTTTTTTAACTGAATGATGTTGCTGGGCTGTACTCTCTGTTAGGATTGTAAGACTTATGCTACAACAAAAGATGTAGCCTCTGATATGAAGAAACCTTGCTTTCAACTCCAGAACATCTTACTGTATTCTTTCAAGCTCCTCCTAATACATGCACTCAAAGGGAAATTTTTACTAATAGTCTCCTAGGCATTGTGAACTGATGGTTGGCTGCACTGCCACACCTGCATATGTCTATAAAAGAGTTGGAGAAAAAAGGGAATAAACAATGCAGCATACAGGTATTTCTCATTACTGTACACAAATGACTCACTTCTGTTTCTTTAAAATAAAAGACACTGACTTTTAGAGAAAACAAATAAAGTATGAAGTGTAGTTGTACTTAACCAAATAACCTGGTTCTAGCTGTTAAACTAAACCTTTTTCAAGAATGCATCTTGCTTACATAAACTAATTTTTTTTTTTGTATTGTAGGAAGCTAGAATGTGATTAAAAGCCAGAGAAAGGCTTGATCGCTTTGTAAATGTAGATTGCTTGTACTACTCTTTCTTCTCCAAAAATTAAGATTTTGTTGATGACTTTAAGACTTGAAGTCTATAGTTGCTTAGCTCTTTATTTCTTCCTCTGCCTCTCATTGTAGTTTGTTTAAGCCAATAAAATGTAAGTTTTGATCACTATAAGAAAGTCTCTAGCTTTTATACAAATTTGCTGTTGTCATGGAAAATTGAGATTGATTTTTACATAATGGAAAATTATGGATTGATTCAGTAAGCATCAATACCAATCTGAGTTCACAAAGTCAGACTTCAAGATTAAACCCAGTGATTTTACTGAGCAATTAAGATTGTGTTTATATCTCCTATCAAGACTTCTTAAAGAAGGAATGTATGTAGTTTCTTTCAGACCTATTAGATGAAGAAATTAGTAGAAAGCACTAGCCATTCTGAAAATTGCCAATATTTCAATTTAATCTCCACTCAAAAAATTCAAAATTGCAACTTTTATTAGAACTGGAATCAATATTTATTCATCATTCCTTTATTGCTCTCGTATCACACCAAATTGTAAAAACTGACAAATATTTTAAAGAAAAATTTATTTATGCATATGTGAAGTGTATTGGTTCACTGCACTTCACAGCAGTCAAACATCAATCATGCAAAACACAGAATATCAGTAATTTTTCCTATTTTAGTTGAAATTAGGATTGTACTTGAAAATAAGATATTCATAATCATAAGCATTTACAAATTAGGCTTCTCATGTTCCAGTCGTCTTACCACTTGTCCCATTGTCTGTCTTCACTTTTTCAAAATTATCAGTAAGTATTTTCAAGAGTCTGTCCTGCACTTTGCTTGCAATTGGCCAATGATGGGGCTAGACATGATCCAACTACAGTGAAAGTTGATTTAGATATATGATGTACAAATCCAGACAGGTATATTTCCTTCTATAGAGTACTTAGCTGCTTTTGAAAGGACACAGTAATTAACCAGAGTTCTAGCTTCATGTATAGTTGTTTTCTATGTGGTAGCCTCTTTTTCAGAAATTTTCCTTCTTATATAGCTCCCCTCAGCAAGATTATTTCTTGTGTGTTTAGAATCTCTTAAGGTGGATTGACAGAAGGGAAACAATAGGCTTGTGGAAAACAGAAAACAAAGTATGGAAAAGCCTTGAAGACTCCTGAATTACTTTTTCTAAAACGCAAAAGTTATAATGATCCAGAGCTCAGGAAAGACATAAATGAAAACAGAGTACCACATACCACTAAACTCATGCAGGTAGCTTTAAATACACTGGAGATCATGAAGCTAGCATACTGTTAATAAGAACATATTTATTTTCTCCATAGTGAGGTAGGACAAAAAAAAACCCCATAGACGTTTGCTCCAGCTCATACACAAGTCTATTATGGCTTGCTTTTAAAATCAAGCTCTAAAATGAAAGATGATGCATAGTTGTAAACATCATGTATTTTAAAACTCTTGTAGCTCAGGACTAATCTAAAATGGTAATTTTGAGGTTACAGATGAGAATGTAACTGTAATATTGCATTGGTTCCCCCTCACCCTGCACTTCTAAATGTTTTGAGCTTGGATTTTATTTTGATTTGTTTTTTCTTTCAGTAATAATTTTGGGTTGCAATAGAGACTAATTGCTAACAATCTCAGGACGAAACAGAACAAGTGAACAGATTAAGTTTAGGCTTTGAGGTCCCTCTATTGCAGTGAACACTAAAAATTTTATTCAAAAAAATCTCTTTGCAGACTTTAGTCATAACTTTACAATATTTTAAAATCCAACAACAGCACATAAGTAGAATTACAAATGGAGGTTTAACTTCTGGTGCTTATTATCACTGCCTTTTTTGTGAGCAGAAATTTTAGTTCTCTCTTGCTGTATATTGGTGATGTGAAGTTGCTCTCTAAGATGAAGCAGAGATGTGAAAGTAAAAAGACGAGGTAATTGCTGAAGTCAGGCCAATTTTGTCCCCCTCTGTTTCTGTAATACCCTTATAGTTCATTAACTGTATATATTATAGCACAATTACAAAGAGCAATATTTCATATTTTCATCAAGCAGAATTAAAAACATATGGGGAGGAAAATTATGACATATGTATACAGTTTGGTGAGTAAGGGGGTTGTTGTTGTTGTTTTCCTGAGCATGCAAAAGCTTTTCACTTCTTTCTTTTCTTTCCTTTCTTGGAGAAAAACAAAACAAAACAAAACAAGGAAGAGTTTAAATTTTCCTCTCTAGAGAGTTCACAAACCTTAGCAGATAATACACATTTATTTCATGTGAGAAGCGGATTCTTATTAGTGCTGTATGAAACTACTAGTTATACTGGGAAAAAAAATAAGTTCACAATGCAAAATATCAGTGTGCTGGGTTGGTCCCAGCTAGCAGCCAAACTCTCACACAGCCACTCAGTCACCCCCACCACCCCCACCAGCAGGATGGGGGAGAAAATGGGAAGAACAGGAGTGAGAAAGCTTGTGAATCAATATAAAGACAGGGAGATTGTTTGCTAGCTACTGTCGTGGGCAAAACAGACTCATCCTGGGAAAACTAATTCATTGCCAATTAAAATAAATATAGAATAGCATAGAATAGTTCCAGCTGGAAGGGACCTACAATGATCATTTAGTCCAACTGCCTGACCACTTCAGGGCTGACTAAAGGTTATATCACGTTATTAAGGGCATTGTCAAAATGCCTCTTAAACACTGACAGGCTTGGGGCATCGACCACCTCTCTAGGAAACCTATTCCAGGGTTCGACCACGCTGATGCACCCCAGGATGTGGTTTGCCCTCTTGGCTGCCAGAGCACACTGCTGACTCATATTGAGCCTGCTGTCAACCAGCACCCCCAGATCCCTTTCTGCAGGGCTGCTGAATACATGTATATCTGCTTAGCCCCTATGGAAGTGGCTGTGCCTAACTAGAAACTGAAGAGAACTGTTATTTGCAGATCTAGAAAAAAACTCCATGAACTGTAGGTTCCAGCCATTCCTCTCCCAATTTATACTTATGTCCAGTGTTAATTCATTCCAGGTGCAGAATCTGGCATTTGTTCCTGTTAAATTTCATGCCATTGATGATTACCCAATGCTCCAATCTATCTAGATCCCTCTGCAAGGCCTCTTGTCCCTCAACAGCACCTCCCAGTTTAGTTAAACTTTAGGTCACTACTTAAATATCTGAATAAATGGCTTCATGTTCTGTGAAATTAGTGGGCCCTCAGCACTTTTCAAGATAAAGATGTAGTAGTCTGACTTTTCCACTTCTGAAAACCCCATGTTCAATATTCTCATGTGTTCAACTTATCCTTTTTCTGTGGCTTTACTTTTGGTTTACAATCTGTAAGGTAAATAGTCCCTGAATTACAAATATTGTATTACTGACATATAGACAGAATGCATATCTCAATTTATTGATTTGTGCCACTAGCCCCTGCTTTAGAAGAATTCTTCACTTATCTGAGCAACTGACTTTTTCTTCAAAACATCTAGTATTTATTGAATTTGAGTGAAGAAACTCACTGAATCTTGTTATTTTTTTCCAGTGTGTTACCTAATCTCATGAAGTTATTTGACAGCAATCCCTTAAAATATAACACAGGTATACATTCAGGGTGGGTGGGAAGAGTGTAAAGAAGGGAAAAGCATAACTATATTTGTAGTTTAACAGAAACCTTGTTTTATTTCGATGGGACTCGGGAAGGTGTAAATTTTTCCTCCTCCCTAACAGCACTTCTGCTGGACAAATTGTAAATTAGGTTTATTCTTCGACAAGTATACTGTCAGGGAATTGCTCTCAGGGCAGTGAAACCTTTTGAAGACACTTGCTGTTTTCAAAATCTGAGTAATCTTACAATGGTAGGCTGTCAGTCATGTTTCATTCTTTTTCCTACCCAGTGTGGAGAGGCTGTCTAAATGTGCAGAATAGGTATACACAACATGCTACCTTGTCATTCATTAATGAAAAGAAAGCAGTTTGCAATGCTGGTCATGAAAAACTGAAGTCTTTTATATATCCACCACATTATACTAGTATCTTTCTTATATAATTATAATATTTTATCTACACAGATGAACTAGAACTGTATTTTTCACTTGAAATCTGTAAGCCACAGGCTTACTAACACATATGATTTTTTGGGTTTAATAAATGAAATTATAATACCCCAAATATCATGTAATGGACCATCTTATTCAGTGTACCTGTTCAGATACTGTAAAACTGTGAGTATCTAATATTTCAGTTTAGCTACAGGGCTTTTTTTTCCTTTTTTTTTTTGGCGATTGCAGAACTACAGCTCTAATCAGTTTGTAATGTGCTTTGTATCTCTTAGATTAGACAACTTCATAACTTCATTATATTATGATGCTTTTATTTTTAGATTTGTTGGATTATTTTGTGTTTTCATAATTCTTGAAAAATTTTAAATAGTGATAACAACAGGAACCAATGCAGAAGCACTGAAATGTATTTCTCATGGCTGCATAAAATATATAAAGGTTGTAGTTTTAATAAAGAGTATATAAAAATTAAGTTGGATGCATTAGTATATTAATATAAAGATTATAGAATCATAGAATCATAGAATTGTTCTGGTTGGAAGAGACCTCCGAGATCATCGGGTCCAACCATTAACCTATCACTACCAAAATTGTGTAACCTATCACTACATTATATTGTATATATTAGTTTTTATAAAGACTAATATATTTTTTCATATATCTGTATTTCTTAAGTAGAATACATGGAGCATTGTGTTTGTTCTATCACTATTCCTTAAAAAAAAAGTAACTGTGATCTGTTCTGAAACTTAACTTGGGTTCCTGGTTCTAAAATTTCACTCTATGTCAAGCTGGGAGACAGTTATACTACTTATATATTATCATAAATCACTAATTTGGTTAGACAAAGTGTCCGCTATCTGACACTTACACAGCTCTCTGGACTTTTTTCTTACTGTCTTGGTTTGAAACAGGTCTTAAAAAAACCTGTCAGCACCAACACAGCAAAGAACGAAGAACAAGGGAATAGGAAACTTGACAATGCTTCCATTGCATTAGCAAATTATAAGTAAGGTCTTAGGAATAAATAACCCACAGGACAAGTGTCAAAGTCAGCACCAAAGAGTATTCAGAATGAAGTTCCTTCTACAAATATTTTCATGGATTCAGAGAATGATGAAAATCGAAGAGAATACACACTAGCAAGCTCACTCCAAAACAACCCCAAACAACACAACCCTCCCCCCAGTACAAAGGAAGTTAAAGTCTTGTCTTTATATGTTTGCACTGAAAGTATTCCATAGTACAAATGTCCATATAGCATGTTCTGAAGCTATATACTTACCATACACACCACAGAAAGATGGAATATATTTTCCAAAATATTTTCTCATGTTGTGAATAAGATTATAATTGCTATTTTAATTAACTAATAAAGACAAGTAACTTCATTGTCTTTGGAACAATACATAATACATCCTAGAGATATAGAATCATAGCACTGCCAAGTCCACCACTGACCCATGTCCCTAAGCGCCACATCTATATGTCTTTTAAATACCTCCAGGGATGGTGACTCAACCACTTCCCTGGGTAGCCTGTTCCAATGCTTGACAACCCTTTTGGTGAAGAAATTTTTCCTGATACCCAATCTAAACCTCCCGTGGTGCAACTTGAGGCCGTAACAACTACCAATAGCTGAAAACTGGAGATTGATTTTTCTAAAATTTATTATTTCATTAAAATATCTTCTTTGACCCTAACACCTAAGACCACGTAAAACAACATGTTTCCAAAGCGTGACATCTCACATTAATGACATACAGCAGTTTCTGGATCTGCCTTGCTCTCTGTAAGTTGTCCAGAAAATGTTAGTGTCTTTATGTAGAAAACTATGGACTGGGATTTACCCAAATGAGTAACCGATACTTTTTCTTTGATTCGGTTGCAGGGAGTGCATGTAACTCCCTGCAAGACAGAAGAGGGATTTGCTAGCAGAGTTCTTCTTGACTTGATAATTCACTCTTCTTTTCAATAGCATCAATCTGTTCATCTTCATGTTATACTGTACACTCATCCACAAATTCATCCACTTAGTAAAAGATAGGATATGTTGGCTTTCTGAGAAAATGTCTTCAATCTATTACCAGATAATGGCTAATCTGAATTTGTTGTTCTGTAGGTTTACATCAGACTTCTAAAAACGAACGGGGAAGAATGCTATCATGCTTGAGTGCTTATAGTAATTTTCATTACCTGTATAGGGCAACAACACACACATGTCTTAGGGAAATCTTCCTCTCCATGGGTTCAGGAATGCTGTTTGACATTTTTAAAACCTGGTGGTTTACCAGCCACCAGATTTTTGTTCACCAGTGTTCCCACTCTGTCTGTTGCACTCTCTAGGTCTTTCCATTGCCTATGAATGTCCTTGCCTCTTTTCAGTGCTGACCGGGAGAAACTGGACCAGCTGAGGTGAACTGGAAGTTGCAAGTATCACAATACAGTGTGCAGTGCATCAGTCCCTTTCCTGGTCTTTTATTTCATATCCCAAGGCTGAGCTAAAATTTGGCCTCCTTTAACTGGATTACTCATATGCATGGTGATAAGCCAGTAAACAAGAGGACAGTGGAACCCAGAAACACTTTTTCATGTATGAGGATACATGACATTCTTTTACAAGGCCAATGCTAAGTGAAGAATTGTTATTAGCTAGTCAGTTCCTGATACTCTAGGCTGGAATACAGTATAATGGAGCTAAGCGGGGAGTGAAGTCACAATTATTTTATAGTATCATTTCTATCTGGAAGATCAGATTTTACTTTTCTTGTAGAAGTAACAAATGTAATATTTGCTTGGACTAAAAAGCTGAATCCACAATGCATGTATCTTCCATAAGAGAGGACGGGGTTTACTTCTTTCCTTCTTCTTAAATTCCTTCCCTAAGAGATTTGCTTACAGATCTAAACAAGGCTTTCCAATGGACATTAATGATCTCATACTTATTTTATAACTAGGAACTGTTGAAGTTTGATTTTATTAAGTATTGTGTTACCATGACTGATAGCTTTAAATTCATCTGTTCATTGACAATATAAGAATTCTTTGTTAAACACAATCCGCCTGTATAGGCTTAGGTAGTCATCTCTCTCCTGCAGCCTTAAAGGTCTTATTTCATTATCAGTAGGTATTAGATTCCACAGTTTCGCACCTTGAGTAGTTAACAATATCTCTTGATAAATACGAGTAATACCTCTAGCTTCCTGGGGAGTCCTTGTGCACATTGCAGAGGTATTTTTGGAGGGTCAGATGTATGAGAAGGGGGGAACTGCAATGGTTCCTGATCCAAGCCTTGAAATCCAAACTTTGACCACTGGCTTCAGAAAGTCATTGGTCAAAGTAGTAAGACAGCTTGTTCAACCATCATGACAGAGAAAATGACCTTGAAGTCAAAAATCACTATCTAAAGTCATCTAACCCTCTCGTGAATTGATCGCTAGTCAAGTTACTGTCAGAAATACTGTCATCATTCTTGTCCTCTAAGTAGATGAAACTTCCCACAACTCTGTCATTAATCTATGCATAAACTCTGGTTCTTTTCAATAAAAATGATAATCTTCATGAGGCTGTTTGAAAGAAAAAGAACAGAATTCTGAACTGTGACTGTGTGCATCAGGAATACATTTATCTGAGATGACAATGTGCAAATGAGTAGAAACATATCTTCATCTGTAAATACATAGGGTTACTCATGCTGTAGCAGTTTTTAGAAAGTTTTATTCAGTTTTGAAAAAATCTTATGGATATGCTTGTTCCATTATTTTAAAATAGTATTTTATGTCGATTTTGGGGAAATTAGAAATATCCAGAGTTTCTGTTCTATGTACTATGACAGAAAATTTAATGAAATGTGCAGTTTATCAAGCTTTAAATAATGAAGACATTCTTTTCCATGCATAATTTTTTTTTTTCATTGTGGCTTTGTCATCTGATTAATTCTCACATAGGTCCAAGTAAAAATACAGATGGACTGTTTTCTAGGACAAAAGGGTATTTATTGGAACAGACAAGAGCATGCTCAAAAATCAAGTGATTTTTATAAAGCAGCTGTATTTTTCAGTGATAATAAAAATATATTCTAAAATCATATGTAATGGCTCTCGTGATTTTCATTTATTACAATAATTATTCTTAATATTGTTCTGATTAAGATATTCTTCATCCCTACAATAGTAATAAATAATTAAAATTGCACTTACTTTTTATAAGCTGACAGTTTTTCTTTTCATGTTATTTATTATTATGCATTGTGGCTTCCAGAAGTTATAAAAATTCTTTAACTATATCAAGCCATCACATTTGAGGTATTTCTGAAAATAAATAAATAAATAAATAAATAAAGTTAAGTAAAAAACAATAGACATCTGCAAAATGAACTATCAGGAATAGTTATGCAAGTACAGAATGTTCTCAGAAGAGTTTCTCTTCCTAAATGTACATTAAGAATGTGATGAATGTCCTGTACATGATATGCGGATACTCTTGAATATTTTCAGTACTGCATTGTTACTATGCATTCTTTTTTTATAAGTAGCTCTAGCTTAATTTTCAGAACAGAGTCAGCAGTAAAATGTGTATACATGTAAATATGTACAGAATAATTTTGTCCTCATGGAGAACAAAGCACGTACCCAGAAATGTTTGTCATAATTCTGTCAGAAAAGAGCAGTCCAGCAACACCTTTAAAACTGGTTTTATTTGACTATGTTCCTTTCTCTCTCTCTCTCTCTCTTTTTTTTTTTTTTAAATTAGTTATACTGGATTATAGTATCTGCTGTAAAAGCTGTTAGGATTATCTGTTTCTATTCTTCTCACTTTTTTTTTCTTAGTATAACACAAAAGTCTTCCTATTAATACAATTCTTGTTCTCCTAGAAATATGGTACAACTCTCATAAAATAAAGTAAGACAGAAACACAGTGGTCTCATGAACTCAGTTCTCATTTTCCCCTACAATTCCTAGATATACCTTCAGAGCACCAGCTGTAGATTTTTTTGTGGGGTTTTTGGTTTTGCTTTTGTTGTGTCTTCTTTTTTCAAAACATATGGCTGCTGTATTTTAAGGTTATACATTCAAGGAAATTTGGGATATGTTTCCTCTCTGAAGTGAATTAAGTCTTAAAGTGAAAGAGGAAAAGAAGAGAGAGAAGAGAAAATTTGTTTTGAGAAAGGAACTTATGTAGTTGAATGTTTCACAGAAACTTCTTACAATTTCTATTCTCTGTTGCATGTTTTGATAATCCTGTATTGATAATCCTTAATGCGACCCCTGAAACAAGACATGGGGTTTTTTCTCTTATGTTTATGCAACTGTTCTCACTTGTTCATGCACAGCTGAATGTGGAAGCCTGGAAATAAGTAATAGATTTTTACAGAACAGAATTGTGAACAGAGATGATAGGTTTGTGTTAATAAAAATACACAGCTGATACACAGTTGGCATTTTTAGCTACATCTGAAACGATATATTGTTATGTTCCTTTCCAAGTAGTTCTATTAAGTCATCTACTAGATTTTTTTATCATAGTTCAAAATCCTTGGAGTTTCAACTGCCAGTAAATATCAGAGATTTAGATTTCTGTCTCTCTCAGTATCCTTCAGTCAACCACAGTTCTTCCGGTTCATATTGTCTTTGGGCTATGACTGTATTCCTGGCAATGAAATGACCCACATGACAAGGCACATCCCATGTCTATGAACATATGGTCTAACATCTTGAACTCCTTCAAGAACACCATTGTGGTTTTCTCACATTAGCTATGTTATCTGTTACAAATGCTGCACATTTGGCTAGGAGAGGGTTCAGTGCTATTAAAGATTTGTCCATTGTAATGACGGTACTGTCAGTATTGTCCTGATTAATGGAGAGCATATTTTATAACAAAAAAACCAAACCAAACCAAAACACAGCACAAAAATACTGATATAATTAGTTTGGAATATAAGACTAGATAAGAAATTGCCATGGGGAAGTGTTTGTCAGTATGACCACTAACACTTGCCATTACGGAAAATCACATTTCATTTTTTTGTGCCTACTTCTTGGAGGTGGAAAAAAAGTGCAAAGCTAGGACTACTTTCTTTTTCATACTAGACAAATAAAGGTTCTTCCTCATTGGGAATTTTCAGGCAAGACAAACACTTCTAAAATCTGTTTTCACAAATTTTGTGCTATTGCAAAGGAAAAGGTCATTCAAATTGAGATTTATTCTCCCAGTAAAAATATGCAACAGTTGTATTTGTCAGAAGGGCTGCTTGGATCTCCTCCTCATTCTTTATTACTGTTTATGTATTTTTCCATTTTCTAACCACTTCCTTAGTTAAAAAACTTTGTGTTTTATTGGAGCATATATGATTATATTATGTATCATTCACTAATATATTGCAGTGCTCTCAGTGGGAAAGAGGTCTCTCCTCTTACAAAGGAGATTATAGTAAGTCCTACAACTAGCTTGCCTCATGTTCTTTTATAAAAACAATAACACAACATCTTGTTTTTAAAGAGTTATGGTAAAAATATTTGCCTAAATGATAACTAACTACAGTATTAACAGCAAAAGACTACTATTAAACTAAAGAATTCTTTTACTCTCCTTGATGGAGCAGTATCCACTTACGCTGTTATAAAAGCTGAAGTCTTCAGTTTTATGGCTAGTATAAGCATTCTAACTCAACACAACTTTCATATTATTTAAATGACTAGCAAAATTCACAACTCTTTTCCAAGTTTTTTCATACTGCTCCCTTTATTTTCTGTGCTCTTGGACCACATTGTACCTGTGTGTTGGAAATTGCCCAAATTGATAAGTTTTGGAGTATGTACCAGTTAACAGTTGATTTAGAAGCAGAGGAAAACACCAACTTTCCAAGTCTTCTTCCATGATGCAGGATCCAAATTTTCTTTATGAACAATGCACCTTTCCCTTTCTGAAATGCTTTTAAACAGGAAATGTGCATTAAAGATCACAAATGTCTCAAAGGTTGCTTAGTAGATAGAATATTGTTTACTAGTAGCACAAAGCTATGTAAGAACTAGAACATTTATGATACTTTTGTTAAGATTCAACATTAACTAAAAAGCAAAATAAAAGAATTGGTAGGTATACCTTTCATGCCATAACTCTTTTGGTGTTTTTTTTTCTAAATGTAGTCTTAAGCATCAGCTGTTGTGATCTATTGAAATATTACACTATTTTGTTTAGTAACGGGTGAACAGTTTCTTTTATAAATCATTGAAACGGAAACTTATGCAACTGCTCAACTATTCATCTGATAGGTAACAATCAAATATTGCTCTATTATAATTTAAAAATTTCAGTCCTTTGCAGTAACAAAATTTGCAGGATTCACAAGTTTACACAGAAATATGGCTCAGAAATTCTATATGCTTCTTGAACCTCTTTCATAATGCCTTCAAAATGTAGGCAACTCCATTTTAAAATAAGTAGCTTTCCTACTTAGAAACTTTCATACTTTCAGGCCACCACATAAGGTTTTATTGGACTGTTTGCACTCTTACATTGTCAAACAATTTGAAAATATATACTGTTGAAAATATATACTTTTCTCATCACTTTGGTATTGATATACTAAAAGAAGCAAAATCAGCCACTTATTGTTTCTTTAGAATATGAACTCTTGCTGAGTTTAAAGTATTCTTCAAGCAAGTGTAGTCAATGCTACTTTTTAAGAGGAAAGACACTTTCCAATTTCTTCATCACCTTCCCTAATTATATCAAGTGCTTGTAGCAATGTCCACACATGAAAGATCAGTCTGATTTGTTTGGGTTTAGACTTTTCTTTCTTTTAAATTAAAAAAACCCCCACGATACAATCAAGCAAAACAACCCCACAACTAAAGACTTGCAGAAGCCAGGTACTACATTTGCACATACTAGAGTTTTAAATGAGTTATCTCATGTCCCAAAGAGCTGGAAAAACATGAATGTGTGTACGTATTCAGAAATCCATTCACTGAAACTTTAAAATAAAGCTTACATAACATTGATTTTTATTAGTAGTAAATATATTAGTTCAGTAGTTGAGTACATTACATTGGAGGTGGGTATGTCTGTGGGGTTTACTACTAGTTCTGCACAACTGCACTATAATACTTCACATTTTCATCTTAGAGTCTCCCCTGTCCATATTTTTCATTGGAATTTATTAACAACTTCTTAACCAGTATGAAAACATGGAATAGTTATCATTAGTAAATGCTGTTCTCAAAAGAAACTTTGTCATTGGTCTGAATTAAAAAAAAGTAGATTTCTGTTGAATTTTACAACATTTTCATTGACTATATTACACACGTTCTCAAAGTATGTGTCACCATCCATTTCCACAGCTACAGTACCATTCTTTGCTTTGTAAAATAATGCATCAACTAGAGCTGTGTCCATTTATTTGGTTGAAAAATATTCTTTCCTTAGATATATGTTCACTGTTAAGATATGTAATAGAGAATAGAAAGATTAAAAGTAGGCTCAATAAACTGTCAGAATTTCCTGTGTAAAAAAACCTTCCCCTCTAATATCTTTTGCTAGGGGAAAAAAAAAAAAGGAAAAAAAAAAAAAAAAGAGGAAAAACATTCCATAGCAGCCTTCAGACAGAATAATTAACAAATTGGAGTTTGTTAAGAAAAGAGTTACGCAACAGTTGCAACTACAGAAAATGATCGAACTCATTTGTCCAGAAACTTTCCCACCAGTCATATGTTCCTATTTTAAACTGATACAAAGGAAACAACAGAATTCCTTGAAGTTCTGTATTGGCTCAAGTAACCAACCAAAAGCCTGGAAGTGCAATTAACCTGTTTCAACACAGTGAATGTCTTTAGACTATGCCATAGTTCGCCTCACTCTTCCCTTGTCCCTGGCTGGAGAGGAGCACACTGAAGTGTCACGCTATGACCGCACTGAAGTAGGTAGCCCTGTACAGGGACAATTCAGGTGTTTCAGTGAGACCAGTTTGTCTAGATTTGGGGAGGCTTACACTTACTATTTATTTAGATTTTAGCTTTTTTTCCTTTTTACTTTTAATCAGAGAATTTGTATAAACTATAATTTAAAAATAATTTCTTCAGAAGATTTAGTTTTATTTCAAGCGTTTTCCACATGATAAGATGCAAGGGATGAAGTGTAAATTAAAGTACAAGACCCTGGTGCAGCTGTATGACCAGGCTGGTTTTCAGGAAGGCACTAGAAAACTCTTTGGAAGAAATCAGCTGTTGAACAAACTGGTTCCTGCAGGCTTTAAGGCATAATAGGCATGCTGTTGTTCTATTGTTGTTCTGTTCTGTTTTGGTTTTTTTTAATTTAGAATTTTCCAGTTATTGCTGAGTCATTTGATGGCATGTTGTGCCTACTGTGACGAGAAGCTGGGCAAAAGAAAACTATTTGGTTTTTTTATTTACCTGATTTGTCATGAATACTGAAGCAATATATCCATCCATGTACCAGGAATTTATGAGCCTGGCAGAATTTTAAAGTAGTGGTTTAAAAGCAAAAGCAAATATTCTGAGACTTCCATATGTAGAACTAGTCCTGCAATACAGGATAAAAATATTTTGAAACTTAATGGGTTAAATCTATTCTAATGAAATAATATCCACTGAAAGACTATTAGGCTTTCATTCTCTCTTGACAAAACAATAGTTACTTTTTTTCAGGTATGCTGATATTTCTGATAACCTGTGTCTTAATTTTAGTGCTTAAAATTCAAATTAGACCATTGGATTCTCATTCATAGTATTTCTTTAAATATATTCCCCAGATTATCTTTTTCCATGATGTGTTGGTGGATAATTATTCTAGTTAGTAGAAAAGAGCATACAAGCTGCTCCCTGAGTTTTTTTTTTTAAAGTTAATCACCTGTAATATTTTGTAATTATAGCTTTCTTCTCTAGAAATCTTTAAATCACAAAATCCATGTTCGTGCAAGTAATGCAGAAAAATTGTGTTTAAAAGTATACTTTCCCTTGAGATTATTTTTTTATGACTGTTTAATTTTCAACTGAGATAACAGACATAGCAGTGGTTGCCCAATATATAACGTCAAATTCCATTAACATTATGACTAATTACTCAACCAAAAATATAATAAAATCAACCAGTTTATATTTTTATTCACCTATCAAAAAAAGCTTTTACCTCTGAATCCAAGTGCATATTAATTTGTGCAAGTGCACATAAAGAATGCATAATTTTTTAATATCAAAAGTATCATAATGGCCAAAAAGAAGAGTATTCTGTGTATAGAAGTAGGAAATAATTGCTAGCCTAATTAAGCTCTTAACAGCCTAATCAAAATAAAACAGGTATTTATTAGTCCAGTTACAGCAATGCTCACACTTTGCAGTACAGATTATTACAGTGAAGCCTCATAAATAATATAATGAAGCTTGTTATTCGAGAAAACTCACTAGTACCTGTCACTTTTTTTCCACTATACTCACTTCTTCGATTTCACCCCAGGTCCTAAGGTTGAGAATTCAGACTCCTTGAGAAAAGAGAGGTGGTATGCTCTTTTGGATAGCTGTTAGGTCTCTCAAAGTCTTCACTGATAGGACTTCGAAGCTGACAGGGCACATCTGTTTTTATGCAATTCAATGTCACAGCGTGCTTCCTTCTTGTTGCTTCCCAGCTAAAGCCTGGAAGGTGTATGATCACCTTCCCCAATGGCCATAGGGGTCCATTTTTGGTCACACTGGGACTCTCTGAGAGCCTCAGACCTTGTCCAGATACAGCACTCGGAGAGCTGCAGCTCCAACATGTTCAATGGTGTCACGTGGCCACTAGACGCTCATTAAGGCACGCTAAAACGAGACAGAGGCTAAGGCCAGCCCAGCCAGGTCCTGAGACCCTGCACTACCAGGCCAACATAGAGCAAAAATTGTATTTATTGGGGTACAGTATACTTCTTTGAAGAGAATGTTTTCCTCTTTGAGAAGAAATAATTTCATTTACTAAGATCCCTCTGCAACAATTCATTTAAATTGTATTACTTTTTCCAGAGTACGCAATAATTTTATCTGCAATTCATCTTTATCTTACAGAAAGTCATCTCACAGGTTTGGAAAAGTTAATGGATAATGAGCACTTTAGAGTCCTCAAAGAAAAATTTGAGGAGTGGAAATCTAAAAATTCAGTCTGTAACCACTGGAGAAAGTCTTTATGCAAGTACTTGAAATATCTTGTAATTTCTATTGCCATGGAGAATAACTCTTTAATAATATCCATCTCCCTCCCCCACTGTTTATTTAAACAAAAATAAGGAGAGGAGGAGGGTGCCTGCTGTCTTGCCTAATTCAGCCTATTGAAGAAACATATGAGACTCAGAAAGGTGTTTCATCTTTTTTTTTTCCTTTTTTTTTCCCCCTATAAATGTGCCATAACAAAATTTTTACCAAGAACTTCAACACATACTGTGACTTTCGCTTGCCCAAAGAAACTGTTCGCAAGAATTCCCTGATGGTTTCTTCTGCGTAAAGCTAATTTGCCCCCTCCTAATTTTTTCTTCCTGTATTCTGTCATTCTCAATCAACCTCCATTGTCAATACCGTGTATGTCTTCCTTCCTTAACCTCTTCAATTACTGTGCTTTTCTGAATATACTTACTGTAATTTTCCAGTTACCATTCTTTTAGTTTCTGCAAAACTGTTTGAGTTTCACCTTCAGCTTGCCCATTTCTTCTTCCCCAGGAGGGATATAATTCTCCAAAGCCACAGCAGGTGCCTTATCTTTGTGCTTGACTGTCTTCCTGCCTTGCTTAACTCCTGCTTCTTTTCTTAAAGCAAAAAACAGTCTTTTCCTAGCTTCCAAGGTTTCTATTTTTCACTGGCCACTAATGGACCATCAAAAAACGGTTTCTCATTCTTGGCCTCTGTTTCCAAACTGGTCCCATCTCTTCCCACACATAAACATGAACAACATAGCAAAAGACACTGGGTACCAAAACGCGTTCATGCAACAGGTTCCTGAACTTTTCTTTATTTTCTGTAGCAACTGATGTGAAGCTGTAGAGTGACAGGCAAATGGTGCTTCTTGTCTGCCACACCTGTAATAGATTCTGAGTGAACTACTAATATTTTCAAATCACATATATGTATCTTGTTTTCATACATTTATTTCTTACTTCATATGTACTGTAACTTATATTCTTAGCAAAACAAAAAGCTTTTTCTTTACTGCAAACCTTGTCTGCTGAATTGTGGATAACTGCAAGTAGCAATACTATATCACATTTTTGTTTAAGCCTTTTTTTGCCTTCAGAACAGGAATCAAATTCATAATCTTCTTAAACAATTTTTAAGGGAGGATTTTCAACTTGATAACTGCACATATGGAAATATTTCACAAACTAATAATGTATCTTTTCTCTATAACTTGCATCTAATTGATTATACCTATAGGTAAGCAGTACATCAGGTTGTCGAAAGGAGCAGAGGTTAGATTATAACACATTTCAACAAGATCTGCCCAAGTTAATAATTCTGAGGTAAGATTTACTGGCAGAGGTAACATCTTTTGTTAGATCAACTGCTACACTTTGAGAAATCTTTTTTTGTCACATAATCCCATATTAATATCTGATAGAGAAGGACTGAATTCAGTACCAAGCAGATTTTGGCAACTGTTAGCTGCATCTGAAACAAGTACTCGTTGAGGAAATGGAAGCAGAGTCAGAAAAAGGAGACTCAGTAACTTTTTCAGTCCCATAGTTCAAAGACAGATCCCAGAAGTTACGGCTTCTGGACCATTGAAGCTTTTGTTAGGAGTGAGTGGAAGGTAATGCTAGTGTCCCATAAGATCAGTATATTTGTGGGTCATGTCTATGGGAATTGTGAATTTTACTTTTATGGCTTGTCTTTGGTCTTCCTTGAGAAACAAATCCAAGAAGTCAGAACTTAAGAATAAGTGTGAAAATTTTTCTTTCATAACTGTGTCTTTTATCCACTGACTGCTTGAATTCATTTTAGCTCATGTCATTTTTTATCTTCTCCCACACTTACCATGAGGGTATTTAGTGCATTGTGTTGCACTCTAGAAGGTACTTTTTTAGAATCTAAGAATTTTAATACCTTTGTTCTTCTCAAGCTTTGAATTTGTCACTCTGATGTTGACTGGTCCAAGATGTATTTTGCTAGGTTTATGTCTGTTAAATTTGGCGGATAGGAATTAAGCTTCTAGTAAAATATCTTCAATCATTTGGTTTCTTTCAGTGGAGATTTTAATTATTAATGGGTAGTTGCTGGGACAGCTACAGCAAATGATTGCTGAACATTCTGGGAATTTGAAGTGTCCACATATTGTAAACATGCAAATAGCTGCAAGATTGCAGAATATGTTCAAAAGGAAGTGCTTAGAGTTGTCTTTCCCATACCTGAGAATAACATTAAAAGGAACCACAGGCATATGGACCTAATGCTGTGCAGTACACTTTGTGTTATTCCACAGAGTCTGGATATACAAGTTGCAGTCCACATGCTACTGCTTCCAGATGTTTTCTGTTTAGTATAGGGAGACTGTCAAATGGCATATTGCCACCCTGTACCAGGACTCTTGTGCCATATCCATCATAATACTTGGGAATACAAATGCTCAGGGGAAGAGCCTTTGTCTGTGGTTTGTTGTGCTCTTTCAATTCCTATTCACTGTAACAAACCTTGAGGCAGTTGGCAAGTGGTATCAGACAGAACAGATCTCAAGCCGCTTCATCTTCCACTTGACAAGTAGACCATTTCACATCAATCTTGTGGTTCAGTACATTCAGAGAAAGTTTACAGCACTCTTCTGTCCTGAAACCTCTTTATCTACTGTTACTATCTGGCCCTGTATGTAAATGATTATACTGAAGATAGGTTTCCTCCTATTTCCAATTTTACTGTAATCTTACTTACAAAATAATGACAACCTTAAGGTTCAATTCACCTATACAAAACATGACTATTTCTGTTAAAGTACATGGAATTGCCCTATTGAAAGGTGAAACCAAAAGATTCAAAGCCATTTCATTATGTAGTGATTAAATAAAATCATAAATATTCTGCTGTTATGTTATGCTATGAGTTATTTCAGTACAATAAAGGGTCATTTTGAGTATCACCAAGAACGATGAACATCAGGGAAATGAGTTCTGAAAATACACCAGGTAAGAACATAAGTGTTTTGTAAAATACTGTTGGATTTACTGGTACTTTAAAATACATTTATTTCCAATTCTTAAATAGTACGTGAGACCAAAATACTTCAACTGGAATAGTGTAGTGTTAGTACACTTAATACTGAAATAGTTTTTTTAATTCAGAATAAAGATGGAACTTTAAGTGCACATAATCTAAGTGGTAACTACTGAAAGCACCTTGCCTGCACAGTAACAGGAACCTAAACTTTATAGATTTTTATGACTGCGATGGTGAGTGATAAAGATATTAAATGTATATTAAGTTGCAGTCACTCATTTAATAAAGTCTACTATCCTATCTCTGAACTAGAGTTGTGTATGAAATAGTAAAGAGATCAATGGCCTTAGCTTATGATTTTGGACATAGAAAGCATTCAAACAATTAATTTATTTTCATTAATTTAATTAAAATATATGAGAGTCTAGCTTACAGCTTCATTCAATATTTAAGTGACAGAATTTTATGTCTAACTAATATGTTCTTTTTTTTGTAGCACTTTAGTGTGTAGTTATCTGACTGATATATTTGAGATCACAATATTAGGTTGTACATATATTTTAATTATGTTAGAATTAGTTTACTTTTAACGTAAAAACATTTCAGAAACCAAGAAAAGATTGATTTACCAAAAAAAAAAAAAAATCATTAGTGATTTTAATATTAAAATAAAGAAATGCCCCCAAAATTAATGAAGATAAACTAGAGAAAAACAAGGATGTGCACTAGTTTCCAGGTTTATTAGTAAAAATTCATAGAATTACCTAGAATTCATAGAATTCTGGATTCTTCCTAGATGGGAAAATGGCTTTCCAAACACCCTCAGTTGTACATTTATCATTCTGAGAGACAGTCTGATCTTTGAAGAAGGGCAGAGAATCATAATAACACACCATAATGTTGAATGGTGTTCTTTAAGGCCATTCACAGGAGCCATCTGTCTCCCCATTTGTTTAAGCTATGGCGAGGTACTGACCTCTGAAGGTGTACTAGCCTCTTCCAAAGTTAGCTCCAACCTTACCCTGACTCCAGACAAGGTATGCAAATTACTATACTGTAGCTTTTTATGTTGGCAGCATTGTACCAATGTTACTTGAGTGGCTATGCACACAGCAGTAATCTAAGCTGCATCTGCAGCCAAAGACATCTGGCATTTCATCTTCATTGTGAAATTCATTAGGTGCCAACCAGTCCTTTCAAACTTGCTCCTATTTGAAAATGACCTTATTCACCAAAAAAAAAAAAAAAAGGATGTCTGATGAATTCCATGATTGGAAGGATGTATTACTGTGCATCAAACTGAGATTGTCACCTTCAAATAAGTAGTTGAATTTCAGTACTTTTCCAAAGCATAGAATGTCATATTTCTGGTGGAAAATTACTGTCTAGAGCACTAATAAGAATGCTCAACAGACAAAAATATTAGTCTTTGATACTCTTTTCACTCTAGTATTTAACAGAATAAACATCCAAAGGCCCAAACTATGGTGAGTACAGAGACTCGTAAATGTCACTAAGAATTAACAGTGGAAATCTTCTGTCAAAAGGTTGTGAAAGGTATGTCTAGAGTAACCTCCCAAAAGCCTGAGAAGTGTACTGAGAATAATTGATACTAATTTCAAAATATGATAGATCTGTCAGATGATTGCTGTGGTAAACTCACAGTAGCAAGTCATGTCATGTTTCCAAAATGGAAACTCAAAAGAGTAAGATCAATAAAGGATTTTATTGGGGTTTTTTTCAGTTTCCCCAGGTGAAAAATACCAATTTATGTGGCATCATTTAACGACATAAGATGCAGGTGAAAAAAAATATATCTGGCAAGAAAACTGAAAAATTTTGAAGACATGGCAGTTGCACTGGATTTACAATTTATTTTGAAAACACTGTGACAGTCAGTTTTGTGAGTTTTGATATCTTTTCAAAACCAGAAATTCATTTTTTGTTTTGCAAAACTTCAGGCCATTCTCTTTCATATTTATACTACTATGATTTTCAATCAGCATAATATGAAAAAAACATTTCACAAGAAATTACATTTTTAAGAGATGAATTTTGACCTTTGGACAAGTTTCTCACCTTACTCTGTCTAACTACCTATTACTTGGAATTGGGGGCTCGGAGTTTAACAGAAGGATCATGCTAGTTTCTGGATGTTACTGATTGTCTGATGAAATCTTTCAGAACTATTTTTGAAGTTCTGAAAACTAAATTTGTAGCTACTTAGGGGTTATTTGTAGAGTCTGACGGCTAAATTTTCTTTTTTTCTATCTAATCTGAACATTTGTTCTTTTCTTATAGTTTCAATGTTATGATTGAGACACAGATGATTCATTCTTAGATGACCAAATATGATCCACCTTGGGATACATAGGGCTGTAGGTCTTTCCGTCCTCAAAAGCGTTGGAAGACAACTACTATCCTTTCTCTAGGGAGCTTGTCCAGTTTGCACAATCAGTTGGCATTGTATACTAATTTAAGAATGCTACTTGATGCCTTACTATAACCCACTAAGTGTTTTATTCCTCAGTGGATGTAATTTATTCTTCAGGACATTAATATGATTCAGATTGGAAGTAACGGAAAATTATCCCATATTCTCCTTACTGTTGTGAAAAAGTGAAAACATTTCTTCTTACTTCATCTCTATGTTATTATATTGCTTTGCAGATTGGTTAGCTAACATTATAGGCAACGGTCTCTCTTTTTTAGTCAATATGCCTGAGACGACATAGCAGTTCTTTCTAAGCCCTTGGCAGACGTGGTGACAGCGGTGTCTGCAGTCTATTAAGTTGTTCAGGGAGCCAACATTATTTTGCCCAGATTTTCATAGCAATATTGTTTGTTTCATTCTACATGCTTTTCAACCTTGGGACTTCTTTCTTTCCAAAGTTGCTTCTTACTACTATGGCTAGTAATGTTGGATAGAATTGTTAATGTTTACTGTAAATAGTTTTATTCTTTTACATTTTCAACTTGTGCTATGTTGTCAAGAACAGCTTCCATTTCCCACTTAAAAACTTTTTTGATATGCAGTTTTGACAAGAGAAATTGCCTCAAATACGTACACTTGTGAAAAGGTTCTTTATAATTCTGAAATATTTTTACAGCAGTAGTATTAACTAAAATTTGCCATTCTTCTTGTAAAACACATAAAATGCATCTGTCATTGGGTAAATTTGTCTCGTTTACTCTATTTGCCCTTTTATCCAGTATATGAAGCTCTATAATTCAGAAAACACCTATCACTACCAAGTAGATTCTAAATTGACGCATGCTTAATATTAACCAAATATTCAGTGAGATACCTCACTGGTCAAATGAATGCATTGTCTATAAATGCTCCACTGTATAGTCTTTTTCTGCTTAAGACATTTCTATCTCCATCTTTAGTAAGTAGATCTAGTTAGCTGAAAGAATAGTGTATATTCTTCCAGATCAGTATTAGGATCATCCTCTACTGACAGTCCATGCAGGCAATGTAGCGCTTTTTGATGTATCATCCACGCTAATTTTGCTCAAAATATGTTAATACAATAGTATAAAAATGAAATAATCCATTGCAGAACTTAACTCTTATCTGTAGAACATTATCAAGAAGAACAGTTCAGTAAATCTTCTATATGCTGCCAATCCTAAAAATCCTTGAGCCAGAAGTCCAGTCCTATAACTTCAATGGAATTAAACCAATTTAAGCTTAATGAAGACCTAGGGAACACAGTGGTTTCTTCATCCCAGCGCTGTATTATCATACTGTTAAAGACAGTGTGTAACACTAATTTGGTCATTTATTCATTTACTTTATAGAATGAATTTTTAGATCATACAATATCTTTCAGTGAAAATTGTTATATGAAATAACAAAATCCTATTTTGGATTTCATATTCCTGGCATTGATTTTACTTGATTTCTGAAAAGATATGAAATGAAAAAATATTCAAAATCTGCAGGAGGAAATTATTTTCTGGTTCTTGGGGGAGGGAGGAGGGCATTTTGCCTTGGTTTTACCATTATTCTTGATAGAGTGACAACAACTAGTTGTGTCAGTAACTACTTTTCTTATCCTAGAAGGCTCATGAGAACTGCGAGAACATCTCAGCATTCTCTAGTGTAGAACTTTCTGAAAGCTTGTTCAAGAGTATTTTGACGTGTTAGGTGAAGCCAGGTATGATTCCGCTTGGGCAAGGTAGTTTCAAGTACAAAGAATGTTAGACAAATATCATCAGAGACATCCTTTAAATATGAGATTTAGTAAACTAAGTTAGTTGATGGGTTTCTGGCGATATTGACACAGAATAGCCTCGTAGGATCCATTTTCTTCCATGTAAAAATGCCATGACTGAACCCTGGAATACATCCGTATTTTAGAGTTATGTAGCACATACTTCTGCGTGTCTGTGTCAGATCTGTATGCAGATAGCTTTTTTCTTCTCTGAAAGAGAAATGAATTGAATTGATAAAGGTTTTTTTGTTTCTAAATTCAGTTCTGGATGTTTTTTAAAGAGACCTGTCTTTACTGTGCATGCTTGGCTCTTTGCTACCAATATTCATAGTTGGTTTTTTTGTGGGCTTTTTTTTCCAATGCTTCTCATCACTGTAGAACCTGTACTGCTTCTGCAGGTATGCTTCTATAACTAAAATAGAATATTGTCCTAGATAAGTTCCATACCTGATTCTATTTTCATTTACATTTATGCAACTCAAGTGAATGCAATGAAAATTATAAGTTTGAGGCTGAATTCTGTCTGCAAAGTTGTGATAGTGGTAATAATCCCATTAAAAATTCATGTTTGCACTTCTGGGCAAACTTGATCTAGAATGTTGTCAGTAAAACCTGCCTGGAACCTTGCAATGCCAATTTTATGCAATAATTTATCAAACTATTTTGTAAACATAGTGTGATTAATGTACAAAAATTAAATACATACATGCATACACACAGCTGACTTATTAAGAGTTACCTGAAATATCCTGCACAGCAGTACGTTATACCATACAGACATATTTATTCACCTCAGAAGTCCTGAGCTGGGAGATCATTTAAATAATAAATGCCAAACATCCAGTTTCTTTTTAATCCAACGAGGCATACAAGCCTCTAGATATATACGAACTACCCTTTGAAAATTGTCCTCAGAGAAGTCAATGTTAGTTATGTAGGTGAAAGAATCAGTATTGATTTAAAACGATACCCCAGTTTCAAACCAAACTAGATCATGTTTCTTTTGTGTTCATAAATGTCACTGTTCTATAGATATGTTACACTTACGACATGGAATAAATTTCTAACCACTTACTGGGTGCCTTCTTGTCTCAGAGTTCTCAAGCAAACAAGAATAATGTCACAAATTGTGCAAAGAGGCTTGTATGAATCTGTTTCAAATGTATATTCATCTCAGTTAAGATGACCTCCTGTTCTTCCCAAACATAAACTAAAGTTCAGTGGTAAACTGATCACAGTTGTTTAATGACTCCAAAATAGAGTTTGCTATGAATTTATGAGGAAAGTAGTCATATTCTTTTAGTCACAGTAATAACTCAACCCCTTGAGACACAACCCATTTGTAAAGAGATTGAATCATTATCCTGACATTCGAGAAACATATGCTGTGATAGAAGCTAGACTAAAGGAAAGCTCTTACCTAAAGAGGCAAAAATGATACAGAGGAACCTTACAACAAATGAAAAAAAGCTTCTCTTTTGTTCTCTGCGGTTATTACCAAATGGAAGAAGGGTAACCTCAGTTTCTGCACAGGATAGTCCTCTGGTTTACATCAGGTTTTAACTGGTATTATAAATCTCAAAATATCTGCATTTTGTTGAAGAAAACAAAGGAAAGCATGTCATCCTTTTTTTCTCTTTTTTTTTTTTTTTAATTTTTCATTTCTACAGTACTACCCTCCAACCACAACTTACCCAGTTGCTTTGAGACAGAAGGAATTGAGATGCAGATACAAAATATTGTTTGACTTTTTCTATAGTTTTCTGAGTACTGCATGTAGAAAATTGGCCATTAAAAAAGCTGAAATAAGTTTTCTTTTTAAGGGTGTTCTGTTTCAAAGACAGCAAATTGTCTGCAGAGATTGAAACCATTTATCAGTAGAGGAGCATAGTGGACTTATTCTTTTCCATTTTTACAAGACATTTTTAACATAGACTTGCTTCTATTCATGAAAACAACTTACTTCCCCCCCCCCCTCCCCCCCCCCCCCCCCCCCCCAATGTGCTGTGGTTTTACTTGTTATTTTAAGGATATTTTAATTACTATATTCAACTAATATTAGATTCTTGGAAGTGGCTTCATTAAACCTTAAATCCATTTGATAGCAAGGAAAATAAAGTGTTGGCTAGTAGTTTCAAATAAAAAAGTGGGTTTCATATGGAATCAAATTCCTGTTTCCACCTCCATCTACTTGCTGCAATCTAGTAGCCAAACATCTCAGTTTTCCCCACTATAATATGCGGATATTTGTTTCCTGAACCAATCACGTTGACTCTTTAACTCATTCTCCCCGATTTCCTAATTCACATGCTAAGTTTAGAGGTACATGTGCTGCTTTCTTCTTGACATCATGGAGATTTTGGAGTTAATCATAGGAGAGTTCTGGCTGGTTATGGGTAGAAGGATTGCCAGTCTTTCCTTGCAGCAGTCTTCCTCCTCACACAAAGTAAAAAGAAAAAACTAAAGTGGTAGCTGTAACAATATCTGAAACTCCTTTTCAGAAAGAGTGATTCTAGTGGCAGTGAGTATCAGAGGAAGGCACACTGCCACAGAGATGCTGGGAAATACAGTGTCAAGTGCTAGCTGGAGCAAAGATACAAACATGTTCTTTACACCTGTTTCTCCTGTACAAGATCAAGCCTGAAATACATGTCTTTTTATGAATGTGTTTAACTCAGAACTAATATCACTCTGTTCATACAGTAGTTCTGTGAAGTTGAATACTGACATTCAAAGGGAGATGTAGTCTGAACCTTCAAATCATCAAGGACCACTTTTACAAAAATTGAATATGAATTCATGCATACCATTGAATCAATTTCTTTTTAGTTTTAGGAGTGTCCTTTCCACATCTTTTTAAGAGAATTCATGAAAAGCCTAGCTAATAGGAATAGCCCAAAGGCATATTTAAGCTAATGCATCCTAAATGAAATCTTAACCTTCAACCTTCATTTTCGAAAAGCATATTCTCTAATTAGATGGTGCTCTTTTCATGCAAGTGAAAGGTGTAATGCTGATTAGGTTATATATCACTGAGGGAAATTTTGCCACTACAAGGTCAACATCTGTTGACTTAGAAACTAGAAGGCATAATTCAGCATTTGAAACCATAGCTGCTTCTAGTAGGGTTAATTAAAAACTAAGTCATAAATTCCTGAAAATTCATAACAAACGCAAGCATAACCAACACTGAAGGAGGTTTGGTTTTTTACATTCTGACATTCATTGCATATGTCCAGCCCACACAGCATGTAGATTAACAGAGGTGCAACCATGAACCTGGACACAGTCAAGTTTGTTTGTGGGTTTTTCTGGGTTGATTCCGTTTTTTGCCATGAGTCTTCTGTACTAGAATGCAATTAAGGAACAAAAAGCGTAATGACATTAATGGTTGGTACTTCAACCTCAGAAGGTGCTGGTTTAATTGGAAGCTCTGAATGTGTTTTCATGCACAAGTCCTTGTCAATATGTTCTTATTTCTCCCACTCCACAGACTGTGCAACAACTCCTTAGCTGGAACACTGATTAGATATAGAAAGGAAAACCACACAAATCTTTTTTGCCCAGAAACCAATTAGTTCTTTTGTGAATGTCAGTGTAATAATATACACATTTCAGGGTGTAACTAAGAAGGGCAGATACTATGATGGTGGTTTTTATATTTTGTTTTACAACTTGTAAATAGCTTCATCTTAATCAAATACAAGCTTGTAGTGACACAAATATTAACTAAAAGAGGTTTTGTATGGGGAAGTCATCTCCCTTTCTTAATGTAATACTAAAATCATACACAGGTGGATACTTACTCATAATAAGGTACCAAAAGCATAGATGTGATGACTAAGCACTTGAAGCAATATTCATTAACAATATTATGTGTATAGAATCATTAGTCTAGAGATCAAATGAGTTACAAGAAGGAAAAAGATGTCCAGCTCATTAGTAATATTAGTATGTTCTTCACTGTGTCTTCAGTAGAACATAAGAACTGTTATTTGCATTTAGTCTTAGACTCAGTTACATATATTTTCCTTTATGACTTCTGATCTAGTAAACTATTTTTTTTCCCTCTCACCACATTATTCTACCATCTAAAAAAACCCAAAGTACATTTTGGGATTACCCAGTATTTCAGAACATATTTTAATTTTCGGATTATAAAAAAGAGCTATTATTCCACTAGTTTAAAAAAAAAAAAAAAAAAATCAACTACTATCCATAATATTACATATTTCTTATCTTGGTAGGAGTAAAATTCTGAGAAGTAAAATTTGTTTGCATCAGAGGTACTGTGTTACTTCAAACCATTTAATAATTTTCAGAGTGTTTTCACAGTTTAGATATAAAGATATAAATGCTGTCCATAGAGCTTTGTGGTAAAATCACTGGGGTTTTTTGCTGTTGAAGATCTATATTTGAGTCAAACATGGGTAATAAGTGAAGCACAATTCAAGGCATTTTTCAGTCTTTTCATTTTCACAATTACTATTGTAAAATTTTAGCTGATATAAAATTTTTCAAATTCAAAGCAGAGAATAAGTGAATAGAGATGATGTATGTACAAAGCCAAGTACAGTAAGAAAATGTGAATTTATTTGTTGAAGATTAACAGGAAATTAAAGTATTCTATATGTGTACATATTATATTATTACAGACTATAATGTAATATATACTTATGCATATAAATTTTCACAGTGCATTGGAAAATAGAATTTGTCAGTCTCATCCTCATTGTTAGTTAATGTGGGATGGGGAGAGCAACTACTTTGGTTCTGATGTAGATTATTTTAGCTATCTATCTCTGACTAAAAAGTAGGAATTTGCTGTAAACATGAGATTAATTTCACTAGAGCTTCTGAAAATTGTGTTAGCCAATGGAAACCTAAATAAAAGTTTGAAAATTTGATCCACCCGTTAGCTTTAAAAGTAGGAGTAAAAATGAGCAAAAAACAAAGCCTAGAAATTCTCAACCAATGAATCAATATTCACACAGGAGTTGTAAATAGTTGTAGGCTGGCATGCTTGATGATGAAAAAGAAGTGATACTGTAAGATTGAAACCATGCTTTAAGAGCATGATGAATGAGAGGCAGCAGCAGCTTTCTCTCCATGTTGAAGCACCTAGGGTAAGCTGTTTCTACTCTATCCCCAGGAACCTTCTTAAACCACGGGACATTTCTCTGTGACCCACATACACAAAGTTCAGTTTCAGGGAAAGCAACTCCTGAAGAAACTCTCTCTTCAGAAGTAATCCCTGCATTCAATCTCTTGATACACTTTAGCTTCAAATGAGTCAAGAATGCCTTCTAGATAGAAGTATTCTCTAGCACCTTCATATGCTTTTATACACAACTCTCTTATTGCATTGAACTCTGAGTTTTTGCTAGAGCACAAAGCAAGAGAAAGACCTTAGGTCAAGAGGAGCAAATAAGCCAGACTTTGAAGAGACAATTTAAAATCCTTTGTTAGCTAAAAACTACAGAATATCTGATGAGAAGTCAAGAAATGTTACCAAAAGCACAACCATGTCAGAATTTATATTTGTTTAGCATATGAGACAGACAGCCTGTCCAAGACTACAGTCTTAGAATAATTGGAGTTGTTTGGCTGGAATGCTAAGAGCACCTGAGCAAATCTCCAAAGACTTTAAATAATTTGTTAAAGTTTACTGAGTTGATATGAGGAAGAGGGAGCCCAGGACCCTTGATAAATTAATTATGATTGACAGCTATGTGGCAGGGATTAGCTTTCTTGACAGTCTTTTTAAGGCCTTACCTCTAGTATCCAGTAGTATCAGATGGTTTATGCAGCTCCTGTGACATATCTACTTCATTCAGCCTTGGTGCACACAAAAATTGTGCTGCTTTTTCTCAGGTTGTATTTTTGTTTGGTTGCTTGGTTGAGTTTTTGTTACTGTTGTTGTTTTTCATCATTAGGGTTTTTATCATCACTGAGAGAGGATAGAAAACTTCAGCTTTTAAGTTCTACCCCCTAAGTGTATCGTGATAAAACATTAGCTTTTGAGATGTTCATGTTCACCGCATTCTTTTTTTCATGGGTACACACAAGAAATAGAAAATATTAACAGGAGATAAAACCAGTCTTTTTGTGCACTTCTAAAATAATTAGGAAGCATATTCCATAAGCTAACTAACAGAAAGTATTAGTGATATTGATAAAACAAAACAGCAAACAAATATAGAGGATTTGACTGATCACTTGGAGAAAATTAGCTTAATGCCATTGAGTAATACTGAACATCTTTAATAAAGAACTTCCTTATAATTCTAAAATCATATAATTTAAAAAATTCGCAAGACTTTATAGCAGGTGAGCTCAAAAAAGCAATGTCTAGTTAAAAAGTTAGTTGATTTTCTTTTTATTCACTTAGAGAAGTTTTATGCTTTTTTTGCAAAGCCATATTACAAGATTTATCTTATTTGTGATTTTTTTGTTTGTTTTTTAGCTGATTTTTGATTTTGTGTAATATTTTCACAACAAAAGATAACAGAGAAAATTAATTCCAACCCTTTTATTTGTTCATTTTTATAATACAGAAGAGCATTTTTGCAATCTGCTACTCTTATATCTTTCTAGTCATTACTTTACTTAGGAGATAATGTCAAAAGGAATTGAACATTGTCACTGGATAATGCTCTGCCATTGCAAGATGAATGTCAAGACATTTATGAAAAATAGAGGTTCATGTGAAACAGAGGCATCTATTTCAAAGCAGGAAAGCATTTTCTAGTCAAAATATTCAGTGCTGGTCACAGGATTGCTGTCCCTCCAGACTGTTTTGAAAAAGAGAAACAGATGAGAGATACAAGTAGATTAGCTGCTTTCGTATTTGACATTCATCACAAAAGTTCCATTTCACAGTATCTTAAAAATGTGATTAAAAAAATAATTTTCCAGGTATAAACAAGAATGTAAAAAAGTAATGTAGTATTTTCCTTAAATAGTTTCTGTTTTATTCTCATTTTTACTGTACCACAGTTGCATACAAATGCGTAAGTTCAGAGGTATAAAAAAGATGCAAAACTCAATGAAGTTATGAGGTATGAATATTATATTATCTGATACATATATATGTATACACAAAATGTTGTATAGTTTAACTTTATCTATATATAACATCATGAAACTTAAATAAATATTCCTATTATTGCCATTGGCTTTGTGTTTGTAGGGATCTGAAGCTGAAAAAGCCTGATCAACTTTTGGCAATATTAAGAAAATGTGAATAAAATCTGATCCTAAGTAGCTTGCTTGCTCGCTTGCTTGCTTGCTTGCTTGCCTTCTTTCTTTCTTTTTTTACAGAACAGGTAAAAAAGCAGGTAGTATTAGGAAACCCATGCTTACTTTTATCATATTCCTGCCATAATCATTCTGCTGAAAAGTCATAGCTGTGAGTTTTGACACTAAGTAGCTGGTAGTTCAAAAAGTTTTGAAATATTCCAGGGCAAATATAGATTTTCTTATATGTATTTGGTCTTGTGGTTATAGTATAAGGACAATTCCCAGCACTATGGACACAGATTTCCATTGTGTTGCAAAAAATGTTAAATTTAATCTATCTCTCTGAGTTACCCCAAAATGATAAACAACTAGAAAACGCAGTTGAAAATAGAAGCTAATTAGACGTGATTACAGCTGCCTCCCCAGTTTCTAGTTGGAGTGCTTAATACATGAGTTTCCTTCCTGTATCTTCCACTTTGTTGTTTAGACACCGGCAGTACTGAGATGTCTGGTGTGGACGGTGCCGTGAGGAGCGTAGTCAATAGAAAGGCTCCCCGGAGAAATAGCATCAGCAACACAGCTTTAGGAAACCAAATAAAAATTGTAAAAAATGTTTGCTGTTCAATATAAGTAAAAAAAAATGTAACATTAAAAAAAAATTAAGGAGATCCAAGTAGATGCGATTAAGATGATACCCTTGCAAATACTAATTAAAGCTGATTTCCTACTCTCTTGTTAAAAGAAAGGAAAATTCTTCTATTAAAGACAGTGAAGAAAAAATAATAATATCCATGCCTTTTCCGTTGCACGGGTTATAATTAGTGTTTTCATATGAGGTTTCCTCTACTGTATGAGAAGCAGACATCACTAATTCATGTGAGCTGATAATCATGTTACAGGTTGGTTTAATGAGTTTAGTGCTTTTTTGTAATTATTATGGTAATACACTGCCTATGACTCACACAATTCTCTTCTATTAATTAGTATGTGATTGCTTTAATATAATTTATTTCTTCTGAAGTCCCAAGTTTATTATACTAAGTCATATAGTTATTGACTTTATTACATAGTTTACTTCATTATTATTTTTTTTTTATGATTGGAATTTCATCTTCCTCAGAGTCCACAAATCTCCTCTTACATTCTTGGGATTTATTTCACTGAAAGAATTACAGAAACTATACAAAAAAAGTCATTATTTCTGCTCAAATCCTGAGAATCACCATTGTCTTTAAAGTGGTAATTGGGCAATGGTGGAATCACTCTGAGGAGCCATCATACCGTAACATATACTAGGGAGTCCTGAGGCCATATCAGTTCCACTTAGTCTGATTCTCTGCTTCCAAAAATGATACCTCAGATTAAGGGAAACATAAAAGGCATCATGATTTCTGCAGTTTATTATCCAACACAGTATACCCTTGATGGAGAAAATGCCACTCCAGAGTTTAAACCCTGTGCAAAATCAAAGGTTTAGGGCAACACAAATGCATCACCATGTCCCTCCACTCAGCAGGCAATGTAAAGCACTGCAAATATTCAGGAAAGCTGCCCTAAATTTGCTGTCTAAAGCTCCTGAGTTTTAAGAAAGAGTCTATGTTGGAGATGAGTCCACAAAAAACAGTGCAGGAAGGCTTGCAGTCAACACTAGGACCCTTTGAGCAATAGCTGCAATGTATTTCCCATGAATTTGTGATGTACAGTAAATTTGCTTTCTATCCCATTCTTATGTTTCTTTCTGTCCTGCAAGTAATGTGGAGGAAAGTAGGGGATATTCTGTTAAATTCCCTGTCTGTCAGGAAATCCCCTTTGAATAAGACCAAATGTTGTCATTCCAGAACCAAGCAGAAAGGGAAATTCATGCCCAAATCCTGAACAAATTTTATGATTTTTAGATAACAGAACAGCTGCAGAAAAAAGTATACCGTTTCTCCAGACCTCTGTAGGGAAATGATATCTCTTTCTCACAGAAATTCAAAATTAATTACACATTTTTGGTAGAAATATTAAAAAATATTGATCATAGCTGGTAAACAGAGAAGTTTATTACTGGTTATAGGAAGACACTCTTTCAATCAAGATACAGTAAAGATTGACGTTTTCTTCTCTACTGCCAACCTACCAATTCAAATTTTCTGCCACATTATAAACTCACACTCAGGCTTAATCTTATAATGCAATATGACAGAAGTCTTATACTTCACCAAAGGACTGAATTGTCACTCCCCCAAATGGAGATAAATATAGCAACTTTTTTTAATTGTGTGTGAAGCCATTTATGATACTCTCTTTAAGGAGAAAAAACAAGACAATACAAACCATGCTAGTTTAAGATTCTAGAACAAATTTGTAATGGCTGTTTCTTTACAGTTGGTAGATAGCAGCTCACCTTTTTATTATGTTGAATGCCTTATTTGTAAAAGCTGTTACATAAAATTAAATCCTGTCTCTTCACATGCAGTGTACTCATGCTCTTTAACACAGCAAATTTCATGTGGGCAAATTAACCTTCCTCACAGCTTAAAAATAGTGTGAAAGTGTGCTATAATTCTTATTTCTTTGCAATGCACAGTCTCAGCGTGTATACAAACTTTTATGGCTATCCTAATGTTATCCTTCTAACTAACAACTTATTTTTTTCAGAATGGAAAAAAGATGATTAACATGTGTTTAAATTCCTGGAGAGCATTTAAGGATAAAAAATACAGCGTTTGACAGATTATCTACGACACAGTTCATCAATCTTTCCACTTCGGAAAGAAGTTTTGTTGTATAACAATAAAATATGTGTCAACAAAATTATCTTCAAGATCAGAATTTGTCACATTGTTGCCTAGATGCATCACTGGATTTTCTCAAAATCTTAGTGAAGACTGGAGAACCTGATTAATTGTTTGTCACCTGCATATTTTCATATCTTTTCAGTTTTCTGCTAAACATTACAAAGACCACTGCAGTGCTAGTTTTGAAACTCTGAGCTTTCCTCTTAACTGTGGTCCAGATTTGCCTTGTGTAGCTTAAGTCTACAATCTTAAGCACCTGAAGTTAGATAGGATGAATCCAGACCTTTGATATTGTTAAGTAGGAAATATTTAAGCAATTGCCCCTTTTCCCCAACTCTCCAGTAATTTCTTTTTGCCACTTTTACTCTTCTTCTCCTGATTACACCACTCTCCTAATAACCTCCCCTCACATTTTCAATGTACAGTTTTCCTTTCAGTAGTAGTTCTTGCTATCATGATTTCCCAAGGCATGGAAGATTCCCAACAGGCAAGAAAAGCATGGTTTTCCTTACACAAAAATTACTTGTAATTTCATAAGGAAAGTTGGAACAGTCATACAATCTTAGAGGGGATTACAGCTTCAATATTAAAATATTTGAAAGGCCCGTTTCAGAGTTGCCAATGTCCCACTAGTTCAAGTGCATATGCACCCTTTGGTTCTTTCAAACTATGGTGGCCTTAGTCTCCAGCACTCCTGGCAAGTACTTCACACACTATACACTGTTCTGCTATGGCTTGTTCTGCTTCTTCTATTGGAGTTGCCCTAAATAGCAGTTAAATATTTATTAGAGTTGAAACTTTAATTTTTATTTTCTATGTGGCAATCATCATGACAAACAAGCCAATGAAAGGCTCATTTTACTATATTTCATTTAGGAATGAAAATATAGGTGACACATCATGTGTCAAAATGCCACAGCCATGGGTACTTCTGCTTTAATGTCAGGGTTGAGATCCTTCCTGGCATACATCGTGTGACTGGAGTTATGCTTTGCATAAATACTTTCTTAATTATACATGTAGATGTTCATATTCCAGAACTATTTGTTATTCTTTAAAAAGAGTTTGTTTGGTAATGGAATTTTACACAGCCTACTATCCTGATATTCAGCTTGCTCTTAATTCCATCCCATTAATCATGTTATATTATGCAACTTTCTTATTCACCGTCTTGTCAAAGAAAAAAACAAAACAATCATCCAGAATTTGTTTTTAATCTATTTGTGTGTTCGTTCTATGTGTTGAGCAAAAACCACAGTCAGGTTGTAGTTTACACAGTATCATTCCTTTAAATTGTAAGCCTAGAAACACTACAAATAATATTTCCTATTTTTTTATAGTTTTTAAAAATTGTATGTTAGTTCTCTGTTGTGGTTTAACCCCAGCCGGTAACCCAATACCACACAGCCACTCGCTCACTCCCCCCTCCCCAGTGGAGTGGGGAGGAGAATCAGAAAGAAAGGAAACTTGTGAGTTGAGACAGAAACAGTCCACTAGGACAGCAAAGAAAAATATAATAATAATTATATTACATATTAATAATGATAAGAATAATTATAATGATAATAGAATATATAAAACGAATGATGCACAAAGTCACACTGACCCGATGACCGACACAGCCCGTCCCGAGCAGTGATCATGGAGTGAAACTGAGAGTGATCTTGGAACGATCCCAAGCAGCAATCGCAGAACTGTAAGTTCCAGAGAGAGTAAGCGAGGGAACAGACAGCCACATGAACAAACGAAAGCATGAATGAACAAAAAGGTCCAAATGAATGAAAAGGCCCCTGGCCCATCAGCCAACCCCCACTTATACTGTGCATGATGTATATGGTATGGAATACTCTCTTTGGCCAGTTTGCGTCAACTGTACTGGCTATACCGCACCTTTTGCCTTTTGCACCTGCAAATTAGCAACACCTGGGAAGCTGGAAGGTGTCCTTGATCTTGTAGTAACAACTAATAACATCAGGGTATTATCAACATTCTTCACATACCAAATCCCATACTAAATCCAAAACACAGTAGCTACTGGGCAGAAAATTAGTTCCATCCTGGCCAAAACCAGGTAATTATCCCAGGAGAAAAATTCTTATTGAACATCAGCCAAACTTTGGATTCTTCTCATTTTGCTTACAAAACTTCAGATTCATCTTTTTTTGTTATTTATGTATTTTTTATTTATTTATTGTTTGTATATATCGTAACCATGACTTCTCTTCAAGAAGAAATACTGGGAAGCAGGCATCAATGTTGCTACATAAAAGATAATGATTCCTTACATGAAAGCATTCTATTAAAAAATCTAAAAAGACCTTTATAATGTGAATGGTTTGTGGAGTCTGTTGGATAACTGACATGAATCCAGCATTTAAACATGAAAGAAGCCTGTCTGAGTGTTTCTGTTTTTAATAGTCCCCAGAGATTATCAGCATATAACCCTCACTTATCTAAGACAGCTAGCAGCTGTCTCTGGACCTTACATATTGCCAGTTCATTTCAGAAGCCAGACTTAGCAGTCCTCCAACATTGTTCCTTGCCATATATCAGGGTTTTGAAGTTGTATGATGTTCCTTTTGATCAGCTTATTGTTGGTAAAGGAGTAGAATTTCTAATATACTCTGGATCTATTTTTGGATACCTCATTAAAAATAAGATCTTGTTTCTGAATTTATTAATCCCTACTTAATCTACTACAGTTTTTACCTGATTAAAAATTTGTTGAGATATTAATGTATGGAGCTAAGGAGTTTTGATTTCAAAGCTTTTTACAGGTACTCATAAGCATTGTTTTTAATGCACGTACCTCTGCTGTCAGACTGATTCTTTTCCTGAATATGAAATTTACAAGATTTGAGCACACCTGACAGCTGATAGATGTGAAAATCAGTAACGGGGGAAAATTAATCTCTGTAGATGTTCTTAAAATTAATACCAACTTACATATTTGAAACTTTTTTCCAACCATTTTAGTACAGAATATGTTTAAACACAAAACCAAAAGCATAATTATCTGGTTAAACAATGTAATGCAACTTTGTAGGATTCCAATGTTATATATGCCAATAGACAACTGTATCTGTGTATCTGTACATTAAAAGATATATTTAGCACAAATATCTTAAATAGGGCCAGAAGTTAGCTGATGGCTGGCTTTTGCATCAGAGTGGTTATTATGACAAATAACTACAATGAAGTGATCTTTGAATGACTGATGACTAGTATCTCCTTCCAAGATAAAAAGACGTGCGGATTGTGAAATATACAGCTAACAAAATGCTTCAAGGGATAACTTTATTGTTTGCAGCTTACTACAGAGCCTCTTATATACTAAGCCACAGACTGACACAGTGGACAGTGGCTAGCGTGCACCGTGTATCTAAGTGTATGTATTTTACCGGGTGATTTCAAGAATGTCCATTGCTGCAGCATTTCTCTGACAGGACATTGGAGTCACTGTACTACTGAAAAAAGAAAAAAAATCCCACAAACCAGAAACTTGCTAAATCAGTAAAATGATTCAACAAGTTCGATTACCATCATCTACAAAAACAAGTGTGCAAGACCTGGGTCAGTGAGTCATAGTGTTAAGTCCTCCATGTGGTCATGTCTAATACTGGGTCATCTGCCTGGCAATAATCACTTGTTCTAAATTAAATATAATGAGGATGTGACCAGATAATATAAAAACAGGCATGTTTCCTTTTCTGCCTATAAATGATAAACATATGTGCTATGAGTTTTGGTTACAAATTCCTTCATTTTTCATCCATCTTTCTCCTTCAATTCCAACCTCTAATTTGGTCCCTTCAGTCTTGCCATTCCAAGTTCTTCCTGAGGTTGTATTAGTCCATAATAGTTTTCTCAAGTTCTCATTAATATCTTTCTTACAATTAACTTTTTTTCCTGACATCTTTTCATTTTATTACCTCTACCTTTAGTCTCTTCACCAGTTAATTCTCTTGTTCTTTTTCTCTATTGATTCTACCCTTTCTTCAGTCTATACCCTTATTAACATTTGACTTCTTTCTCTCCTTCAAATTTTCTTGAATGTGAGAAAGAAATTTATGCTTTTCTTCTTGTCTCTCTTTTAAATGTCCTTATCTTTTTTTTTTTTTTTTTTTTTAAATATCTTTCATCTGCTTTCATAGTTCTTTGTAAAGTCCTACTTGGCCTGTCTAGCTTTGCCATTCCTTCATTAATTTTCTTCATGGACATGAAGACTTTCTGTGAAGTCGACCCTCTCCCTTCGCTACAGAAATATTGTATAAAACAAAGGTTTGGAAGTAATTGAGGTGTACGGCTTTGCTAGAACATTCCTTTTCTTCTATTCCAGGCTTGTATGTGGTTTTCAGCTCTTCTTTTCTCTGTGTTTGGAAAGCAAGGTCTTCAGAGAGATTATTATTTCCATCTGCATTTTAAGTGTCTGAAAAACTTTTTGCAGCCCCTTACTTTTTGATATGGTAATAATAGTCCATTGTATTTTTAAGAACTCTGACAGATAATAGAAAACATATATCAAGGAACAGAAACAAAAGTTGTAATCCTACATAGCTAGATGAAATAATTTTGAACTTCTATGAAGGGTGGAATTTTCCAGAGCTTAGAGAAGAAACAATTTTTCTACCAAATGGGAAAAGAAAATATAGTAACACACAATCCTTGAAATACCAGAAAAATAGCATGTTGCTAGCTAAGTCTTCAGAATTAATTTTAATTGAAAGTTCAATAATTCTATACAAGAACAAGCAACTTCAAAATTATTGATAAATAAATAACATGCACATAACTACATTGTAAATTTTAAAGATAAGTGAAATAAAATATTTTTTTGTGTTCATAACTTCAAGTCCACTGTCACCATTGTTCATTTAATATCTTATCAGTTGTCCACACTTTTTCTGAAATGTGGCTAAATGAAGTCTTTATTATGAAAAAAAAATTACTACATTTTGATCCCATTCCTGAAGTCTTTCCATCAATAAATCAGTGACCCAGAGAATATTTATTTAATTGGCAAATGTAGGATGATGTGCTGCATAGCCCACATTCCTTTGCTGTTTGGGTGCCTGATATATTAGTTTATCAAAAATTGTACGTATATTTTCGATTATAGTTTTTACACATACCCATTTTCATTTTCACTGAAGCCTTGACCAGTAATCCAGGAGAAGTGTTTTTACTTTCTCTTTCATGTCTCCTCTGTAAATATACAATGGTGATACTGCTTTATTTCACACCAACAGAGGTTGTGCAGTGAATCACAGCATCTCAAAATTGTATTTCCTTTCTTGGAAACAATCAGCCGTTGTACAGCAATTTGCAGTAATGCTTAGAATACTTTTGCTGAGATCTCATGACAGGTATAAAATTAAGCTCAAGTCACCAGTGTGTGTTAGATTAGCTTCTCTAATGGCCTGCAGTCAGACTAGCTTGGGTTCTGATCTTGTTAAATCTGTGAAGCTAAACAGCTTCAGACTGATTACTTGATTCAGTGACCTCCAAGGAACATAAAGAGCCACAGAGAATGGTATTAGTAGTTTAGCAGGAACTGCTCTTCCCCCTGAGTCAATGTGGAATTATAGGCTCAGCATGGGGCTAGAAGAGTGGTATGGTCCTGGATTTCTTCTTCTAGAAATTACATTATCCAGTTTCTGACTGTCTTGCAAATTTAAGTTTTCGTGTCCCTATTCATTATCCTACTCATTGTCCTTTTTGGAGTAAAATACAGATACTAGCAATGTATTTTGATTCTACTTGTTTTCTTTGTGAATTTAATATCTAGAAAATAATTTAACAATTGATAATATAGATAAGTCTACTTTTCTAACTAGCTCATTTCTCTTCTCTGTTGCACAGTTAGGTGGCATTGCACAGTCCTGCTTTTGATCCTCAAAATCAAAGTGGTTCCACAGTGGAAATAATTTTTTCTCATCCTGAATTTGTTTTAGAATAACACAAAATCTTATGGGAAGAACGTACACATGAAAAGGTCTTTTGCATTCTCTTCTCACATTTAGAGAGGCTTTAGAATTATATGTTCTGATGCAAAATTTCACAAATTTTGGGTTATGATCTGAAATTTACAGTGTGGGCTCACCCTTACTTTTTCTATGCAGTATATGTTGCTGGGTGAAGTAGTCTCTGATCCTCCAAAATGTAAAATGGCATATTCTTTTGAGCCTGAAACTTCTCAGTCTTCTTGTTCCAAATGATCCCACAGGAATACATGCAGAATCTTCAGAGAATCTCTAACTCTTGTGATTACAACGCATTCTTTATGGAATTTTTTTGTTTGCTTTTACAAAAAAAAAAAAAAAAAAAAAAAAGATTGTTAGACAAAGAATGAAAATTTGTTGAACATCTAAAGCCCAATTCAAGAAAGAGGGAGTTACTTCTTCCATAATCTGGTACAATTTATCAACAAAGAAATGACTGAACATAACATCTATTGCCCCTTCTGGCACCATAGTTTTCCTAACTCAAACACTTGAGGTGGGAGAAGCAAAGACTGGAGGAAGGTTGTCTCCTCAAAATCTTCCTTTTGACCTTAAAAGCTAACAAGGCAGAATGGCGGCACTCTTCTGAGAGCAAAGGCTGCAGCTCTGGCTGGAGGGTCTGCACCATCTACCCCAGCAGTGGGCGATGCCTCCACGCAGAGGGAGCTGCTGAAGGGAGAGGCTGCAGCGCAGACCTCAGGCTGCAGGAAGGGCCCAGACCTTTCTCCTGGGGCAGGGACAGGCGGCAGACCTGCCTGCAAACTGTGTGCCCAGGTGGAGGACCTCCTGCAGCAGATGGCTGAGCTGCAGGAGGCAGTGAGAAGGCTGCATAACATGAGGGAGGCTGAGAAGGAGTTAGCTGGTTCCAAGCGCAATCTGCAGTGGACCCACAGCCCATGGCCAAACAGCCAAAAACTCCCCCACCGGCACACACAGAAGGGAGGAGGGCCAGTAATGCAGAAGAATGGAAGCTTGCAATGGCAAGGACCAGCAGGAGAGAGAGACTTCCCCCGAAGCCTGAGGTGCCCTTGCAGAACCGCTTCACCGCTCTGCAGACTAAAGAGGAAAGACCTGTCACATCAGGAGAGATGCTGGAGCTGGGTAAGGCAGCCCAATCTGCTCCCTGTGTAACAACCAGCACAACTAAGGAAAGACAACGGGTGATAGCAGTAGGTGACTCTCTTCTGAGAGGTACGGAGGCACCCAGTTGCTGACCTGATGCACTCTAGAGAGGTGTGCTGCTTACCAGGGGCTTGTATCAGGGATGTCACCAAGAGACTACCAAGCCTCGTACAGTCCACTGACTATTATCTGCTGCTATTGTTTCACGTGAGCACCAGTGATAGAGCCAGGAGCAGTCAAGGGAGTATCAAGAAGGATCACAGAGCCCTGGGAGCAGCAGTAAGGGACTCTGGAGTGCAGGTAGTTTTCTCATCATGCCTCCCAGTCAAGAATAAAGGGTTTGAAAGAACCAGTTGTATCTGGTGAATCAACAAATGGTTACAGGACTGGTGCCACAGCCAGGGGTTCAGCTCTGGGACCCCCAACACAAGAAGGACATGGGCTTGTTGGAGCAAGTCCAGAGGAGGGCCATGAAGATGATCAGAGGGCTGGAGCACCTCTCCTATGAAGACAGGCTGAGAGAGTTGGGGTTGTTGAGCCTGGAGAAGAGAAGGCTCCAAGGAGACCTTCTAGCAGCCTTCCAGTACCTAAAGGGGGCCTACAAGAAAGCTGGAGGGGGACTTTTTACAAGGGCATGTAGTGATAGAACAAGAGGTAATGGCTTTAAACTGAAAGAGGGTAGATTTAGATGAGCTATAAGGAAGAAATTCTTCACTGTGAGGGTGGTGAGGCACTGGAACAGGTTCCCCAGAGAAGCTGTGGATGCCCCCTCCCTGGAAGTGTTCAAGGTCAGGTTGGATGGGGCTTTGAGCAACCTGCTCTAGTGGAAGGTGTCCTTGCCCATGTCAGGGGAGTTGGAACTAGATGATCTTTAAGGTCCTTTCCAACCCAAACCATTCTGTGATTCTATTATCTGATAAATGTGTTGCAATGTTGAAAAGAGAATGAATAAACCCCTCATATATCTGACTATGTGTGACATTTTTTTTCAGCAAATTTTATCTGTATGTGATTATGTACCGATAATGAGATTGGATAACATGGTCATCATATTTACACATCATATTTCTTACTCAACTTGTCTCTATTAAACAGTCATCATTACAATAGTTTCCTTATCTTTTAGTAGCTAGGGTCTGAGAACAGTTGGATGATTCATTCAGTAACTGTTAACACTATCTGAAAAGAGAACAGCTACCAATTTCAAATTCCTTGTGATTGAATTTCTAGCTTTGTGCCTTGTTTAGGAGTATCTGGGACAGGTAACTCTGAAGAAATTATTTTCTCAAAGAATTAATTGGATAAGTATCACAAAAAGTAGTAACAAACTGGTATAAGGTTACATGACAGCTATATAACTAAGTGCTCTCTAAACCAAATACAGTCGTGTTTGTATTCCTAGTCAAGGTGTCACTCTGTAATATAATAATTCAAAGGTCACTGAATTCAACTAGTGCCTGTCTGTCCATGGACTTAGTAAGGTTTTACCTCAACCCTACTCCTTCTTACTCTCGTCTGTAACCTGTTTGGTAAAATATTGAATATTTCTTTTTCTCTCTGTGTTGTTTGTTGGGTTTTTTTTCCCCGTTTACAGAGTTCTAACTTCTTCACTATGTTACTTTGTCCTCATTGTGATCGCTAACTTCCTTATTTTGAAGTTTTTGTTACTAGGTTAACTGTTCGTTATTAGTTTTGTCTGTTTATCTTCTCCCAAGAGTATAGCAGGCCTTATCAGTTTCAATTTAATCCATTGGGTAGTAGCTCTTTCTCTGCATTTCCTGTGGCAAAAATACTCCTTAACAGCCTTTCCAGGCTTAGATAGGACTTATTTCTCAGCCTTGCAGCACAATTTATCTGCTTTCATACTGAGACTTGGTATTGCTAAGGACTTCTAGCAGTTACCCCCTTGTGGTAACCAATTTACACACAGTCAAACCAATTTAGACATGTTTCTTTCAAAATGATATAGAGCTTCCAATATTGTTAGTAATATTTCATTCTTCATTTTTCAATTAACACAAATAACTTGTCCAAAATCAGTATTTATATCTGTCCAGAATTTAAGGTATACTAAACCCCACATTTTGCAGAGATAGAATCTTCCATGAGTAAAATAAAAAATTAACATGCTACCAGCTATTCGAAGAGAGTTCTCTTACATTTACTTATATGTTTCGTATGTGTGTTAAATTTGTTTGCTTGTTCTTCTTACGTTTACATAGTTGAGATCCGATAATATGCATGTTTTTCTATTAGAATTGTAATCCATCATTAGAATTATATCTAGGGAAGTTAAGCCACCTATGTTAATATCCTTTGTGAGTGATCAGCTGGCAGTTTGTCTGAGAACTTGATTCTCACTGGTTGTATAACATGACCCTCCTGGCATGACACACATGCTAGGTGGGACCTCATTTTTAAGTGCAGAATAACTTGTGGAAGACTAATGGAACACATATTCTAGAGGAGGTTCACAAAGCAGAATATTACATTCCAGATGTTTTAGATTTTCTATACCTTTTTGAGCATTTAATGGTCTCCTGTAGACATAATAAGAATAGTTATTAATGTTAGTTAAAAAAAAAAAGCATGAAATTGATCTTTCTATTCTGCTGTATTCATAATCTATAGGTCTTGTGTCTGATTTTTATTTACTAATTTCTTTGTAATCAATCTCTAAATTTCAAGCATCTGAGACTGTAAATAGTTAATCATTCCATTTTCTTTCCTTCAAAGGAAAATTAATTCATTCTGTGAACTTCCATCCTGGAGGCCTTTTTCATCCTTTATTTTAAACTGAACACAAACTAATAAGACAATGTAAGGAAGGAATCCTTGCAAATTGGCAGCTGAAATAAATCTAGATTTAAATAAAATTATTACTTTGCCACCTTGTTGAATGCAATGACTATTTTTCTGTGAGTCTCTGAATCTGCTTCGTAAGTGAGGAAAAAGTAGAGGCAAAGTTAAGGGCTCTCTTGGAAAGAGAACTTCAGAGCAATGATAAGTTATCTCATTATTCACCATATTGGGAAATCAGTAACTCATTTCCTCTTCTCTCTTCTGCTTTGTCGTGCATAATTATGACTATAAGTCCTCTGCAGAGTGTGGTCAGCTGGTATCCAGATGTAGGACAGTCAGGTCAACAAGGAAGGTAAACTGGAGGACTATTTGTAGATGAGCCACCAAGCAAAGAATCTCAGCCTGGAAGCTAATACAGTTTCTATGTCTGTATTTCTTCTGAATTTGGACACTTCAGGGGCTCAAGCATGACTACCAGTGCTCTCCTTAATAAGTTGATTTACAAGAATCTGAAGTTATGCCATAGAGTACATTCTCTTACATTCATCAGTAGAAACTAAGGAGATCTTTTTGGTGAAAACAAGTCTGTCTCAGGAAAAATAGAGTCCTTACAGGTAAACATCTTCTTAGCACTGACAGAACAAAGTCATGATTGAAGAATTGAATATATAAATTTTCACAACTTAGTTGTACCTAAGGAACAACCTCTATCTGAGAGATATACAAAGGTCATTCCTGTGAGATAAAAGATCCTGAAGCAAGCTAGTCCCTTCAAAGCTGTGGCTCATTGAGTGTGGAAGCAATTAAAACTGGGAAGTAAGTTAGGAGATTTTGTGGTTTAGAAGAAGTGAACAAGGACTTTGGTTCTCATGAGGGAAGAACAGTGAAAGCCTCAAATGTTTTTGGTATTCCCAAACTGAGGATTGTGAACAATTATCCTGTTCACTATGTATGGTGTTTATGTTTAGTCGTTTGGTTGAATATCTAGAAACACCAGTTTGTGAAACTGCAAATAAAGTTGTAACATGTTATATAAATCTTACTTTAACACATACTAATCCCCATGTCTTAGGTCAAATTACATAATTTTGTTCTTGAATCTTTGTATTTCTGATTTTTCACTTTTTAAATGAAAGCATGTTTGGTTAACACTTGCCAATGAGGTGGATTTACAAAAGACATTTCATTAGCTCTAAATTAGATATGTGTTATCCTGAAGTTACTCAACATCCTCCATTGCCAAGAAAGATATTTTGCACTCTTTGTCAAGAGATCAAATATGTGTCCTACCAAAACTACCTTGTTGCATAACATTTCTTCTTATTTGTATGGTTCACATAGAATAACAATCAAGACATGTAAGTTCCATTAGCTCCAGAGCTGGGGAACTGTGCTGCAAACTGCAAGATCTCAGACTGAGAAATATGTAATTCAACTAATAAGTTTGGTATAAGATATATAGCGTAGGCTAATACAATCATTCTGTCTAAATGGAATTATGCTTATTACAACGCAAAAAGATTAGACTTGGGGTTTCTATTAACGATGGATGAATATTGAACTGATTGACAATGGGATGTAAATATACATTCCCAAGGTTAACCACTCATCTATGCAACTCTTAGGCCAAGAAAACCCATGTGGAAACAAATTCAAAGTTAGCTTGTTGTTTTGGCACTGGCTTCTCCACAGAATGTGAGTCTTGCAACTTCTTTTTGTTTTTACTTTACCCAGTTGCTTACCTGTTTCTAGTTATTGCAGACAGTTGTCATGTAATGATCAGTTCCTCTAATGACTGGGTTAGAAGGGCAAGATTCATGCAATCTATTATGGCATGATCCATTTAAAGAAGACTCACTTCTCCCTACATACAAATAAGAGTAGTGTTTGTAGTAACTTTTACTTTAGCACCCTGACATATCCTAAAACCATTGCTTGACATACACTAAAACTGTTGCTGAACACTAAATAAACAAGACATTAAGGACTTGTCTTTAATGCATCTATGTTATCTCTAATAGTAGTATAGACCTACTTTGTAATAAAAATGCTTCAATTTCATTGAACAGTGCTTATCTTAATCTAAATAATCTTTAGTATAAATACAGTATAAAGTGCTGTAATTTAGTTCTAAAGGGAAATAGCCGTTACCTTATTCTACGATATATACCTGCAGCTTTCAAAGTATGAAAAGTAACATTATGAGCGAGAATATTAAAACTAAACTAAACTGTGCAGTTCCTAGTTAAAAGTCTCAAATGATAAGGCAGCACTAAACTTTGGAAAGGTTTATTTGATTAAACTTTGATAGTAAATCCTTTTCTGACATAACAACATTCAGAAATTACTGTTTAATTTCAATGTGTGTTATCAGAGAATCAAGGAATGATGTATTTTGGGAAGGATCTCTGGAGATCATCTGATCAGCCTCCTACTCAAAGCTGATCTAGATATATCGGGCCTTGTCAGGCCCAGCTCAGGCTCAGTTGGTAGAATATCTCCAAGAACGGAGACTCTACAACCTCTCTGTGCAACTTTTTCCAGTATTCAACTACTCTGATGGTAAAAAGGTTTTCCTAACATCTCACCAAAACATCCTATGTTGCAACTTCTGCTCATTAACTCTTTGTTTGTGCACCTTGGAGAAGAGATTGACTCTGTCTTCTCTACACCATCCCAACAGGTACTTGTGGATAGCAATGAGATCTCTCCCAAAAGTCTTTTCTTCCCCAGGCTGAATAAACCCAGCCTTCTCAGCCTTTTCTTGTGTGTATGCTAACTGTTCCAGCTCATTCAGGATATTAAACACTAGCATCTCTTGATCTTTTTAACCCCATCCACTTTGTTCATGAATGGTAGGAGCCATCAGTACACAGTAAGAGCAGCGCTGCTCTCAGCAGAGGATGAGGCAGCAGTTGGAGGCGGTCCCAAGCCAAACAGGGCCCCCCATTTGGGACAGAGGCCCACATCACCCCCATCAGGGTGAGCTGAGCAGGATTGTGATGGCAGTAGGTTCCTTGACAGCCTCAGGCAAGAGGTGAAACAGGTCCAGGACCTATCCAAGGAGTCCAGGAAGAAGCAAGAGACAGAGACAGGGGTGGAAACACCTCTAAAGCATGGGTTCAAGGCCCGTTCAGGAGACAGAAATGGAGAAAGAGCTGGCAGTAGTATACCTACAGCATTCGCTCAGGCAGGAACTGAAGGCCCACATTGAGCTTAACAGGGGCTCTTGGACCAATGGGACAGTAGACAACAGGTCCAGAAGAGTGACTTGTCTAGTCAGCTCAGAATCATCGTATTACTTGTGCCCGCCACATTGCCCTTCTCACAGATGTTAGGGTAGCTAGAGTCTCCTATGATACAAAGGCCTGTGGATTTACACAGCTTCCTTCAGCTGTCTGAAGAGGTTTCATCTATGTCTTCTTCTTGATCTGGTGACCTGTAGTAGACACCCATTATGGTGTCTGTCACAGTCATCTGTCCCTCTCATCTTTACCCTTAAGTGCTCAATGGATTCACCACCCATCCCATGTTCTCAGCATTTAGCTCTCTCCCTAGGCTAGTGCACCACCTGTCCTCTTCACCTTTCCTGCCTGTCCCTCTTAGAAAGCCCTCTTCCATCCATCACCACACTCCAGCCATATGAGCTGTCTTTACCACAGCTCTGTAATCTAAGGGAAATCATAGGTCTACAGCTGTGCACAAGCTTCTAATTCCTCCTGTCTCCCAAGTCACGTATGTTTGCATAACTGCACTTGAGGTGGATCCTCTTCACTGAAAAACTCAAGGAGATACCACCTGTGCCTGTGTGTGATGTGCCTTTATGTCACCCTCAGAGCTCTGCAGTCACTCTTACGATGCTAAGGGTCAACCCAAGAGTATTGCTGGTGCCCACACAGATGATCAGAAAGGGCTAACAGCACAAGGGTGTGCTGATCCTCAACAACTTTCTCCACATCATCCCAGATAAAAGCCTCCCAGGAGCAACAAACCTCCCAAGACAGTAATGGGGTCCCCACAGCCCACAGAGGTGTAGTGTCCCCTGTACTTCCACAGTGCCATCCGTGCTTCCATTTCTCATCGTGCTTTGAGCATTACTCCTTGACAAACCTAATATAAAGTCCTTCTCACTGGTTTAGCAAGCATAAAGTCATCAAAATGTGAAATCGGGCACTTGTTTGTTCAATTTTAAATTGTAAGCAACAGACACTAATAAACTGTAAAAAGTCTTACTAAGTAAGACAGACTTAAGTACCAAACTTGCAAGTATCTTCTTTGCAACTTGAACAGAACTTGTTTTAGGTAACTGTAAGGTATAAAGCCGTATGTGAGTGGTTACTTCTGTGTAATACTACAATATCTTGATGCCTGTTGTTATGCTTGTATTACTGTACTGTGTTTCTGCTCAACTGTTTTCAGACTTTACCCTTCAGATAGATTTTTTTTTTTTTCCCTATTGTATGTGTCTGCCTCAGGCTGTATACCTGTACTTTCTTTTGGGGGATATTTTTGTTCCTGGTGGCTGGAGCTTGAGACAGGAGGGAGGTGCAGATATTTTTAATGTTGAGGCTTGAGCAAAATATGCTGGTTTGTTTTTTTAAGAAAACAATAATAATAGAAATACTCTCTTGAGAAGCCCTAACATCTCCATGCTAGAGGTTTCCATGACATAACAGGGTTCATTATATCTTGATTAAACAGTTAAACTGATAATGAATTGCACAGAAATCTTGATTGATGACATTTGGTGTTCTAGGTCATGTATAGAGTGGACTCATGATCTTATTCAAAAAAAGGCAGCCTAACAATAAAATGCTGGACAAGCTGTGGGGAAGAAAAGTGCACGAATTTCCTTTTTAAGGTCCCATCAACTAGAAATAACAGAAGAGACAAAGACATCCTTATTATTTAAACACCACAACATGATTGTTGCAGCTAAAGAACAGGCAAATACAAATTACACTGGAGGGAGTAGGGGAGTATTGCAATTCTGTTGGTGCTGGTAGGAAGTTCAGCTAGAACTCTGGGCAGAGTTGTAGTCTGAGAGAAAGAGCTGTTGAAACATTAATTTAAAAGGTGCAGGAAAACTGTTTATTGAAGGAAAGAGACTCAAAAAGTTTAACTCCTTTAGCTTTGAGGAAAAAGAAAGGCTCAATGGTTTCTGTAGAAATATTGGGTTTAGAGGAAAAGTAAAAGTTGCTAGTGTACAAGTACATAGACATGAGCCTTCCATGGAGAATGTATAAACTGGAAAATGTGAAGGTTTCTAATCATCAGTGGTTTAAGAACAACATTCTGTAGAAGTAATAATCTAAAGGACTGTAAAACAGACAGTGATATTTTTATGAGAGGTTTTATATAACACAGTTGACTGTAATAGCAGGACCCTGTTCTTCAGTGACCTGAGATGTTCTTCTCAACGATATGCAGTACATGTATGGAATAGGAAAAGAGGTAGGAGCAGAAGATGGAGGAAAAGAACGAAGGGAAACAAAGAAAGAATGATGCCTGGTCAGACTGAAAATCTAACAGATTATTGTGGAGGATATATTCACCTTTTCAGTTTTTGTATTAAAAGTACATATTCTTCTGTTATATTGATTAGCTATTGAGAATACAAAGTCAAATCTGTCTCAGTTTAATTCATCCCCTTTATGTACGTGCATTATAATAAGTTTTCTGATCACTAATCTTCCTTCCTTCCTTCCTTCCTTTCTTCCTTCCTTCCTTCTTTCCTTCCTTCCTTCCTTCCTTCCTTCCTTCCTTCCTTCCTTCCTTCCTCTCTTAATTTCTTCTTCCTCTCCTTCTCTTTCTCTTCTTTTCAGAATATGAGCAAATAGCACCTGAATTTCCTCGGCACAAAGAAGTACAGTGCCAAGTTCCTTTGTTAGTGAAAGCTTCTACCACTTCTATAACAAATAAATTAGTTCATATGAGTTGGCCAGCCATGGCCACACTGATTTTTCTAATGTGGGTTGGTTTTTTTTTTCTGCAAAAGGTAATACACTTTTAACCAATAATCTCTAAAACTAAGGCACGCTATTGTCCAAAATAATTCAGCATCATTATTAGATACATTTGTAAATCTGTTACATGGCAAGACTCATGTCAAATATGTACCAAAACCTGGTCATAAATGTTCTGCTGGTAAGAGACATTTTCCTGAATTAGGATGTCTATGAGGAGGTCTCAGAGAGAGTTCTCTATTGCCCTGAAGGTATACTTCAGAGAGTCAGGCAGTCTTCTCCCATGGTTACGTGTTGGTGTAGCATTTTCTATACAGCAAAGAATTGTCTGGCATACTCAGATTTGTGGCATTCCCTAGTAATCCTATACCATCTTTGGTCTCTCTTGACTTTTCTGCAAGGAAAAATTGCTGGTTTTTAATTTCTAATTTGTGAAAATTAAGAATTGTAACTAGCTGCATAGTTATTCAGTTCTAAAAAATCCTAAGAAATAGTGATCATTTGGCAAGTAGGTGTCAGTTCCCTGAATTCTGAAATACTACGCTTGAGGTTTAGAATAAATGACTGAAATAATGATGACATGCAACGTCTGCATTTTGTTGTTTCTTTGTTTTGAGGTGGGGGTTTTTTTCTTTTTTTTTTTAAGTACTGAGAACCCCAGATTCACATAGAATGAAGCATTGAATCCACAACAAAAATTATTACAATTTCAGGACTTAAGAGGAAATTTTTTTGAATAGGTGTTAAAATTAACTCAATGACAGTATCTAAAGTAATAACTTACTATTCAAAAGTCGTGAGTCCCACTGAAGTTAGTAGCTAAAAGCAAACCCTTTTCTTTTATTTGCTTTAGAGCATCATTTTTAGAAATGTTTTGCAGAAAGTTTTCTTCTTCTCTGAAGTATCAGAGAAGACACGTGTCTTTTGTACTCTACGTTCATTTTTACATTGTTTCTTAAGTCATTTTTTTTTTTTTTTTCTATTTTTTTTGCCTTGGAGGTGTGTGTCCCCCCTTCCTCCTCTAGTCAAGTAAGACGTATCCCAGAAGATTTCAGTCGTAGTTTGTAACCACCAGTCTCTAGTGAGTTCTCACCCATTTCTCTGTTTAAAGTACCTCTTATAGCAACTTATGTAGGTTCCAAAATCCAGCTCAAAAAGCAAATGTTGCCTAAATTCTTATCAGTTTTGGTGTAATAACTAATTATTTTTTATTCTATATCCACATCATTTCAACTCCAATTATTCAGGGGTTTTAATTAATATGAAAAAAAGATATGCAATATTGTCCCATTTTTCCAGAATTAATTGGCTGCCTGTATGATACTCCTTCAAACAATTACTAAGAGAGTAAGACTGAAGATTATGTTAGTGAAGGCATGCGAAGAAATCTGTAAGAAAGCATGATACATGTTATAGTAGCTCCTCCCTTTGCAGTCAATGGGAGCGTTGTGATAGATTGTGTAAACAATTCTACTTCATGGAAAACTTTCTTTAAATGATTTATTCATTATTTCATCTTTGATTTTTATATGTGCTTATATTTAATAGACAAGAAGGTGCTGTCAAAGGAATAATAACAGCCACTTTACTGATGTAAATAGGACTATCTGCTCTGATTGGTAACGATAACTCTTTAACCAAACTTCCACACATTTGTTTCCTGTTAGGCTACTGCACTAACCTTAGTTTTCAGCTGGTATTTGTTTATCTGCTTGATGCAGCACTTTGCCTGCATTTGTTGCTTTGGTATTTACCCAGAGTCTTCAGAGGGTGAGAAGGGATTTTGCATTTCAGAGGAGCTTAACCCTGCTATGTTTACACCATTATTAAAACCAGGTGGCCTACACTGAGGTCAACAGCTTCTCAAAGGAAACATGATACCTAGTATTTTGTTTTGCCAGATCAGAGGTAAGGGCATTGCTTTCTCAGAAGGGGCTCAGGAGGAGCCAGGGAAGGTTTTTGTTTCTTTGCAAAGCAGGATTGTTTTGCTTTTTTGAATCAGTTTGCGTAGCAGTATCTTGCCTCTGTATAAGGTTCAGTGGTATATGCTGGGGAGACATTCAGTGAAAACATAGCTCTTATCTTGGAGTTCCATGCGAAGGGCTGGTTTGCATTGCATTTGTGACCAGCTGTACTGAAGAGTAATATCTTCATTTGTGGGTGGATGAAGTAATTAAGTAATCAGTTCAAGAGTGCTGTTTTCTAGATTTGAAAATGAAATTTTCCCTGAATGTTAATGTAGTCTACAGGCTCTGGGCTAGACTATAAACTCTGTTTTTCAGTTGCAAATCTCAGAAAAGAACAACATGCAGAATCTGCAAATGCAATAGAATATTTTGAAGACAATGTTGTCACATTTTATCTCAGTTGTTACAATCATTTCTCAATAGGGAGGCCTTAATAGGGGTTTCTAACAGTAAGATCAGAGAAAACAAGTCCCAGATATCCTAAGTCATAAGTATGCCAATAAAGCTTTAGTGGAAATATGTATAAACATTCAGTATCACAACTGAATTCAATAAACGCTGGCTTAAAAGAGTTTGAAAATGTGTTATTTGGCAGTAATGATACAATTCCACCAGTTGTCTTACTAAAAACATTTCGTTTGCTCCTACTTAATATGGAACAAGCCTAATGCAAATTAAGGTAAACAATACATAACAGAAACTCAGAGTGGCTATATTATGGCAGTATTTTAGGCTTTAAACAAAACTCAGTGTGTTGGTGTCAGATGTATCCTATTTCATCTTTAAACATATCTTCGACAGAAGGCTGGAGGCTTTGCAAGCTGAAGGAGTAATATCTTTAATCTGGCAATACCACAGTGGTCAAAACATAGAAGTTACATATACCCATGACTGAAGTTTTAAAACAATTTGAAAACTGACTAATTCCTAAATTAAGACCAGGATTTCAAGGGTTAGCTAGTGTCACATAAATAATTCCATGTGATTATTAATGTCAGACTGTCATACCTCATCTCAGCGCTTAGGTTTAAATAGCTCCAGATGAACTTTGGGCAAAACAGATGAATGCTAGAATCTGACTAAATAACTCATCTATACTTATGATTTAGGATACTAAATCTAAGACCCCAGAAATGAAAAGCCAGTTGCATCATCTGTTCTTCTAACACAATCTGGTCACATTTTGATTTACAGCTAATTGTTCTGCACAGTTTTTTTTCATAGCGTTTTTCATAAGAACACTACGAAATAACCATTTTTTTTTTACTCTACTGTATCTTCCATTCTTTGCAGAATATGAGCTCCCTTCTCTCTTTTAATAATGGAAATGCAAATCAGAAAAGGTAGAGTCAAATTACCTCTGATAAACATGCCTCTGTCTTTGGAGGTTTGTTGGTTTTCGTTTTTCTAATTATAGAGGACAAATATGGAGTGTATTCCAAAGAAGTATCAGCATAAAGTAAGGCTGCTACAGGCAGATTTAATATGCATTCTTACTATTTGCATGTTGAGTTGTTTGCATCTATACTCTTCCATTCATTGTGAATGAATATTTTTCCAAGAGCTAGGTAATTCCCCAAGTATTCTACAAACTCTATGTGTTTCCTCTTTTGAAGCTGTACAGGCAAAATGTTACTAGCCAAATTGTGAAAACTTCTTGACTTATTCTGGATTCATGTAAGTTGCAATTTTTTTATCTGTGACTGAATTTCTTCAACATAGTGATAGTTCTTTGTAGAAAAACAGGATTTTAGAAAAACAGATAAATACAACAGCAAGGGTGTGTTGACAATGGCTGATTACTATTAGGCACAGAGGACTAGACAGCAACTGTTGATGAATGTCCCTGACAGCATATACCTAACTGTCTGAGAATCTGTTGTTTGTTGCAAATATGTTTATATTCATTCATAATGAATATTTTAGCTCCTTCCTTCAAAGTTTTTGACCTTCTGGGAATGTATTTTTCAAAATTAGTTTACCATTTGAATGTTTTCCCCTCTGCGGTTGTATAGCTCTTCCAACATTTAATTCAATTCCTAGTTTTATATATTTACCTTCAGAAAATCTCACTAATCTGTTGATTGGCTAAAGTTTCAGTTCAGCAACAGACCCCTGTGGGAAGGAACTGACTCTGTATTCGTTGTAAGACTTTTGTTGTCTTGACTACTTGAATCATTGCAGTGACTACTCTAAGACTTCATTTCTGTCTTCTGATTTTCCTCAGAACTACATTTTCTAGGCAATCTTTGTTTCTGCTTTCTTCAGTCACAACTCTAAAGATTCAGAGAGACTGTTTCTTAATACCTTTGATGCCTATGTTGTTCTGGGATTGAAACATATAAAGTTACATTAATTTATCATTAATTTAATTTTCTGTTTTCTATCGCTACACATTTTCAAAGTTTCCAGAAGGCCAAACAAAATGCATTTTCTAACATAAAACTTGAATGCAGAGATAAAACTTGAATGCAGAGATAAATACAACAATACAACAAGACTGTCCTTCTATGAATCAAGGAAGAATTAAAGACCTGTGGTTTGTCCCTGAATCCAAGTATCTTTCCAATCACAACATCAGAGTTTTGTAAGGTTAGATTTTGAGAGCTTTGGAAAGTCTTTAATCAACATTCTGTAGCTTCAACACAGTGAATTCTACTATAATTTACACTGTTTAGTACTTCAGCTAACAGAGGAAGCCCCCAGTGGCAGTATTTTGTGCACAAGTGGAGGCAGAAATTCTTCTGAGGATAGAGTTTTTGTGTTCAGCAATGGTGGACATGCACCATTGTGCAGGGTCGCTGGCAGCCCCGAGGCAAATCAGAAGCCTTTATGCAGCAGGAACTCCTGTGGGAGGATGTAGTTCTGCAGGTCAGGGGCTGCAGTGACCTCTGGGACCTCTCGCTGGGACCACATACAATGGTCTCGGCACCTGCAGGAGGCATGCACTGGTAGCGGGTCTGCAACATGAGTAATGGAGCTGTGGGAGGAGGTCAGCGGACTACACAGCATCAGGGATAACAAAAAGGAGATGGACCTAATGTCTCTCAAGACACTGCACTACAAGAGCCTGAACCTCCAGCTGCACCAAGGAGGCGCAGGCAGCACCTGTGCTTGTCAGGCAGGGAAATGAAGAGGACCAGGCTGGTAAAGGCTACAAGTTTGTGAACTCTGGCACAAGGATGACTGTTGCTGCTCCACCTACATCTATGACCTGCAGAGCAGGTTTGGAGCCCCAGCACAGGCAAGGCCAGGCCCAACAAAGCCTCTGAGCTACCTGTGCCTGAGACCTGTAGCAACACTGGCAGGGTAGGGCAAAAAATGGTGGTGGGAGACTCCCTGCTGCAGGGACTGAAGTTGTTCTGCTGACTCAGCCTGCTAGCAAGGGACATTTGCTGCATACTGAGGGTTTTGGACCAGGACATCACGTATAGGCTGACAAAGTTCATCCAGCTTGTCAGTTGGACAGACTATTATTCCACATTTCTTCTCCATGTGGGCACTAGCAGTATGGCCAAGAGATCAGGATCTCATAAGTAGTGACCACACATCTCCAGAGAGTGAGGATGAAGAGCTTGGTGCCTGGTGGTTTCTCCTTGGTCTTGCTGGTGAATGGGAAGGGCCTGGGGAGGAGTGGATGGATCTTGGAGGTCAAAAGCTGGTTGTACATTTGGTGTCGGCAACAGAGTTTTAATTTTTATAACCATGTGACCCTTTTTGAGGATTGCTTGGAAGAGGAGGGATCCACCTGACCAGCAGGGAAAAGTGTCTTTGTAATCAGGCTGGGCAATCTCAAGAAGAGAGCATTAAACTATGAACAAGAAGGGAGGGAGAGAATGGCCAATAATCCAATGAGGAAGCAGTGGACCAAGTTGGCAAGCAAAACACAAGGGCTGATGTAAACACTAAGGACTTTGTAATCAACAGCTGGAGTGCTGCCACGGATAGATGCAGGCTCTTTAGGAAGGACAGTCTGGGAAGGTAAGAAGGGATAGTTGCCCTTCATGTAGGAGAACAGCAGGGTTTGTGGAGCTCTTTCTTTGGTTGGGTGATGGGCCAGCCAAATTAGTCTGCAGACCAAAGTGGGAAAAGTTGTGATAGGTGTCTACTATAAACTGTCTTGATGAGGAAGAACAAGCAGATGAGGCCTTCTTCAGACAACTGGAAGAAGCCTCACACTTGTAGGCCCTTGTCTCCTGGGGAGAATTGACACACCCCAATGTATGCTGGAGGGACTACACATCAGGGAACAAGTAATCCAGGAGGTTTCTGAATTGCATTGCTAACAGCTTCTTGACACAGATAATCAAGGAACTAACAAGGGGAGATGATTTGCTGGACCTGGCAGAGAACTGGGAGAAAGCAAAGGTCCCTCCTGTCTCCGAGACAGCAAAGTATCTGGGGAACTACAGGCAAATCAGCCTCACCTTGGTCCATAACAGTTCATCTTGTTCTTTCAGAAAGTTTCTTACTTCTGCTTTTTTTTTTTTTTTTTTTTTTTTGTAAAAATAGCACAATATACTTTTTAATTTTTATTTAACCTGTCTGGTTTAACCTATAAAACTTTTAAAATCATGTTCAGTGGTTTGAACACAATGCATTTGAAAAGTGAAAAATACTCTTGAATGAATTTAACATCTTCTAGCTAAAAAAATTTTTTAAAAAAATGGCAATTATGTGTACATGTAAGCTATATGATTTTGTTTTCTTTCATTTGGTTGTAAAGTCATCTGGATAGTACTTAAGGAATAACAGAGTGAAGTTATTAGGGTTTTTTGTTAACTTAAATTTGAAATACCAGGGATTTCTTAACTAGTAAGATTAGTAAATGTCAAGCAACAGAAAATTGTAACAACTCACTCAGGAAATCAGGAAAAACTAGAGCACCTATATTAGTCTATTGTGCTCACAAAATTGGATCATTTGCCCTCTGCCAGCACTGAGTGAAACATTTATATTGACTCACAGGTCAAGTATCTATTAAAATAGTGATAAATCAATCGCCACACTTGCCCTCATCCACAGAAGTACAGGAGCCCAGAAGTAATAACTGCTGTTCAATGACAGCTTAGTGGGCTTTTCTGTGCCACATAATGAGACAGAAAACTTGGGTAGTTAATGAAGGCACTGTATATTTGAACACCTTGATAAAAAGTCAGTGAGTCAGTTGACACAAATCAAGGCGTGAATCCAAGAAACTGCAGGTGGGATGAAGTGCACAGTCTATCAAAGCTCATCATATTTGAAAGTCAAAGACAAGAGTTCCTCAGTTAGAAAATTCAAAATTATGTCTGCTTCTTTTTTCCTCCATCTTTATTACCTTTTTCTGTACAGCAAATAAGAGCTATGTGGGCTGACTGCATTTTATACATTGAAGTGCAATCGTATTTTTATCTTTAGTTTACATGAACAGTTATTAACAGTATCCCACCATCTTTCTTGCAATAATTCTCTGTAATTCTTTTCTTTAAATTGTCTTTGAGAGATGATCCTTGCTTGAGTTGGCAGATTTTGCCAACCCTTTTGCATTTCTTTGATAGACACAATATGAACAATACCTCTTGTAAGGTTGGAGGGGGGGTGTTGTCAGTGTAATTATTCCACATTTCAGAGGAAAAGAAGTGCCCTTATAAGGCGATCACTCTATTTAGTGAAGAAAAAGGCCCTCAGGAGTTTATTTCCTCTATGTTTTCAGAGTTCAGCTTTTAGCTATCTATATTGTGAGCATTTCTTAGAGTAAATTCAGTGGGAATAAATATTTGATCTCTGGTGTCTCATTCTCACTTTCCAAAAGTTACTCTGGCCATTTGAGACTATCCCTTAAGGAAAGACTTTTCATATCTGTCTGTGAGATAATAACAGACTTCATTAGAAGCAGTATATGGATTTGGGACTCTTCTAAATCATCTAGAGCTATCACTCACTAAATCCTCCATTCGAGTTTGCTGTAAAAATCTGTGAAGGACTGGAGGAAGTATAAGCAGTTTCTCTTTTGAATGCAGCACCTGAAATGGACAGCCATCTCTTTTCTGTCTCACACACTAAATCACGAGAGTGAACTCCGTCGTCTGCTCCTGATGTACTGTTTCAGAGGCAGTCCAGAACAAACACTGTCACGATAGTGCTGTCAGCTGAATATTTATGAGAGGGAATGAAGTGCCTCATGGCATAAGGAAATTCAGTCCTCTGACTGCCTTTGTATACCATATAATCTGGCTGGTTTACAGTGAGCCTAAGGATTAGGAAACTGTAGACAAGCAGTAGTATAGTTTGACTTCCTTTGGATGAGAAGTTTCTGAAATCCCCAAACCAGGGATAATTTGATAAATATGAATCAAATATTCTGATTTTCTGCATTTACATGATTTTCATTTACTAATTAAAAAAATGCAATCCAGTTATCTTAATGATAGGGTGGTATTAGCACTTAAAACATTCTGTACCTCTGTCCTTCAGTCACTGCTGTGACCAATATAGCCGTGGTCTGCTACCGTAGGCCAGCTCACTTAGTCTCTAAAAGACCTTTCAGTAGTATTCAGGATCATCTTTATCTCAACCCAGGTGGATTATGAAAGTTTTAATGTCTTAAGTTAGGTTTTTTCTGTTCTTTAAATGAAATTTTGGTATCTGATTTTCTTACCCATTTTGAAACACACAATAACAACATTTTTGTACCAAATTGGCTGCTTCATTTTTGTGCTATAGAGATTTCACCAGGTTTTTGTCTAACGTGGGACACGCATATGTTTTGGCAACTGAATATTCTTTGGAAAGACATAATTGCAAATATAAATGTATTTTGACATTTGACAGTAATTAGCATAGAATAAAGAAAATCCAGAGATCTGACTCAGAAAAAACAAGTGGGGAAAAAAAACAACCAACCCCAAACCACAAAACCTCTCTCTGCCACTCTCCCACACACACATCTTGAGTGTATTAGTAGATAACCTAGAAAATTCATCATGCATACCATATAGTGGAGATATTCATCATACAATGCAGTGTCCTTGCAGAATTTGACATGTTTTATAGTACGATAAATTTTTTTCACATTGGTATGATGTCATTGCAAGGTAGCTAAAATAAAATGAAAACAGGACAGTTTTACATTAGCTACAGATTCTCAGGCTGATTGTTTTCTCTACATTTCCTTTATATTAGCCTTTTACCTTTCTGCTACCATTTACTGAAAATGCAGAATTGAATTTACTCCTTTAAAATTTCAAGAGCACACTAAATCCAGAATGCAAATTCAGTGCCGTAAAACTAATAGTATCTTGCTATTTCATAGCCATTTAAATGTACTGAAATTGTGCAGTCCTGTTTTTATTTTGGTGGAAAGTATACTATAAATATAATGAAAATTACCACATTTAGATTATTTTAATAATGCATATGTCACTATCTCTACAACTCTTCAAACAAAAAGTAGTACTGAAAGTAGGACTAGTCCTGACAATAGTCAGGGAGTAGGACTAAGAAATAGTTTTCCATGCCTCTTGTAGAAGAGAATTTTTCTTATTTTCTTATCATTAATTTTATTTAAACAGATAAACAAACTCAATTCTTCCAACATTTCAACACAGTGACCTCCTGTTTCCCAAGGGCTGTGCATTTTTTGTCCACGTGCTATGGTCATAGCTTCCTTATTAATCCAAATAACTTGGCCACATTTAATTTTTCACACATTCCATTCCATGAAAATTATATAAAGACAAGGCTGCTTCTACATTGCAGGGCAGAGATATATGATAGCAAATACAGTGTCCTTTGGCAGTACCCAGTGGAGAGCTAGTCTGCTTCTCACTGGTGCAGGTTATCTAGAAATTCTCTGTTTCCATGGTTTGCTCAAATGTGGGTTTTTTTACTATTTTTTACTATTTAGTAAAAAAACCTAGTTTATTTACCCATGAGTTCTTAACTACAGTATACACTATAGGCTACTTTGATATGAGTAGAATGTTGATTTTATATACTACTCTTCCTTCATATTTTCTATGAGAACAAAATGGAAGCATTTTTTTTTTCTTCTTCTTATTTTTTCCTACTCCAAAACTTAACAAGATTTACCTTGGAGGCCTTCAGAGACTTCTATTTCACCTTGTACGTTGCAGAAGTCGTTTTGGGTTTTGATTTGGAGTGCTGTGTCCTTAAACATTGGAAACTTAAGCACAAATTTCAAGCCAAAAGCTAAGTGTAAGGTGGGAGATCCAAATTTATGGGTTATAAACTTCTTAATACGTGAGTTCTGGTGATCTGTACAAAGGCATTCCACTGCATATCCAAGTGAGAGGCATGTGTCTCTGCACTGCAATGTAAGAAAACATGGGTGTTTAGTGTGGAAGATAAACAATGTGTATTCTAGCAAGTTCCGTGAATTGAACAACAAGGGAGCCAGGAATAAAGCATGTATGAGTTTAAGTCTATATGCAGTCTAGAGTAAGTTTGGCGATCAATATGCAGTCTAGATTAAACAGATCACATGACATCCTAAGTAAAAAAAATACTGAGGTTTTTCTCTCATTATCTAGATAACACCAGAAACAAGCAACTTAGAACCAGTCTCTGTCCTTAGAGATTTGTTAATTCACTCTTCTCAAGAATCTTCAAGTGGAGAAGAGGAGTCAACATGTGGCAGAGGGGACATGATACACAAGCAAGGACCAAAACAATAAGAGACTAGATCAAAATTCCCCATGATTTAAATTGGCCATTATAGAGTTGGAGAAATAAAAATAACCAAGATTACTTTGTGTTAAAAACCAAAGTAGTGATTCTGGAAGTGGAAATCAGTTTTACTGAAGGGTGCTTTCAGAAGATTGGCTAAATTTTTATGTAGCCTTTTAGAAATCAAAGGTCAGATCAACTCTGTTGTAGGTTTCACAGATTAGAAATTACAATTACAACAGTTCTTGGAGGTTTGATTTCCATTTTGCTTTGAAACACTTTATTACAGACACAAGATTGAAAAGAAATAAAAACGCATAGACATTTTATATTTGCTATGCTTACCGTAAAGGTGTTTAAGTGCATAAATAAGAGAAATAAATATACTGTGATGACTGCTGTGTTACGGTCCAGTGTGATACTTTACGCACAGGTAGATAAAATGGCCAGCTTCAAATTTTTTTAGATAAAGCTGGAAAAAGAGCTTACCTTTTATTAGGAAAAACATATCTCTTGCTTACAACTCAGTGCTAATAAACCCCTAAACTTGGGGATTGTTAATGTATAATATACTAAGATAACAAGACTTTTATATATAAACAATATTATTCTAGGATTATATTAACACAGCAAACTTGAATTATTCATTCCATAAAGCCCACCATAATTAATCTGAATAAATGCTATCAAATTTTATAAACATCTTACTTATGGAGTGCATATGAAAAAATGAATATGAAGAAAAATGGTGTCTGGTTATATCCTGTTTCCCTTTCCTGCATATTGAAATTTAACCCTCATTTAAAAAAAAAAAAAAAAAAAGGAGAAGAAGAAAATGTGTTGTGTAATATGAATGAAATAAAGTATCAGTACAACTAGACCATTGTCAGTGCAAGGCAGTTTGCTTATGAGAAGCTGAAGGAACATTTGAAGTTATTGCTGTTGTGAAGGAGATCCTGAATCAGCATGCCAGCTGATTCTGAACCATGAGGTTCAGGACTACCAGAGCATGTCCCAGCCTTGCTATAAGAGTTTTTTGCTTTGTTACATTTTTTTCTGGAGTAGTTTTGTGACAGTTAGTACACCCCATCAATTGTGCTGGACATTTTAAAGAACAGAAGAATTAACTTCAGTAATCTGACCAAATTCCAGCTGAAACAATTACAGCCTAGATAAATTACCTTTCTGGTTTTGATAAGACAATATTGTCTTTAAATCCTTGTCCTAGATTTTGTGTTAATGCCAATATAAACTATCTTTTGATAGTCACCATTTGTCACAGTATTGCCCATATTTCCAGGGGGAATAAATTGTTCCTTGTGAGCATCGTTTGCAATGTGAAAGTAATAATAATTAGCAGAATGTAAAATGCAATATTCCCAATATGAAAACTAATATAATGATAGAAAACTTTCTGTTGTCACTCTGTCCAAAAAGAAGTAGACAGAAGTTACTGTCCTACCATTTCTCTACGATAGTACTTGTCAGTATTGTCAGTCTGATTCTTGTGAGCGCTCCGTCTGGCCACCTACATTGTTTTTTGTCTTATACTACTGTAATGGCTCCGGGGCAGAGCCAGCCTTTTCAGTCTTTATGTTTGCAGATCACCCTGTACAATAGTTTACGTGTGCAGGAATTACTCTAATGCCCCTTGAGAATAGATAAGAGTTTGTATATATCAGTTGTTAAACTGAAGTACATAGTAAACTTTCACCCTTCTAGATAAAAAGCACTGTATATCCCAAGGCCTGTTTTCTATCCTTATTTATAGATAGGAATAAACACTGGCCAAAGAAAAAAAAAAAAAAGGTTGATTTTCAGCAGTCCTTCCAAAGCTGCAGCTGAGCCACATGATTGTTCCTTTAGTCTTGTGCCTTTAGTTAAGATATGTGGAATCATCTTGTAAGATTTTCTCAAAAAAGAAAAGAAAAGAAAAAAGCTTACTTTTTAACTCTCAAAATATCGCATGATCAATTCTGATGCAAGATGCTCCTCAGAGGTTCAAATGTTGTACTGAACTTTGCTGAAAGGGTAATGACCAGAAAGAGGGCGAAACAATAACAGCAGGAAAATTGCCCTTCTCCAAAAAGTTTATAGAACAGATTTTTCATTAGTATGTAAAATAACAGCATCCTTTCTGAAATACAACAACTAGGTGATTAGTTTATCTAAATGCTCAAAGTACCTTTTCACTTAAGAATTAAAAAAAAAAAAAAAAAAAGGAGAGGGGCAAAGGAAGGAAATCATGAACAGAAGTAAATCCCAACTTCACCATTATCTCCCCATCAGCAAGATTTCAGTATTACACAAAGTATCTCAATAATCTCAGAGACACATCAAGTCACTAAGATATTATTAATGTTATAAGACACTTTCTTAACATTGCAATTCTTAGTCTAAAGTATTTTCATACTACATAGACTTGTAGGGAAAACGTGACCTCGACAAATCGAATGGTAAAATTCCTATTTACTTCAGTGGAGCTAAGACTACACTCTTTAAGTTTGTTGTACAGCAATCAGCAATCTTAAATGCCACAAGCTGAAGTCTCCTTGAAGGGCAAAAGGATTTGTTTGCAAGATCCTGATTTACCTCATACTTCTTAAAATAATCTCAAATATTTTAACACCATTTTAAAATTCTTCAATCTATCAAATTTTCTGGATTTTTTGTTTATTTCAAAACTTCAATGCTCTAGTGCTGTTTCCTGGACTTCAAGAAACCATAAAATATCTGTAGTCAATTAACATGCTTTTAAGTATCCATAATTCATCTAGGCTTATATAAAATATACTTCCTCTGAAATCCTTACCCTGCTTGCTATGGATGATCAAAAATAAGAATGTGTCCACTCTGTTGTCATGACCTTGTATGAAAATGAGCGGCAAATCACAAATGTGAAAAAGATTTTTTTTTTTTTTTTTCTCTTTAGGATACTATTCAAATTCTTTTGAAGTGAATTAAAAACTTTTAGAGAGACACATATTTTCTGATCTGATTATTTGTAATACTGCCAAACATGGGACACCTTAAGTGGCAGTTTTTACAGTGTCTTATTTGATCTGCGCACAGAGTGTCTAGGAAGAATGCTTTGGCTGTGCTTGCTAGAGCCTATGCTATCACTTCAGCCTATGAGCTGATTTATCCTTTCCAGTTACAATTAAAGGTAAGTCTCACAGTGTCAGGAGTGAGAGATGCAGGAACACCTGGGCAAAACGTTAAAATGCAAGTAGTTTGTGAATGTTTGTGTACCTAATCAGACGGACATTCAATTCACTGAAGAAAACTTGCCATTTATTTTAATGGACATTGGATCAAGTGCTTGGTTAAAATCTCTTTTTCATTTGGTAATATTTTTATTATTGATGTGTGATATTATGTCATACCAACACACATGAGTTGTTAAAGACTGGAAAATATTTCTACATTTTTTTTCTCACTTCCAGACTAGACTTTAAGAACTTTAAAAACCTATCTGGATTTACAAAGAGAAATAAGTCTTGCAGAGTGTAGATCTTGACCAATTTTTCTCCAGTTATGCATTTCTGTGATCCATTTGGAGCCCATTTTTAATCAAAATATACAAAACTAGATATGTTTGTCTTATATTATTTCTGTCCTTGATACCTACCACCAGTCTATAGGCAAATATTAAAAAAATATGTCTATATTTGCAGGGTAAAAACAGAGGACTATATAGTGCTTGCATAAACCTTCAGAAATACAAGTTTCCAAATCTCCATTTCTTTCTTTCTTAATATATTTTATTTCATTCCTATTCAAAGAATATATTCCTATATTCTTTGACTACACTTCTGTGCTTCCTTTCCTCTTTTGAGTAATGCTATCTCTTTTGGAGTAGAGGGCAGTGAGTTCATATGTTATACAAGTGTAGGAAGGGAAAAAAACATTAATAAGTACTGGACAGTGTATTAATTCTTACTATTTTTTCAAAGATGTGTTATTTACACTTCTTTTACAAGATTATAAGAAAGAAATACCACACTTTAATACATAGCTGCCAGTGAAATGATATTGCTATCTCTAAAATAGTTAAAGGACTTTAAAAAGCTTTCTTTTATTGTACAAAACTGCAAACTATCACCACAAATAAAGTTTTTAAAGACAGTCCTTTATGCTCTATTTGCTGAAAAACCGCATTAGATTTTTGTTTTGGTGGCACCTTGGCAAGTAGTTCTTTAGCAGTAATACTTAAAATACCTTACTAAAGGTGTGACACTGTATTATTACATAATAACCAGAGCTACTGCCAAAGCTGATCATCATTCATATTCTGTTCCGCACTTCTAAAGAATGATTATATGCAACTTTCGTGTAAGATCTCAAAATGAAAAATTTCATAGTCTTTAAGACATTAATAAACCAGACATTTCAAAATGGTAAACTGAATAGACTGCACATTTTTTGAAGTAAATGTTCACATTTTTCAGGAATTCTATAGTAAAATGTTATCTTGTTGTGTATATCAGAGCCAAGATTTATTCTTCTGAAGGAAATGCATCTGTGATATTTCGTGATATCCTGAATTTTGATGACACAAGCGATTCAGCCAGAGAGAGTAAGATTTACTCCTGAAATCCTGAAAATCATAAGAGAAAGTTATTCTATGACAAAAATCTTTATATTTCTCGCATTAGAGTCACCTCTGTTCTGACTTAGTTATGACACTGATTAAGATAAACTTCCCATGTTAACAGCTATCAGGGAAGAAGCATTTATTTTTCTTAAAATGAAGTCATTTCTCATACAAGTATACAAAAAAATAAAGAAAATAAAATTTTAATTACTTCTTACTGACAGATACCAGTATCGGCATCCAGTCGTCCTTAGCAGTGCTTCTCAGGATGACAGTGACTTTGAGTGCTATAGATGAAATGCACGCCAGCTCGCAAAGAGGAGGCATGCCTTCCAGTGTGTCATGCAATGAGCTTGTTGTCATTGCTGCTGTTGTTTGTCTGTGTAGTAACTTCTTCATTGCTCATGTAAACTTCTAAAATCATGGGGACTCACGTAAGCAAGAAAATCCGCGTAGATGAAATGGAAACGGTTTTATGGAATAAACTCTTCGGCCCTTCCAATTTTAGTTTACCTCTCTCAGAACAATTTTCAGGAACATCAAAATGATGAATAACAATGAGAGGAGCCTAAGTAAACATCTACATGTGTTTTGGCTCAGCATTAAATTCTGATGTTGCTTTGCCATACCCACTTCTGCATTATCAATACGTGCCTAAGCATTGTAAGTCACAATTCAAACCAACAAAATGAGGGGATGTAGAACTGATTGACATCCTGAAATGACACTTTCAAGTTTTGGCAAGTTGTCCTTCTCCAGCTGAGATATGTAAGTGGACCATCACTCAGTTTAATAAATCCGTGTCTCCCTGAAAACACCTGTAAAATTATAGTCCCCCTTGTTAACCAGGACTTGAGGAATGGAATAATGATCTGAGAGGAGACAGAGAAAAACCATTCTATTCTGCTTTCTAACTCTTCCATAAGACGTTATGCACATGTTTTAGTGGTACTTTTCATATAAAGGTTCAAGAAAAAATTAGCCAGGATATACATTCATTTGTGCTCAAATAAAAAATGTGGACCTACAGTTTGCTATGAAATTTTAGATGCTTTAAGATGAAGTGTATGTTCAAAAATACGCGTTGCTTAGTAAGGAAGGAAGACATACATAGAGATCTGACATACCATAATTATTATTTATCTATTACTTAATTTTAAGTGGTGCCTTTGTAGTTATATTTACATTTTATGCAAAGTGTTTATTATGTCTTTACTTAAACATTAGCATTACATTCACTTTACTTTTTAATCTATGGTTATGTAATAAAGCAATATAAAATGTTCATAAAAACTTGATAGTGCACAAATTCCACCAGAAACGTCTTTTTTTATATTAAATAGAGCAAAATTACTCTTCTGCTCCCTAGTTAACCCTAATTATGACAGCTTGTTTCATAAACTACAAAACTTTTGAGTTCAAGTAAATGAAAGTGATAGTGACTTCAACTTCTTCTATACCATGTATTATATATAAATTCAAATTTATTTCTACTTAATAATTATAATATATAGAATTAGACTTCTCATTAAATTATTATTTTCTTCACTTTCAGGTAAATAAAAGTTCGTATTACTCAGAATTTATTAGACTTACTCAGAATTTAAGGAAAGAAGCCAAAATATCAAAGGCAATGTCCTTTCATATGTAAGATATAAAGCAATTCAGACTAATTTGACTACGTGCCATTATTTATTCAAATCCTAGGTAAATGTAAATAGAACATAAAAGTAGGAAGTCTGATCATTAGAATACTAACTCCAGCTGATACGCAGGAGTATTTTTCTTTTGAGAATCTTAAATCCTATCATAAAAAATCAGGATAATTTTACTCTTTTTGTTTAAGCAGTATCAAACTGTAATCTTTTCCTCTGTACCTCCTCTCTATTTTCCTATTGCAAGTTTCTTAAGGCCTTTTTTAAGGCTTTTCTTCATAAATTTCTGCTGGCCTGATTTTGGATGACTGATTTTTACAAATGTACCTGACAGTCTCATATCTTCTTTATGGCAGTATGAGTAACTCGATTATAATTCTGTATTATATATATATTAAAAAAAAAAATCATATTAAATGCATCTGGAGTTATGACAAGCAGTTTTAATGTTTAAAAAATAAAATTTTCTTAAAATGAAACTTTGTACTGTTTTTTGCAAAGATTTGATGCAAGCAACATCCAAGTCTCTGGAAAGATTACTGTTTTCTAAAAAAACCTTCAGATATCTCTCTGTCCTTTATTATGGGTTCATTTCATGCTAAAGACAGTGAATAGCACAAGCAGTAAAGACCTTCTAATGCTTATTTTAACTTTATTTTAAGTTATTTACTTTAAATTATATTAACTTTCATTTAAATTCAATGTATAGTTAGCTATTTATATATTTTCCCAGGAAAATAAATGGGTATTTTAACTCCATGATAAGATTGCAATTTTAAAACAGCCTGTACTTATTGGTTTCTCCCAGCTAAATTCCAGACATCTCTTCTGGCTGTTCTAGATATTCCATGCTCAGAGGGTCACACTTGCCAGAAGAAATTTATTACTGGTTAGTTTATATCTATGCTTTCATATAAAGTCCATGATCTTCAATGATTTCTCTGTCTCCCTAATGTTTACCCTCCTGATGAATCTATATGGACCTGTGGTATTTCCTTGTAGCTTTCCTTTTCTAGGTTAAACAAGCTGGGTAGTATCTTCTTAGGCAGGCTGTAAGTTCTTCTGACCATCTTAATAACTATTTTCAATGCATATCTGTCTTTTATATAGTTCTAGCCTCTTTTTAATATAGGCGACCACAGTTATCTACTGTAAAGGTGTGAATTTTAGAAAGACACGGTGAATGAATGTTTATCATAACTTTTTTCTTTTCTATTCTACCTTGCCATAGTGTGAACAAAGTAGAAGGCATCAGTTAGAATTTTATAGCCGTGAACTTTGCTACAAACACCCAGAAGGAAAACAGGGTCTACTTACAGCACTGGCTCCTTTTCATAAGAAAACCAACCATCTTTCTGATTCCCGATTCCATTTTGTCATTTCAGTTCCTGAGAGCTTCTTGCTCTTTTTCACTAACTGAACTGGCTGAATTTTTAACCTCAAATCTTTTCTCTCTTGCAAGTTTGTCTTGAGATTTAAAACACTGCTTTTAGAAACACAACCTGTTAAATTGTCATACCATTTTCAGTGTAAAAAAATCCATGACTGTGTAACTGAAACTCAGATAAAATGAATAGTTTTACTAAATTTAGTACAGGGACATAAATATCTGGGAAAAAGTCAAGTTTTAATGGCTTATCAATAGATGAACATTATACTTTTCTACTGGAAGTATTCCTTTATGATTTTTTCCTTGTTTGTTTTTCTGCAGCCAAAATATATGTACATATGGTATTCCAAAAATGTCTCAGCATAGCTTCTCTGGTAGCTAAAAGGTCTGTTTAAGGCTTTAACACTAGTTAGAAGATAATAATCTTTTAAACAGGCAATGACCTAGATATTATAATTCATATACTGGCAGCTCTCCAAATGTAGAAATTATTTATATCTGATATTTTAAATATTAAAACAGCAGGTTGATACTACCAAAACCGTTGGGATCCTAGCTCACTTTTTTTTAGTCACTGATTATAACAGTATCCCTTATTATAAAGAGGTCAGACTTCACATGAAACCTTTTTAGTTAGCCAAATGTTAGCCAAATAGAATTTTTACAGTAGTTCTTACAATTGAACAGAAAACACAAAACCAAATAAACAACCAGGAATTATTAATTTTAAATGAATTGACCATATGGTGATTGTTCGTTCCTTATGTTAAATTTGCCAGCAATATTGCCTTATTTTCAACCTTATTTATTTATGTTAATGGTGTTTACATGTGTATTTGTAAACAGGAGTTAAAACTTAGATAAAAAATGTAATGCAATTTTTTTTTCAGGGTGAACTTAAAAAAAAAAAGCTCTTTTATTCTAAACAAGCATTACTTTCTTCCGAATCCCTAATAGCAAGAAATATTATTGCTGTCTGTGATGCAATGAACAGCCACCCAAGCTCAGAAAATATCCATGCTAGTCCCATGACGTCAGTAAGGCTAGACAAGACAACTGGTATTGTGACCAAGAATATTTTTTTCTGTAGAGAAAAGTAGATTTATAAGTGATAGGCTGAACCAAGCATGACTATCAGCCACTTGAATGAAATAATATAGTTCAGCAGGCACACTACCATGAGTATGAAGCTGACATTATATTAATATCTATTGCGTGGTATTTCTTCTGTCCATTAGGGGCTGTGATTGAAAGGGCCCATTGCAGGAAAGACCGATGTCGTGGTTTAACCCCAAATTGTAACCCAATACCACGCAGCCGCTCGCTCACTCCCCCACTCCCCGGTGGGGTGGGGAGGAGAATCGGAGAGAAAGGAAAACTCGCGGGTTGAGATAAAAACAGCTCACCAGGACAGCAAAGGAAAAATATGAAAATATATTAATAATGATAATAATGATAATATATACAAGGATAATAGAATATATAAAACAAATGATACACAATTTCTCACCACCCGACGACCGATACAGCCCGTCCCGAGCAGCAGGCAGGGAGCAGGGGTATCCCCCCCCCAGCTATCCCAGAACAGCAAGTTCCAGAGAGAGCAGGCGAGGGAACAAACAGCCAAACGAACGAAAAACAAAAAGGGAAAATAGGGAAACAAAAAGCAACCCGAAGGGAAGCTTAACAATTAGGGCAAGTTAAGGGTCTCAAAAGCCTCAAAAGCCTAAAAGATCTAGTGGCCCCCCCGACCGACCCTCACTTATATCGGGCATGACGTCTATGGTATGGAATACTCTCTTTGGCCAGTTTGGATCAACTATCCTGTCTCTACCCCTCCCAAGTTTTTGCATCTGCACGTTAGCAGAACCTGGAAAACAGCAAAATGTCCTTGGTCATTCAGCAGCAACCAGCAACATCAGTGTGCTATCACTGTTCTTCTCACACTAAAGCCAAAACACAGGAGCTGCTGAAAACAAAACTAGCTCTGTCCTGGCCTAAACCAGCACAACCGACTAAAAACATGTAACATACAACATGCAATATAGAACATGTAACAGTTATTTTTCTAGCACTATATTCTAAAATCTCCCAATGTATTCCATGTCTTGTACTCCATTACCTCTTTAGTGACTCCGATCTGGATGAAAAAAACACAATATAAAACTTGATTTAAACTCACTGCATTATCATATTGATTTGTCTCCATGGATGGAGACGATGAGTTGGATAATACAAAAATGTCTTGATTGTTTGACTTGTCGAAAAAATCAGAATAAATTCTTAAAATCTGCAATCCAATCTATCCCAAACTCACTGAAATGTATTTCTGAATAAATCTGGAAAAGACAGAAAAATAATGAAAAAGATATTTAGGAATGAAAGAGTTGCACCAGCTGAGAAGAAATTGGAACAAAAGGTAACTACAACTACTTGTAGAACCTAATTGTCATTACATGAAGAGAAACAATGATGGAGTAATTATTCCAGAGAATTTATTTCTTCTGTAGAATGAATATGGCTAAAGACATCCACTTACTGAAGTTTCACTGGAATTGTGGTAATTAAGAGTCACAAGAACATGTAGACTATGAAGGCATAAAGTCAGGGAAGTAAACTAAGACTATAGACCTGGAGTCAAATGTGAGTACAAGATGATGGTGCAGAACCAGTAGCCCAAAGGTTTTTATAGCTCCTTAGTTAATCACAGGATTTACATTGTTTCGTACCTCCAAACTCCATTAACCAGAGCAGATTGCTAGTTTTGCGATCCAAGTATTGAACTGAAGGCAGGCAGCATGCAAGATGAGATCATCCAGGGCCTCATTATCTAGAAAACTTAAAGCCCCATATAATTTCAACCTTTTAAAAAAAATCATTTCCAGAATCTTAATCCAATCTCGTAGGCAATGAAGCTCTGATAGTCAATATTCCGATAACAGAGCAAGTATGGTATTAAAATTGTGCCTGGAAAGGCAAGTTTTCTTCTGAAGTTATTTCACTAACTTAATGAACCAGAACAAAAGTTCTGTGAATAGCTAGAACAGCACAACATTGGAGAAGAGATAGCCACTACATATAAGAGAAATTGAAAGAAACAAGCATTCACTTGAAATTAAGCCTTACTTCTGTGCTTTTCTGTCTGTGGTTTTCTGGCTGACTTGAGTAAGCATGAAGGGTTCTATGCAAAAAAAGGGTGTAAGTCCTGGTCTGCATCAAGCTAAGACTCAAATATGTGCTGGAGAGAGAAGGGAGGGAGTAAAGAACACTGGCTTGTTGAGAAGAGTTTCTCTCACTCATGGTAGCTTGATATGTTTACATAACAGGAGAAATTTCTGAATGTGGTACTTGACTCCCTACTTGATATTTCAGTGACTGTAATTCTTGCTGTGTAACGACACACAGATAACGATCCTACTTTCATACAGTATCTAGTATTGCACCTGTTAAGCATCACCGCCAAGAGCTCTCCACCGATAACTTCTTCATTATAGGTCAGCCTACCAGGGGGTGTAGTACTGACTTTAGTTTGGTGGGTTTTTAGAGGGTTTTTTCCCCTTATCAGCAACATTTTTGGAACCCTGTCATTCTTTTGTTACACAGGGATTAGTGGGGTTAGGACACAGGACACTATCAAACAAGATCTCTTTCCTTCTTTGGTGGTAATTTCTCCTAAATTGCTTCTAACTCTGTCATACTATGGTCCAGACTCCTCACTGAATAATAATAATGATAATCTGCACGATATGCCTGCTATGTTCCATCAAATTAGTTTTGCAATACTGACTCCCACTGGCTATGGACATAAAGATGAAAGAAGGCCCATAAACTGACACATTCTAAAGTCCAAAGTAACAGAAAAAATCTTACCAGCCATCAAAAGAAAAAAACTACAAAGCCTGTAATTAGAATTTGAAACAGAACTGGAGGAGTACAGCAAAGAAAGTTATTCCAAGATTAGTAAAGTCTTCTTCAGGATTTTGCATCACTTGTTTGCCCTGCTATTCAAACATCAAGCCTACCTTCTCAGGTTCATGAGGAAGGAATGTTTTTCAGACTACGAGATGTATTTCTAGAAAAGTTAAGTAAATGCATAAAAATCCTAAAGACTCAGTAAAATACTCTGGAGAGGTATTATTAGGGGAGGAAACATGACGTCAGGTCTAAACAACAATTTGAATAGAAGCGGCAAGATTAAATTTTAAAGATGACAAGATTAGTTTAGGTTTCATCAAAAATATGAAATTCTGATTCCACAAACTTGCTCCTTTTCGTGAGCTTTTGAGAATCTTTCTAACATTATTGCACCTCTAGTTAGATTGAGTCAGCGAGAGAATACAAAGGAAGGGTTCTTTTTTTTATTGGTCTCCTGCAGAGGTGTTAATAGGATTTTTTATTTAAATGTAAATATGAAGTGGTTTTCTGCAGAAGTCTGAACCTTCTGAAGACTACTTCTGCAGGGCATTATCTTACAGAAAATAAAATTATGATCATCTGTGGCAGATTACAGTCCAAAATATAGATTCGAAGTTGTCAAGTATAAGCTGTTGATTGATGACCAAATGACAAAAATAAAAATAACTGTAATCCAGATGACATGGGGGTTTTTTGTATGTAGAGATTTTATCTGTTCATTTACTAACAACTGCAGCCATCCATTAGGCAATTCCTTTTTCTTTATATTCTAAATCCTTCCTAAAACGTGTCAAATCAAGTGTTCCAGTTGCTGAAGTTTTATCATCTGAAAATAAATATTGTAAAAAGTTAAGTCAACTCTCAATCTTTAGAAAACTATAACATCCCAGAGGAATGTAGTTTGGTGGACAAACTAATTTAGAAGGTTTTAAAGATGCAATTGGATTCAGATATTCTGGTACGGGTCGTGTCTGAGACCATCAAAAAGGGGAGAAGAGTTTAAATCCTACTTTCCATGTACTTTTTTTTGTTCTGTCCAGAACTTGCCCTTGCCTTACAAATTTTTCTCATTCCTCTTCCGAGGAAGTAGCTGAAGATGAGAGAATAACTTTCTTACGGAAAAAGTCATGATTGTGGTTTGTAGGCTACATAGCTCAGGAAATTTACAAGGGCTAACCAAATTTAAATCCTTTTGGAAATTGCTTGAAATTGTGGTTTGCAGTAAATAAATTTTACCTCTATGTGTATTTTATTAAAAATTATCTTTTGTAATTTCTCTTTCTTGACCTTTGCTCCCTACTTTTCCAGTCAGTGCTTGGAAAGTGTCTAACGTACAGTGACTGTAACAGCAACAACAGTGTACAAAATATTACCAGAACTCATAGCAACTCAGAACTGGAGATTAGGATGACTGACAAAAAGACTGTGAAGGAAACTTAGAGAACTACATATTGACTGTAAAAAAAGTTGATTAGTTTTATTGGTTAGTTATTTTAAAGACCAGGATAAAACTTCAAGCAACTGACTTTTTAGACATATGTTTGAACTGCAATTTTTACGTATTTTTTTAATTTCTTTGTTCATCTGCAAATTGGATCACAGATTCTCCTAGCCATCATTCCCACCTACAGGAATACCTCACTTCATATATTAATGTTTTAATAAATTGCAAAGACTTCTTACAGCTGGAGACCACATGCAGAAAAAAATTAAGTATTTATTTACTTTCTGTTTATAAAAGGTGAACCTTTTAGTTGACATAATTTGTCTTCTTATCAAAGTTGTTGATTTGTTTTCTGTGAAACATTTACTAAGCAAAGTCAAATGTCTTCCTCTCTGCTTCCTTCTCTGAAAACCCTTTTCTTTCTCTCTTTTCTAACAGGAGTTGGAATTCACAAAGTTGAGGTAGGAAACTCTTTTTATTACAGGATAATTCAACTAGTTTACTCAAAGCAGAGAGTATTAAAGCTTGATAATGTGATTCTTCTTATGATTTGTATCTAGTAGTTATTCACTATGGTAGTTTACAGTGAAGGTTTACAATCAGAACAAAATCCGAGAACTATTGTGGATTCTTCTTGTCAGTGGTGTGTTGGATAAAATGTTCATGTAAAATAATCAACTACGTTTCTAAGCTTGCAAATAATTCTGAAGCATAATGCCATATTCCAAGGCTTATCTTTCCATTAATGCAGAAGTTTTTCTGTAATTTATATTTGATTCTGATCTGAGGGCCATGAAAACAGAAAGTTTTGGGGGAGTTGTAACCTCACAATGGAACACACTCTTTTATCTTTCCAGAACTCTGTAATTTTCTTTAAGCCAAAGTAGAGGGAAGAAGGTACTTTTAACTAATGACAGTTCTGAACCTGCTTTATCTACACAGATTTGTGATAAAGCTGAGTTTATCAGGGCACACAAATAAAAATGAACGTGTTATGTTGTATTTATGTCTCATTTTCAGTATTGGAAACACCCAGTAACTGCCACATTTTACTGCCAAGAAGCTTAATTTTTGCACTGAAATTGTCTGAAGAAAATAAGAATAGATTTTTTAATATATCATTTCAAAAGTAAATTTTTAACTTCAATATTTTGGCAATAATTTGCAGTTCCATATTTGACTACAGTAAACCTTACTTTATCAATAACTCATTTAATTAAAAGGTAAAGAATATTCATAATATTTAACTTTAGTTGTGGAGCTTGAGGTCTTCAGGATGTGTATATGTCTTTGCAGAAAAACTACAATCTGTATTACCTTCTGTAATATGACAAGTGTTTAGGACAGACTTAATATACTGAAAAAACCCTTCCTTTTAGATGTAAACACTAGACAGAAGATAGCCTGGGACACTTACATAAGCTATAATTTCACATCACTGTGGACTAAAGATTATTTTTTCATTATTCTGTAAATTTTTTGTCTCAATGTCATTTGGGTCCTATTTCTACCCTCAGCCCCCAGGTCTTACTTTTTTCTTGTTGGAATATGAGACATACGTATTTTATAATTTTACTATTTCGTATCCCAGGGATTTCTTTGTGCACTACTATAATTTCTTTCTTGAAAAACACAATATATACTGCATCTTTTCTTGACACCATCAGATACAATTTCCTCTGGCGTGGGAGTGATCCTCTAAAACACTTGGTGCATCTGTTTTAATAGAGCTGTGTGCTTAACAGTATTTAATATATAGAGAGAACTTACAATATTTTTTTTAGAGTATAGTCTGTTACCCAGTAAATTAATTCCATATTATCTAGTAAACATGAATTCTGCATTTCATTCAAAAGGTCCCAAGCAAGAGTAATTTTAAATCAAAGGCGATATCTTTACAAGGTACTACTAAACAATGAAATCCTTATAACAGTGTTTCTCTCTGGAAAGGAAAAAGAAGAAACCTATTTTTAATAGCACTTCCACCTAGATTCCTTCCATACAAGGGAAATCGTGCATAGATGCTTACATGCCTTTCCACTCACAGTTCATTACAGAGTGGTGTGTCCAATGACAAGCAAACCTCCCAGAGGTCCTTTTAGGAAGTTCTCCAACTTATTGATAGACTTTGGCGTTGGATCTTATAGTTCCTCTGCTCCAGCAGCTGAAAAGGGGCTTTAGGGCCTATCCTGAGTGCTTGTGTGAAGAGCAGCTAGCTGGAAAACATAAATTAAATAAATTCATGCCTTGAAATGAAAGAAGTCATAAGAAATAGGAAGAAAAGGGCAAATTAAATGTCTGTAGGACGTCATACCTGAAAAACTTCCATTCTGGTTAAGAATCACTGTTGTTCCCTCTCTTACTGGAAATTCAAAGTAAGAATAGGAAGCAAGCAGCAGTGCAGAGAGCAGGATTTACCAGAGAGCAAGCCCTTTGCTTCTGGATGTCAGGTGGTGGTGATGATCCAGGATTGGTCAGAGGCCAATTGGTTAGACCCAGTTCAGGTTTCCTTTCCTTTTCATGTCATGATATCACTGGAAAGGAAACTCTACGGACAAAAGAAAGTGTTTAATGTTTTGTGGTTTAAATGCAGGATTAATGAGTATTAAAGACAATGGAATTCAGGTTGGTCATATGGCCAGTAATCAACCTTGAGAAATAAAAGGATTTACCACTGGGCGGAGACCTTCAGATCCAGCAAACCAAATCTCCCTCCCATTTGCACAGCACAGTCTAAAGCAGACCAAGGGATTTTGATATTCTCTGATTGTGAGGAGTACGTGGGAGCACTATGCAAATATGTTGGGCACAATTTATGCCTCTTCATAGAAATATATATGTGCCGTAACAAAATTCTTTGTGTGTCCCTGTTTATCTGCACATCAGTGTCCTCTCTCCCATATATCAGTATCAGATGACCACATCAGAGATCTTCACATGTAACAATGGAAATTCTAGCAGAAACTAACGTGCATCTTAGTCTAGGTATTCCAGGATAAGCAAAAGTTCCTTCCAACTATTCCAGGATAAGTAAAAGTTGCCCCTAGTTATTATGAACAACAGCTGCTTAGGTTTCTGATATAAGTAAGGGATTTAATTGTTATTTAAGACCTTCGGGACAGGGCAGGGTTAGGTCATACACTACATTATGAAAATTAATGTTCCCATGTCTTATAGGATCAGGACCTGTGTTTGGTTTAGAAATTAATCCATTAGAGCTGATGAAACATCAGCATATGAATTATATACATAATTATATATATGTATTTATTTTTATCTCATGAATTCCCTACCCTTAACCTTTTAAACATAATAAAAGTCATTAACTGATTCAAATAGCCATTTTTTTTTTTTTTAATCCTGCAGGTATCTTTAATGTTATCATTCTCAAAAATGCATTTACAGACAGTCTGGGCAGGTGTGTGACTGAAAAAGGTCAAAGCAAAATACCAGCATACTTAACAAATATATTTTTGCACTCAGTCACAAAAATCCTTTTGGTTGCATAGCAACTGTCTTTTTAATTACTACTTGCAATCTAGATTTTAATAATTTAATTAGTATTTTTCTTCATTAAATTGTTTCACCCAATAAATTTAATGAATTCAATTCATTGCTTGTTTTTAAATGGTCCTATTTACCTCCCTTCTTCTCCCTTCCAGCATCTTTGGTTATGCAGTAGCAACTAAAAATCTCACTAATTTCATATAAAAAACCACAGTTAAAAGGACTAAGTCTTATCCAATAAGCAAAGATACATCATTTTAGGTAGCCTTTGTAGCTGAAGTCGTTGGAGTTCAGGTAAGCACTAGTGAAGTCAGGAGGGCTTCATAAAACTGCCACGTTACAACCACAAGGAGTCATTTCCAGGACTGGAACTAAAATTAAGGTTTTCAGAGGCAAAATTCAGACTGGTGTGGAATGTTTAGAGTGGCCTAGTTTTAGAGGTAGTGATTTTAGTTCTTTTGAAAAAATGTTTACCTCATACTATTTAATCTTAGGTAACAAGAATTATAGTCCCTTATGAAAAATCCTCAGCTATTGCTCTGTATTAAGCTGCTGCTGAGAAGCTGGAGCCTAACAAGAGCCAAGTAATACAAGAAGAAGTATGCGAGGGGGAAGGACATGGTGTCTAAATAGCTGCAGAACTGCAGCCACATTTACCGTAAAGAGCTGCAGCTGCCTCACAGTGCAGGTCAAAGCTGCCAACCAATCCAAGGAGATATCCGTACTAGTAGGCAAGGTTTACAGAATAAGCTGGTGAAAATACATGGTGGTAGACACCAAACAACTCAACCTATGTCTTCTGGGTATGAGGGAAGGAGCTGAAGGAAGCATTCCCTCTTAAATAATTTGTTTAGCAGTACTGGTGTCTGTACTGGCAGGCAGCAAGAAATTTTCATTCAGCTGGAGCATCTATGTGATATCTGTTGGAAACTCTATGTCTATCTTCCTTCTGAGATATGGTCTGTTAAAAACTTTAATTTTTAAAGCTCTTCAAAATTTTATAAGACTTTATATTTTCAGTACCCATTTATGATTTGAAGAAGTATGCTTTTCTCTCATTTTCCCCCAAATTAAGCTTGAATAGAAATTCAAGTCTGTGTATGATAGACTTAAATATCTGAGTATCTGAAACAGAAAAATGTATAAGTGGTTTATAAAAGTGTTCTGCTATATTTAAAATGTTATTTACTGAAACCTAAAAAGATATTGTGTGATGGATAGGTTTGAAAACTACTCCCATATCGAAAAAAAAATGGTTGGTCTTTAATGAATTCTGAGAGGCTGAATTTGTACTGCAGTGCTTTCTGCCACTATTTGAGGTATTAATCTAATACACTTTTAATTATTTTTATGTGTAAAATCTTTAGAATATTCATGTCTACCCCTTCACCCATACAGTCTTATATATGCACTTCCCACTTTCCCAACCACACTGAATTTTCATGGCAGTTTTGAGATTATCAAGCATTATCTTAAGACATTTTACAGGTGGTTTGTTAAAACAAAACCACCAAACAGACAGCCTTAGCCTTGTGGGTAAAGACGTTCATACCTCACCTAAAAAAAAATAAACTCCTTGGTTCATTATCTCTCTCATTATAACATGTTTGTCTAAATAGAATTAATAGAGTACCTACCACAGGTTTTCTGCACTGATTGCACATGAATTTGTGGATGTTAATATTCAAGGACATTAAAACAACAAAAAAAAAGAAATTAGATCCTTTCAAGTAAGTGATACTTTAACGTTTGCTCCCATAAAATAAAATAAACATTATAAAAAATTAAGCCTATAAACATCAGGAAGATGGATAAGTTGACACACCATTCTGCATATCTCTGTTTAATAATATTATATTTCATTTCCCATGCTAAGAAAACAGCCATTACCCAAAGCAGCCATTCGTAAACAGCCATTGTGAACAGATTGCATCCTTGTTGGTGGTATGATAATTGAAATAAGTTTACCAGTCTTTTACGAGGAAATACCAGATGTATAAAATACCTATTAATCAACTCACTCAGTTTTGCAAACATCAGTTTCAATACCAATGGCTATGAAAGAATAAATGGAATAAGAGGAAAAATATCAGAGAATTAGCAAAATGACTCGGCGGTGTGTTGGATTGCTTGCAGTGAGGGAAGTAGAAGAGGAAGCAGCCTAGGGTAAAAGGATTGTATCTTTTGGGCTTTGCTTATGGACATTGGTTTCATTGTTTATACCTGTCTACTTTCGGATCTCTGTAATGCCTCTCTTACAAGCCTGCTTAAAAGCAACTTTGCAGACAGTAACAGGAAGAGTCAGCTGCCCATCAGTCTGTCATAGATGTGTTTGTTTTTCTTCTACTAAACACATTTTTCAATGACCAGTTCTGTGTTTATGCAATAGGCTACAAAAGCATTACCTGTCCTACAGTACGCTGAGCTGATGTAACTATTTTTTCTCATTGGACAGATTTACATTTTTCTATAATTATTGTTGGGGAAGATGTGGGGGTTTTGTGTTTATTTATTTATTTACTATCATATACTTCAGGAACTAGGACTTTGGTACTATCACAGAAATGTGGAAGAACCAATGACAAGGATGGACCAGTGGTGAATTCCAGATTCATCCCTGGATTTATCTGTGTTACTTCTGTTTAACTTTGTTTTTCATTCAGATGAGAGATAAAAATCTCATGGGAAGTTTTCCTGTTGTGATTGCAACACTCATCTCTTCTGAGTCATGCACTGTTTCTATCTACAAACATTTCTGCCTATGCAGAAACTGTACTTAGCTGGTGAAAGAAGTCATAGAACAAGAGTGGATGCATCAGCTGCAGTTACTTAGATAATGGTAGCAGCTGCAAGAGCTGTAGGACACCTCGCTACTTTTAGGAGCTGTAGGAAACATGCACTGCATTGACCTTTGGTCAGCGACTACACATACAGCCCTTTTGCATTGCTTGAACCACTAAGAGCAGTTTGGAATAGGCAGTTCAAGGGAGTGACCAAATTATGTTGCTGAGTCTAGTAGGCCAATTTAGTTTACGTCCTTTAACCCAGCGGTGCAGGCCAATAGGCTCCCTTTGGCAAAGGGAGACAGTTGATACTGAAGACTCTGCAGGCACTGAAGGGGGACTGACTTCAGACCACTGCTGGTCTGTTCTTGCGTTAGGTGCGTTCTTAGAGCACGTCTTCTGGTTATTTCTAGTGGAAGGACTTTAATTCCACCACTCTGCTGAGTCCGACATGCAAAAGCATCGCCATGAGATAGCAAACAAAGATAACTCTAGTTGAGAACTTTTACTTTTAATCATTACTTTCATTAGAACCCAATGGATTAATATATATTGCAGGCATGCAAGGATGTGAAAACATCAGTTTACATCTCAATTACTGTTGTTACTTAGAAAAAAAATTTTGCTTATGTCACAGAAAACTTTGAAAAGAGCACACAGAAGCATTAGTGAGATTGATTATGAATTGTCATTAATTTATGGCTGAATTTGAATGTTTATTTTCACAATACTATGTGTGCAAAAGGCAAGCTGTTGAGTGACTGATGTCTTTGATTCGGTGATGAAAGAGAGGGTACATTTCAATGAAATACTTTTCTGACAGGTGAACACTGAGGAGGAAAAAAATATCTGCAAGTAGCTAACTAATTAACCAATTAAGGCACTGGGATTGGCCAAGGACATGGAAGGACAAGGGAGTAACTTTTGATAAACTTATTCAGTGGCAACAAACATCAGAGCTGTAGACTCCTGGCCTTAAAATCAATACTGATCTGTTACTAAGGAACAACTCAGCCAGTCAGAAATTACATGGAAAGCTGGTAGCCATATCCAGAAAGTTTGTTTTTTCCTCAGTCACTATGCCTAGGACAAACTAAGAGTTGTTATATAGAAAAAAACTCTGGATCCCAAATAGTCAAGTTAGAGAGTTATCTGGAGCAAGCAGTGATTCAGGATAATACTCAGGAGACAAAACAGATGACGTAGACTCTGTTAAAGTCAATGCAAAATCAAAATCTATGTATTCTCAAAATGCTGATCTATGTCTAGTCTCTAGGTTGATGCCTATTTAGTCACAACATTGAGATCTGTCAAGGGCCACTGGCAAATGCCTTTTGCATTCAATAAAAGAGAAAAGAAAGTCTCCACCTCTTTTGAATGATAACAGAGCTGCATACCCTTCTTTCATCTCCATGATATATGAGCAACATTCACGTGTCAAACAGATGTGGAGTATCCACCTGACATTTTCAATAATTTAGTGATGATTATGACAAAAGACATACACTATAAACCGAGAGAGTTTATTACTGAATTGAGAATCTTTAAGGACCAGGCCTCGCTAAAATGCCTAGTTTTCACTCGAAATTATGAAACACAACCCTCCTTAATGTAACTGCCAGTGAAGAAATTTTTCCAGAGTTTTTCTATCCAGTAATGCTGATAGACTTCACAAAAATGCAATCACCTCAGAAAAGCATTGTGGTAGCTGGCATACATAAGTGCTGCTGAAATCAACAGACAAAAATGGTTAAATGTAGAAAGCATAGCCTTTACTTTATAAAAGGAAAGCCTTGCTTGTGACTGCTGTTTTGTTTCTGCTGAGTCACACCACACACTTGCAACTTGCTGTTCTTTAAAGCACCAATATCTCCTTTTATCACATAAAATTAGAGATACAGAAATGATTGGTTTAGTTCTTCAGATTGATACGTGGAGGGCAACTGTTCCAATTTAAAAAATTTACCATAATTTAGTATTTCAAAAATAGTAATATTTGCCTTATTAATTTTCATGTCTCCTTCCAAAGATGTAAAGAACTCAGGAAATGCCTTAATTGCTCTTTCTGATAGACATTTGTTAAACTATTTACTTTGTTATTTCTGTAAGGTATGAATCAGAAATCTCAGCATACTCCCCTTATGCTATTCTACTCTACTAGAATATGCATAAAACTCTGCGACTTTTAACGTCCCAGCACTTAAGGTTTAATGTCTACTGCTGTATTCCGGAAGTGAGTAGTTTTTATAAATGCATAAAAAATAAATCAGCTCAATGTTTAATTTAAACTTTTAAACATAAAAATAAAGGGAAATTGTAATCAATTTTACGTGATTCACATAAATATTACAAATTATATATGTATGATCACATAAACATGACATACACACAGTTTTTTGTAGAGCTAGAGTTATATAACTTCGAAACATTGTGGTACTTCGTATAAATTTTCTTTGGTGTGTAATTTTTGTAGTTTATGGCAAGAAAACCAGGGGATGGGGCTGCCAAATTCAGTGAGTTAGATACTGCTGATTTTAGATATTTCTGATTATTACCCTCAAGATAAGAAGAGAACCTGTCTCAAATTTCTACATACATACTCAACATTACTCCCTGTGTAGGTTCACTGACTCCTTGGATGAGTACAGTTAAGCATGTATATGAATGTTTACAGGGACATAATGTTAATCGTTATTTTTGTCACTGCAAGACTACATAGTTTACAGCAGTTTGCCCCACCCATCTTGATATTATTCATGTTGTGGAACTACTTTTGGCAGATCACCAGAGAAGTAGAGCTCAAACCAATAAGCAGCTGAGGTAATCACTTCTGGTGCCCTGGTCACAGAAAAGCCTCCTAGACAAGACTGTGGTGCTACTGTCAAGAAGGAAAACCCATGGTCTCACTTCCATCTAGGGTCCTCACCAGATTCTTGGTGCACGAGAACTCCTTATTTCTCTTGCGTCTTAATCTCATAGTTTGTTCCTACTAATTTCATAGGAACTAATAAACAATTTTATACCAGCGGGAATTTAAGAGCATAGAAATTTCAGAAGCATGTGTTGGCAAAATGTATAACACATGAAATAAAAGATATCTTGGCTAAGAAAAGTTAGAAGAAGGCTTATTACTGTTGGAGTGCTATCAAGTAATTTTCTGACCTCTGTGTGCTTTCCCCCTACAATAACATCACTTCTGTTCCCTAAGTGACATTACTTTGTCTCACAGATATTCTAGAGCCATTCTGCCGAATGGCATGTGCAGCCATTGAAAAATCCTTGCAATGAATTAAATGAAAAACTAACCAGAAAAGCAGTACATATTACAAGCATAATAGCTGGCTTGAAAGTGTATCCTGGGGTTTCAGATGATGTCATAATCTGCTACAGCAAATTTAATAGTATTGTTGCCTGGAAGCTAAGCCATTATACTATGTTTAATTTCACTAAGATGTAAATTACATGGTTCAGTGTCGTACAGTACTGGCTACTGCCATTGTAGATTCTTGTTCTTGCAGCTGTCAGGAATTCTAATGTTTATGGGGATTTTGTTTAGCTGGAAGTCTTAAGCTTTCATAGACTTTTTAAAAAACAATTATTTTATCCCTCCCTTATTTGCTGTTACTCCATCTCATCTCTGCACTCATCTCTTCTCCAGCAATATTAACAGAATAATAGGCTGACTCTTTGAAGTATATCAATAAATATTCAGTCCTTGAAGAAAAGGGCAATATGACTTGAGAGTGACTTCTTGCCTGTTATCACATTTGGTTTTAGTGAGCCTTTAAGCCAAAACGAAAATGCTCTTCTTATAGAAAAATAGCCGGCTGGGGTGCTTATATTCCATCTTTTATGGTAACTGCCAGCATGAAATTTGAGGAGACATTCTGTATTACCACATTTCTTCTACCAGAAAAATATAGATAAAATTTGCCCCCAATAAGTACATCAACACTTCTGTTATCATCTGAAATTTCCAGCTGAATTGCATAGGAAAATTGCCTAATTGACCATGCATAAAACATAGTAAATGTATCTTTAAAGTAGTAGACCGTATTGCCTGTCATTAAAATCTAATACAGTAATTGACTGTTAGTAACTAGTCATGAGCTTTAATATCAATGATTTCTTGACAACGTATTACAAGTACTGTGATACACAGCAACGAAAATGCTATGGGGAGCTTATTGTTTTTCCTTTCAAATGTCAGTTAGTTAAAATATATCTTACTCTTGCACATCTGCATATTTTTCTCTCTGTACTTGTCTGTGGGTGGATCTTTTGCCTATCTACACTGCTTGCCAATTCCATGCTTCTGACAACATAATTGATTCTAGGCAGGCTTATGCATATATGGGAAATCGGTGGAGACTTTAGATTAGCTTTTAATGGCAAGTATTGCTAATAAAGAGATGATTCACAATAGAGGTATGCTTGACATGACATAAAATAAATCAACAATAACTGGTGTCAATTGTAAACCACACGCAATTAAAAATAATTTTATCTTTATCTTGAAAACTTAAAAGCAAAGACGAATGTTCCAGTGACTCAAATTTACAGAAATGTGTTAATGTTTGCTGCTGTCAGTTGGCTTTGTTCATGTAGCAAAGCCATTGCCTACATTTTGATTCTGGCTGTATTTATTTGCCTATTGTAGTTGTTGTGATCTACTGGCACAAATTCCCATCTTTATAGCACAGCTACAGTATAGCAGCCATTCAATGGCTGTGTGAGAGAAGGCATGCTTCTGTCAGTGCTCTGTAATGTTTCTTTGATTAACAGTAATCTAAAAGCAGAAATAAAAGTGCTGTATATCAGAAAAATATTCTAAAACCAGCCATAGCATCTGTTTGAAATTGTCTGAATTTGTCTTTGAAATTCTCTATACAGGAACCTGAAATCACATAATGGAAGATTTCAGCTTGGTTTTTGTCGCATATTTGAACAAAGAGAGAGATTGGTGCTGTGTTTTGGGACCAGTGTTAAGGGAATTTTTAAGCTATTTGCTTCTAGTAGTACAAAAACTAAAGGTCTTCTGACCTTAACTGAGGCTTCTCCAACAAAACTGTAACCAACCGTAACCAAAACTTTCCTCTCACCTTCACTTCTGTCATTTGTGAGTTTCAATCAGCCTACAGAGAAGAGAGTCCCAAATGCCATCCTACCCTACGTTTCAATTCCGTCTCTGTGAAGTAGCCTATATGTGCTTACTCAAGCTATAGAAAAGTTGTGCGGAAACAGTAGCCTGGAACGTTTTTGCCATTTTGTCTGCAGAGAAGCTACAGAAGGGAGCACAAGCCACTTTTAAATGAGACTGAATGTACATACACAGTCACTAATGGAGAAAGCAGTAACCAATTAAGAAATTATTTTAACTGTAAGATTCTCCATGAGAGATACCAATTGGAAAAGCACAATGGTCAAATGCTTAGCCCAGTAACTCAGCTACACAACAGTGATCTCCACCAGGGTAGGTGGAGGCACGAGCTTCAGGATTCAGTGCATTATAAATATAGCTTCTGTACTCCTCCCTTGATAAGGGAGGGGAAAGGTGGGAACTAATATCTATATGGCAAATGGTTATCTACACCTCTTATAATGCAATTGACCTTAATATTGTAGTAACATCAAGAGACTACAGTTTGCTTTAGAGTGCTTTGACTCAAATTAAGTGAGAAAAGTACTAGTCCCTGAAACACAGAGAACTGAGAAACTTGCTATGTTAGAGGAATTGTTCCTACATTGCAAATGGATGGCAAATACTACTTTAAAATCTTTCTACTCTCCCTGTCCCTCTGGACCTTTCATTTGGAAGAAAAAACTTATAAATTATGAAGAAATGTTCTGCAGTCATGCAAGTAGTAGATTTTCCTTTCTCTTACTGCAGAGGGCTTTTATACATGGTTTTATATGTAAATGAGGTGTCTTTGATATTCAGTTTATCAGAATTGTGGGAGAGGTGATGACTTAGTGCTTCATGCTCAGAGAATACGCTATTCTAAAAATAAAATAGCAGTGGAAAGCAAGGAAGTGTCAGGCTAGCTGGAATCAGACAAAAATCTCCAAATATCCTGTTTTGCGTTTTTTTTTCTGTCCTACAAAAGCATTTGCTAAATCAGACCTTTTAAAGAAAAAAAAAAAAAAGTTATGTACAGTGCAGGTAATATATTGTTTAGTTCCCATTTAAAAAAAAAAAAAAAAAAAAAAGATTATGAATGACTGATGCTTCTGTTACATGTAACAAAAAAAATATTGGAACTTGAAAAATTCCTTGAAAGGCAGATCACTTATTGTGAAATACTCAGTTGCAATAAGTTTTTTCTTTTTTAAGAATAAATTTACAAAAAAATATCATTACACAGCAAGCATATATCTTTCCACTTCACTGATAATTGTACAATACTTTTCTCAATACTCATCTGTATTCTGTCTTCTGAAATCTGATCACACAAATTTTAAAGGAATAAAAAGTGAGCAACTATGACAGCATAAACCAGCAACCCACATCCATGTGCTGCAACCTTCTGCTCTGAAATGAGAATCATGTGGACTATGTCTAAATTCCAAATCCTTCTGGTTTCTATTTCTCTGAGTTGCATGGTTGACATGCAAAGTCCACAAAAAAATGGTATGATATTTAACCCTACATTATTCTCCAGCTCAAAGCTGAATCAATGGATTTTGTCTGGGAGATTTTCCCTTGTTTTTCACTGAAGGCAAGATCTCCAAACTGTAACCTGATCCTGTATCAATATTACATTCCTACATGTTGAAATATACTTAAACTCTTGACCTCAACATTATCATTAAATAGTAGATGATAATGGTAAACCACTATGGATTAAATGAGTTGTTTACCTCACAGTTCCATATTTCAGTGGCGCATGCAGAAATGCTGTTAGGCTTTTTGCTTTCAATAAAGTTATATTTAGCTACCATTAATATATATATATGGAACTGTGGGCTTAACTTTTCCTTTAGTTTTTTATTCCTAAAATGCCTCCTTTCACATTCAAGATACTTTGCCTAGCTGGAGTGTTAGAGACTATGCTCAAATTTGTTATTATTTGGAAAATGAAATTCAAAGTGACTTCTTTATGAAAAGGATTTAAAAAAACCCCAACCTTTGCAAGCATAAGCCCAATCACAAGCCCTATGTTTTGTGTTTGCATTGCTAATTTATCCCCATCTTATTGAAAATTCCGGAATTTTGCACATTCTTTTTAGGCTATTTCAGTATCAAATTGCATTCTGTCAATGTCTCATTTGAGCCTAATGTTTTATTCAATATCACATGTATAGCACTATATAAATGTAATGATTCTAAAAGATGAGTGAAGCTAAAGCTCTTTAGAAATTTATTACGGATGTTATTTTATCTTTATTTCATAGCTTTCATAATACAAATTAGTAGACTAATTCTATTTTTACTCAGGCCAGTTTGCTTGCTTTTTTTTTAAGACAACTTTTACTTCTAGAGAAGTTTTATGAAAGTATGCTAAATCAGTCAGAAAAATGTCTAACTTTGTTACTGCAGAAGAGCATCCCCCAAAAAAGTTGTTCTTCGTATCAAAAATATTCGTAACTTTTCCACAAGAAATGATTAAAGAACTACAAAATTAACAGGGCTTTTATATTAAGTCTACTCTTGGCCCAAGGAAATTAAGAAAATTAAGAGTTGCCAAAATATCATTTATTTTTCTTTTGTAGTTGATGTAAATTGAGAGAATAAAAGTGTTAAAGAAGATTTTAATGATGCTTATAGAAAATTAAATAATTTATGCTGTGTGCTAAAACATTTCACGTTTCCTTCATTTTTTCTTATTTGTCAAAAATAGCAAAGAATGAAATTATATGTTAGAAACAGATCTGATTTCTTCTCTGTTTCTTGTACAAATTCTTCCCATTTTTTTTCTCTTCATTATGGTGTGATTTGTCTACTAAATGACAAAAAAGTCTGTTATTGGACATGCTTTTGATCTCAGTTGTTATTACTTCTTAGTTTATGTAGAGAACACCACAAATGCGCTACTCAGACAAAACTATACTCTGTCCAGCACAATACTTTTTCTCCAGTAGTGACAATAGAAGATGCTTCCATCCATTCATAGAATTATAGAACCACAGAATCATAGAATGTTCTGGGTTGGAAGATGATCTCTGAAGATCATCTAGTCCACCCCCCCTGCCATAGGCAGGGATATCTTTCATTAGACCAGGTTGCTCAAAGCCCCATCCAACCTGGCCTTGAACACTTCCAGGGATGGGGCATCCACAACTTCTCTGGGCAACCTGTTCCAGTGTCTCACTGCCCTCATTATAAAAAAATTTCTTCCTTACATGCAATCTAAACCTACCCTCTTTCAGTTTGAAACTGTTACCCCTTGTGTTGTCACTACAGCCCTTGGTAAAAAGCCTCTCTCTGTCTTTCTTATAAGACCCTTTTATATATTGAAAAGTCACAGTAAGATTTCTCCGGAGCCTTCTCTTCTCCAGGCTGAATAACCCCAGCTCTAACAGCCTGTCTTCATAGGATAGGTGTAGCCCTCTGACCATTTTTGTGGCCCACCTCTGGACCTACTCTGAACTAGGTGCAGCAATTTGCACTTGGCCTGTTGAACTTCACAAAGTTCTCATTGCAACTTTTTGGATGCGTCCTTCCAACCAGTTCCTTATCCATCTAACAGCCCATCTGTCAAACTCATGTCTCTTTAATGTAGTGGCCAGAATGTTGTATGGGGCCGTGCCAAAGACCTTACAGGAGTCTGGGTAGCTGACATCAGTTGCTCTTCCCTTGTCCACTGATGCAGTTGCTCCATCGTAGAAAGCCAACAGAGCAGTCAGGCGTGATTTACCTTTTGTGAAGCCATGTTGGCTGTCTCTAATCACCTCCTTATCTTCCATATGTTTTGACACGTCTTCCGAGAGGATCTGCACCATGATCTTATTGGGCATGGAGGTGAGACTGACTGGTCAGTAGTTCCCAGGGTCCTCCTTTTTACCCTTTTTAAAAATGGATGTGATATTTCCTTTTTTCCAGTCACTGGGGACTTCAATTGACTGCCACTGCTTTTCAAATATGATGGAAAGCAGCTTAGCAATTTTATTTGCTAGTTCCCTTAGGAGCCTGAGATGCATCTCATCCTGGGATGCATCTCATCCTGGGATGCATTGCTTGCATACTTCCCCAGCATCTACACTCACAGGATTAGGGATGTTAGAGGACATGTCCCTGCCTATTCTCTTTAGCATACGTTTACCAATTTGCCTTAAATTTGTCTCATCCCTTTGTGAACCTGCTGATGCTGTTTACCTCAATAATCTTCTGTGGCAACAAATTCCTGAAGTTCTTTACTGGTTTTATAAAAAAGTAAATCATCCATTTAAAATTAATCTCTTCCTCTTTCAAACTGATATCTGCCTCCTCTTGCCCCCTGATTCTAGTATTTAGTAAATAACAGTGGTGTCTTTACCTTATGCTTCACCCTCTTGGCTCAATCGCACTCAGTCTCTGCCTCCACTTCTTCAATGGAAGAGCTGCATCCTTTTTAGTCTGCCGTCACTAAGCTCTATTCTCTCTCTTGTTTTAATGCTCTGTACCTTTCTTAACTCCACTTTACCTTCATGGAGATGCAGAAAAGACAGCTGCGTAAAGTATTCACAATAAGAGCATACCAAGATTTTATATAACATCAAAATGACACCCTCTATCCTTTTCTTGATACGTCTTCTGATTGTGATGAGCATTTTCTTGGCTTTTGTGAATGCCACTATGCAGTAAATTATTGATTTCAGAGAGCTGTCAATGATAATTCCAAGATATCCCTACTGAGTTACAACTGCCATTTCAAATTCAGCATCCTGTAAGTACAGTTTTGATTATTTCTTCCCTAGAAACTTTACATGTATCTACATTGAAGTCTATCACCCTTTTGCTTTCTCACTCAATGCTGTGAGGTCCTTGAGGACTTTCTCACCAGCAATATGGCATTTAGCTACCCAAGAGAGCTTAGTTCTAATGACCTCCAAAAACTTACAGGTCACTGAAAGACATTGAGCAGAACTGTTCCCACTACAAACACTCAGGGAAAGCCACATGGTACTTTTCTCCATCCTGAGCAGTGACCACTAAACCCTCCCCTTTGCATCTTATCCCTTAAGTGCTTTCAGTCTATAAAAAGGAGATTTCCTTCAATCTTGCAACAATTCAGTTTCTCTAAAAACATTTGGCTGATGACAAAAAATCAAGTTTTAAAAATCCAAGCATGCTATAATCATTGTGCTGCCTGTATCCACATGTTGGTTAACAACTTTCCAGAGCTCCAGCAAGTCAGTGTGGCAGCCTTTCCCTTTTTAGAAATTGTGCTGACTCTTTACCAGCAGACTGCATTTACCCATGCACTCAGTGACCTTTTTATTTACTGTAGACCCTTTGAAGGGCTGAAGTCAGAGTCATTTGTCTCTAGTTCCCAGAGTGCTCTCTAGAGCTCTTCTGGAAGATGCAAGTGACATCAACCATGTAGCATCCTCTGTCAGCGTGGCTTTTGCCACATGTAGGTTGCACACCTTAAGCAGGAACTTGACAATTTCATGTTTGAGATCCTTCTGATTTCTTAAGTGAATGCCATCTGATCCCAGCATCCAACTCCCCTATTTGGTCTAATCCATCTATAATTTTCCCCTTAAAGAGTGGGGCAAATATATAAATCTTTCCAAAGTTTTCAGAAGTAAAGACTAGTAGAAAGAACTCCCTGAACTTCTTTTCTATTATATTATCATTCTCGAGTACCCCTTTTACACAGTTTTCATCAAGTAGTGCTACTGATTCCCTAGATGACCACCTTCTCTTATGTATTTAATAACTTTTTGCTATCACCTTAAGCATTATTTTAACAGCATTACGCTGTTTGTGGGTTAGTAGTATAAATCTACCACCACATTTTCATTTAAGGAGCCTAGGTCCCACTGAACTAAAAAAAAAAAAAAAGTGAGTTGCACAATAGAAAGACTCTGACTGATGTTTGGGTGAGATCAATGAAGTACTAAGAGTCTTGAGCAATTACCATATTATAATTAAAAGAATAATATGCATTGATCGATAGTTATACTACTCAGTTGAGAAAAGGTGAGGCATAAGGAATTGCAAACTTTTCACACAGCCAAATATTGCACTGATTTTAGGAAGGAGTACTAAATTAACATTTTTATTTTGACATACTAAGACGTGGTTTCATTTCCTGAATAAATGTTGTTCTTATAAGATTTTTTATTCATTTGCAATCATTTCAGAATTTTGGGTAGAACACTGCATAGAATAATCCCTTTCAAGCTCTTTCTACAGCATTTTCTGGCATAGTTCACGCTTATCAAGGCCCTGTAAATCATGAAAAACAACGGAACTAAATCAGAAAACTAAAAATTGAGGAAAGAGGGGTGTGACAAGGAATGACAGCACATTTATAAAATAAATTAAAACAAAAAACCCCACAAGAGAAAGAAAAGGATATTTTAGAAGTACCTAAGCCTAAAAAAGACATAGACTTTACTTTTGCTTTATTGCACCGCAATCAACATCATTAATGTATACTGCTGTGACCCTACGTGGTGCTAAATATTGCTAAAATACTATGATCATGATATGAGTATGTGGAATATTTTTTGAGATCTTCATTTTGCATGATTTGTACTTAAAGAATGATTGTTTACCAACTAAAAAAGCAGAGGAGAGGAGAGGAGAGGAGAGGAGAGGAGAGGAGAAAGGAGAAAGGAGAAAGGAGAAAGGAGAAAGGAGAAAGGAGAAAGGAGAATCCAAAAATGAGTATATCAGCATAGTTTTATGCAGGCTTGACATACATCTATCATCGGCCTGTATCCCTGTAGCTGATAAATCTGCTACAGATTGCAGACATTTTAGGACAGGGTCTTTTGCCTTTCCTTTACTCTGCATCATGTTTTGAAAAAATAGCAGATAATAACTGGAATCTTAATATTAAGAATTTCAGATTTCTAAATGAGCGGGGTATTCCTAGACATGACAGCATCCTATCTGCATATTTCAGATCTGTGTTGTCTATGTCATGCTATGGAAATAGAGTTCAGAAATAGTCACCTGCATGCAGGTCAGGATTTTCAAAAACAGGAACTAAACATGCATTTGAGGGCTCAGCATCTATAAAAAGATTCTAAATATGTGAATTACTGAAACCTCTGTGATATCTGTATAGCCACAGGCTTTTTATGAAGGTTTTCTTTTTATCGAATAATAGTAGGCTTTAGTAGCCCTCCTTTGTTATAAACTATTTTATCATTTTCCATAATAGGAGAATAACAGTCTCAAATTCTGTCTCTTTTGTACCTCTTGCCTTGCGCAGTGCTCTGCACACACAGCAACAGAACAGCATAAAACATTCAATACTATGCTGTGAAACAAGGTCATTAAGCACCTGAGCCAAAAGCTGTTGTAGTAGAATAGAAAATTCCCATTTACTTCAACGGGATTTGGGTCAAGTGAAGTCAGTTAGTATGTACAATAAAAAGACTAGGTACTTCAAAATTTGAGTAATACAAACCTTGCTTAACTGTGTAGTCTTTATATGAGACCATTTGACTAGATAATGATCTTGTATTTCTCAGATGTTTATATCTAGATTACCAGCAATCTTTTATGTAGCTGTTCTCCTGAAAATAAAATTGTTTCTATTTTGAGAATAATAGGATGTTTTCTATCAACATATAAACAAGTATACTCTTATATTGTACAAATTTCCATTTCTCTTCAGCCTGTATTTGCTCTTGTAGTAGCCACTTGAGTCAACGATCATTATTTGTGTTAGTAATACTAATATACAGATACATACGCTTTTTAAATCTATTATTTCATGTAAGGGGCTGGATTTCTTTGACTGTCCTGAGGCCTTGCAAAACGCAGAACAAATATTATCCAAAAGTTTGTATTTAAAAAAGAAGGGTACGGAGAAAGAAGAGAGGAAAAACATAGCTGCATTTTTTAAAGAATTCTATGTTCCTTCCATCCCATTAATTCCTTAAATTATTTTTCCATTCATTTTTCCCATGACACATTCATCACTTTCAAAAAGCCAGAGTCCAAATGAACCAGATGTGCTGAACGTGCAAATAACTGAAAAATGGGTTTCCCTGGTAACCAGATGAAAGCCTTCAGAACAGCTCCACCTCCTGCTCAGCTTGCCTTTCCCTTTTAGCAGTTCAGTAATAGCCAATCAAGATACTTATACCCAGATTGTCCCCTCCACTTACACAAGCAGGGGGTAACCACTTCAGGCAGGATTCAGAAAGGAGAGACTTCCATTTCAGTGTTTTTCACTGTTTTATTCTCTGTAAATCTGTAACTCTTCTGGAATGGATTGGGTAGGCTGGGCATTTTTGCAGATGGTATCAGACAACAGCTGCCTTTCACATTGTCCCTTGGCAATCCCATGGTTAACTGGGTAGAATATCTACTAGAAGGCCACTCCAATTAGCACTCATTTATCTGGAATCCCTTCCCCGGAACTTTACGTTGCTGTTGCAGAGCGTTTTGAAATTCAGATGGGAACTAAATGACTACCCAGAAAACTCACCTGCCATAATCTGCTAGCTCTTTTCCCACATATTTTGTACTGTTCTGCAGATGCCGGAGGTGTAGCAATGAAGGCAAGCCTCCTTTCCCCTTGACTGCATCCTACCTTTTCCCATGGTTCTCATCAGTTCATGTGATTGAGTTGCCTTGGTCCCTGCCAAACACTTAAAATTTCTAGTACGGTACCTCTGGTACAATTAAATTGCTGGAACACTTCAGCATAGCTTTGGCCCTTTGTGCTCCTTCACGTATGTGAAAGGAATAATACAGCCCCAGCGGATATTCAACATTAAGTGGCTCGGTAATCGAGATCCCTTTCCCTTAATATAATGATCTTTTCTGACCTCGCAAATCTTTCTTTCTACAGACCAAGAGTACTGCAGAGTAGGTAGAGAAATGTTGCTGTAACAATAAAGTTCTGTAGAAATTTTCATCACATTGTGAAGCAATCATGACTTACCCTGAGAATGAGGAGAGGAGACCCTTTGATGCATTGCTCCTGTTTTCATTCCTCATCTGCTCAGGGAGAGGTGGAATAAATCACAGTGCTTCCACCCAGACTAGAATAAATTTCCGAAGGGATTGCTGAGTGAAGTACACTTATTAAAAATTGTCAACTGAAACGAACGCAGGACAACAAACAACAGAAGTATCTTGCCCTGTTAATGAGATGCTGCTATCTGGATTAGCATGTATTTGCTGTATTTCTAATTAGTTTTCATTGTATTAACATGCTAATGTTAATATGATACATTACTTTCAGTCATGCAGGCATAAAGCCAATTTTTAGGAAACTGGACTTCTAGAGAACAAAAGTAGGGAATCAATGAATAAGTAATTTACAAAACTACTCAGCCTAACTCTACACCAGAGAGACAGAGTTTATAATCCCCCTTTTTTTTTCAGTATGCCACTATAATTAAACAATGTACATATGATTAGCATTAGCAGTGATCTCCTCTGGAAGCTGGCACCTAGTTTTTATTCTGATCTTCTTCCCAGTAGAAGCAAATATTATACCTGACTTTGTTTCAGTAGAGTTGCGTCCTTTGAATAATAACACGACACAGAGTATCTGATACGGCATAGTATGAATGAAACATGGAGACTCCACTCCTCCCTTTCCTTAAAAAAAAAAAATAAACAACTGCAAAAAAAAGTCATTTCTGAGGAGTAAGTTCTGGTTCATCAGAATGTAGAGCACCTCGTTTAGTCAACAGCAGTAGTATTGCTTGGACTTAGGGAACATTCTTATTGATTCATGAATATTCCGAGGGGATAGATTAATCTTTTGTGAACCATACAGCTCTGATGAAACTGCTGTTTAACATGCTAAAGTGCCAAATTCATCTTCTCCTTGTACAAAAGAACTTCCTATAATAAAGACTCTTTATAATAGCAATAAGGCATCTCTGAGGGGAATGTTTATCATGAAGTGTTTGCACTTCAAAATACTAGACATTTTGTCTTGTATTACACAACTCCCTAAGGATATGAGTGTATGACAATATCCAGTATCTTGCCTTCAGCTTTATAGCTTAATTATTAGTTGGGACATTCTGCCTATACATTTGTCTAAGATTAGATAAGCAATGCATTTATTAAACTTCATAATCTGTGACATGACCTTTATGGTGTTTCTCATCTTCTGTCAGCATACGCAAAAATCAGGCAGATGGCCCACCACACATACTAAGGTAGTTAGGCGGGTAGATAAATACGTGGGTAGACAGATTTCAGTACAGGTAGAGAAGCTGAATTGCAGCTATCGGAACTTCTACAAAGAAATCTGTGCCTCATATGAGAGAATAAACCCAGATCTCTTCTCGATAGCCCGGCGCTCTGAGGACTAGACAACCTCATTAAGGTGCCCACGGTGCTCAGCCAATACAGTGTCCTGGTACACAGCAGATCTGATCCTTCATGTCCCCAATGTTCTACCAGGTTCAAGTGATCTATTCCCTGGCTGAATGTTACTGATATGAAACATCACCTTTACTCTGGTCCTGTGGCCTGAATGCAGCAACTCTGTAATGACAGCTGTGCTTTTGCAAACAGGAACTTTGTTCCACGGGTTAAAGAGATCTGTGGGACTCCAGGGCTGCTAGCTGCAGAGCACTTGCATATAACTTATTAAATACAGTTGAATAGTGAGTAGCCTGTTAATGTCATGACCTCTACAATCTGATACCATTTCCTGTACATTGATGATGGCCATACTGCTATTCATCTGCATAGTTTTATTAGTGAAATATCCATGAAGGATGCAGACATAAATTTGAATATTGCTCTGTGAAATGAATTGTGTACGCAGACTAAAAATAAAATCCTACAAATGTTTCTGGGTTTGTAGGTGGAAAAATATCTACCTGCTCTTTTAATTTTCATACTTTGAGAACAAGGCTTCCTTCTTTCCTTCCTACCTTCCTTCCTTCCTTCCTTCCTTCCTTCCTTCCTTCCTTTCTTTCTCTCTCTCTTTCTTTCTTTCTTTCTTTTTAACTTCAACAATTTCATCATGGTTTATGTTAGAAATTAAGAGTTTTGGTCTCTTATCTACTTGCCTGTGGCTGCACAGCCTCAAATTGTGAATTCTATAAATATTTAATGTGATGTTTACATAAAATATTAAGGAAATAGAGAGCAAATGTCTATAAATGTCACTAGCAAGAAAAAGACTGATTATATTTAAAAAAAAAATTAAAATGCTGAGTATTAGCAAAAAAGCAGAAGTTCTATGTGAAATATGTGTATTACAGAAAAATTAACTTGCTTCCTATTTAACAATACTGATAGCACTGTGTATCTACGGAATTTTCCAGCACAAGAGTTGAAACAACTGTTTCTGTATTTCAGTTTATAAGCAGGCCCAATCTTTACACGCTCTGCAGATGTTGACACAGTTTTACGGGGGCAGGAGGGGAGCATTTATGGGTCACAGTCACCTACATAGTCTGTCTCCTCCTCGTCTTGTACCCATTCATCCAACCTTCTTCCACAAAGAAAAAAAGAAACCCTAGTATAAATTATTTTACTTCTGAAACAGAACAGAGGCTTTACAGCACTCTCATACAGTACAAAATATAAAAGTTATGCAAAGAATGTTTCAAGATCTGATTCAGTTTTGTGTTTTCATAGCTGGTAGGAAGAGAAAAGGAGAACTTTAATCGTGTTCACCACACCTTTAATGAGGGAACCAAGTCTAGACTGGGAGGACAGATTGAAAATAAGTTATAGCTACTGCATAATCTCAAAATCTGTGTCTGCAATTCCCAATGGAAATGGTGTCCTTAATACGTTGAAGTAGGTAACAGAAAAATGCACATCTTCAAAAAATACAAGAGGGAAGATTTAGGGAACTGTAAGTCAGCCTCACCTCAATCCACTGGAAGATCATGGAGCAAGTCCTCTGGGATTTGTTCAGCTTTAAGAAGAGAAGGCTCCGTCAGGCGAGGCTTTATTACTGTCTAACTACCTAATGAGGGGATTTAGAGAAGATGGAGACAAACTCTTCTCAGAGACGTGCAAAGAGAAGAGAAGAGACAGCAGGCAGGCTGGAATATAGGAAGTCTTAGTAAGATTTTTATTTTTAACAAACACTACTCAAACACTTGAACAGGTTAATCAAATATTGGATTTTGTGGGATTTTGTGACACTTCCATCTCAATTTCTCAAAACTTGACTTAACAAGCAACCTGAGCACCCTGCTCAGTTCCTGCACATTCTTCTATTCTTCAGCAGAGGTCCCTTCCCGTGTCATTCATTGTATGCTTCTGTAATTCTATGATTTCCATAGGATATTGGAAAGTTCAAGCCTGGAAGGTTATCTGTATCTTTCTTGTCTAGGATGCACTGTAAAGCTTCTGAGACATGATCTATGAGATTTTTTTTTTTCTTTAAAAAGGAGACTATGTTTGCCTTGTTAGAAATATTAAACCTATTGAAAAAATAGAGCTAGTCTAATAATAAATACTATTTCTTATACTAACCGTAATAATGAGAACAAAGTGATTTGAGAACATGGCAAAAACACCTAGCTAGCACTAATGTTCTCGGGTTTCCCTTGCTAAATGTCTTATAAATTGCTGAAAAAAAGAATGAAAAAATGTTGAAGAGTTAGTGGGATAGGATGGAATTGCAAGCAGCTGTACTGAGAAAGGTAATGCAATGAAGTGCTTTCCACATTTATCACTGCTGTGTTCCCAGCCTCCCACACCAAGTCACTTTGGCTCAATAGTTTACTATATTGCTAGAGACTTTATTGATCATATTTCACACTGTACTAACTTAGCACTCAATGTCTTGTCCTACTTTTACATGTTGTCTTACTGGATAGATTCATAACTGCTAAAGGTCACATTGCAAAACAGTGCAGAGGCACTCATGATCTCTGCAAGACTAACTTCCCAGAGAGGCAGTCTCTGGCACTGTTGGATGACTTACTGGTGGTTTGGAGCAGCTTCTCTCACCACTCACTGCTCATTACTGCCCTGTCAGCCCAGCACCATGCATGTTATAAGGCTATATCTGCAGGAGAAGAGAATTTTGATGATACAAAACCGGGAGGACTGACTGATACACCAGAAGGCTGTGTTGCCATTCAAAGGGACCTGGACAGGCTGGAGTGTTGGGCAGAGAGGAACCTATTGAAGTTCAACGCGGGCAAGTGCAGGGTCCTGCACCTAGGGACGAATAACCCCAGGCACTGGTACAGGTTGGGGGTTGACCTCCTGGAAAGTAGCTCTGAGGAGAAGGACCTGGGAGTCCTGGTGGATGACAAATTCGCCATGAGCCAGCAATGTGCCCTTGCGGCCAGGAAGGCCAACGGCATCCTGGGGTGCATCAAGAAGAGTGTGGCCAGCAGGTCGAGGGAGGTTATCCTCCCCCTCTACTCTGCCCTAGTGAGGCCCCATCTGGAGTACTGCGTCCAGTTCTGGGCTCCCCAGTTGAAGAAAGACGAGGAACTACTGGAGAGAGTCCAGCGGAGGGCTACAAAGATGATTAAGGGACTGAAGCATCTCTCCTGTGGGGAAAGGCTGAGGGAGCTGGGGCTGTTCAGCCTGAGGAAGAGAAGACTGAGAGGGGACCTCATCAACGCTTATAAATATCTCAAGGGCGGGTGTCAAGAGGATGGGGCCAGACTCTTCTCAGTGGTGCCCAGCAACAGGACAAGGGGCAATGGGCACAAATTGGAACACAGGAAGTTCCGTCTAAACATGAGGAAAAAATTCTTCACTGTGAGGGTGACAGAGCCCTGGGACAGGCTGTCCAGGGAGGGTGTGGAGTCTCCTTCTCTGGAGATATTCAAAACCCGCCTGGACGCAGTCCTGTGCAGCCTGCTCTAGGTGACCCTGCTCTGGCAGGGGGGTTGGACTAGATGATCTCCAGAGGTCCCTTCCAACCCGTACCATTCTGTGATTCTGTGTAATAAGGAGGTGAGAGCAGCCCCATGGAGAAGGACTTGGGGAGTACTGGTGGATGAAAAGCTGGACATGAGCCAGCAATGTGCACTCGCAGCCCAGAAAGCCAACCATATCCTGGGCTGCATCAAAAGAAGCGTGGCCAGCAGGTCAAGGGAGGTGATTCTGCCCCTCTACTCTGTGCTGGTGAGACCCCACCTGGAGTGCTGCATCCAGCTCTGGAGCCCTCAGCACAGGAAAGACATGGATCTGTCAGAGTCGGTCCAGAGGGGAGCTACAAAAATGATCAGAGGGCTGGAGCACCTCTCCTATGAAGTCAGGCTGAGAGAGTTGGGGTTGTTCAGCCTGGAGAAGAGAAGGCTCCAGAGATATCTTATTGTGGCCTTTCAATACTTAAAGGGGGCCTATAAGAAAGATGGGGGGAAACTTTTTAGCAGGGCCTGATGTGATAGGACAAGGGGTAATAGTTTTAAACTAAAGGAGGGGAGATTTAGACTAGACCTAAGGAAGTTATTTTTTACAATGAGGGTGGTGAAGCACTGGAACAGGTTGCCCAGAGAGGTGGTAGATGCCCCATCCCTGGAAACATTCAAGGTCAGGCTGGATGGGGCTCTGAGCAACCTGATCTAGTTGAAGATGTCCCTGGTCATTGCAGGGGGGTTGGACAGTTTGGTCCTGAACCAGCCCCCTTCACAGACAAACTATCTACAGTGCTCCACAGCATTTCCGCAGCTACCTACTTTTGCCATCTTATACATCAACCCTTAACTTCTTTGGAGAGCAGTTTCCAAGACTGATAGAAACAACAGAAGTCTTCAATATTATATATAGTCAGAAGCCAAGTTAAATCTAGATTTTTTTTGAGAACTAAGTCTAAGTTCATAATGATGTCCCATTAATGGAAACGACATTAAAAGAAAAAAACAAAAAAACAAAAAAACCAACAACAAAAAACCCCAAACTTCTGGAAAACCTCAAACAGTCTTTTATCAAATGGGTGTTACCCTTATCTGAAAAGGCTGTTTGAAACCTCAAAAGATATTTCTTTATTAGGCTGATAAAGAGACTGACTTAAAGAAATAATTTCTCCAGGTTTTTCTTTAACTGGTTAAATGAGAATCTTTTAGAAGAAAGAATGATTCAATCCAATCAGTGTAGGAGTAATCAGATTTGTAAACTGACAGTGAGTATTTTTAGAATATTGAAAAAAGGAGAGCAAAAAGAGAAGGAAGGCTAGTCTTTGAAATAAGGTGTAACTTATCTTGGTTAGAGAGTTTATTTTAAGGTAAAGAATTTTACTGCAGAAAACTTGGAATATTTAGGAATGAGAAAATAATTTCTTTCTGCCTGATGGATGATTTCAATGTAGAGCTCATCAATTTCATTACTGAAAAATATATATGATGAATATTGAAAACATTTCTTACTTCTGAGAGTGTAAGATTCTGAATTTCTTGACACAAACGTGAATTAGAACTATTTCCAGAGAGTTCAGTGCATCACGTATTCAGCCAGAGATAGTCACATAGAGATGCTGCTTGTAAATGAATGGATTGTCACTGGTTTATGCAATATGACTTTCTGGCCCATGAAAATCATAACACTACAAAACTTAAGCATTGGGGAAAAGGCATTTGAAGAAGAATTAAGCTTAATGTTTATAGAATGCATTCAGATTGAAGAGTCAAGACAACCCTTGTTTTTTTCATCAGATTGTGTCTATCTTCACAGTAAGCATCATACACTGTTTTCAGATATGGCATGTGTAGCTTCTATGCTTTTGCCACTGTTTTAATAGTTTGTATAGTACATAAATATCCTTTAAACACCTAGATAACTACTTTCCTTGACATCGAGATTTCTTCATGACTTCCAACCAATTAGAACTTCAGAAATTGTTCTGAGTGTCATATACTTATCTACATCTACATGACTAAATAATTGAGCATGCGTTTCTGAAGCAGTAGGAAAAAAACCAAAAGATTCCACATAACAAAGGAGGACAACATAGGGGATTGTTTTAATGATTTGTTATGAATATTTTCCTTGCTACTAATGCAATCAGATCCAGACCACATACATTTCAAAATGAAGTTACAAAATGTGTCCCTTAGGATCTAATTCTTTTATTTTAGGCAGCTTTAATAAGTTATGCAGAATATTATGACACCATCTTCTTTAACAGACAGCAACCTTTCCCTGAAATTGCTTTAACAATCATAAGAAAAAACTGTTCCATTGTGATTCCTTCCAAGCCACTGTACTAGAACAAATTCAGCCCATTCTAATGGGGTGACATCAGGCAGCAGTGAAAATGCAATTTGTTGTGAAATTTGTTTTTGCATTTTGCTGTTAGAAGCCCAGTGTTCAGCTCTTTCGCAGCTCTCTGTTGGACCTTATCAAAGAACACGCTAGCTGGAGGGCATCAGCAGCACTGATCACTCAAAGGGAAACAGAACAGCTGTGTTCCTGACAGCTGGAGCAAGCATGACGTCCATCAGCAAATAACGGGGATATCTAAAACTGTTCTCCTTAGCAGGGTGCCCCCAAATCCTGTTATGTTGTAAATGAGAGTTCTCAGCAACTGCCAATTCCAACCATTATTTTTCCAGTAGATGATAAACATTTCTTTTTACATCTGTGTATTAGTTTGTCATGCTGTCATTCATCATCCATAAAGTAGCTTTAGGTAAGAATTATAAGAGGATAAACTGTTTCAGAGAACCTTGAGCCCTAGGAATCCTCCTATGTAGATGCACTGCAAAAGCTCACACTGCAAACATACACAGAAATTCCATACAAGAAATACATTTTCCGTTCATACTTTTAAGCCTAAAAGGAGCTGCCAATAAGGTGAATGTTCTCTTTCTGAATCTTCTCTGCATCATTCTTTTTCTATCCTGATACTGGTATCTACACTCCAAGAATTTTATCTTCATTGTCATCAATTCACAGAGATCAAGATACATCTGAGTTTTATGTTCTGGTGTCCAGAATACATTAACGCAGCACTGCTTATCCTACAGAGTTACCCATATCATAGAATCTTCTTGTGGACTGCTCACTAGATGCTCCCTGCAGAGAGACAAAATGAAGTTAAAAAAAAAAAAAAAAGGAGCAATGTATGTTTGATGTTCTGGATTCTGATCAGTGTCGCTGTCACACTTCCCATTTGCTTCTTTTGAGTTGTAATTAGAATTCGTTTTAATGGCCTTTCATAGCGTCTGTTCCTTATGTGAAAGTGGCTTGTTGGTTAGTTGACCTGTTGTTCTATTAAAGCAGATATGATTGGTCAAATAAAAGAAACTGATAGCTTATTTAGCATTACTTCTGTCTCTAGTTTTTGCATATTTCAGGTCTAAAACATCTGTAACTCAGTCCTTAAGGCATTAGCATTATCTGAAGTGAATTACACCATTGCAGATGTAGCTTCAACAAGATTAGTTCAAACTGTGAAGTTCAAAACAGCTTTAGAACATGACCTTATAGTCAAAAAACTACAAGTATATTGGCCACTGTCTTATTCTTTCAGACCGCATGTTGCTTGGGAATAAACAGATACATTTGGTATATTAAGTTTTAAACTGGACTGTGTATCTCTATATGAACATGAGTAGCAAAGACAGATCTCACAAGTTGCCTTCAGACTCGTAGCCTTCCAGTATGCACTTCACATGTTCATGCTTTCCATGGTTTAGACTCCCTGTTGTAAGTCTCCAGTGGAGAGATGTACATAGTTCTTAAGAGACTGTCCCCTCAAAAGAAAAAAAAATCTTAAATTATAACTATGTCATGCCAATTTCTCAACAACCACATAATCCTATGTATAGTTTGTGTGACTGTATCTTTGCAAAAAACAAAATACTGAAATTCTGTGATTAAAATTTTGCCCAGAGAAAATAAAATAACAATGCATTAATTAATATGCCTCTTCCTTCAATTACTAAATTTGCACTTGCAATCGAGGCATTAAAGAAGCGACAGGTAAACCATTAGTACTGAAAAATCTAAGGAATGCAAAAAAATTTTGAATCAAAGTCTGTTATTCTGCAAATACCTTAGTCTAATGTGTTTATGTACTGGAGAGATAATGAGAAAGTTCATGGGAACATCGTCCAGGCTGCTGACTTGCTGCACAGAGCAGTGAATTGAAGTCTAAGTATCATCTATACTAACCTATCTGAATTTTTAATTTTTATAAAGTTGCATGTTTGTTATTCAAAGTAAAAATTATGGTGCCTGCAGGTGAAATCTACACATCAATTCTTCACCATATAGACATTATTTATGCGGGTGTCATGTATACGTGTTAAGAATAATCTCTTTTGCTTATGTAAAGACAGACTGTGGCCTTTCCCAACATCTTACCCGACTGGGCAGGAGCAGTTCCCCTGGTCTCCCAGTGGGCTGCCACCCACTGACAGCAGCTTGATTTGAGGCTCTTGCACAGTCTTTTTTTAACATAAAAAATGTGTGCGGAAAAAGGGAATCAAAAGTATATAGGACTTTACAGTGCCCAGGTGAAGACTGTTTTTCCCACTTCCAAGAGATACATCACGCTGTCTTGTACAGATGCCTCCCAAATAATTGTCTAAATTGCCTCCTGAAGCAGTGCTGCACTGTGCTGGCCCTAGCTCAGGGCTATGACTAAATGCAGTAATCTAGCTTTTACAGCTGCAGTACGACAGACAGTGAGGCAAGATGCCTTAATTAACTGTGTTTACTTATGTACAAGACATGAAAACAAAAATTGATTGAAACTCATTTGAAAACAACAAGACTTCTTCCTACCTGCTGTTTGTCAGCTAAAAGAGGTTTTCAGTGGAATTCGAGATTTCTTTTCCTTTTAAATAAGTGATTTATAATCTCAGTAGTTCTAATTTACTGTAAGCAAAACATCAGATTAGTAATGTGTTTAATATGAGTTATTAAATTCCCATTAGACTAAATTACCACCCTTAGAGATATAGAAAACTGCTCCAAATTAATTTATGTCTTTCAATAACTATGTATTTCACCTATTTCTAAAAACATCGGTAATATTAAGGTTTGTGCTACAGCAGTTTACTTGGTCTTTACACTAAAACCAAGACTCTTAGGTCAGATTATATGCCCTATTTTCTTGGGCGAATCTCTACTTCAAAAGAAAATAATAAAATAAAATGCTCTTTTAAGAGTCCTTTCCATGCAGGAATACAATGCAATTCATTTTGAAGGTTCTTTGGCTGAGGTCTAGTATGAAATAACGTTTACACTTCACCCATACGTGAATAGACCTTACTGGGCCAGGTGACAGTCTAGCATCCTCCAGGAATGTTTTTCTAATGATGTCCTCATTATTTCTCAATTGCAGCTTGCCTAGAAAAGAAGCACTGTTTCCAGCCATTTTTAAAAGCCTTTTTCCAAATCCTTGACACTGTGAAGAATATATACACCTTTTTTTCCTGCTGCCCGTTCTAAATCTCAGATGAGTGAGCTGAAAAGCTTATTGTAGTAAATATTGCCATTTCTTGAACTTGAACAGATTTGACTCCCTTTAACTGGGTTATGAAGCTACCTCCCTTGAAGTTCTTCTTAGAAACAAGAACGTGTGGGATGATGACAGAATGTTTCTTTCTTTGAAGTGAGAGGTCTGAAACCTGGGGTACGACTTCACAGAGCAATAGCTGTTCTACAGTAACTGCTCTCCAATCTTTTAAAATGTAGGGACACACCACATACTAGAGATGAATATTCACAGGGAACATTAAAACACAGAGTTGCTACACTGCAGCTAATGTGAGGAATTGTAAATTGACTTACTGCTGGCTATATATGCACTTGTATATGTATGTGTATGCGTGTGCTGAAAATTATATGCCATTAGCTCACTAGAACGCTATTTAGACAAGTCATTGTCAACTGAGCATTTCTTGATTTATGGTAGACTGTGTTTCTTAAAGAGATATTGCTGTAAATTGCTGGTGACATCTATTGAAGCCTATTTTTGCATTTAAACCACACAAACGTTAAAATCCTTAAATGCAATGTGTGATATAGCTTTTCCAGTACCTTACATTTTTTTATATATCTTTATATACCTTTGTTACATCTAAAGCAAAAAACATAAGTTAAAAATTTGCTTCTATTTGTCATTTAGCAACATCATGTTATCAATGAAGATCTTACAAGTATTATATTGTTTGTTTAAAGGAAGAAGTAAAGATTAGACATTTGTTTAGTTCTGTTTTATTCTTATTCCTCAACAAGTGCTGAAATGTATTTAAGATGTCTTGGTGGACAAGAGAAAGACTAGCAGTAAAACATAACCCTTTGTAGTCTGAATAATCCTATAGAATGTAGTGCCAAAGTGTCTTAACTGTCTAATTGCATTGGTTGACTTGAAGAACCTAAGGAATACAACAGTATTAATCTCTTAAATGGTACTGTTTTTCTATAGATTATCACCATCATTTTGTAGAACACTAATTAAATTTGAAGGCCTTCTTAAGAAGAGCTCTGCTGAAGATAAATCATAAGCCAAAACAAGTGAAGAAAAAAAGGCACTGCAAATCTGCCAGTTACCTAATGCCCTTAGTCTCTGTCCTCTACTTATCAGTGTACTAATCCTCAGCATATAGTTTGTTCCATTTTCATGTTTCTAAATGTATGTATATGTCATAATTAATATGTTCTGTGAGTTGCACTTGCTGACTTAAGAAACATTTACTTAAATGTTTTGCTGAATCAGGATCTTTGTGTAGCTTAGGTAGTAAAGGACACATATCTCCAAGGCAATTTTTCTCTTAACTTGCCTTATGGTTTTGTACATGACAAGTCAGCCTGCCACCCTCCCATCTGTGTTCCCCTTTCTGCACTCAGAACACATACTTTTGCTTCTTCTTACATAATTTTTAATGGATATACAACGCTGCTGATACTGCTCTTTTATCCCGGTATAATCAAGAAACTCTTAGTTAACAAATGGATTTTATTTCTGGGTCCACCCTAAGGCATTTCAAAATAAAAACAATTTTAAACACAGCCACCATGCTCTTTATAAACTTATTCCTATTTCCTGTCTCTCTTGGCCACATTTGGTCTTTGCGATTTGCCTATTTTCTGCAACAGGCAGAAAGGTTCTTTCTTTTGTTTCCCGCTATATGCATGGCAGAGTGATGGGAAGGCATATTTCCTCACAGCAATAATCCTTTAATGCTGTCAGTGGTCTTTCCAGGATAAACTGTTTCAATAAGATCATCTTCTGTTCATTATGCATTTTCCCTCCCTTTCTTGAATGAACTGCTGCTATTTCTAAAAATTTTAACTTTCCAAATATCTGACATCAGTTTGCGTATGGTGTAAGAACTAGGATACATGGCACTCCATATTGAAAAATAGGGTGCTATTGAACTATAGCACTTTTTAATCACTGTATAATCTGTTTAGCTACCATGTATGAATGAGATAAATTGAGGGTTGAACTTCTTCCAGTCTGCAAAACCATAACAATTTATCTCTTGCAGAGATACAAGCACTAAAAATGAAAGATGAACAGATATACAAATCTCGATTCTCCATGTGTGTAGTACGTGCCCAAGGCCGCCTGCAGGAATTTGCATCCCACTGGAGAACGGAGTGGGAGGGTGAAGAGACCCCTCCTCTATTCTGAGTGTCACCATTTCACAAAAGACTTCTTCACACAGTACTTTATGAAATGGTAACAACACAGAAGCAGACCATGAACTTGGAAGTATCATCGGTGTTGTTTCAGGAAATGCTGCTTTCAGTATGTTTTTTCTGACACAGCCACAATAAGCATAGGACACCCATATGTACCCTATGTTTATTATTATTATTATTTGTTTTCTATTTAGCACTGGCAGCCACAATCAAAAACTAACAAACACATTTAGATATATGAATATATTCACTTAGATTTAAACTGATTTAAAGCCTGAACAAAACAAGATTTAAGCATTTAGGTCTAAATCTATTTCTTAAAAAAAAACGTGTTCAATCTTCTCATGCAGTATGTATCTTTCACATTGCAACAGCCTCTGTGAGATTGTTGATAGGCCTGATTTTCTCCTTAGCCAATAAGTAGGCAACCAATTATAAGCAGCTACCACAAAATACAGCAGACTCAGGAAGAATTAGCTTGAGAATTAGACGTTAGAACAAAAGGCTGAGAGATATTATAGAGAAGACTTGTAGTTAGGCATTAAATCAGCTGGAGTACTGCCTATCTGGGAAGTCACTGAGAGGCATCAAACTCTGTTTGGATTGTGTGAGAGAACTATACCTAGCCACAGATACTGGATTTCATTCTTGGGTTTGGGTATCTGAAATTTGCCAACAGAAAGGACAGTGTTACAGTATTTATGTTCCCTCCCAGATTTAACTCCTAAGATATTTGAACATTTTGTCTGCTAAGGTGCTTGACTTCTATGCTTTGATTGTGCCTAACATGGCAGCATGTGTCGTGGTTTAGCCCCAGCCGACAGCTAAATACCACGTGGCCACTCGCTCGCTCCTCCCCCCACAGTGGGATGGGAGGGAGAATCGGGAAAAAGAAAGGCAAAACTTGTGGGTTGGGATAAAAACAGTTTAACAGGACAGCAAAGGAAGAGAAAACAAGCAAAAAAACCTAAAACAATAACAATAATAGAACATACTAAGTGCATGTTTCACAGTACAAATTGGTCACCGCCCAGAACCTGATGCCCAGCTCGCTCCTGAGCTGCAATCCCTCCCCCCGGCACTGTCCCCCATTTATATACTGAGCATGATGTCATACGGTATCAAATATCCCTTTGGCCAGTTTGGGTCAGCTATCCTGGCTGTGTCCCCTCAGGGCTTCTTGTGAAAATTAACTCTATCCCAGCTGGAACAAGGACAGCATGTTGAAAATCGCATTAGATATTTATCTGCTTGTTTAGGTACCTAAATACCTTTTGTAAATGTGACCTCAGGAACTGTACAACTGTTAGGCTGTGGCTGTCTGATAATACTACTCCCAAATGATGTGAAAGAGAGGATATATTAATACCAATCCTAGGAATTCCTTCAGGAATGCTAAAAGCCTTGAGTCAGGTTATTAAATGCATGTACAGTAGCTGCTCGCTGCTCATGGCTCTCATTTGGGAAAAGCTTTTGTCATTATCTTTGTCACCCAGCAGCTGGGACCTCACAGCCTTGAAATTTCCTCAGATTTGGAAAAAACAGTCAACCATGTTGTACCTTAAAAGACTGAATACTAGCATTGTGCATGCTTAATCAGATTTTATACACAGCTGGGCTCTGCAATACAGCCTGACTGAGGAAAGTATGCATTCTGTCACTTCCTATTGATAAGGAGATAAATAGAAACAGGACAAATCCACTAGATATCCGTGCTCAAGCATTAGGCTAAAGAAAAAATAAATCCCTGAAGCATTAAATTCCCAGATTTTTTCTATTGATAATACAATCTCAACTAGAAAGCTCATAAGCAAATATTGCTGTTTTCAGTTAGATGATTATTGGACATGTTCTCCTGGAAAAAAACACATCTTTGAGGCTGTAAAAGTATTCTCCTGTTTTAACTGTTGAAGTTTCAACTTCAGTTAAAGAAATTTGACCAGTTGTCATAGCGTGATCTCTTCAGATCTTAGTATAATTCAGGCTAAAGGAGATTCAGAAGGTCTCTAGTCCAACCCCTTGCTCAGAGAATTGCCAGTTCTGGACTCAGATCAGGCTGCTCAGGGCTTCACCTGGTTGGGACATGAAACGTCCCAAAGCCAGAGACAGCCCAACCTCCTTAGGCCCCTGCCCTATTACTTTGGCAAAAGGCTTCTCCTTATCTCCAGCCTTAGCCCCTCATGTTCCAGCTTGTGTCACTGCCTCTCACCCTCTGCCATGCACCACTGTGAAGAGCCTGGCTGCATCTCTTCCATCCCCTCCTGTCAATACTGGGGATGCTGTTGGGTGCCTACAAAGCCATCTCTTCTCCCAGTGGAACCAGCCCTGGCACTATAGCCTCTCCTCACAGGGCAAGGGCTTCAGCCCATTCTTGGTGGCTTCTGCTGATTTCATTCCAGTTTATCTATATGTTTCTTGTATCGGAAGCCCAAAACTGGACACCATATCTAGATGTAACATAGCAAGCGCTGAATAAAGGGTGATCCCTCGATGCTGTATCCCAGCACACACCGCCTCAGGTGATGCTGGCCCTGCTGGCTGTGGAACAGCTCACTCCTGCTCAGCTTGCTGCCCAGCAAGGCCCAGGCCCATCTCCACAGAACTGCTCCCCAACCCCACCAGCCCCAGAGTGCCATTGCTGCAGGGTTCTGGTTTTAGGGCTCAGTCTCTGTCTCAGCTGAATTTCACAGAGTCACTTCCGGCCCCTTCCTTCCACCTATCCAGGTCCCCAGAAGGCAGCCTGGCCCTCAAGCGTGTCAACTGGTCCCCCCTTGGTGTCATCAGCAAATTTAACGAGTGTGCTCTCCATCCTCTCCTCCAGGTCACTGATAGAGTTGTTGAACAGGACAAGCCCTAGGATAGACCTTGCACTACACCACTTGTTACCAGCCTCCAGGCAGAGTACAATTCAGTTAACCATGGCCCTCTGAGCCCAGCCATCCAACTGGTTGTTTACCAGTTGTCCTCACATCCAGGCACCAAAGTGAATGCAACTCCACTCTGTAGTTTCTGCATTTGTTCCTTTTGAACTTCATAGGAAAAGCACGTAACGTTTGCCTTTCTGCAGTGGTTGGAGATCTCCCCCAATCTTGACTTTTCAGAGATGACAGAGAATGGCCTTGCCAATGGTATAATCTCAGTTGCAGCTCAACAGACCAAACAGAATTGTCAAATTGTCTCAAGTACTCCCCAACTCAACCTCATCCACTGCTGGCCATTCTCCTCCTTGAACACTTCTAATTAAGCATAGAGGCTTAGGAGACCTCACTGGTGAAGACTGAGCAAAAGATGGAAAGAAGGCACAGAGTACCTCAGCCTTGTCTGCGTCTCTTGCACTAAATCACCTGCCCCAGTCAGCATTTCCCTGTTCAGTCCTTCACTGCTAAAGTAGAAGCTTTTGTTGCCCTTGACATTCCTGTGTCATTTCTGAACCTGATTGGACTTTGATTTTCCTAGCACCAATCCTGCATTCCAGTGTAGTGTTTCTAAACTCCTTTCTAGCCTGTCCCTGCTTATACATCCTGCATGCTGTCTTTTTCCATTGGAGCTCTGTCATGAGTTCCCTGCTCAGCCAATCTAGCTTCCAGCATGTCTGCTTGTCTCCCTGTGTATGTACCATGGTGGACTGTTCTCACACTTGGAGATGCTGTCCTTAAAGGCCTGCCAGCTTTCCTAACCAACTTTGCCTTTCAGTGCTCTCTACCATGGATGCTCATCTACCAAAACTCTGAGTAAGCCAAAATCTGCTCATCTGAAGCCCTGCACTCTTCTACTCTCTTTCCTCACTCCGCTCAAGGTCTTGAACTCTCTGGTTATATGATCACTTTGGCCAAGATACCATTCATTGTCACACCTCCAGCCTGTTCTTCCCTGTGAGGGAATAGCAGATCCAACTACTCATCACCCCTGCTTAACACATCCATTGTCTGTTCGCAAGGTTATGCCCAATACCCTCCAGAAATCTTGACTGCTTGTGTCCTGTTATTTGCACTTTGAGCAGATGTCAGGTAGGGTAAAGCCCCCATGAGAACAAGAGTTTGTGAAAGAGTTATTTCAAGAAGGTTTTGTCCACTTTGTCACCCTGATGAGTGGTCTGTAGCACACTCCTGCCACAGTGTCACACTTAGTGGCCTGTCCTCCAGCCCTGACTCACAAGCTCTCAGCCAGCCTGCTGTCTGTCCGATAGATGAGCTGCACACATCTGACCTGCCCCTTCACATCACCGGTAGCTCCCGCCTTTGTCTTCACTGCCTGTCTTTCCTGAAGAGCTTGTATCCATTGCTCACTCTGGCTGTGCAAGCTGACCCATCACATCTGCCATTGCAACTTTGCCATTATTTTCTGGCTGCACATGCAGCTCTAGCACCTCCTGCTTTGTTTCCCAGGCTGAGAGCATTTGTGTATGTGCACTTGAGGCAGATGTCCCTTTGCCCTGTTTCATTGCTCCTGAGGTTTCCCTTGTCTTTCAATCATCCTGCACTCTTCACCATCCAGCTCATCTGTTCGTTTCTCATTTGACTTTGGGTCATAAATTCCCTCCTTTGTCTCACCAGTTTAAATCTCTCCTCACCACATTGGCCAGTCTTTTGGTAAAGGTGCTTTTGTCCCATTTCAGCAGGTGGATCCCATCTCCCCTCTGCAGTCCTTGATCCTCAGAATAGGTCCCATGGACATACCCTGGGGCACATCCACACTGTTGCTTAGCATGGGCCTGCTGTGCCCAGAGCTCAGCAGCCCCTTCTTCATGCCTAGCGGCACAAACTCAACTCTGCTTGTGACACCAGACCTTACCATTGGGTTCCTTTCTTGGCAGAAGCTGGCTGCAGACTAAACCTCAAACACACTTTTTTTGGTAGTAGTAGGCAGATGTTGTCAGAAATGAGTGCTAGAGCTTGCCCAGAGCAAAAGCCACCTGTGGTGACCCTTTCCAGGCAGCCACGAGCAGCCCAATGTGCCTAGAGGAGTTCCTAGGATACCCCAGAAGCAGAACACAGAGACTGCTGCACAAACACTTCTCTCTGCTTCCTGTACTCCTTGGATGTTACTTTTAAGTAATGCTGAACCACTGTTAATGCTACCATATTGCTCCTAGGTTCTGGGGCTTGAAGTACATGGCAGATGAAAAGAAAACCAGAGCATCCAGAGTATCTGTTACTACTCTGTGAAAAATTTTATGTGACCTCCTTATAAAAATGAAAAAAGAAGATGTAATTCCATTGTGTGAAGCTTAGTGGAGTCAGTTGCACATTGCTGTACAGTCATGTGGTACAAAAACATTTGATTTTATTCCTTTTTAAATATCAGAAGCACAAATGGGCAAAGATCTCATCTCTTGCTGTTCATGCAGGGCAACTTTTGAAGCAGGACACACAGAATGAAGGAGTTGTGACTTTTTTTCCTGCCCATTGTGTTCCTGAGAGTAGACATGCAGGTAAAGGGAAAAAAAGCTCTTTTCTTGGGTCACATCTGAACTTGTTAAGAGAGATGTAGAGGAATGAACTTTCATTTGAGACAAGTGCAGTAGAACTTGGATAGAGAGAACTTGGATAGAGAGCTGTAAAGCTCCCAAAGAGTAACTGTGGGATTAGTCAGAGCACTAGGGGAACCCAAGTTGGAAAGTATTTGTTTTGTTCTCTTTGTGTTTAAATACAGACCACAAGGCTAGGGCTCACCCCTGTAATGTGATTTTGAGTTAGGTAAAAAAACCCTCCTATCCACAGAGTATCTTCTTCTCCCTGATTTTAATCCTCTTTCCTTGGTGGACAATTGATGCAATTGAACACAGCACAGACACAATGTGAAGCCAGCAAGGCCTGAAAGTATTCAGGACACTGAAAAGGAAGTGTTCAACTTCCATTTTGAAAACACCTTTCACTGTAACAGAGGAAAAAAGTACTTGAACTTCTGTCGCCTGTGCTTGCTAGCATTCCTTGGGTGTACTGTCATCCTAGATGATCCTTATCTAATGAAGGTCTTGATCCAGATCTGTCTGTTTGGTCCATGTTTTTTTTTCACCCTGAAATCTAACTGAGTACAGTGTGTACAGAGGGTATCTTTCAGTGAGAAAGTGCACCACTTTACTTAGCTTCCCTTGCTGTATTATGGCTGGTTATATTCTATACGTATGTTTGAGAAATGTGCCCAAAGGCAGAATTAAAACATTTCTGACCGTGGGGGTAGGAAGCCTTAATGTTTTATGAATGGAGTGATAATACAATGTCTTAATATTCCTGAAATTAAATTCGGTTGAAAAACCCTTTAGTGCCGGAGTCTTCTGGAATAATTACAATAATGACTTCCCTATTCAATTAACCTCTTTTAAAGTATTATATTAGTGATTGTGGGTCATCTTAATAGGGATGAAATTGTCACACACAGAGCAGAGTAAAAACATGAAGTCACAGTGGCACAAGTTGCCAATTCAATCAGAAAATCACCATTAAAAGTACTTCAAAGTCCCTGTGCCAGGAAAGAAAGTCTCCATTAGCATAATTATGCATTTTGTTTCAAGAAGTGAAACTTGCAGACTAATAATGATGGATATAAGGTAGGGACTGGTGATGTTTCAGAGATTTGTGGAATTTAAGTAAAACATCAAGTAGCCAATTCTACAGTTGCTCTGCTGACTGTTTCACACAAATATGCACAACTGTTGGTGATCACAACCAGATGCTGGCTAGAAATTTTTGAAATTCAGCATCTGCTCTTGCATAACACTTTTCATTGGCACAGCCCTCTCTGGAACAGTTGTACATTAACTTTGAAAAATATTTAGCATTAGTCATACTTACATACAGTCTTTTTAAAAATTAAATGCCACATTTCTGTAATTATGGTTAATTATTATTAAAATTCACTGATATGCTAAATAGTTCTTGTACTTGTCACTCTCTGAAAAGCTTTTTTGGTTTAGGAAAGGACTTTTCATTTTTTCTGAGGACTGTCCTTATAGCACTCTAGAGTCAGTGTCAGTGAATGAAAACTGTCAGCTGTAAAAACTGACACAAATCTGACTACAAAAAGGTTGCTATTTCTTATTTTAGGTAACTTTGTCAGGCTCTATAAGGAGAAGTAGATGTTGTATAAGTACTTAATAAATATGTTACCCTTTTGCTATGGGATTGTTATTATTCACCCTAATACTACTGCTCATGTCAGGACTAATTTTTGTGTTATCCAGAAAGTGACTTCTTTGCAAGTCTGGTCAGTCCAGCTGTCTAGCTTCAGTAAGCAAAAGAATTTAGGCTCTGTATTTCATTATTTCTTGTTATAGGAATGAATCATATTTGCAAAAAAGACAAGTGTCCTCAGACTCATTGTGATACAGATTAATGAGTCACTAGCTTCTTATTCTAATCCCTGTTGCCCAATGTGGTTTTTCTATGTAGGTTGTGGTCTTCTCTTAGCTCAAGCAAAAGGAAACAAATAGATTTTTTTTTCCCCCCAGCTTCTGTCAAGTGTAAATTGTACTTTCTCCTGACAGATCCCTGAAGTCAAATGCTGCCTATGTGGATTTGAATAGGAAAATCCTAGATGCAGTGGGAGTAGGGCAGAGTTTGGGTGGTACGAGCCCGCAGAGGAGCCCTCCTGCAGCTGCCTGGGGCAACACCGGTGGAAGAGGGAGGTGAAGGGATGTGAGTGCCAGGCAGGCAGGGCAGGGAGTGGGTCATCCACTATGGAAGTGCTCTGCCTAATGCTCCTTGGAGAAAGACAGCACTGCTGATACAGTACCCTTACTGCTACACCAGTGATAAAGGCAGAGGATTTCTTCTTTGGAAAACTCTTATGTAAGTCCTATCCACAGGGATCAAGAGTTTGGTCTTTTGTAAGACTACTTTTTGGGGGATTTCCAGTTTTCCATTGAAAGCATGTTTTTATTTCTGACTTGCATGTTGGGAAAAAGTGAATCCTCTTGTCTTTCAATTGCTGATTTATAAACGCTTTCAGAAGAAAAAATACAAAGCCCCCTTTGCATTTATTATCTCCGTCTGTCTGTTCCTAGTTGTCTTAAAATATGACAAGCAGGGGCATCAGGTCATCTTGAGTCCCGAGGGAAGATCATTGAAATATTGACAAGATATTAATATTTCACAAACCTTTAAACTCCTGATCAGACTCTAGTTCCAAACTTTCCTACTTAATAAAAGGGAAGTTTGAATGTTAATTAATTGGTAATGAAAACGGGATGCCCAATTAATCCTTTACTGTCTATCCTTTGTACTTGTTCTTCCCTGCCTCCTATCAGACTCTGTGCATGCACTACTACACCAGCCCTGCTTAGAGAGCTGCAAAACATACCTGGGATATTTATTTTCTTTTTGAATCTAGACTTCAACAGACATCATCTTCATATGTTGCCTTTCATTGTGGGTGTTATTTTTTGGGAATATCTCATCTGACCTTGATGAGAATACTGTACATGAGTGTTATCCATTACTGGAAAAAAAATCCACATTTAATAGACTCTTTGGTTTTTCACTTACAATAATTTGAAGTAGGACAAAGGTAAAGCAATATTTGTGGCTACAAATTATTATTTATTTACATCTCACTAAAGTTTTCTCCCTTGCATGCTGTGGTTGGGTCATACGCCTTTAAGTATGCAGGCGAAACACATGAATTGAAAATTCTGTTGACAGGTAAATGTGAATCATCTTTTTTCATTCAAAGGAAAATAATCAAGCTCTTTTCAAATAATATAAAATGTAAAATGATTGCCTTTTGGGGAGGAGGCAGGCTTATCAGCATCTCTTCTATAGAAAATGATTTCCATTTTGTAGCTGGAGGAACATATGCTGCAGCTTATCTTGTCACTTGACTGCAGTTTCTGATATTTATTAACAGTTGATTTCCTGTAGATGTTGTTCTTTCCTGTTTCTCTTCTCCCATCTCGCCAATCAATTATTTTTCTGAAAACTACATCTGCCCTTCTTTTTCATTCTCATTTCCTTAAAGAAGATTATTTTATTACTGATTTTCAAGAAACATTTGTAATGAGCGGCACAGCCCTGGTTCCATATATGATTTATAACAGTCTGTATTTGAGGCTCCACTTCCTCCCCCACCCAGCCTTCCTCTGGTCATTTTTATCAAAGCTCACGAGACTAAAATTCTGTAGTCGCAGTAAAATACAGAAATGATGACTTATGTCTTCAAGAGAAAGTTTAGTATTCATTAGAGATTTATGAGGAATAGAGGCAGGTCTGGCTGTAAGATACACAATTGTATACAGCATCTTCAAGAAGTCTATTACAAAACTAGAGGCCAGGTGCACATTAGCTTGATGTCCTAGCAACATGAATGCCCTACATCTATTATTGGAAAATCAAGAGTCCTGTAAGCTATGGCTTCACAGCTAGGCTTTCAATGATTATAAAAAATCATCTTTCCCCCTTCTTGCTTCAGATGTATCTGCTTACAATTTTCATAGTCTCATATCTTTCACTACTCTGCTTTAGCCTTTGATGTATGTTGGGTTTGCATTGTTCTTTTTTTCTCTGACTCATCTTGGAGGAATTGGAAAGTGTAGTTCATAATGTACCTCAATTTTTAATTAGTATAATAAGACATATTAGAAAAGGTATCTTCTTTGATCACAAATTGATAAAGCATAGCAGAACCTTGGCCAGCTACTTAAAATGTCATTGTCCACCCAGAAAAGACAAAAGCTGTATTATAAAACATTTTGTTCCTGGAGGTAGCACTAGATCTCAGATCATTTGCTGCCATGAGAACTAATTACATTAAATATTCTTGATTTCCTGTTTTACTGTATTGCTTACTTCTTCAAGCTGATATTCTAAAATTCCTGCTATGTAGTTGCCTAAGATATTGTTCTTTTCAAAATCCTGCTTATACTAGTTTATCTGTGAAACAAGTCTGTGAGAAAAGTGAGTGACCCACAAAAGAAAAATATTTGTTCAGTTCTTGTAAGGTTATAAAAAGCCATTACTCACTTGTAAATTATACCTATATTGTCACAAAAACGTGTAACAACAGGTAGAAAAAATGCGACTTTGCTGCTATTCATGTAGGAACAAACAGTTATGAGAAATCGTCTATTGGGAAGAAAAAAAAAAAAATAATCCTGACATTGCTATTTGGAAAACTAAAACCAAAGCTTGGACTTTTCTGAACTGTCTTGAGTCCTGGAAACAGAAATATTCCAGTTGAGCAAAGATGGAAGAACCCTGTGACAATAAATGCTCGCAGACTAGGAGAGAGACCATGAGGAGACCTTTCCTTCTTCACTGTCAGAAACACAGGGGTGATGCAGGCAGTAGTACAGAGTCATGTTTCCAGCCTTTTAACCCTACTCATTGCAAGCATTGCACACACAGATTCACTTGTATGAATGTGCCTTCAGCCCTGGTACCTGCAGAAGTCTCCTACTGAAACCTTGATTTCCCTGTTAAAGAAAGACACATCTAGCTGAGCCTTCCAGATGGTTAAATAACAATTTGTACTAGATTCTCTGGCCTGCCTGAGCAGTGACAGGTGCAGAACTAGAGGGAAGGAAGGAGGTAAATGATGCAGCAGGCTGAATGGCTGTAGCGAGTGAGAAGCTTTGATCATATCAACATGGGAATTCTTGTTATTACAAAGATAAGAAACAGATGAAGTCATGTGTTTGTTTATAATCAGTTCAAATGCTTAAGTCTAATACAGCAAAAAACCCAGTATTTTGCAGTGCATCGTACTAATTGCTCACTAGTTACAACAGTAACCAGGCTGAAATGAACCGTGTGATGAATCATATCAATTAAACATGTAATAATTCAGCTCTTTGGTCTTATGAACCTGTAAAAATTCACAGTTCTCTAATTAAGATTTTGGTCTTAAATTATGTATCATACATATTTAGTAGTTTATAAATGTTTTCTTAAATAAATCATTTAATAGTTAACCTATTATTGCAACAGACTGTACATTGCCTTAATATAATTTGACTTTCTAAAATAGCTATCGCAAGAACTTTCAAAACAAATTAGCAATTGTGAGCGTCTTTTTGCCCTGAGATATTTTAAGGAGGATGTATATGAAAAATAAGGTAGTCTGTACAAGTCTAACCCAAGCTGTTGCTGTAATTTTCTAAAAATGTGACAGTTTCTAAAATGATTACACATTTAGTACTATCAACTTCCTTATATTTTCATATTTGTAAAATGTTTTTTAGTCTTTAGTGTATTTATCACCAGTTAGCAAATACTGGCATGCTTAGGAATCTGATCCCATTGTGTAGTATATTTAAACAAACTAGAGTGCTAGCTTATTAAAAGGTTACTAGTGCCTTAAGAAAATGGTGCAAAACTGGAGCACAAACTATGCAAACTTCAATGTAAAAAACCCTCACCTGTTCTAGACATGAGTTCTTATTGGAGACTCTCAAATGACTAATTTTCCTTTCAATCATTTCATGTATTTTATTTTTAATATCTCCTGAAGTGTTTGCTGATTTAGGGGTTAAAAAAAAATTCTGTCTTAACAGAAAACGTCGCAAAAAGGAATGAGTAACATTCCTGTTCCATGGAAATATTAGAGAAGAGATAGAAAAAGAAAATGTTTTTCAGTTGCACTAGCTGCAAAAAGAGTGGTGAAAAGAGGTTATCAAGACAAAAGTGTGTGAATATATGGGGTAAAAAGGCTAACATGACAATTTTTTATATGTTGCAAAGAAAAGTGTTTTATGAGCATTTTCTCTGTGAAGCAGAGCAGTTACTACACTTAATCATTTTAACATACTGCAACTAAAATGTATTGTATGAAGAATTAAGCATTAAAAATGTTTTTGTTTGTTATAAGTGACAAAAAATGTCAAATTAAGCTTCCTCAGGTTTTCATTCAGTCTTCATCATCTGACTCCTAAGAAAAGTAACACATCTTGTGGTTTAGATTTCTAATAAATCAAAATTTTAACATTTCATGGACTTTTTCTCACTAGATGCATGTAATTACTTAATTACTGTACATGGTATGAAGAACAATGAACTTTTTCTTTTGGCTGGTTATACACTGGAAAAATGTCTATGCTCTGTAGCATTTCAGTTTTCTCAAACCACAACTGTTGTGTTGACTCTTGGCAGAAAATGAAGAACTTCAATAATCTATCCCACAAAATGCTCTTCTCTCTTGTTTGTTTCATTCCATTACCCACATGTGGCCTAAGCCATTTATTGGCATGGGACTTCTTGGCAATGAGCATTTCCATGAATCTATCTTCCCTCCTCTCTGGTTTTAAGGATTTATGTTCCATTTTGTAAGATCATCAAAAATACATTTGTGCAAAGATTTCCTTTAAATAACCCCCTAGCAACAGGATGCCTTGGTCTTCTGCAGTACAACTAAACTATAGTCAAGTTTTAGAAAAGCCTTAGGAGATGTAGATTTAATCCCCCTTAGCTGAGGACTGTGTTAAACCCATTTCTTGACAAAGTGCTTGTGCCATTTCCCTCTTATGCAGAGCTGGGCATTATCAGCTGCTTCATAAGGGAAGAGAGAGACAAAAGATGTGCACAGGAAGACATTGTAAGCACATTAGCTAAGGAGGAAGTTTCTGGCTCTGAACATATGTCTCTAGTGTGTGCCTTTGTCTAGGGAAGAGGTGGTATTTTAAATCTAGCTTTCTCATCATTATCTTTTATATTCTTGCATATCCTCCATCCCACCCAATCCGTCTCAATTTGTTGAATGCCAGAAATTTTATTCTTTTAAGTGCTCTTCACTCTTCATTTAGGAAATAAAAGTACTTGGACTTATTTTCTTCTCTCTGATGTAAACATGTATTTCCTTACTGCAAATAAGAAATTAAAAATAGAGATAAACCAGCGTTGAACAGACATCTCACAGATTTAGGTAAACTGAAAGCAGTGAGAACTAAAGAGTTAAAGCTTTTCGGAGAAGCAGCAGATGCCTATAGATCTCAAGGTTGATTGAGTTTAGTTGCTGCTTTTATGAAATTTATTAGCCCTGGGCAGTAGTCTTAACTACATTCTTTATTTTAGTGCTTTTAGAACAACACCACTGTTGTTAATGAGTGAAATAAAGCAAGAAAAGAAATCACCATATAGATTAAAGGTATTTGCAAGTATTCTAAATTCTGTTAACCAACAATAACTGGATTATATAATGCATTAGTTGCATCTTTGCACCCTTACCTCAATAATAAATTGTCATGTGGTCCTGGCTGAACACTCTGTCCCTCCCTTCTCTCCATGAGCAAAGAGATGTACCTGCATGGCACAATTTGTGCTATTAAACCTCCTTTGTGCTCTATAGGTGTAAAATCTGTTTGTTTCCTCAGTTTGTCTAGCAAGCTGCAGGTATATATTAAACAGGGTTCAGTTTCCTAAAGTGGGCACCTAATGTCATTTCCAAAGCACTAAAATATGTGAACATTCACGCATGACTGGTAGATATGACATAATGACTACAGGGGACTGTCCCCCTTCTGAGTGTCAGCTGGAGGGTAGGGAAGACAGTCAAACAGACATCTATGTTTAGGCAAATGACTCCTGCCCATCTGTTTTTCTGTCATATAGAAACCCCGATTGCCCTGGTGGCCTGATATGATCCATGGGACTCCCAGCACTGGTTGCTGTAGTGCTTTGGGTATCCTGTGCTTGTAGCTCCCTTCTCCTAGCACATGAGACAGTGAATATAGGCAGATACAAAGATGTCATAATTCTAAAAATGATTAAGTCAGTCTCAGTCGGCACTATGTTAGACTGCATCCAAGTCTGCCTCCATAACTTCCGTTTCTTCAGAAATAGGAGAAAAATGCCCTTATACAATTTCCTAGCACTGTGGAGGACGGGGCAAAGAGGCGTAGCCCAAGAATGCAGCAAAACCTTTATCTTGATCTTAACCTTAACCTGTAAGATTGATGTTACAGATGGTGTCCAGTAATGTTGATTTCATTAAAAATAGCGTTGGTATTTTGCCTGCTGCTGTTTATTAAACCTTAGTACTAACTGTTAGCAATGATGGTGATTTAAATCTAAAATCGGATAATTTGCCTGCATTGAATTAGAATTTAGTTGTTGTTTATGTCTAAGATAGCTGGCTTCAGGGTTGAGTTCTTCAGTTTCTCTAAATTTCTGCAAATGAATAAATCCAAGATTGTAAATGTTTAGTATTTTGGAAAAAAATATCACTACAATTAATTTCCCATTTTGAGCTTTTTTACTGGATAGAATCATAGAATCATAGAATGGTTTGAGTTGGAAGCAACCTTAAAGATGACCTAGTTCTAACCCCCCTGCCATGGGCAGGGACATCTTCCATTAAATCAGGTTGCTCAAAGCCCCATCCAACCTGGCCTTGAACACTTCCAGGGAGGGGGCATCCATAACCTCTCTGGGCAACCTGTTCCAGTGTCTCATCACCCTCACAGTAAAGAATTTCTTCCTAATATCTAATCTAAATCTACTTTCTTTCAGTTTAAAACTGTTGCTCCTCATCCTGTTGCTATGCTCCCTGACAAAGAGTCCCTTCTCATCTTTCCTCTAGGCCCCCTTTAAGTAATAGAAGGCTGCTATAAGGTCTTCCCGGAGCCTTCTCTTCGCTAGCCTAAACAACCCCAACTCTCTCAGCCTGTCCTCACAGGGGAGGTGCTCTGGCTTCACTCCTACTCTAGTAAGTTTTTGTGGGTTTGAGGGATTTCCTTTGAATAAGAATTTTTCATGGCTTTTCTATCAATTTAAATCTCAGCAAAGCAACATTACTGGTTTGTGGAGACAACAGGAAAAGATAACAGTTCCCATGAACTTTATCAGGCCTGGATTAAGAACAAACAGATGACAAAAAATAAAGCTATTATCTACTCCTCCTATGATTTGTTTTTAATTGAGAAAAAAATTATGTCCAGCTATTTATCAAGTCAAATAAGAATAGACATACAAATTACCAGTAACAGACAAATGTCTCCCTGTTGAGGGAAAGAGAAACCTTTCTTCAAATCCTTTCTCTTATAAGTTATTAGAAAGGTATGGATATGAAATGGTGACTATCTCAATTACTTTACATTCTTATTAAATCAAAAAGCTGAACAACACATCAACTTTTCTCTCTCTTCTATGTTAATTTTGAGAATGTCTAATGCTCTTGAAAATTAGGCATTCACAAGATAGACAGGTGTTGTGCAAATTTCTTCAGGCAGCAGTGTCAATAATAAGACTCGAGTCATGACCTGCATTTCCTTTTCCAATTTTCATTTTAGTTTGAAATCACAAAACTGATTGTATTAATTCCTTAAAGTAGTTTCACCTAGTGAGTATTTTATTTCTCTTCTCCATCCTATTCCCCCATCATATACATTCAAAATTCAGCAGCTGTAGTATTGTTTCCAGGCTGTACAAGTCGGGAGACAAAAGGACTCTGTTTCTTGCTTCAGCAGCTGGAATTAGACTATCACCAGCTACATATTAATTATATCTCACATATTCTTTTTTATCAGATAATCATTCAAAAAGTTTTAGTTTCCCGATCACTCACTTAACCACAGCAGTGAAACTGTGGAGCTGTTTGTTGTCTTTCACAAGAGATTAAGCTTTGGCCTTCAGCCAGACAGTCTGAGCCAGCACTAATATAATTCACAACTGGAAGAAGACAATCAATTAATCAATACTATAATTTGGAACTGACCACAGCACTAACACTCATAGCTATTAGACTTACTGACTGACACCTTTTAGGATTAATGAGGTAGCAAAGGCAGACAAACTAAAGATTCATTTAAAGGCTTTTTTGTTCTCGGATCAAGCTACCCACTCTATTTTGTCATTTTTTAACTTAGATATGTCAGTGTGAAATACTAATGTAAATACAGAGTATTGAAAAGTGCAAATTACTTTATCACTGATGGATTAAGAGCCAACTCCTTCATAGATCTGCTTGTTGGTTTGAAGCAAGCTAATTCAATGTCAGACTCCATACTGCCTCATAACAAAATATAAAACTGCATTCCAAAGAAAGATGGCATTTCCTTGTTCCTTGCACATTTGTTTGGCTTTTTTTTTCAGAAGTCCAGGTCAAACCTCATAGTTTCAGGACTTACTTCCCAAAAGCATTACATATCACAGGGCTGTTAACACAAGGCTGTTAACACAAGGCTTTTTTGAAAAAACAGAACTGTCTCTCAAGTTAACATTTGAAACAGCATATATATTTTTTGGCTAGCTTCTCAGTAGACCAAATACTGCCCCACTGACAACACTGTAATTAGGTAAAGCAAAGACAAGACTGGATCAAAATTTAACTCTCATATCTCAATCCTGCAAGGTTCTGTCATTCTATTACTAAGGCTCTCTTATGCTTCCATCCTTGGTCTGTCTCCACGGGGATGACAAGGTAAGCAATGTATTTACAAGATAGTTCATGTCTCAGCTCTAAGCTCAGAAGCAGGAGTCAACACCTTCTCAGAAGAGCTGGACAAGAGCCTGGAAAACACTGCCCTAGTTAAAAAGAGTTCCTTTCTGGTAAACCAAACTGTAATTTCCAAATATCTGAGTTTAAGAATAGTACCTGATGAAAACACTGTGCAGCAACAATAGTATCACAGGTGTAGTCTACAAAAAGTTTCCTTTTATGAACACATAACAAATTTTAGAATGCTACCATAATGGAGCAAGAAAATGATCAGAGTCTCTGGCTTAAGAAACAGTAAATCAGTCTTTCTAAAGATCTGAATTCCCATAGTAGTAAAACAAACCTTTAAAAAACAGTTAGCTGTAGGACAACCAATCTTAATTTATTTAAACTTTTGTGCAGCCTCCAGGAGTGGAAGAAATTCAAAGAATTATCTTGGTGATCTCCCTGTTAAAGATATCATATGGCTTCTCTCTATACTTTGATATCTAGTAACATTTTTAAAAATAGATGTTAAATTTTACATGAAACATTGGCCGTGTTGTAGATTAAACAAACAGATTCCCTTCCAGTTTACATTGATTCCTGTGTATAGTGCCTGATTCACTGGCTTCTGATGTATATAGAGCAGCATAGAGGTTTTTTAGGACATGGGTGAAGTATTGTCAGTTTTAAGAATCAAAAAAATCCTAGTTCATTCCCTGATTCCCTTAAAAAAAAAAAAAATGTTTATTTTAAAAACAATGAAAAAATTATTAAGTGTTTTAGGGCTGGGTTTTTTTCTTAGTAACTGTCCACCTCCAACTGCTGGTCAACAATGTGATTTTTTTTAACTGCAATGAGTAGGGGTTGGTTTTTTATTGAAAGCTCAAATTTTATTGCAATTACTAGTGTGTAAGAGCTAGGTCATGAAGAAATAGATGATATGTCTTGGGAGACATGACTCAATTCAATATAGGAGTGACAGCTGCAAAGGAGAAAACTTACCTTTCATTTTGCAAGGCTATGCTCTGAACTACATGGTTCTTTGACTTCTGGATATTCATTTTTTAATTAAATTTCTATTTTAACCAATTTTTTGCTTCCACGTTACAGAATCCAAACTTGGTTTTGGGTTACCAAAACCCAAAACAGGAGCAGGAATGGGGAAAGAAAGGAAATATCCACCCAGGCACAGATTTTAACTAAGACTTACTGGTTAACCCATATACAGTTAGTTTAGATATAGTTCAGATAGATTGATAGATAGATAGATCAAGCAATCAATTGATCAATCACACAGTTAGTTCTAATGTATGCATCCCTTGTCTTTCTCTCTTTGCTCTGTCTCTGTCTCTCTACATATGTATATATGAGTGTGTATGTATGTGTATATTTACCTATGTATACGCATGAACCACAGTCACATACTAATTACCAGTACTGTACCTATATTCTTTCCTACTATCTGTAATAGCTGATCCAGAGCAACAGCAGAATATAGAGTATGTATATACAGCAACAGTATCAGTACTTCCCTAACACAGATTCATTTATCAATTATTTTCCTTGGTGATCACCAGCACTGCCTTGGGGCTGGTGGGGGAACCTTATCTAGGGGACCACTCTCCTTCAGGTTGCTGTTCAGTTATTTTGTTTCTGGTCATCCTGATCCATGCTATGCTTCTTCATTGGTCCCCCATTTTCCTCTTCATATGCCAAAAAATGACTCTGCTCCCAAGGTTGCTCTCCTTTGATGACCAGCAATGGACCACTGGTGAGTTGTTTGTAGCCCGGGGCCTCTGGTATCATACTGTTCCTGGCCTTTCAAGGTCTCATCCCATGCCTGAACTCCTCTAGGCTGCATTTTTATTCTAGGGTCATAGATAGTTCATTCTACACAGAATAACTACTTGCTGTTACTGTCTTTTAGTCCCCATGCATATATGTATTCCAGAAGTGTTTTAATAGTCTATATTACACTACATAGATGCATAGAGCTAAAACTCAAATTTATCCTGTTGCACTTAAGTGTTGTGAAAGTATCAGGCACAAGATTGTTTAGTTGTTAATATAAGAAAGCTACCAGAGCTAATTTTTCTTGAGCTTCAGTCTTACAATTTAAGCTTTTCGGCCACTGAAGGGACCTGTTTTGATTTTGTGTAACCTGGTGTGTATTTACAAAGAAAAACATTAGATAATTTTAGTAAAACTTATCGATGTAGTGGGTAAAGCATTCAGTCTACAGACAGAAACATTTCATACATATATCTTGTATACTACCACACATTCTGAACAGATTTTTTGTTGAGATTTACAGTCTGATTAAAAAATGGTTAAAGGTTTATGTTTTAGTTTCTGCTTTAATGCTGCTGATGATTCACTTTGGCAGGGAGAAAGCGGTGTTGTAATAAATACTTGTAATTGCTCTGACTACTATTAGTTGGTAGAACAGCAGTATAGTATTCTTTAATTTATCATCATACTGCAAGCGGCCAGTATGAAGACCCTATTGTTACCGGTAAAAAGAAACTCTGGAGTGGAAAAAGCTGCTGCTCTGTATGATGACCATTGACCAGTTCCCTGGATACACTTAGGTACACCTGACTAAAGCTTTCATTGGAAAATGGATTGCTTGAAGTAACTCAGAAGGCCTAATATATAGTCCACCTCATTTATTTTTTCAAAGATAGTGGAGCCAGTCATCCCAGCAAAGTGGCAACATTTTTCTCTCTACACACAGGGAGAAAAAAGAACTCTTTAGCTGGCTCTGCTGGTACTGTACTGAATATAATCAGCCTGCTTTTCCTTTTTCCAGAAAGCAGAGTAGCGAAACCCTGTGGCTCAGTTTAGTTTATCTATCGTGTTCTCTCATCATCTTTTCTCTCTAAAATGTGTTGGCTCTCCAAATAGGAAGATACATCCACTACCTGAAAGCTTGAGTAACTTAAAAGAACAGGAGAAGTGGGACAAAGACAAGTGTACCACAGAAAAAGGTCTTTATAAAATAATCAAGTTAGCATCCATTATAGCTGTATGAATTTTAGGAATAGGTTGGCTGGGAACATGCATTCCATCTAATTTTAAAGCATTATTATGCTCTAGGTAAACCTGCTGTAGCCGGGGGATTGGACTAGATGATCTCCAGAGGTCCCTTCCAACCCCTACCATTCTGTGATTCTGTGATTCTGTGATTGATTCTGTGATTCTGTGATCCTGTGATTATTATTACTCTTATTATTATTAATTATCATTATAATTATTATTATCATTATTATTATATTATTAGCAGCATTATTATTATTTTAAGAAAAGCTCCTCATCAGTTCTTATTTTCTTCTCAATCCTGAATAATAGGCATCCAGAAGACCTCACTCTATTCCACGATAAGTGTACTCAGCTTTCACACTGACTATTTTCTCCTCTCAGTGCAATTCCCCTTTAAAGATTGACTCAGAAAAATGTAGGATTCCATTTACTGTGCCTTAATGACTTATTAGATATGTACAGTATACAATTAAAATGAATTTAACTGGTTTTGGATTTTTTTTTTTTTTTTCCTGAATCCAAAACTAATCTTGGATTCTTTCACTAGAATGTAATGTGTAGGGAAGGATTTGCAGGATATGTATGCTATTAGTGATGCAATTCTGTCTTCAGCTTAAGCTCTGATGACACCTCTCATTTCCTCCTGGGGGGAGAAAAGCGGAAGGAATTACACACCAGAACTGACTGACATTATAATTGGAATTCAATAAACAATTCTGTTGGCAATACACAGGCAGGAACAGACTCCAGCTCACTCACTTTTAACTGTGCTGATGCTCTGTAGGACTAATCGGAGTTGCTTTTTAAAAAAGACGGCCAGCTCAGAATACAAACGCAAGGACGTAGTTCCGTCAAATATGATGCTACTGTTACAAAAGAGACTGTCCAATATACAAATATGCTTTAAAATTACACTAACAGTCTTTAGCTCCTGTTGAGTCCTGGGAGTAGTTCCATTGAATCAGGGATTTTACTGTATATGTATTTCTGAATATGTTTTGTTAAAATTATGACTGTGTGGTTAAGCTTCTGTGAAGAGCTTGGAGAAAATAGTGCTATGGTGCAGCTGGCCCAACAGCTGCTGTATATGCTTATCTCGAGTGCCTATATTTTCAAGTACATATTTTCAATGGTATTTTATAATAAATCATTCTCTCACTAGTTTTAATACCTTATTAAAGGTATTAAAATACATTAGCACTTTCAAATCCATTATTATGCAGTGTGTTTTTCAAAAAATATGGAGAATACTTGAAATGTAAAATAAATAGTGATCTTACTACAGATGTCCTTAGACATTCATCCTGTGACACACTCAATAGTACAAGGAAAATAATATGAGACAGATGGTTTCCATTGCTGAACTAGAAGCTAAATCTTCTAGGTAGCTTTTTTTATTAATTTTACATTTTGATGTCTTTCTACTATGGCTTTGCTTTTAAAAAACATTCTGTCCTGTTAATAGTGAAAAGTCTAAACAGCACACTCTCATCTGCACATTGAAAAAAATTAATGGAAATCTCAATGGAAATAACTACCAAGAGATATAACAAGTTGTCCTCTCTCTCCTGTAAAGAAAATCAACAATGTGGATTAAAGCTATATCTATGAAGTCAAATGATTACTTATTTCTAAGAAAACATTTAATACTAGCAACGGTTTTCTACTTCTCATTTTAATTTTCATAAGTATTTTGAAAATACACAAGAGTACAAAAAAAGTATACCTTTCAGGAATTTGGTTTCCTAATACTTCATTTAAATCTTTTTCTTTTTATCAATGGCATTCATAAAACTAACAGACTTGGGAATCAAATTATTAAAATAGCTATTAAGTGGACAATTAACAACTATCCTTTTCTGCTGATAAAAAATTTGAGGTTTCCATGTAGAAAACATGACCTCCTATCTTAAACAACCTCTTGGTGGGAAAAACTGAGGTATTGCTAGATAGCTAGGAGATGTCACCAAAAAGAATTAAGATGGAGAAAGATGACACACATTTTACATACAGATACTTTTGTGAAATCCATTTCTTTATACTATTGTAGGTTTTGGGAGTCAATAATTAATTTCCTAGAGAAAGGACCATAGATGCCTGGCTTTGCAGTGATAACACTGTATTTTTCTCAAGCACTTTGGAAACACATTTGAGTTTCAGAGCTATGACTTTTTTCTGGAATATTTTCTGATTCAGCATCCTGGGTATAAACCACAGTAAAGAACAAATCAGTTATGATGGGTCTCCTTTATGATTTGATTGGTACTTAGAGCATGCACCTGAATACTAGTTCTGAGGATGTCAGTAATGATGTTTTAACAGGCATTAAAAAAAAAAAAGAAAATTCTTCGGCATTTTTTCTCATTAAAATACAAAGGTGATTAAATGGAATGAGGATATAAAGCAGATAACTTGACCAGAAGACCAGACTAAGAGAGACATATTTAGCTACAATAAGCAACAAAAGAAGGGGAGAAATAATAACCTGTGGTTTTGTACTTATATTCCTTTAGTAAAAAAAACTGCAGGTGACTTTTTCCTCTTTTATACACAAAAATGTCTTGCCAGGTGGACGGGCTTCCTGTAAAAATCAGAAACCTTTCTCAGTTAACATTTGACCATTAGATAGAAATGACTGCACCAATGCTATTACATTCAGTGTTACACCAAGTGACCTCTTTCTACAGAATTGAAAGGAAAATATTAAAAGAATTGTATTGGAATTCGGTAGTGTTTTGGAGGAGGGAAGCTGAAGGGAGTTGGATATTTTTTTTATTTTGGCAAAAATCAGAGGAAAATACAGTGAAATGTTATATATGATTTGAGCGATTCCCCCCCCCCCCCCCCCCCCGTCTTTTTTTCCAATCTTGGAAGCATAGACCTTGAAAAAGTATTTGTATGATATTTTAAAATTAAAGTTATTTCAGTAAATATTCTAATGTTGATTTATGTTTACACGTATAATTATGCATCTATTACAAATAGTGTACTTGTGTACCTGACAGTAGTTCCACTTCAAATATATTGCTATAAATTCTTCAGAATTATAGAAAAGGGTAATAAAGAGTAATCCTTGATATTTTTGCAAGTTCTGCAGATTAAATCCTGTTAATCGAATGCCTATGGCTGCCTAATCTGAAGCTCTGTGCCTGTTGAATTCCTAAACTCTGCTTGAAAGAGGATTGAGTCCTGCCGTGTTCTTAATCCTTGCAGTCCTGGTGCTGCATTATTCCCACCCTTCACTTGAGTATTGAAGACAGTTAACATTGTGCATGGCTGGATCTCCTATGCAACCAAATCATTTTTCTTATGAAAACCTTGTGTCCCCTGGACCCAACCAGCTATGTGGGAAGTACATAACTAATTGAAACAAACAAACAAGCCAAAACAAAACAAAACCCACAAACATACTAATCTATTCTTCCTTTCCAGAGTTGCATAGGCAAGCACTACTCTCAAGCTGCAAAACTGCCAATCTGCTGAATGTTCGTCATTGCTAATTGGCTAAATTCTGATCAAATCTATGTCTAGTGAAAGGATCAAGCCTTAGTTAAGTATAAAAATATTTTTTCTGTGTATTTCTATATATTTATATAGATATAAAATAATACATGCATACATACACTTCAGTGAATGATTATGCAATAGCCAAGGCATGCTGAGTTTACTGTAATTACTAAGGATGCCTTCAGTGTTTTAATATAAAGAACCTTAAACTACCCTATCTGTAGTTCAGTGTACTTATTTTCAGAATTTTTTCTTTTAAATAAATACAGTAATAAAATTCTATGATATTTTAATGGGCATATAATAGTAGAGTGCACACACTGAACATGATTCATGGCGTCCTTACCAAAATGAGTCTCCCTCCTGCGGCTTCTTCCTTGTTCTTTCTCTTTTCCCTTTAAACTAACAACATAATCATAGAATCATAGAATTGTTCTGGTTGGAAGAGACCTCCAAGATCATCGGGTCCAACCATTAACCTATCACTACCAAGTCCCCCACTAAATCATATCCCTTAGGGCCTCATCTAAACGCCTTTTGAATACCCCCAGAGATGGGGACTCTACCACCTCCCTGGGCAGCCTGTTCCAATGCCTGACAACCCTTTCAGTAAAGAAGTTTTTACGAATGTCCAATCTAAACCTCCCCTGGCGCAACTTGAGGCCATTTCCTCTTGTTTTGTTGTCTGTTACTAGGGAGAAGAGACCAACCCCCATCTCTCTACAACCTCCTTTCAGGTAGTTGTAGAGAGCAATAAGGTCTCCCCTCAGCCTCCTTTTCTCCAGGCTAAACATCCCCAGTTCCCTCAGCCTCTCCTCATAGGACTTGTGTTCCAGACCCTTCACCAGCCTCGTTGCCCTTCTCTGGACACGCTCCAGCACCTCAATGTCTTTCTTGTAGTGAGGGGCCCAAAACTGAACACAGTACTCGAGGTGCGGCCTCACCAGGGCCGAGTACAGGGGGACAATCACCTCCCTAGTCCTGCTGGCCACACTATTTCTGATACAGGCCAGGATGCCGTTGGCCTTCTTGGCCACCTGGGCACACTGCTGGCTCATGTTCAGCCGGCCGTCAACCAACACCCCCAGGTCCTTTTCCGCCGGGCAGCTTTCCAGCCACTCCCCCCCAAGCCTGTAGCGTTGCCTGGGGTTGTTGTGACCCAAGTGCAGGACCCGGCACTTGGCCTTGTTGAACCTCATACAATTGGCCTCGGCCCATCGATCCAGCCTGTCCAGGTCCCGCTGTAGCGCCTGCCTGCCCTCCAGCAGATCAACACTCCCTCCCAACTTGGTGTCATCTGCAAACTTACTGAGGGTGCACTCGATCCCCTCGTCCAGATCATTGATAAAGATATTGAACAGAACTGGCCCCAGTACTGAGCCCTGGGGAACAACACTTGTGACCGGCCTCCAACCGGATTTAACTCCATTCACTACAACTCTTTGGGCCCGGCCATCCAGCCAGTTTCCTACCCAGCGCAGAGTATGCCCATCCAAGCCATGGGTAGCCAACTTCTCCAAGAGAATGCTGTGGGAGACGGTGTCAAAGGCTTTACTAAAGTCCAGGTACACAACGTCCACAGCCTTTCCCTCATCCACTAAGCGGGTCACCATGTCGTAGAAGGAGATCAGGTTGGTCAGACAGGACCTGCCTTTCATAAACCCGTGCTGACTGGGCCACCATCATGGAAGATGAGACTGTAACACATGCCTGTCCAAAGGCTGTGTCATTCATTATTAGGGAGCATAAAAATGCCAGGGAGTCTGCTCATCTCAATAAAATTTTACTTTGGGGTGGCAGAACTTGCACTGCATAAACTGAGTTCAGACTTCTAGTAATGTTTTTAGATCACAGATATCACTTATATAGTGCTTTCTTTTTATCCTGAAGGATCACAGTGTGATTACACATAAAGTATCATCTCCACATGAAATACATCAACCATTTTAACACCACAGTCAGACATTTTTGCAAAGGAAATAGAAAATATCATACCAATTGAAATCACAGGATGAACTCAAGGAAGCCATATTCAATTTCCTTATTTTTATGAAAATATCTTTATGTCCTTTTAACGATACTTAGCAAATGGCAAGGATATCAGATTTTTACCTATCTGAAAGAGTTCAGGTTACTGAAAGAATCTCTACCATCAGTATTGAGAGGAATATAGACACAGGATATTCCCCCAAAAGGTGAGGTGCTTTTGAAATTAATAGCGTTTTATGCATGCTAATCTCCAGAAGTCCTAATGGAAATAATAGAAATATCTTTCCAGGTCCCTGAAAAATATCATCTTCTCAAAAATTCAAACATATTAACTCCAAAGCTTGTTTTGCTTTGTTCTCTTTAAAATGCTCCTGCTGAGTAACCATCTGCATTATCTGAACTCTCGCTTTTGGCTAACACAAGTTAGCAAGTAATACTTTACCAGAGTTACTAATATGTCTTTGAAGCAGTCATAATAAGAGAAGTAATGGCATAGAATGAGATATTAACCTGCCACAGCTCTGAAGGTGATTCACTATTTGGACCTTAGATGTTAAAGCAACTGCAGAACCCGCAGGATGAACTTCTGCAATTGCTGAAGTTGAGAAATTGCAAAAAAAAAAAACCCCTTCATTAGCTTTCTAAAACATAGTGAGTATTTGTGGTGGAAACATAAAGCATGTTAGGGAATATCAACATTCTGTATCCATTCCATGATATCCAAGTATAAAAATTTTTAAATGGTGGTAGTTTAATGGTGTCATGGCCTAACAAAGCCTAGAAGTACACACATAGGAAGCGCTTCACAGGGAGTAAACCTGCCATAGGCTACAGCTGGCTTTTTTCACATCCAGAAAAGAGTAAGATCTCTCACACACAGTCCCTTAAAAGATAAGTTACCATGTATTGTGGTTTGACCCCAGTTGGCAACCAAGCACTGCATAGCTTTTTGCTCACCCCCTCACTCCCAGTGGGATGGGGGAGAGAATTGAAAAAGCAACTCATGAGTTGAGATGAAGACAGTTTAATAGGATAGCAAAAGAAGAGAGAGTCATAATAATAATGATAAAAGAATATACAAAACAAGTGATGCACAATGCAATTGCTCACCACCAATGCCCAGCCTCTCCCTGAGCAGTGATCCCCCCCGACCAACTCCCCCCAGTTTATATGCTGAGCATGACATCATATGGTATGGAATATCCCTTTGGCCAGTCTGGCTCAGCTGTCCTGGCTGTGCTCCCTCCCAGCTTCTTGTGCACCTCCTCGCTGGCAGAGCATGGGGAGCTGAGAAGTCCTTGGCTTAGTATAAGCACTACTCAGCAACAACTAAAAACATCAGTGTGTTACCAACATTATTCTCATACTGAATCCAAAACACAGCACTATACCAGCTACTAGGAAGAAAATTAACTCTATCCCAGCCCAAATCAGGACATCGTGCATAAACCTGTTGTATTTCTTATTATTCATTCATGGCTCAAGACTTCTGTTTTATATAATCTGCTTTGCATCTCTGCTTTTATCTAAACAGCAGCTGAGGAAACACTACTTTTAAATCTCAAAAGCCCAAAGCATAAACCTTGTTGAAACATAAAGTTTAAGTTAATTTGAAGATCTACAATTTTTTGCACATCATGGATCACAGCAATATTCTCTCTATTTTTTATCAATATAAGTACTCAATACCAGGATGCTTACATGAAAGCATGGTGAAATTTGAAGAAAAGCTTGAAAGCATTGTTTGCAAAGTGGGAAGGTCCATATTTCTGGCTAAGCTTAGGCTGCCAAGAGCTGAGCAAAGTAGGACTGAAACTGACATGGGGAAATTCTTCCTCCTTGACAGGACAGTTTATCATTGCACAAACCAGAAGTCCCGTATAGCCCTTACATGCACTTGTTGGACTCTGATCGCATAAGAAATTTAGTATCTTTTACTTGCCATATTTTGTCATATTACTGGGGGAAGAAAACGAAAAAGAAAAAAAAACGAGTTTTGGAGGAGAGTGGTAAAAGAGACACCTTGACTCTGCGTGCTCCAGGAGGTGATGTAAAATCTGGTTTATTTTTACAGTATTGTTTACCTATTTACAGTACGTACTCTGTACAGTGAAGAAATCAAAATCAAGACCTGATGTACTGTAAGAATATTAAAATATGTTAGATCATATACAGTAGGAAAGGAATTCTCAATTATCTATGGAAATTTCAAAGGACAAAGATTTATAAAGGGAATCTGTGACATTAAAAGGAAAAGATATTTTTTTTTCCAAAAAATTGTTCTATCTTTAATATAGAAAGGAGGAATTTTGTGACAAAAACCAGCTTTTTATAATCATGAAAAATTAGTCAACTAAGCTGTGGCTCTGATTAGGTAAATTCAGATACTTTTTGATTCACATAAATCTTGACAGAAGTGTAAAGCGTGACAACAACCTTTGCTCAAATCCATTGCAGGGCATTTATCCCTGTGAAGACAAAATCTTGCATGGCTCCAAACCATTCTCATAGATACAATACTGAAAACTGAAGAGCTCTCAGTTTTAAAGGAGCCACTCTATTTCATACCTTTAAAAAAATAGCATCATTTTAATAAGAATCCTTTTTTATTTATAATGTCCTCTTGCTTCTAAAGCAGGCTGTTTCATTGAAAAGAGGTTTCTAATACCACTTTTTAGTGAAAACAGTAAAATATACCATTGTATTTACATGCATCTGTCATCAGTTTTTAGGCAATACAGAAACTAACAAACACGAGAACCTTTCACAAAAGATCCCTCTAACCTGCTTAGCAGGATGCTGTTACTTACAGGAGACATGAAAATATTATGTGTGTGCCTACGTAACATTTTTCTGCCATGAAAACTGCCTGGTTGTCTTTTCTTGTCACTACTGAAAAGACAGCTCAGTACTTCTTTGTGCTTGCATATATACTCTATCTATTAAAATGGTGAATTTTTACCAACTGAAAAATGACTAAAAATAATCTATGCCTACTAAGATTTTCAGCATTTTCTGTGGGGAAAAAAAGGTATATTTTTAGTACAGGGAAATATTTTAGCCAAAAGTTCAATAACATAAATAGATTTTGTTTAAAAATATATTAAATTACATTAATTTTATAATAAACTTATTAGAATTGCTTATCAACTCTAACACTGACTTCAAGAGCTAATTCCCTTTCATTGCACTGCCATGAGTCTGTGAGTGACAACTTCAATATTTATTCAGTTTGTATGAGTATGTGATTTTATGTGCTGAAAGCAATCTTTTTTATGCTTTTAGAAACATATTGGTCAGTGTAGTGACACTACACTTGTAAACAGCCTAGATCCACAGGGCTTTCCCATACTGTTGGATGTGCAGTATAAATACTGGTATGGGTACAGGTATGTTTGAGCAAGTATACTTCCGCATATGTTCTTCCTGCACTTATGATCTAAGGACAATCTGTAACCTGAATGGGCTCATAAAAATGGTTAGAGGGTGAAAAATATCCTCACCAGCTGGAAACATGTTTGTGAATTGACTACAAACTGTACATCCCAGGCAAAAGAGAAGCAGCACCAGTTTTTGTAATGAGTGTATGGTTTTAGCTTTAAGATAGCACATTGATGAGAGCTACCAATTTTTTGGTGCCACACAAAATTGTTGTGTAAATTACTAATGGATCAGTAACATCACCACTGTTTAAAGGCAAGACATTTGGCATTAAAAGTAGCTGCACTTTTTTTACAAGTGCTTTTAGAAAGCCATCATTAGTTGCAATTTCTGAAATATAATTTACTTTGAGGTGTAGATTTTCAGCATTATTAATGTATGTATATGTAATATCAGTCCCTTTCAGTTTATTGCTCACCAATTTTGATGTTGACAGAAGTTCTTTGCTCTACTGCAATTGTATTTTTAAAGTGATAGATTTCACTAGCAGTGCTATTACAGCCACAGAATGATACGAATAATTTTAAGATGTGATGAAACGATTTTCTTATCTTGCTTAATGACAATGCTGCCTATGCAGTGTGCCAAATTACCATTAAGGGATATTTTAAATCACTTCAATAAATCTTAAAATGATTTTCAGATATCACTTTATGCCTTCCAGTTGACATAACAAATGAACCATTTCAGATTTCATTGAAAGCTCTTTAGTATATGTCACCAGCCTATTTTGGAATAGTTTCAAAATGTGACAAATTGCAGTAAATCATTCTAAGACACCCCAGCACCATTTCTACAATTATAAAGTATTATGAGATGCTTTGTAAATCATTGTAGATTGCATATCAACTTGTGTTTTTGTCACATAACAGAAGCAACAGAAATAAAAATCTGTCTTAGTGAAACATTCCCTTTTCCATCATATCACTTTGTTTAACAGTTTCTCGTGTTGACACATTATGAGTCTATAATGAGGAGAAGAGTTAGCTTCTAAATTAATTTGTCAGAAATTTATATTGAATGATGTGATATCAGTGTCCTCATGGAAGACCTGACCACATTATTGTTGCCTACAGAACAATGTTGGCAGTCTTCAGACATAGAAGAGCTATGGCCAAGAAGTGGAAAATACTTTTCTGAATTACGTAGCTAGTGAAAGCCTGTTAAAAAGCATTTATAATCATTAAATGCAATATAAAAATTGCTGCAATTTATATTTTATCCATCTGGACAACATATGCAATACAGACTGAGAAATATTTTTATCACCTTGAAAAATTTTTAAACTAGATAATATCATGTAACAGCTTTCCACTGGATTCTGAGTATGACTTGCCCCTATTCAGTGCAAAAGATATAAAGATTAAGTGCAAAGATGCACTCAAAATATCACGAAGTGGAATCTTATTATTTGTAGTATGCCTGAAAAATAAAAATACAATAAAGTATAATAAATAACAATCCTAGGATTACCACTCAAATTATGATACATGACATTCACTAATAATACTACTTAAAAAAAAAAAAAATTCTGGGTCTATTTTTATTTTGTCATCTGCCCACAATTTAATATCCATGTTTGTCTTTTCTTGAACTAAAAGTCTGATTCAAAGGTCAAAACTGACTGAATCTTATGCATGTCACTTCACTGATGACAATGTTACTAAAGAACCAATTGTGAAAATTTCTTTTTGAAAACTTTATGGCTATATCAGGAAGCAAGTACTGCTTCTTCCAGACTCTAAAGAATATCTTCAGATAGAGAAATACTCATTTTGAAAGCCATTAATGAAGAAGTGATATTAGAACATAGACAATAAAAATAAACCTATATACACATATAACCGTTTCCTGGACAGAGAAGCCTAAGGGGATAGCAATACTACAATCTACATTCAATACTAAAATAATCACAGAACTGAAATGGCAGGTACAGTAGTATGTGTGCTAGAGAAGCTCTCTTGCACAGCTCTAACAGTGTATTTCATTTCTGACCTGTGAACCCTTGCTTTTCCAGTCCTAAGACTCTCATAAGTACAGATTATCAGTCATGCAGAAATATATTCTGATTTTGTGATATAGACAAATGTTCACTGGAGATTAAATTAAGAGCCAAACTCACTGCATGTGTGACCTAGTACAAATGTCAACACAAATTGCTAGTGGAGAAAGACTGGAGCACTGAACCACCATGACATCTAGTTTCTTAAATTTAATGTCTGGGGTTTTGTTTTTAACTGCATTTTCTCTTCTGCTACTCTCCGTTAGCGAAAGCGGGGAAGTCATGTCTGCCAGTGTTTTTGACAGGACATATCAGAGGTAAGAATGAGCACAGAGAAGGAAAAAGGCTCACCATTTTTGTTCTATGCCTAGGAGAGCCACTCTTACCTCTTAGAGAGAAAACAGACCTTCCAGGTTACTTTGTCATCATAGACACTTTGCTAGCCTCTATGAGTGCAATATTTTCTGATATTTGTGACTTAGGAGAAGAGTAATATGTATTGAGTTCAACTTCCATCAAAAGTGTTTCATTAGGCTAGAGGAAGAGTAATATGTTTGCTCCCTACCTACACGATACATCATGTTCTTTCCTACAGAAATCATTTGTACTGCGCAAAACTACTGCAAGAGAAGGGGAGCCATCAGACCAACAGCTACTTTTAAGTTATCTTCTGGTAGTGTAATTGGGAGGGAGCAGGGAAGGCAGAGGCAAGTGATCTTGCATTAAAAGAGCCATCAAATTTGAGTGAAAAAATAGAAAAGTGAAAGTACAGTAAGGAAAGTATTTTAATTGTTCCAATAAGTTGCTTAATAATGAAAAATCTGTGATATCAGGTTCATTTCAATAAACATTGGTTTCAGCATAGACCATGTACATACATTTTACTTTAATCCATTAGACATACCTGATGTCTGGCTTTTGCTTACAGTAATTAGTGTATCAATCATCTCTGGAAATAGCTTCTCCAGTCATTTTGTCCATGCTATCTTTGTAGTGATTTCTTCTGTGGTTTCCTTTTGGTTTTCTGGAGTTAGCTATCCTCAAGTGCTAGCCATTTGATTTAAAAACAACAATAATTTCATCCCTCTTTTGTAAAGCAAAATTATCTGCAAAGCAGTCCCAGTTTGCCAGCTTTTTCTCCTGTCTTGGAAATATACTTTTTAAATAGTTGATCTGTGGGAAATGGGGCTTTTTGCCAGAATTCCCTATCTAAGCTTACCTGAATTCACAAAGTATTCCATTCATTCCACAGGCCAGCCAAAGACCAATGAATATAATATTACAGTGACCGTAGACTGAAATAGCATAATTTGTCAATTATTGGAAGAAACAGAAAGGGAAGATTTGGTTTTAAGATTAGCTGTGTTTAAAATCTTAAATTATTTTTCTGCAGAAGTAAACAGACACTGGTAAAATTCACAGATAGTATTCATTTGGAATGAGTTGTAAAAGTGAGTCAGGACACAAAACCGACATAAGTGACAGATTAGCAAAGTGGACAAAAAAGCAACAAAATGAAATTACATCCTGAGAAAATGAGTTGTCTAAAGACATTCCCATTCTGTGTAGGAAATACTGGGAAATCATGAATACTGAGAGAAAACCTGGAGTATATAGTGAAAAATATTGTGGAAAGCATGGTAGGTTTAATAATCAGAAATACACTTCCTAAGATTTTTACCTAAGGAGGAGGATACTTGTTTGACATGAAGTATCAAGGTTTTGCTTAGTTTGTGCTCTTCATGTACAATTACAAAGGTGACATTCCTACGAATATGGTCTCCTGTTTTTGTGGATTTTTCCTAAGCATATGCCATTCATTGAGAAACTTAAAATGAAATGTAGTCTTTGCCCACTGGCATATTTGGTTAGCTCAGAAATGTTTGCACAACCTGCAGAACATTATCGTGTGAGAAGTTAAATGTATGTTGCTCTTTAGATTAATTTTAATAGACTACTTTTTCTTTATAGTCCATAAAATGCATGGGAAATTCCAAAAGGTGTCAAGACTTATGGCTTGAGTCTATTACCTATGCTATATTGATTTCAAGAGGACATGACAGACTAAACCAACTTGAATTAGTTAGACATAACTGACAATACCTCCTATTTTAAGATCTTAGTCATCATTGTTCTGTTAACTGTAACATATTAACTATCCTGATTATTTCATTATTATCTTCTGCCTCATGTCAAATTAAAAAACAAACAAACAAAAAGGACTAGACCTCTTCTTAAAGCAAGTTGAAAAGGACAAGTTGAATTTCTCAATGTGTTTAAAATGTTTTAAAAATGCAACAATTTATTTGAGAATTTTTGGCACCTCTGAGGTTTGAAATAGAAACCTGATACGTGGCAGGAGGATGTGAAGGAATCATAACTGATTTTTCTGGTTCCTCTGTTTTACTGATCTGCTCCAGCTTCTGAAAATCTTCATTTTCCACTTGTTTTGTAGAACCAAACATATTTGCTAATAAAGTTTCTGTGTGCCTTATCTACATCGAGTATGCTTTAGGATGTTGACACAACTCCAACATCCAAAGTGCATACATGCTTCTGGGCTTGGTTCAGTCTCAGAGAATTACCAGTATTTTGAGGAATGTTTTTTTTCTGCTCACCCCTCAGCATTGGCAGACCCAGAGGAACCTGTGTTGGTCTGGGAGCCTGAACACAGCATCACCAATAGTTAATGTCCACTCTTTAGCCCTGATTCTATAATGTTTCTTCATAATCCTTAACTCACATCCTTGCAGTCGTTGGCTGCAACTCTTTGGATGTGGCCATCCAGCCAGTTCCTTATCCATCTAACAGCCAATCCATCAAACCCATATCTCTCCAAGTTAACAGCAAGAATGTTGCGTGGGTCTGAATCAAAGGCCTTACAGAAGTCCAAGGAGATGACATCAGTTGCTCTTCCCTTGTTCATTGATGCAGTCACTCCATCATAGAAGACCACTAGATTAGTCAGGCATGATTTGCCCTTGGTGAAGCTATGTTGACTGTCTCTAATCACCTCCCTGTCTTCCATATGTTTCAACAGGTTTTTCAGGAGTCTTACTCCATGATCTTACCAGATGTGGAGATGAGGGTGACTAGTCGGTAATTCCCAGGGTCCTCCTTTTTACCCTTTTTAAAAATGGGTAAAATTCTCCAGTCACTGGGCACTTCGCCTAACAGCCTTGGCTTTTAAAATATGATGGACAGTGGCTTAGCAACTACATCTACCGGTTGCCTCAGGACCGTGGGATGCATCTTGTTGGGTCCTATGGACTTTATGTTCAGATTCCTCACGTGGTCTCAAACCTGATTTTAGGTATTCAAAAGATGTTTAGATAAGGCCCCAAGGGATATGATTTAGTGGTGGACTTGGTAATGCTAGGTTAATGGTTGGACCCGATGATCTTGGAGGTCTCTTCCAACCAGAACAATTCTATGATTCTATGATTCTCTCACTATGGTGGGGACTTCATTTCCCCAGTCCCTGCCTAGAGGTTCAGGGGCTTGAGAGATGTGGGAAGAGTGATTACCAGTGAAAACTGAGGCAAAACCCCCTGATGAGTACCTCTACCTACTCCATGTTTGTTCTTACTAGTTTTGCCTTATTTATCAGAGGGGGTAAATTTTCTTTAATGTTCCTTTTCTGACCAGCAAACCTCTTGAAACCCTTGTCATCATTCTTCATGTTCTTTGCCAAATTCAGCTCCAACTGTGCTTTAGCTTTCCTGATCCCATCCCTACACATCTGGGCAGCGTCCCTATATTCTTCCCAGGATACATGTCCCTGGTTCCACTGCTTCTGCATTTCCTTCTTATGTTTCAGTTTGACCAGGAGGACTTTACTCAGCCATGCTGGTCTCCTGCCTCCCTTGCCTGATTTGTTACATGTGGGAATTGAGAGTTCTTGTGCTGTAAGAAAGATGTCTTTAAAGAGCTTCCAGCTCTGTTCTGCTCCTTTATCTCTGAGGGCATTTTCCCAGGGGGTCCCATCCTCTAATTCCCTAAACAACTGAAAATTCACTCTCCTAAAATTCAAGGTCTTGACTTTACTGTTCACCTGGCCCATATCCCTCAAGATTGTGAATTCCACCAGGGCACAATCCCTGCAGGCTAGGCTGCCACCAATCTTGATGCCTCAAATTATTCCATCCATGTTGATAAGCTTCTCCTCTGGTTGGGCTGTCTATCACCTGTATTAAGAAATTATCCTCAGTGCTCTCCAAGAATCTCCTGGACTGCTCACAGGTTGTTGTGCCACTTCTCCAGCAGATGTCAGGATGATTGAAGTCCCCCAGCAGGACTGGAGCATGCGAGCGTGATGCTTCCTGTAGCTGAAGTAAGAAGGCTTCATCAATAGGCTCCTCTTGATTGGGCAGCCTGTAGTAAACACCAGTCATGAGGTTTCCTTTGTTGGCTTGGTCCCTAATTTTTACCATAAGCTCTGAACCCATTCATCACTGGTTTTTAAAGACAGCTCTCTGCAGTCAATACATTCTTTTACATAAAGGGCAACCCCCCTCACCCTTCCTTCCTTACCTGTCCCTTCTGAACAATTTATAGCCATCAATTGCAGTGCTCCAGTCATGTGATTCATCCCACCAGGTTTCAGTGAGAGAGTTTTGATCATAGCTTTCAAGCAGCACAGTGGCTTCCAACTCCTCCTGGATGTTACCCATGCTGCATGCATTGGTATAGTTACTTCAGCTGGCCTATCAATCGTGTCACCTTTTTAGAGGAACAAGCCCTAATTCCTTTGAGGCATTTCACAGGTGTTTTCCTGTTGGTTCCTAATACATCAGCAGCCCCTGACTCTTTGTTACTGAAAACTCCATCCCATTCCCTTGTTAAATCTAGTTTAAAGCTCTCCTTGTAAGTCTAGCAAGCTTGTTGGTCAAGACCCTCTAGTTCCACTTGGTCAGGTGAATCCCATCAGCTCCCAGCAGACCCAGCTTCTCAAAGGTAAATCCATTATCATAGAAGACACAACTTTAAGTATGGCACCAGCCATGCAGCCAGTCATTCACATGCTCAATTTTTCTCTTCCTTCTTGAACCCCTTCCTCTGACTGAGGGGATAGAGGAGAACACCACCTGTGTTGTCTCGTCACAGTATCAATATACCCTACAGGGAATAGTAGAAGCAGGTAATCTGTAGGGTTCACCAGGCTTGACAGTCTGTCAGTGATATTACAAATGCAAGCTTCTGATAGGCAGCAAATTTCTCTAGAGAAATTATCTGGACAGCAAATGGGTGCTTCAGTGCCTCTCAGTAAGGAATCTCCAATTACTAATAGTTTACATACTTTTCTGGTGGCATTGGTTCTAATGCGGGTGGGTGGTTGGATTAACTTTGCATTGTCTGCTTTTCCTGGATCTTGTCTGTTATCCATGTACTCTTCATTCTCCAACCCCAGTGTTACATCTTATGTATGGGTACTTTAGGGCAGGAGGAAAGGTTCTTCCTTCTGCCCCAAGCAGAGATAAGAGTACAATCTCCTTCATCTTTCGGGTTACTTGAGTCAGTCAGCTTGCGGCTGAATTCAGGTTTACCTTCCCCATGCACAGCCTTAAGGCAGGGCTGTTGCTCAGACTGCGACAGTGCATAATACCATGTATTGATCTGCTCACATAACAAATGGATGGAAAATGTTTTGGCATCTTATATGTAATTTTCTGACTGTAGCTATTACAATAAAAAAGCTACTTTTCCACATTTTTTCTCATTACAATGTTATTTTAATCAAATATTAAAAATTAATCTGAAAGGCAAAGCACTTGCAACAGTGGTGCCATTGTCTCTTTCTGCAACATGAGCATTGACTTCTTGCCACAGTCAATTACTTACAATACAACACTAGATGAAGAAGTGAAAGCTGAAAATATGCCTCCAGGCATCAAAACACCAGGGGATTAATACTAATGTTTCATTTACATGCAAGAAAGGAAATGTTATGTTGCTCAACTTCACAGAGGAGCAGAGAAGGAGAGAGAAAGAAATCTATTTTCTTTGCATACATTAATAAAAAGAAAGAAAATAATTTTTCAGACCTGAAAATATTACCACAGCAATTAGCATTCATGTCAAAAAATACTCCCACATCAAACTCAGGTCTCGGGTTAAATACTAGCGGTCTTACCATGTATTTTTGTGGGGGGAAACCCCACCACCACCGCCACTATATTCTTTCTGTTTGAGTACTACCGTATCCTTTGTCTCCCTTCCTAAGCTTTGTAAAATACACTGTAATGTCACCAGTCACAATATATCCCTTTTAATCCCTCATGTAACAGAAGAAATGTGAGCAAGATAAGATGAATGCTTTGTTTTAGGGAGTTTTAAATAGGTCAAAACACAGAAAAGCTCTATTGTCCCATGCCTATGAAAACTCTCCACTGGCTTATTCCTGAAGGGACTGGAAAGCAGACTGTCTGGCTTTTTTTTAGCTAATGCTCTTTACTCTAGCAATGGCTTTTTCTGATATGACAGTCAGATTATTGTCTCTAATACAACATTACAATAATTCTGAGTTCTTGTTTTAGCCACTAGATCCAGAAAATGCATAGCTAATCATACTTTTCTGCCTTTAGTAGGATCAGGGTTTGTGGGTTTATTCTGCCCAAAGACCATCAACATGAGAATGTAATGCTCCCTTTCTTTGGAAAATAGCAATAAGTTAAACACAGGATGTCCATCTTAATTTCTGATTTTATTTTTTGTGTTCCAGTTAGACCAAAATAATACAAATTACTCATGAGGAATAAACACTATTACTGTAATCTCAGTTACCAGACAGCTCTAGTTCTATATCATGAGGCTTTTAAAGGCCTCTTGCCTCAAAAGGATGCTGTCAAGCATTTTCTGAAGTTTTTAATTCTTCTTTATTCACTGTTGCTTATGCTACCCTCTCAAAAGCTTGAAGAAAAGTATCCCCCACCTCATCCAAGCCTGTCAGTTTTACACTTTTCTATTTGGCAAGCATCGATCTTTCTTTGCCTTTTTGAATAGTCCTAAAATTGACACTGCTGTTCTATTTGACAACAATGCACATTTCCATTTCCTGGTGCACAGGAAGCCTTATTATATGAAAACATCTCTGATCAACAGCTTGACAGATAGTTACAGAATGGGCTACACAAACCAAAATATGTGTTTTGTTTACTTGTCAACTGCAGCTCAGAAAAGCCAAAAGAGGGAGCACACCACATTGTTTTTGTGGTCCCATAAAAAAATAACAACTTTTCCAAATGTTTTTATCTTGAATTATTTTAAAAATACGATAGCTAGAAAAGTAGTTTTAGCACAGTAGCTTCCTGTGCTAAAAACAATTAGTTTGCTACACCTCTGACTTTAGTTCTGAAAATAACCACAAATATTTGCAGACTTTTAAGTGAACAAGTTTATTGTTGTAGCCCACACACACATAAGGACAAAATATTTAGTAGGCATCTGTAAAATTGATCCTTCAATCAGAAAACTAACAAATGGTTTACTACTTGAATATTTTTTCTAATGGTATGCTAAGGCAAAAACAAATATCTAGGGATGGTGGCAGCAATCCTGTTTTTAAAGTATCATCTTTCTCTCTCAGGGGGGAAAAAAAGTAGAATATAAATTCTGCAGTACATGAAGCGGTAATCTTACATTTGGTTAAGTACAAAGAAAAAGCACTGAGGCATTCAAAATCAAACATTTCAGTAATTAAACTAGAGAATCAGGGCTCTGCTTCCTTTCTGATATTGTTTGTTTTTTATTAATACAGGGAGGATTTAACACACCATGAAGATTAACTTTATATGAGAAAGTGATGAAAAATCAATGGTTTTTTAAGGTTTAAAAATATCTTACAGTCAGTCTGCAATAAAACATCAAACAGATTTTTAAGAATACATAATGGAAAAGTGTATTCTTAAACTAAGCTAGGATTTTCAAAATTATCTAAATCGGTTAGGTCTGAAAAGGCCAATTTTCTTTATAAAATTATTTTCCTATTTTCACAGTCATTTACCATACACTTTCAGCAGAAAGGTCATCTTTTATTCCTGTCACAAGTTCTGCAAAGATATATGATACCTCAAAGCTTAAACACTTTATTTTCAAAGATTTATGCACACAATTTCCAGTCATACAAATGGGAAGTTTTTTTGTTAAATATTCTGAGCATTTTGTAAAAGATGCTAGACTCTAGGAGCCCCCTAAATTCACTGTAGATTAAATATATTAATTTTTAAAAAGGTCATAGTAGTTTTCTGATTTTCAGGTATTTTTTTCATCTTACTGTTACACTGTTTGACAAAAGTTTTAGCAATCTATACAAAGCAAATTATTTTGTGTTGCCTTGAATTCTTTCACTTCTGTACTAAAGCAGATGTGTGAATCATTGAGAAATATCCAGTAAAATGACTTGCTGAGCATGCTTGCAAAAGAAACCCGATGCAGACACTTTTTTGAGAGTTATTAACCATGCCAACAGGAAAAAAGTCAAATGGCCAACAATGTAATTCGTAAATGGAAGACCAGGATGCAGAACCTTTCAGCCCATGTTCCACATAATCAGAATATTCATTAGCATTCTGACTACTGCTCTGAGTCTATTCACTGTCATCAGTCACTGATTATTTTGAAAGAGATAGTCCTGTGAAGTCAAGGGGGAAAGACTTCTTAAAAAGATGCTCTAGCCCCATGATTTTCTTCACAACTGAAAGAACTCACAAGTGAATAGACTGAAGAATGGTAATCCTGATTTGTTTTTGAATGTTTGCTTTCTGCTTTGGAATTAAATTAAATATTCTGGAAGTTTTTAATTGAAAAAAAGGGATTGGGCTCTGTGAGGGTATTCTGCACTTTCTCTAGCCTGACGGTATTTGATATATGGCAGCTACATCAAGTTCCTTTTCTGCCCATTGTCCCTGTCCTGGTTTAGGCTGGGACGGAGCTAGTTTTGTCTTCAGCAGCTTCTGTGTTTTGGATTTAGTGTGAGAAGAATGGTGATAGCACACTGATGTTGCTGGCTGCTGCTGAACGACCAAGGACATTTTGCAGTTTCCAGGTTTTGCTGACGTGCAGGGGCAAAAACTAGGGAAGGGTAGAGCCAGTATAGTTGATCCAAACTGACCAAAGAGAGTATTCCATACCATAGACGTCATGCCCAGTATAAGTGAGGGTCAGTCGGTGGGCCACTAGGCTTTTAGACCCTTAACTTGCCTTAATCCTTAAGCTTCCCTTCGGGTTGCTTTTTTTTTCCTTATTTTTCCTTTTTGTTTTTCATTTGTTCATTCGGCTGTTCGTTCCCTCGCCTGCTCTCTCTGGAACTTGCTGTTCTGGGATAGCTGGGGGGGGATACCCCTGCTCCCTGCCTGCTGCTCGGGACGGGCTGTATCGGTCGTCGAGTGGTGAGAAATTATGTATCGTTTGTTTTATATATTCTATTATCCTTATATATACACTATCATTATTATCATTATTAACATATTTGTATATTTTTCCTTTGCTGTCCTGGTGAACTGTTTTTATCTCAACCTGCGAGTTTTCCTTTCTCTCCGATTCTCCTCCCCACCCCAGCGGGGACGGGGGGAGTGAACAAGCGGCTGCGTGGTATTGGGTTACAATTTGGGGTTAAACCACAACAGTCCCAGGGAAAATTGTTTGTGCTAAGCCACTCCCACCAGGATGGCCATTACCTGACCTACCTACTTCATCATTAGACTGAGCATTTATGATAGGATCCTGAGAAGGCCAAATAGTACTAGTAGTAATTATCACATCACACATAAAATATAGCCAGTAGTCTTCATTCTGTGAGGTTGTGTTCACATCCATAGACAGGCATTTTCCTAGTTGCACAACTTCTCTGAAATTAACTGTCTCTTTTCTATCTTTGATATCCTTATCAAAAGACATCATGCCAGGACTTGTTTTCATGGCATTAAGAAAATTTTTCACTTCAGTATTTAGAAGAATGAAGGAACACAAAAGCTTAGGATTGTAGGTGAAAGCCTGTGCTAAAGACTTTAGTTTGTTCCTGGAGTTCATGAGGTTCTTTCTGGGTTCATTCTGTGCCTAATGAAATATGATGCCAGGAGCAGATGCTAAGAAGCAGAAAGATTTTACAAAATAGAGCAATATTTTTTTTTCAGGCTTCTTTGTCTTTCTCTTTTCTGCCCTGCTAAGGCAGTGGGTTCCCATTTAAGCACGGGTTCCAAGTCACAGGCCAGTCAAGTCATGGGCCATGCAGAAACGTCTTTGACAAGGCAAGGTCAGTGACATCAGCTTCTACAGAACACAGCACATTTGTTAAAATAGGACTAATTATGAAGGATGGTTGCAAGGTCACATTTAAACATAGAGAATAAATTAATAGCCAGAAATAGAGCCACTGCTGTGACTATATCAGACACATAAGGAGAGCTGTATTCTCACTGTCTCCATTCATCACGTGCAGGAATTGCGGAATTGCAGCATTTTTCCTTTCTTTAGTCTTCTGTCACAAGCAAAGTCTTCCCTAGTCTAATGTCACATGATAAAAGTCCAACCTAGTAATTTTGTTGCCACTCTGAACCTTCATCAAAGGAAGTCAGTCCTGGAAAGTTCATGATGAAATATTCTCAACCTACCTCTTACCCCACAAGGTCAAGAGAGACCTACGTTCCTGATTGTCTCTTCTTCCCATGGAAAGGGCAAAAATTTCACACGCTCACAACCACGGGAATAAGTAATCTTTTTTTTCTACAAAATTGTGATTAGTACATGGATTAATGAAATTGTCATCATCTGCAGGAGACATGAGACAATGGAAAAGAATTTTAAAAATGAGTGCAAATCTGCATAGAGTAAAAGAAGCACATTTTGCATAGAGAAAGAGAAATTAAACATATTTATAGTGTTCTTTGATTTTTTTTTTTTCAGAGAAGCATTAGTTAATGGGAAATCTGTTAAAATGCTTTGAATAGTTCTGGAGTTTTGCAGTGCATACTTTAAAAAGTGACTGAAAGGAGACTTGGATTCAAGTGCAGTCAGTGTCTCATGCTATATGTACTTTGTTCCATTCAAGAACATCCTTGGAACATTCTTATACAATATTTAACTTCAAATAGATGTAGAAAGGACCTGTGGTGTAAGCTATGAAGTGCAAAATATCCTAGTTATAATTAAAACTTCACATAGTGCTTTTCACACTGTAACATTGTAGCTTCAGCTCTTTGGTATCATGAACCTCTAACAAAGGTGCCATGTAGATGTCCACATAGACTTTTATTTTACTGTACATTTTTACACATTAATGATTCCTAAAAAGTAACCAGAATTTAGCAAAATGCAACATCTATTCACCAAGGAAATTCTTAAAGTACTTATAATCTATTCAATGTACTTGAAATTTCCAGCATCTCCAAAGTAAAAATTTATATATATTGCATATATATATCGCTTTCCTTCTGTAAATTAGCCAACAGCACTCAAAGAAACAGAGCTTCTGCTCAGTCTGCTTTAGTTTAATTAGTCTACTTAATACTCAATCTAAGCTAGTTTCTGCCTAATTATATCTGACTCTCACAATTATTTTGAGTGTATATATCTTAATATATTGAATAAAATATCATTGACAGGATGCCTTTTTTACAGAAAATTGCAATTGGTTGTACAAAATTTCACATTATACTCCTTACAGAGAAGGATGTTGTAACTAGAATCAGCTTTGGGCTCACCAAAATGTTGCTGATTGTGTGAACATATGAATAGTAATTATTATGAACTGTTTTTCATATAGAAAAGAAGATGTACCATCTTACACAGTAGTGTGCTAAGAAGCAGTGCATGGCAATTCATAGAAGCTCATGTATTTGATACTTGAATATTCTTAAGCGTCAACTAAGATAATGTTCCAGATAATGATCTATGTTGGATCTAGTTGACTGTGCCTTCAAGTGTGCAAACTTGTGAACAGCATCAAATCATTTTTTCCTCATCACCATCCTGGAAACGTGAATCTAGACAGATTCAAAGCATGAATTAAAAACACTTCCAGGATTCTCAATTCTGCACTTTTTGTTGAATTTACAAAATAGTTTTTAAGTATCATTTCCCTCAAGCCAGGATCCCGTGAGTCTCTGTACATCAACATTCAAGTTTCTGTTGTTGAATTAATTGCATGAAGGATCTGGCTCAGTAGCATAAATAGCACATACAGAATTAAAAAAAAATAAGAAGGAGACAACAGTGTCAGTCTTCTGACAAAGGCCACCTTCAACTGATGTGATTGCATTATCAGTGAAGACAAATTTATTACTCCAAGTATTTTTAGGAAAGAAACCCATATTTTCATTTATAGGGGCAAATAACAAATATTATTACATGTATGGAAACTATTTTTTATGTATGATCAAGCTCTCTTACGTCCAAGGTAAGGAATAGCAACTAGGAAGATTAGTAAAAAAAGAAGGCTTCTCTCTTTTCTATTTTTTTTCTTTTCTCTTTTCTTCTCACTGAATACTCCACAATAACAGAAACCATGTCTGGCAACAATTCATAACGTTCCTTAGTTTCGAAAGTTGAGATTCTACTGCATTTTACTCACCATGGAGAAAAAAAGCGCCAAATTATAATTTTATGTAACCACCCTAGACTGATATTTGTAGTGCAGCACAAATATGCTATGCAAGTAAGATTTCCATCTTATTCTGCTGTCTAAATAAGACTGAAGTCCAGGTAAATCTACCAATAAATAGCACAGTTTGAATGTAGGAAAAAAATTAATATAGATGTGACTTAATACTGTTTTTTATCTAGGCTATACAGGCCTACAAGCCCTATTATAAGCAAACATATAGGTCTTGTTTACACCAAAATTTTTCAAAGTGGATCTACTTTTTTTTTTTTCTTTTTTATTAGATAAAAATAATTTTATCACTCATTTTCTCATCTCACTTCTTACACACCCATGAAACCCACCTATTTTATCAGTCTCTTTGTACTATAATGAATATTGGGAGAAAAGATAAAGCACTGTGTTAACTCAAGAGTACCTTATTGTAGTCATGTGGCCTAAGTAGCTGAAAAATCAACAAATCTACAAATACATGCAAACTGGGAATCACCACTGAGAATGATCATTAAATACATGGTAAGAATTCTCACATTATTGCTCATTTAAAGGTAGAACAAGTATTTTTCTTCAAATTTTGGGTACTTTCATTTACTTTTTGTAATTTTGATTTACATTTACTGTTTTGAAATGACAGGACCCAGACAGAATGATACTATAGGAGGAAAAAAATCTCTGAGAAAAAGAAAGGTAAAAATTAAAACATATTTATGACAGCCATGGTGATCAGGTATATATGAGCTATAACTCATATGAATTACTGGGAATACTTGGAGAGAAACAGAAATACTGATGATTTTTCATTTACATTACCATAAAAAGAATTTTTTAAAAAATCAATTTTAAAAATGAGCAAATAAGGATTCTAGATGAGGCTGTGTTTTGAGAGCAAGTTCTTGTATGTTTATGCTGCTAATGGCTAGATATAGATTTCAATGTTGCTTAGGTGCCCTAGGGATTCTGTGCTAAATTGGGGTGTTTGAACTTGAATATTTCCTCCATGGAATAATATAGATTAACCGCGACAGATTAACAAAGAAGACATACAAAGAAGGATGTATTTAATAATACATCCTCCAGACTTCTAAGGGCAGCTCTTCAAGGAATCCTTAGTCTAACACTGTATAAAACACTAATACTAATTTAACATTAATGTGTTAAATCTGAAGACTACCACTTGCATTTATTAAAGCATACACACACACGCGCGCATATATATAGCGCTTATTTTGAACAAAAACATTTTTCTTTGATTTGCATTTCCAAACAATGTTTTGTACACCTGTCTCTTTAACACTTTAGATAAGATGCACAAGAACTTCACAAGCAAAACAGTCCACAACAGACCTGATAAAGTTTCATTCTTCTTATGCCTTTCCCATTTACAGGAGAGCTATCCACATTGAAAGACTAGCCCCACTAGACTTGCTAATTAAGCCTTGGCTGCAGCCAGAATGGCAAATCTCTTTAAACTAAAGTGCCATGTAAAAGACCTGAAATACTAAAAATGTTGTGTGAGATTTGTAAAGGATTTCATTAGTTTTGTGTCTTTGTCTGTCTAAGAAACTGTTGTCAATACTCCTTTGCAGCTCTTCAGTCAGCAGGGAATCTTTATGTTAACAGAACAAGACTGCATCTTTACACAGTTCAGGACTCTTGTCAATAAAAATGGAATGGGGGATAACAAAAACTTGAGAGTCTCTTACCAAAAGTGCAGGCTATTTACAGGGTTAATTCCGATTAATGACAATGGGGAAATACTTGCGGAAAATCTCTGTGCATGGGTACCATTAAAAGACCCTTGAAATGTAAATACCTGGCTAAGAAAGAACTGAAAGGTAGCAGAAGACTATTTCAGTGTGCATTGAGTGCGTAATTGTGTGCTTTTTCATCTTCCTTCTTTAACTTCTGTGAGAAACCGTTAAATGGGAACTGAAAAAGAGTAATTCTTAGCATATATGTTTCACATCCAGCATTCTCTAGCATGTATAGGAATTAAATGTATGTATGTATTTTAGCAAAATAATAATAGTAATAGTTCTGGGATTCTGTACTTTATTTCTAACAGACAAAAATTATCTACATTTTGGTTATGTTAGGCAGTCTTTCAGCACCAAAGATTTTTCTGTCTTTGTTTGCATTTGTTTGGTCCATTAAGTAAAATTAAGTGGCCACACTGAGGTCTGTAGAAAATCATTAATTAGAACTTGGAAAGCTTTGCCTTCCCCTCTTCCAGCCAAAGGCAGTGAATGGTGTTCCAGTACAAATTTTGTTATGAGAGTGACTAAGAATAAGTCAAATTCTTTTTTTCCCGCTTTGGACATTTTACTATACAATGGAAAGAATGCCTCTGTGCTTATATTTGTGTGCATCTATTTTATGGCACACACTGGGTATTTAAGATCTTCTGTACACATTAACAGGTACCCTTATTGGTCACAGTTCTCTCTTTTACTAGAATAGTATTTATGGTGGAACATAAAATTGACTGGGAAGAATGGCAGAAGCAGCACACTGAGAAGAGGGTGGGAAGAGGTGCCTGTATGGATGAGCTGGTGTTGTGGATTAACCCTGATAGGCAGCTGAGCACCACACAGCCACTCACTCACTCCCTACACCCCCCATCCCCAGTGGGACAGGGGCAGAGGAAAAGGAAAAATAAAAGCAAGAAAACTGGGGAGTCAAGATGATAAACAATAATAACAATAATAATATTAGTAATAATAGTAGCAATAGTAATAATAATAATTCTTTAATAAGTGAAGGATAAGTGGAAGAAGAGAGAACAAAACGAAACAAGACAAGTGACGCAAAGGCAATCAGTTACCACCTTCCATGGGTAGACCGATGCCCAGCCAGCTCCTGAGCAAAAGACGGCTAACCCTCCTAAAACCCTCTCTTTTCCCTTTTGTTGCTGACCATGACATTATATGGCTTGGAATATCTCTTTGGTTAGTTTGGGTCATCTGCTCAGTTGTGTCCCTTCCCAAACTATTACACACCCCTAATCTATTCAGTGTGAGGGCAGAGTGAGAAACAGAGAAGTCCTTGATGCCGTGCAAATACTGTTTAACAAAATCTAGAACATTAGTGGGTTATCAGTACTGTTTAGGTTAAAAATTCTAACACTTATGAGCTGCTTTGAAGAAAATGAACTATACCCTGACTAGGCCCAGTACAGCTAGGGAGTTTATATTACAGGCCCTTTAGAAATGTATTCTTTTTCCGAAAGCCCCAGATACTAGAATCATAGAGTTATGTGGGAACCAGAGCTTTTTTTCCTTTTTTTTCCCCAGAGTATGTGTCTAACCTTTATGGGTATTAAAAAACAACAACAAAAAAAGTAATGATGACATTTACTTAAATATGGAATTTACTAAAAGTAGTAATAGTGGAATACATGTGTGCACCAACACTAGAAAGCAAGAGAAAAGAAACTAAGATTATACATTTCAAAATGTCTTGTGAGTATTTTTTTAAGTTAACTTCATGACATTTTCCAACACATCATCTTCAAAAGTTTTGAGTTTAAATTGCAGAGTTTTGCTCCCACAGAAATTGGAACAAATCTTTCTGTTGATTTGAGTTCACCCTAAACTGTCTATAGTTAAATAGCCACACCAGAATACAAGAAGGTTGCTTGGGAACGTTTTGAAATGTGCCTTGTGGCATCGCCTTCCAGTACAATAAGCAGCAAATTCGTAGCAGCAAATCTGAAGTTTAGACCTTTATGCTACAGTATTTTGGAATTATAACAATCAATCAGTCACATGCAGCTTGCAGAAGCTGAAATGAAAACTGCTAAATCCAAGTGAGATGTTTTAAAAGCATACTGCATTATAGGGCTGCAGAAAAACAGCAGTATGATTAGACTTACTGCTGTCATCATTGTATAAACAAAGTTTATTTTTATTTACATATACTAACATATAGACACATGCAACTTCAGTAAAGCAGTATGCACCATGCAGGTAGAGATCTAGAAAGAAGTCAGAACTCAAACACTTTTTATATTAATTTTGACTCTTATTTTTTCATTTTAATTTCTAAAGTTGACAGTGACACAAAGACAAATTTTAATTTGCTTTAAAAAATAAACTTCTCGGTTTAGTTACACCTATACTAGTGTACTCTAGCAAAAAAAACAATAAAGAGAGGAAACGTAATATTTGAATATCCATGTGTCTCGGTGATTTAAAAGGATTTTTGATCGTAAATGCACCTATTCTGTGCATATTGTTATTTTTCAGATATATCACTGAACTAATAAAAGAAGAAGCTCTTTGTTCCAAGCAAGGCAGGAGATCTTTAAATCTGATTATTATTATTAATACTGTTAGTAGTAGTGAGACAGAATCTACATGCTTCCATGATATGTTGACTCTCCACAAGCTTTTATGAGGCTTAGGGCTACATATTATTTTTCAGAACCAGGTAATCACCATAATTTAAGCATACTTTGCAAAATGCATTCACATAGAGTCTGCATAAGATTTAATAGTCTAAATGGCTTATTAACTCACACTTCCAGGTGAGGCACATTTATGTTTTTAAACAAACAATGATCATTCTTTCTTAGTCTATTTTCCTGCTAATAGGAAGATTTTGTGAGGTAGTATGAAAAGAAGTACTGCCACAATACACAAAACTAAACCTCAACCTTCAGAATAGCACTTTATCTACCTAGTGAGCAACAACTGACTTCTTTACCTTTCTTCTGGGTAATATGTCACTGGGGCATTTTTTAAAAGCCCTCAACGGTCAGCGTGTTAGAGATATCATTCCATATATATCTATTTAAAGTATGTTTCCAGGGCAGTTCAAGTCAGGAAAATTGTTACTGATCATCTTTTCCAATTTAAACTGAACTAGTGGTTAAGAAAGGACACTCCAGCTCATTAATACTTCTTGTATCTGCAGAAAATAGATGCCAGACACTGTATTTATATCCCAGGGCACTCATCCCACTTACAGGAAAGAATGACTAGATTAACAGTCTATATAAAAGATCATGTAATGTTGTCTTTTAGCACTAAACATTCCAAAGTTAGGGGCTTCATATTTTCGTAGCTTATTGACATCTATGAATTCCTGATTTTGCTACAAAAAATTCGCACTTCCTATTTTTAATCTATGAAAACATAGGGCATTAACATAACAGGCAGCAGACCTTTGTTGTGGATGTTATCAAAACTTTCCCTGGGAACAAAGGAGGTAGAATTAGGATATGGAAGGAAATGAAGATGAAAATCTAGTTTTTTACGCCACTCTGAGCTTATGAGGCACCAGTAGTCATCTTTTGAGGACTCCAATATTCAGTATGCTTCAGAAATGGCTTTCAAGAGTGTTAAGAGAATTTCCTACGTTTACTACATTTATTCATTGGGATTTATTTTTACCAGAGTAATGAAATAGTCAAAAATTTAACTGATGAACAAGTCCTGTAATTTTGTATCTTTTACTCTTCCACAGTGCTATCTAAACACTCATGAATATTTGGGGGCATGAGGGGAGGGGTGGGTTGAAATAGGTACCCAGTCTCTCTAGGCATGCCTCAGGGAGAGGATCTTGTTTTACCACCAATGCAGGTGATGGGGTCTGTAGCTTTACTGCACAGTCAGAAATTCTGTGTAAGCCGTGACTCGCAAAAGGCGAACCAGGAGGAGTTGCTAGAGCGAGAGCAGAGCCAGGACAGCTGCTAACACCTTTAGCAGCGGGAAGGGTGGCAGAGTTGGGATTCAGCAGCGTTGGCATGGGGCACTGCCTGAGGGTCCCAGGAGTGATGACTTCAAGATCCTCCTACATGAGTAGTAGCAACAGGACTAGAGTGACTACAGTTTGGGTTTTCATCTTCATCCAGTGACTGCTGGGTGGGAAGGCCCCAGAGACCTACAGATGCAAGCTACCCCCAAGCCCCATTCTGCTGAGCTTACCACACCTACGCTGAAGAGAGGAAGCTTTATGGGACAGTTCATCAGAGACCAGACACAGGACTGCTGATGCTTGCCTACATGGGACAGCTGTTCTTTCAGCAGGGGCTAAGTACGTCTTTCTGTTCCTAGGTCTCTCATGACAGGGAGTGCTGTCAGAGGAGTCTTTTCACATATTTGTGGCTTTCAGTTCTGTTGGAGTCTTATTCTGCTTTATCTTCTACCCTTCTCTGCTGTCCAACAAGACTTTGTGTCATTTCTTACCATTATCATTAAACTGAACATCTGGTCTGCCTTAAAACCAGCTAGGATCTAGTTAATTTAACCAGCTGGGTTCAGCTGTACCCAGTACATTGTCAAAAGACAACATAGTTGCCAACCGACCCATGCATTTTTGCAATCCTTGAAGCTTTAGCCTCCCTCAGTGGCCACCCTGAGCTCCCCCTGCACAAGACAGCAGATCATTACCTCAGACATACAGCAGGTGCAGGAAAAAGCTGCCATGCTGGCATTGGTTTTGCTGATATCCAAATCACACCCTGAAAGTGATTTTTAAAGTAAGGAGGAAAATTAGTCTGAAGAGGGGAAAGAGGAGGAGACAGCTTACTCCAAAAGTCAACTGTAGAAACCAAGAAAAACTGACGTACGCGTCTGTGCTTCTCTGATTTCCATGTCTTGTGCTATGAAAGCCCTACTCCTGGGTTGTGCCACTGGCTCTGTTGCAGCATCTTGTCAGGGTAATGGTGAGATGCACTACTCACAATACTGACTATGGACTTGTGTATTTGAAGGCTACCCTGAGGTCCAAGATTTTTTGTTTTTAACGTGCATTGTTCCCAGCACTGGTATTCTCAGGCTGATTTAAACATAAGCACACTGTTAGCTATGTTAAGTATGGGTTTGGAGGCAAATATGAGAGTTCAGTGTTAAGAGTATTCTCCCATGGCTTTGCTCTCACTCAGGATAGAACATTTTGTAAATGTTACTAAGCCTCTTCCCTTGAGTAAGTATATTGATTGCATATGTGTAGCTCTTTATCTCTTTTGCAAATAAATCTCATGTACTGGAGAAACAGGAAACAGCAAAAGACCATCTGGGCATCATTGACCCACTCTTCTCAAATCTGGCAGACAGTTGTACAGCATATAGTTTATTTATTTTGGTGTACATGTTCCACTAGCCTGATACCTCAGAAAACATACTCAGGGGAACTCTGTATTTTTTTAGTATGTCAGTACAGAATTTTCATTAGAATTATACTCATGAATGAGCTGTTTTGTCCAAGTATGAGTTTTTCACCTTTGTATTTTCAAAGCCTCACAAACAACCCTCAACAATAAAGGTGTTTGGCTAGAAGCTTGAGACTGGAGACAGCTGAAAAATGAATACTTAATACTCTGTCTAATCAGTCATTTGTTCTGGGAGGAAATTAAATTAGTATTAGATTAATGTATTTGGATTTAGCTTAAATGCATACCAGCTTCTCCATTTGCTGGAGGACCAGAGAGAAGTAGAAAGATAATTTTGCTATATTCACATCTCCCCTGTTGTTTAACCAGATGCTTTAGTTCCCTAGGTTAGAAATATATTTAGACAAACTTACTGATACTAACTTCCTATTCAACACCGGATAAAATTGTGACAGTGTTAAAAAAAAAAAGTCTAAATTAAAGTATATTCTTCTGGATTTGTTCACTTGGAGGAAACTTAAAAATAGTCCCAAACCCCAAAATGTTTCAAACTGTCTGAATATTCTTTTTGTTTGAATGAAAACAAAAGGGTGCTCTGAAAATACACTAAAACATTTCAAAGTCGTAGAACTTCTGAAAAAAATGTGTTACGCATAAAATGACTATAAGAAATAAAACATAATTGCCTGTAGGCCAACACAACCATTATTTGCTTGTCTGTGATTATCACCATTGTTAGTTCACTGTCAGAAATATATGCCAAGCAGACATGCCATAAGACTCTGGGACAGATTTTCATTTATGACCTGACTGTTTTAAACATTCTGCTTTTGGGAAGGAAATCGGTTCTGGCCGTAACAGTGAGCAGAAAATTCCACTGAGGTGGAGGGAGGCTGAGGCAAATGAATCTGGCTTCTATACAGTGCAATGAGACATGGTGGGCCTCTGCTCAATACTAAATCCTGGAAGGGTCTCAGGTTGGTTTAATTCATACTGTTACTTGCCTTATTCAAAAGTTCTATCTGGTATAACTCTTTTTAGTAGAATAAGTTGGCCTAAATGCTGATATATTGTGGTAATATCTTTGTACCAGAAGATAGAATAGAGCCATGTTAGGACTTTCTTGTCCCAGTGTGGGACAAAAAGCTTATCCTAGATTGTCAGTACTGCTGCTTTCTTGACAATTTTTACCAGGAGAACTGGTTTATTATCTGCAAGGAGCAATGAATTAGGTCTTAAGATTTCTTGAAAATATGGCCCACTTACATATAATTAATTTATTAACTTTAAAATCAAGTGTGATGAAAAAGTGTAACTCAATGATTGGGAGCACAATAGGTACAGATATATTAGCTCTAGATAGCATGAATTTAACTTCTCCAAGCTGACCTGAAAAGTTAAACGGGTACTGCATTGTATATTTTCTGTGTATATCTGTTTCCTTCTACGTATTTAATCCTCTTTCCCTGATCATTATGCAAAATGTCTTGTTTTGTGTCAAGGGAAATTATGATTTGGCCTGATGATATTCTTTTATGACATTGTGAGAGCCACAAAAGACTATAGCTATAACTGTCTGATTGACCAGAAAAAGAAATACAATAAGCTAAGAATGAAAACTCACATAATTGTATTTTCACTTTACCATCAGAAATTATTAAGAACAACAATTTCAGTCACATTTTATCTATTGTAATCTAAAGGATCATTAAAGGAGAGTGTTTTCCCTTTGCTAGCAGAAGTTGTTCTCACATAAGCTTCTTCCTAAGAGGAGTAAAGTAGTGTGAAATCAGACGGAAGTAAGTTGTAAAAGATTGGAAGAAAATGCTTTCTTTCACAGTTTTTTATATTAGTAGCTCCATTGGTTTTACAGTAATAAAACTTTGATACATGACTTTTTTTATCATACGTAAAATTAATAGCATAAGGAGGTTAATACTCCTGGAGCACAGGTTTCACAGCAGTAATACTTCAGCTGGTTTTCATTCTTATTTGACAATAGATACTCATAAAACACATCTTTGTGAGGAGCACCTGAGGAAAAATACTTTCTATAGTCATTGTCAAAATGCAACCCATGTCATGATTGTAAATCCTGTGTCTCACTTTTTTGATCATTAAATCATAGCTGTCTTTTGTAACTTGTGGGAAGCCTGGAAATCCTAGAGTCTTATTCTCCATTGCTTTGCACATAGCATAGCTGTAGGCATCCTGTGTAGGAGAGGTAGAATACTCTCCTTCACAGTCATAGTGCTTGAATGTGTTCTGACTCGGCTTAAACTTTGGCAAGGAGACTCTCCTGCAACATGCAGAATAATAAAGATGATAATTTTTTTAGATGTTTTTGTTACACAGTTAAAAATAACTTACACAAAAAATACAAGAAAAGCAAAAATATATTGTCTGTCCCTCATCCAAGAGAAAAACACTCCTGAGTAGCTCTATCAAGACAAAAGAGAAAACCATGGTTTTAATGCAAGATATCGTTTGACTGAAAGCTTGAACCCAAGAGAAGAGAGATCTTTAGCTTCTCCATGCATATCTTGAACAATGGGTAAATTTACAAGAGATGTGATTCCATACTGGACACAAAGTTTAGACTTTCAGAATAGACTTTGGTGGAAGGTAAGACAGAGGTTACTGCATATTCTTGTGAGGAAATGCATCCAGTGGGTGATTTTAAGTACAAATTCCTACAGGGAAAAGAACATTTTATTCCCATAGGTAGCTATCTCAATGTCAGAGCACTCACAAGGGACAATGATGACATTGAGGAAGGCAAATAGATCCTGCTTATCAGCCTAAGACAGAAAATGAGTGCTGAAAAAGAATTCACCATTCCAAAACAGGAAATCTGTGGAAGAATGTCACACGTCTGCTCCTCTGTGAGGCTTCTTAATAGTTGCTCTCACAACCTCCCAGCAAATGAAAGAGAGGAAATAAGTTTAGGACTGCCTCCTAAGGCCTTCTTGAGAAAATATGGCATATGGGCATTCTGAGATCTGGCCACAGACCACACTCCCCTGAAAGATCTAGGCAGCATTTCAATCTCCAGGGCAGCCCACTGAGCTGGCAGAGAGCTCTGCACTGAAATTCTTAGATAGACCTTGCAGAATGCCTCCTTTTCAAAAATCTGTTCTCTGTTTCATTTGAGATCCAACATGGTAACAAGTGGCTGACTCATTATTTCAGGGGAATTTAGCCAGGAAGTTTAATTAATCTGATTCCTTTAGGGAACAATAATGGAACATTTCTTATCCCTTGAAACATTGTATTAAATATATAGACTATGCAAGCTAACAAAATGAGCTAGCCAGCCTGGAATGACTTGTTAAACTAGAAAGAGACAGTGTATAAAAAGATAAAGAATAAATATTATTTTTAAAAAGTGGTGAAATGAAACAAAATTCATGAAATTAAATGCATGAAATCAGACCGTACAATATTCTAGATCCTCAGCCCTTTTCTAATTGAATGTGATGTGTCATTTTGTTATTGGTGTATTTTCCTAAAAGGGAAAAGGATACAGTATTACAGAGCTTAGAGTATTACATGCTCCCAGCTCCTCCCTAGCATTTGCCTTCTGCACAGACAGAAAAATTGGAGTGTAGACTGAATTTCTGTTCTGCTGGTGACAAGGAAAACTACTTCTTCCTAATGTCCTCTTTTGCTGTCTCTGGTGTTATCTTCTGTCCTCCTTAGCAACTTTGCTCATTTCTTGCTATATAGCGTCATGAATGTCTAGAATCTTCACTTCAATTCCCCTTCCTGGATTTCATGGAAAGTAAAACAGTTAATCATACCTGTCCAGGTGTGTTTCTACATAGCTGCTAACAAAAACTTTCTGCTTTCAAGAATATCTTCTGCCTTTAATTATTTCTTCCTAAGCCTTCTTCAAAGGGAAACACTTGGGACATCATAGTACCTGGAAGGTTGTTGTCTTATCCATATTATTTCCAGGGAACAGCAAGGGTAGGCACAGCACTGCAAAGGGAGGTGAGGTGAGAGGTGGGGCAGGCAGCAGAGATCCCCTGTGCTTGGTCAGGGCCAGCCCAGCAGGTCTCTGACAGTGGACAGGATCACCAGGAGCCCAGCAACCACCAGGCACGTCCACAGTGATGAGGCAGGTCCAAGCCTCAGACCAAGTCCCTGGCTTAGCATCCAGGTCCTGGCAATCATTACTGAGGATCCTATTTGAATGGCACTTCCTCTAGATTTTGTTATTTCAGTCTATTTTGCTAGGAACTAATTCTGCATTTTGAGTCAAATGGAAAAAAAGATGAAGCAAGAAAATTTTCTCTGGTATGGGATTGAAGTGGCAGGGCTGTTATTCTTTGTCACATGCTGTCTGGCTCAACTCCTGTGGATGTATGTGTGTTAACTGAATGAAAATATTCTTTGTTTAAAAAAAGACTTTCATTCAAAAATTAAAATAAAATATGTTGAATTAGTTACAGGAGATACTTAAAGGAATATTAGAACACAAGCTCAAGAAGTTTCCAAAATAAATAAAAAAGACACAAAATGGAGCTGGGTGGAGAGGTTAAAGACATAGTTTGCTGAGGTCATTGAGATGTTCAGTGTTCCATGCGGTTTCACTCATAGCAGTATTAGAGGCTACGGACAAATGTTTGGAGTGGGTTAGAATGACTTCTTACTTTCATTCTGTGTATTCCATTTCCTTCATTTTCTCCATTTCCTCGCCTTTTATACCACTGGGGAAGCCCAAATTTAGTAACTGAATTTCCTTTCCCTATTTCTTATTTTAGTTATAGAAGGGGGTAACAAAATCATCTGAGCTGGAAAAATTTCCCTCTCACACTCTAGTTTTTTCTAGTCAGCTATATCTAGTTTTCTGGTCTTTTGATTTGCTTAATCTCTTTCAACATATTTCTGAACTTTTCTGAAGGTGTTGGGTCTCAAGCTTATTTGTGATTTAAGAGTGAGCTATTGGTCTCTTCTGGCAATGAAATCTGGCCATCTTAAAATAAAGGAATTTGGACTAACAAAAATAATGAATTAACTTTCACTTTGGTTTCCTCTGTCTCAAAGGCAATACTTTTTTTTTTTAATTTTTTTTTTTTTTTATTCCTCTGAGAAAATTGAGTTATTTTTGTTCTCTGATGGTGGCAGCAATCAGTAAAAAATCAATTAGAACTGACTACAGTTAGGTCTTTACACAGAGTTATCAGGTTCAGAGTTTCTAAAATATGTATTCCTGAGGTTAAGCTCTCCAGGCAAGTATCGAGAGTTTCTAAGTTTTATTCACGTCTAGGAAATCTGGGCCAAGATGTTTCAATTTGGATTTTATCTTATTCTCTAGAGTAGAATTAAACTTATTGCATGAGAAACTGGAAGAAAAACAGAAAGAAGTTTCCCAAATAGGCCGCATGACATGTCTCTGATCACTAGGACCAGAGCACTTGCAGCCATCTGAGGAGAGGCAAAACCTAGGAGAAGAGAAGAAACACCCTAAATCAGTTCTCATAACATGTCTTTACTTTTCCTCCTTTATTAAAGTTGCTTGCTTGCTTGTAACTTTAGGCATTATTTTTCTTATTTTGAGAAATGGTTTATAAAGACAACTTTAAGAATACTACTCTGCTGCATTTTCAGAGGGCAGGAGAGTGCCTACTAGAAGGCCAGAAAAGCAAAAGAGTTCTCCAGGATGGTTCTTGAAGGAAGGAAAAGGGAGCAACGGTTGACCATTACATCATTTTTGTATGACTGCTTCATATATAGTGGCCTCTATCCGCTTTTTTGCAAAATTTCCTGTAGAGGGTTCTTGATTAACTAAATGAATGGAGGAAGGGTCGTAGCTGTGCCTTGTATCCACTTAGCCTTCTTCTAGAAGGTAGCAGGGAATGAAAATTTGACTCCTACAAAGTCCTTTCCATGATATTCAGCATCATGCAGTGGGGTGTATTTATTTCATGTTAAGAAGACTTTTTCTGTTACCTTTTGGTCTAGAGTACACAGTACATGAACAGTAGTTTCTACAGAAAGCAATACTAACCAGAAGTGACAACCTTCTGCTATCCCACGCCAACACAAATTGTGCACTTTCATAGCACTGTGGAAATGAATGCATATCACTGTTGCAACAACACGTTACCAAGGGTAAATTTCCAAGGCACCTGTCTGAACCCAGTGTCTCTTAGTACCCCTTGCTTTTTCTCATGAATTCTAGTGCCAAAATTGAGGAGCTGTGGAGTTGTAGTCATATTTGGGAGCAGATGGTCAAATGCACTGCTGTGTCCAAGTAGGCTGGTGGGCATAGTTATCTGATGTGTTTAGAGATATGATAGCAAGCCAAGCATCTCTCTCTACTCACCACCTAGGGATACACTCTCAAGTAAAGAGAGATCCCCTTCTGAGTAGACTAGTTGCCAGATTTAAAAACATTTGCTGAATGTTTGCTGAATTGTATTTGTCCCTAGAAATAAAACTGTTTAATAGCCTCATTTTCACAGCTACTTTTTAAAGTGCATTCCTAAAAAGATGCTAAGTGTAAATATGTAAGCCTCACATCAGCACCATGCTGTATTTTGAATATTTCACAAGTTTTACCTAAGAAGAGACACTGTGACCCCTGTTCCATGACATAATTGGACATCTGCTTGCCAGGCCAGCTGTCTCAATTAATTCTAAAGGTGGTTCCTGGTAGGGAAGAGGAAACTACCATTGGTGATTTCCTGATGAACTTATCCAAGTGGGTATTCCCAACTTCTGTCTAACATAAGGCCAAAATAAAATTTGATTTTCTAAAACATGGTTCATTGTTTTTTGCAATACTTTCCAAACTCACAAATGTTACCATCTCCAGATCTGATTAATTCAGACCAGAAAAGCAGTGTGTTTGATCTCAAATTGTGGATGACATAGTGACTTGTCCAGTCAACGAGATGATAATTGGTGTTTACCTAATTCTATCCATAGAAACTGTGCACCACAAAACAGTAAACCTTTCCTCCATTACACAACATGCCGTTCTAGTAGCACTTCTGCTGTTCTTCAAAACTGGACACTCTTATTCTGGAAGATATAACTCAGTACTACAGAAGTGAGTCTTGATATGCAAGTATCACTCTGTAAATGGTCACTGAAAATATACTACCTTTGAGGAAATGATGGCATCAATTAATCAGCCTTTGTGCTGTTCAGAAGGAACTTAGCTACAAAAAAGTTTCTTAAGACTTTACAATCAAATCTGAGTATAAGTATTTTCAGACAGCTTAGGACTGAAAAGTTTTATTTTAAAAATAGCTTTATCATCTAGGACTGTTTGTTTAAGGTAAGATCAGGCCACAGTTGGAAGTGATAGAATCCATTAAATGAATTTCAGCTACTGTTTAGACATTCATCCACAATACATGGAAAAACTGTTGACTAAAATTGGGCAATTAGAATTAGAATTAGACAACAAATTGTGATTAACCTAAGAAGTCAGGTAAGTACAGCCCCCCTTGCAGGACAGCAAAGAGCACTTGCAGGAAGCATTTGTGAGAAGGCTGATTACTTAGCACAGGACAATCTGTTGATCCATGCAACTTCTAGTGATATAACGCAGACCAGTGAAAATCAGTTTTTGTTCATGAAACAAGTAGGTACTTTCTAGGTGCAGCTTTCCTAAAGCAAAAATCATTGTAAATATGCAAGACCTCACTTTGGCTTTCAGCCCAACCTCACCACACATGACAAAACTGTGTGGAAAAGTGTATAGTACAGTCTTCATTACCAAGTCACACACTGGATTTGCTTTTATTGTGGTCTACCAAAGCAAAGTTTCTCCAGAGAAAAATGAAAGGAAAATTGCCTCTTTTTCACATTTTCATTGATTTGATTGCTTATCTTTGTTTATAAAATAAAACACCAGTAACATTCAATATTCTGTCATTATCTGACATAGCATTTGGCACATACTCATATGAGAGAGCAGTCTGAATCACTTCTAGCTGGCTAACTATATGAAATGGTGTTTTGTTAATTATCTTTAACTATCTTAACATATGTAATTATTATTATCATTATTGTTAGAGTAGGAATGTTATTTATATATAAATAAGTGTGTATGGTCTTAGCAGCTTTTGTTAATTTAGGAGTATCAGCGGTATTATTATCACACAGCACAAAGAAGTTATTTGAGCCTTACACAAGCTAGTGTGTGATGTATAATATTTAACTATAAGCTATCCCTTTAGCTAAATATGGATCACTTCCATGCATTCCACAGAAGGGCGAAGAAAGGAATATGCAGATCCAAGCAAGATTCAGATCAGGTTTTGCTGTAAAATCTTGGTGCTGAGAACTCTACAGCCAGAGAGTCACCATTTAATGGAAAAACCTCTATCAATTTCCCATTGATGCTCATGCTCTTTCAAAAATACGTGGAGCAGGAGAACATGGAATTCATAACATGACAAAATTTACTAAAAAATAGTTGTGTTTTGGAAGAACAAAGGAAACCCAAGTTCCAGGCTGAAGACCTTACTTGAGTCTCTGGCTGTGTACATAGGATAGAGTGCGAAACAGTTGGACCGAAACAGATGGGTTTAGGCTTTACCAGCTACATGCAACATAAGTAGCCTAGCGACATATGCTTCCTACAACAGCTAGATCTAGCCCTCTAGTAGAGTGTTTCTAAACTGTTTAAAGGGACATAACTATTTCTCATACAATTGAGAATTCTTGTGTCAGCAACTCTATCCAAGGGCATACAACACTGGTAGCACCAATAGGTGCAGTTGTAGGATTATTATAGATAAGTAATTATGGCTTGTGGAGTCAAAATCTGCATCATTTTGCTTGCAAATAGTGATTCAGTGGAAGCCAGAATATTTTATATATCAGCATCAGACTTTTATTTCTAGGTTTCAATTTGTTTCTTCTTGTAGTCAAAGCTCTTGTATGCAAAGGCCGTGGGACAGAGCATAATCAAGGTATCACAGATGCATTGCATATTTAACTGGATTTCTCAAGGACCAGCAGGAACTCCACAATGGAATGCAAGTTCTTTGTTATCAGAAAACGGGGGATTTGCTGTTTGGTTTGTTTGGTTGTTTTTCCTTCAGTTCAAATAGCAAAAGGAAAAATCATGCTTCAACTTGTTTATTTTCTTTTATTTCTTTCCAGAAGGGATAGGTTTTTTTAATATATATTTATTGTCTTTTGAATAGTTCTCGTTATCAAGACACCTTGAAAGTCTGTCCTCCTTATTTACTAGAATGGCAAAAGCTAGTTCATGAGGTTCCCAGTTGCCTAAAACAGAGCAGCGTTTGTTGGAAAGCAAGCAACATGTTGGCCGAGTCTAGTGATTCAGAGATGAGGAAGCTTGTTACGCGTAACTTTGCCCTGAGCAGTAGATACCTTTGCATTTAGAAAAAAAGTAAGAATTTCAATGTACGGTAAAAAGAACTGGCCTTCTATGTCTACAAATACTGAAAAATGTGTGCAGCTTTTTCAAAAGGAAAAAGGACTGCAGTTGCAAGTGCCTTGATGTATTTGTGAGACAAACAGGCAATTACAGCGAAAAAATGTTAGGACTAAACATCAAATGTTGGTGATCTCATTCAATTGCAGCATTTTTTGTAAATGGCTTTGGTTCATATTAAAGTGCAATTGATAATGAGGACATTATTTTTCAATTAATAGATAAAATTAAGGACTCAAAGATTTACAAAGGGATTTATTTTGCAATTAGAAAAAAAAAATTCATTCTGCAACAAAGAGTTGCACCTCCAGGTAACTAAGAAATCATTTTTACTCTCTGGGCTGTTTTTTGAATGAAGCAGCTACATCTTAAAGTGAGAATTACTGCAGTAGATCTTTGTGTTTCTGAAAAATATTTAAAATGATTGCTGCCATAAAATATTCAATTCCACTTTCACCCCTCACCAAATGCTACCTTATCAGACAGGTTTTGATAAAAGACTATGCCATTTCTCCTTTGAACACTAGGGATATTAATACTTATATTACCTGCCTCTGGGAATACTGTGCGAGATGATTATTAATGTTTACAAAATAAAGCACTACAGCAATAGAAAGCATTGTAGTATTGAAATGTGAATACATAGGCAGTGTGCACATTTTTTTATTATGAAAGTGTCAGTTCCATTCTTAAAACTGAGTTGAAATTTGCATATCATAATAATGTATGTCAGTAAACATTGATCGGTAAAGAAAATTTTTATTCAGATTTATTCATGTGGGTTTTCTGATTCCTGTAAATAGCCATTTACAGGTTAGTAGGTAAGTTTATATAAATCAGGAACATCTCTGATTAGATTTAGCAATAAATCCAAAAGCTAATTTATGAAATTTGAATTTCTAAACTCATTAATTTCTTCAGGTCATTTCAAGCAAGTAACCAATTAATTTATCCAAATTATTCAAACAGGATTTCTGTGTTTCTCAGATCTGATGTGGCAACTTAGTACTGTTCTTGTAGCAAAAAAACCCACAGTCTTCTTTATTCCTTTTTTTTCTTCACTCTCTCACTTGACTGAATGAAGCATAGAAAGGCTTTTCGTATAGTCTTTCAATATCTCCCATTATATCGTCTAAGATCCTGAGGAACAAGATGGCAACATGGAAGGAAAGAGCAGTGGAGTAACTCTACAGAAAATGACTGGGGTTTGAGCATGCTGTACCTCAACCATATGAAATAAAAGCATGATACAGAGGGAGATATGGAAAGCTACTATAAGAATATAAACTTGAAACACTGCAAAATTCAGGCTAGAAAAGTAGTTTCAAAGAATCCTTTTACTTCCAAACCAAGATGATAGCTGCATACCCTTTGCCCTAAGTAACAGGATTCATGCAGCCTCACTTCAGCTGAGTAAGGGTGTTATTTCCGCATCCAGCTGGGAAGAATTCCAACAGGGCAGGAATCCTCACTGTATTTAACAATGTCCCATTAGCTAAGCCCATTAGAGAGGTTCAGCTCAAAATGTCTTTTTGCATTTCCAAGGTTTGGGCTTTGAATTTCACAAAGATAGCTTTTGAAAGATAAAGGTGCACCCATTCAGAGGTAAATATTAGGAACACAGTAGTCTACATGGCAGTTCAGCATTTCTTAGATCATGGTTGGCATCAGAATTTGTAGAGACAATGGAGAAAGTATTGAGAGGATGTTTCATGCTTGATGAAAGAATCAGTTTGGTTGCAATTTCACACCCATCAACTCTCTCATGTCAATTACAAACATGAGGAGAGACGAAAGTCCTATTCTTTGTTGCTGCCTTACCACTAATTTGCTAGGTGTTCATCATTGCTATGTTCTTTAATCTCCAGTAGAATGTGTTCTTTGAAAACTGTATGTTTTAGTTTTAAACTTTCTGTCTCTAGGTTCCCACAACTTGTCAATTGGTGCCCCAACTGTGCTTCCTAAGACCTCCTTCATTCTCATCTTTCCTTTTCTCAGTCTGGCATCTGAATGTGGACACTTTTTTTGCGTTTCACATGATGTGCAGCCTTGCTCTCTCTTCATAAATCTTTGTGGTTGGTCTTCCATCACTCACTCTTCCATCACAAACTTACATACTCCATTAACACAAAAGTAACAGAAGGTATACATTGTGATACAATTTTTCCTCTAATTTTCCCTTACCTTTTTCTGGTCATCTTTTCAAGAATTATGAGGCACTGGTAGTGAGTTCATGAAAAGCATACATTCAGGCTGTACTTTTACTAAGTCATCAGGAATTTTATTATCACCGTCAGTGACAGCAGAATAACATCAGCATGACTACTCCTGCATTTTTACCTTTAATTTACACCATAAACTTCTCAAGTCAGAATTCTGTCATTACTTATGAACCACTGTGTGCAGCAATCCAATTGTGTAAATAACATTGCCACTCAATTTTTACTATTATCGTATGAAACAGAAATACTAAAAATTAACAATGAGGTGAACAGATACTTTTTAAGTTCTCAAACTATTGTACCAAATTCCCCAAGAAGTTCTAGAAAATCTTTTCTACTTTCATGACATATGTCACTGACTCAACTGTTGTGAAAATTAACAGAGTGGAGTTGAACAAATGTTTTCAGTAATCCAATACTCTCTGTTCTTTGGCAGTATATAACTAGACTGAGTTTCAACGTCAAGAGAAAGCCTTCACTTAGGTTTTCGTTCATGAATCTTCCTAAGACTGTAGCAATATACATGCAAACGGTCAGCCTTTAAGCAGTAGTAGATGAGTACTCATGGAACTCATTTTAGACACTTATTTCAGTATGCTCTGGATAATTTGCTTAGTTTTCTTTAATATGAACACAGTAACTGAATATGAATAAAGATGTTTATGTAGCTATTCACTTCAAGGTAAAATAGTGCTCTCACAGAAGACACTAGGAGTTTCAGCTGCTAGTTTTTTTCTAGTTGATTCATTTGCAACTAGGTTTCACCCCTCCAGGGACAATTGTTGATTTCAGAGATTAATGACAGAATGGAAGTTTTTAGGCTATCATTTCTGTATGTACGTGAAAGACACAATTTTATTTCAATCAACTAACCATCCAACTTTAGATCTAGTATTACAGACTTTTAAAAAGTTTCACTTAGAACACAGATTACAGAGTTTTACACTGCAGAGTAATAATTTCTTTAGCTTTACAGGAAGAGAGACATCTGTAATACACTACAGAAAATGCTTAATTTTACTTTGATGGAAAGGGATTATATTTTGAATTTGGATACAGTATTAAGGAAATAAACACGGGAATTAATTTGAAATCTTTAAAACTCCTGGACTCAAAATGAGACTTGAGAGATTATTTATTTTTAAGAAAAGAAAACATGAAAGTAGGGAAAAATAATAAAACATGGAGTAACAACAAAGGAAGAAAGGCATTTTGTCACTTATCACAATTTATATTGCCATACCTCTGGGGAGAGGTGGAGAGCAAACAAACAGCTTGCTATCCTCATATTCACAGAAGACATCCCGATGCAAGATAAGCTTTAAAAAAAAAACCTTGATTTAGGTTCTGACAAGCTGGCATCTCTGAATTACTAAAATCGCTTTTTCAACTCTTGTATAAAACTGACTAATCAACTGAAGCAAAGGGATAACCCAGCTAACTCAGGCAAAGATTTCATTGTGAATAAATAAAATATTGAAAGCCACACTGATCAGCTGGAATTTCAAAATGGACTGATGTGAAATATATTGCTATCTCGTCAAGGTCTTTACTGAAAGATCATTACTTCATAAAACTCTCCTAAATGAGGATTCTGCTTATAATATAAAAACACTTCACATCAAAAATTTATGAAGGAAAAATTGTGAAATAGCCTATGAACCATAAAGCAATTACTTTATAGAAAAGTAGAGAGAGAGATTGAGATCTAGCATCTTAAGCATAGTATTCACATGTTTCAATATTGTATATTAGCTTTTAACCTTTTCCCTAGGTATACGTCATTAGCCCCAGTACTGTCGACTGGTCCCCCCAGCTTGGTGTCATCTGCAGACTTGATGCATGTGACCTCCATCCCCTTCTCCAGATCATTGACAGAGATGTTGAGCAGGACAGGTGCCAGGATAGACCCTGCAGTACCCCACTTGTCACCTCCAGACAGAGTATGACCCATTTACCGTGATACTCTGAGCTTTACCAGCCAGCCAGTTTTTAATCCAGTTGGTGTCCCCACACCCAGGCTGTAACGTCCTAACTTGGATCCTACAAGAATATTGTTGCAGACAGTATTGAAAGGCTTGTTACAGTCTGGGAAAAGTGTTCTCTCTTCTCCACAAATCACAGAATGCGATCAGGTTGGTTAGGCACAATTCTCCCTTGGTAAGTCCATGCTGACTGTTTCCACTCATCTTCTTTGTCATGTGTCCATAAATACTATTCAAGAATACTTGTTCCATGACTTTCCCCAGGACCAAACCGGGACTGACCAACCTGTAACTTTCTGGTTTGTTCTTCTGGACTTCTTGGAAGATGGGTGCAACATTTGTCTTCCCCAGTTGTTGGAGACATGGCATTTCAAACAACCAATTACCACTGTAAAGCATTTATGAAAAATTTATGAAATTTATACTCAATATATTGAGTCTTTTATATCTTTTTCTAATATTCACTGGAACCCTGTTCCAGAAGTTGAATTTTATTTCCACAATATTATGTCACTTTTGACTTTTCCATTCAATATCTTTATCAGTGATCTGGATGAGGGGATCGAGTGCACCCTCAGTAAGTTTGCAGATGACACCAAGTTGGGAGGGAGTGTTGATCTGCTGGAGGGCAGGCAGGCGCTACAGCGGGACCTGGACAGGCTGGATCGATGGGCCGAGGCCAATTGTATGAGGTTCAACAAGGCCAAGTGCCGGGTCCTGCACTTGGGTCACAACAACCCCAGGCAACGCTACAGGCTTGGGGGAGAGTGGCTGGAAAACTGCCCGGCGGAAAAGGACCTGGGGGTGTTGGTTGACGGCCGGCTGAATATGAGTCAGCAGTGTGCCCAGGTGGCCAAGAAGGCCAACGGCATCCTGGCTTGTATCAGCAATAGTGTGGCCAGCAGGACTAGGGAAGTGATCATCCCCCTGTACTCGGCCCTGGTGAGGCCGCACCTCAAGTACTGTGTTCAGTTGTGGGACCCTCACTCCAAGAAAGACATTGAGGTGCTGGAGCGTGTCCAGAGAAGGGCAACGAGGCTGGTGAAGGGTCTGGAACACAAGTCCTGTGAGGAGCGGCTGAGGGAACTGGGGATGTTTAGTCTGGAGAAAAGGAGGCTGAGGGGAGACCTTATGGCTCTCTACAACTACCTGAAAGGAGGTTGTAGAGAGGTGGGGGTCGGACTCTTCTCCCTGGTAACAGATGACAGAACAAGAGGAAATGGCCTCAAGTTGTGCCAGGGGAGGTTTAAATTGGATATTAGGAAACATTTCTTCACTGAAAGGGTTGTCAGGCATTGGAACAGGCTGCCCAGGGAGGTGGTGGAGTCCCCATCCGTGGAGGTATTCAAAAGACGTTTAGACGAGGCCCTAAGGGATATGATTTAGTGGGGGACTTGGCAGTGATAGGTTAATGGTTGGACCCGATGATCTCGGAGGTCTCTTCCAACCAGAACAATTCTATGATTCTATGATTCTATGATTCCAGAAACAGAAGAATTTTTCAAATTCTTGTTACAGTCCCTTTATCTCTACATCTTTTTTCACTCTTATTCTCAGTTACTTTCTTTCTCTCTCTCTTTTTTTTTTTTTTTTTTTTTTTTTTTTGATTCAGTGATATAATGTCTAGTGTAGATAAGAATTTGGTTCACTGAAGGGCAAAGCCATGGTCATAGCCTTGCATCTGAGTGGGCAGAAGGGGCAGATGAGAAGTTGGGTCAATTCATAGCAGTCCACTGTATGGAGTGTACGGACATCTATGTGCTAAGTCATTGAAGACCTTGCTTTCTTCTACATTTAGTTGTAAAACAGTAATTCCATGGATTTTTTTGAACAAGTAGGACAAAAATAAAGGTTTGGAAAACAAACAGCATTTGACACAGGGGGGAGTCTCTGTTAGAGTTAGTAGTAGGGACTAGTAGTATCACAGGAAATATTCTTTTTGCAATCCAGGCAACTTTTTGACTCCTGAGATGCAGCACTGAGCACAAGTTCCTATTTCATAGGTGTATTGTGCTACATGAGACACAGCTTGATAAATAACTGTGTTAGCTTTAAGAAGTATTACTGATTTGATTGCATTTGGATTTTCATTTGGTTTCATTGGAAACAATTATCTCCATTTCCAGAATCAAACCATGCAAAGATTCATTGTAATATTTTGTCATTGAAGTTCATCTTCAGTTGAATTTTAGTTTGCTCTCCTTTCTTTTCTTTCCCTTGAAAGTATTATTTCTCTTTCTTATCTGTCTCTTGATCTTTTTCCCCATTCCATAATTTTCCAGTATATATGTAAAGGACTCATATATCTCACATTTTAAAGAACATTTGATCATTTTTTCTTTCTTCAGTGCCCTCCCTTCTTCTAGTTACTTTTTCTCTTTCCTTCACTTTTTTTCCTTTTCACTTTTTCCTTTGTCTTTCCCAGTCTCTCCCTTGTTTATTCAGTTCCCTTTCTAAACCTGTTTTACTTCTTCCCCCTTTCCTACTTCTCTTCACACATCTTCAGTTTCATTCTTGCTCCTATTCTCTTTCTCCCTCATTCCCAATTCCCTCCCCTTATGCACATGCAATCACTGTTCTCTTCCTTCATTCAAAATTTATTTTCTGGAATTCCTTCATCTCTGAAGATTTGTGTAAAACTCTGAAGAAGTCAAGCAAGAGTCTTCATTTCCACTCATAGGTTTGGATAAGGCCTTATGTCTCTCAAAAAATTCTCGCCTATGAAGGACTCAATTATTTGTTTAGAGTGGAGGGCAGAGAGCATTCAGCCTGGAATTTAAGGAGCCAGGCATATCATTATGTGACCTGTGCCTTTCATTCCCATTCTCCCTGTGCTTTCTTGTGTTCAACAGTTCTCTTGACAGCTCATGGTTTGTTCCTGGTCTTAGAACAGAGTTGTCTTGTAGAACAAAAAATTTAGAACAAATTGCATAGATTTGAACTTGTGAATAAGAAATTTCAGTACTATTTCAGTCTCAATAGGCCTATAGTTCCAGTTAAGCCATGAAAATAGCACCTGAGGTATGACAAGTCTGATATTGGAATAATTTGCTGTGGATCCAGACTAAACACCTGATTTTCACTTTTCTTTTGGGACATACTTGAAAAATTTGTGTCAAAAAATAGTGCTTAGATTAGATCGTCTCACATTTTTCTCTGGACAGCTGCTCTACACTAGGCAAAATCCACAAAACCTACATGTCATGTAGCCAGGAAAGCATCTTAAAAGGAATTATGGAATAAAAGTTATATGAGAAATTCATGGAGTCCCAAACTCTGTTTGGTGAGGTATGTGTTATGCAGTACTGTGAAGGCTGGTGTTGATATTCAAAGCTATGAGGCCATCACAAGAAAAGCCAGACTACCCAGCTGGATATCAAATTTTCAGTATATCCAGAAGTAGAGCACAAACATTTTGTCTGAGCAACGAGTTTGGACAGTAATCCTCCCTAAAAGTGAAAGCTTTATTGACATTGTGTTTATGTCTTCTCTTGAAACGATGAACAAAAATGTCTGCTAGTGTCAGTTGTGAATCTGTAATGTAAGAAACTCTGCATAAGAAGCTATAGTAGGATCATCAAGTCATTTTATGGTGTAAAAAATTTGAAACAGATATGAGGCAGCAGTTGCTTTTAGTCACTCTGAGCAGTGTTTGAAGTTGGCTACCTATTACCTATCTCATATTTTATCATTATTCCCAGTACATCCAATCCTTTCCTCTGTTCCCCAGAGAGAACAATTCAAGAAAAAAGGGTTTGTTTTGTTATCAGGATGATATGCAGACCCCAGCTACAGTTTTTACTGCCATGTTGAGGAGTTAATCAAGCCTTTGTTTGCAATATATTTCCCTTATAATGTAATTGCTATGTGACTGTTGATTTGAGTTTTAATTGCCTGATAAATTGAGTGTAAAATCCTACGGTAGAAGAGAAAATAAGAGAAAAAGACGATGGTGCTCCGGCAATTCAAAGTAAAAGCATTTTCTTCTTTGCAAGCAGGAAGCATTTACATGAATTTGAGCACAGGGACTCTGCAGTTCTAGGTGACACTAGGTTAGAAAGCCAAAAAGGGGGAAACCTGCCCTTTTGAATTCTTCTGTAATGGATTTCATTGTGCTAGTTGTTTTGGCTGCTCTTGTGGAAATTATTAGAAAACAATAGTTGCTGGTTATGTCATCACAGTGATCATACCAATTTTACTAATATCCTGCTGTAAAAAACACATTTTTGTCTGGTTTCATTGAGAATCTGTTCAGTGATTTAAAGTAAAATACAATGTTGGGGTTTTTTATATATATGTAGATACTGTCTATACAAAGGTTTTCTTGGAAAGCTAGTCAATTTTGAGACATGGCCTTTGAGATAAAAAATTATATCCAACACTCCAAAAGCCCCAGGATCTGCCACATGCTGTATGTTTCTGTAATTAACTCTTCTGTTTGTGTACTATAAATCTGTACATTTTATTATTATTATTTCTTAAAACCAGAAGATTTTTCATTTTATGCTGTTTGGAATTTCTTGCCTGCTTTCATATTTTCCCTTGGGGCTGGGGAAGTTGGTTTTGTTTTGTTTTGTTTTGATTATCATGAGATGTCTCTGAACTCTGTCTCCACCTGTTAAGAAAAGCATACCGTTCCATATGTCTGATGATTTATTTGATGATATATACATATTTTTTATGTGTATGGAAATGCAGTAGATATGCATGTGTTTGAAAGCTGTGTATATGTCTTGTCAGAACTGCATGGTTCACTCCGTGCTGGAATAATGAAGAAGAGACCTGTATGTGTACTATCATAGTATTTTCAGAAAAGAATACAAAAAACCTCTCCAGCCTTCTTTCCATGATATCCCCTTGCTATCTTTCTAGAGTGTATCAGAGCTCCTCCAGCACTATTTTGAAAGTGGAAAGGATAGACAAAAGGAAGGGAGGAGATTCAAATTTTGTATTTTGAAGGCGGAAGACACAGCTGGAAGACTATTTTCTGTGATGATGCATCTTTTTTCCCTTAAGATCTGTCATATAAACATCGTGACTCCGGTCTGTTTCCATACTCGGGGTGAAAGATTTGAAAGAATAGAACAATTTCTGTGAATCTTCATTGTGAACACATGGTTCTTTATCAGGTATTTGTGAGGAATAGAAGGTGAAGAGTTTAGGATTTACCTGATCAAGACACAACATGTGATTTGTCTCCTTCATAGGATGATATGTATGATCCAGTCATCTCAAAGTATATTAACGCTTCAGTATATTATTTGGTGTAGTACTGATCTATCAAGTTTATCAGCAGACCTCTTAAAGGTTTGCTTTGATGACTACTTTCAAAGGACATTCAAATAACAAAGCAAGAAGCTTGAAAAACAACTGTGCAGAGAAGCAAGTATCAAAATAAAAGGAAGTATCTATATTTCCACATGCATCTCAGACATTCAGCTAAGGTTCATAGTTCAAGAAACCATGGAAAACTAGACTGGCCTGTCTAGAATATCTGGTTCAACTCCTACAAGAAAGCATGAGCTTTCCAAATTAACTTCGTACTTGTGACAGTACATATTGATTTTGACTACCTGGATGAATCCTCTTAGGTTTTCTCAGAGGCCAGAGAGTGAATGAATGTGTAGGCTTTACTACCTTTGTGTATCCCATCACCCAAACCTTGCTAGTAAGCAAACAAAACAGGTGTAAAGGTGTTTGATTTATTAGTGTCTCTCTCTTGCCAAGTTTTTCACGAAATAGTAGTGCTGTTTCTGCCTCTAATCAGCAAATTCTAAAATTAGACTAAAAATTACTTATGAATGCTAATATATATCCACAATAGTAAATACTAATTTTTATTCACACAACTACTAAAATTATTCATGATATAAGATTATTCCAAGTGTTTTATCATTGTAATGTATCTGTTGGGATCTCTAGTACTTTTCTTCAGCAGACTTCTGAATTCATTCATTCAGAGCTCCTATATTACAATGCTACTGTTAGTGCAATAAACAACCACACCTACCAGTCACTGCAGTACATTTAATTTGAATTAGGACTCCTATTCTTTACATATCACAAAGGCATAATGTGTAATGGCACACAGATTAAAGACAGAGCAACACAGCAGGAATGCTATATTTAAGTTTGCTTTTTTTCTGATGGTGAGCTACAACAATTTTGAGTTTCAACCAGCACTTCTCTCTTACCCATTAGTAGCCCATTGATCTCTACAAGCCAACACAGAAGGGCTGTTTTTCCCTTGGGGAACATAATTCCTGAGAGCAAGAGAAACAAGTAGGCAGTTACCATTGAACACTATGGATTGGAAAATAAAATAACAATCACATGCCTCCAGACTCCGTATGTTACAAGAATTTCAAGATGTTACTTGGACTGGTCCAGTTTACTGGAACTGTGGAACTGTTGGCATGTGGCACTGTAAAAGTGACTTTTCTGTTTGAACATGTGTAACTATGTAAGTCTCCAAAAGAAGTACATACCTCCCCCTAGCAATTCAAAAGTCCTTCTGGATTCTCCAGGGTCCTTAGCTGCACACACCACTTCTGTTCTTTGATCAGGCATCAGCTGTTTCCAAAAAAACAGCAAGGAAAAAGTGGATCTGTCTTCTCAAGAACAGGACTACTCTTTAGTCCCTAGCAAATCTGCTACATGTCTCTGGTCTTGATAAATAGCGACAGGTCAAGTGGAAACACTGACAGGGATGAACTCTGAGGTTTCACATCCTACACCTAAAAAAGGCCAGTATGTTTTCTTCATTCCAGTCATCAGATAGCAGGGATTGGACAACACACTGTGAAGTGAGGTGTAGGCTGCTCTTGCCCACTTCAGAGTTGTTACTTGGGAATACCAAGCTGCGTTGAATGTGACAGATGACACCTTTTGTACAAGGAAGTACTGTCAGCAATATTGTTTCTTGCCCAAACAGTACAACATGATCGACTCTCTAAGAGAGCTACCATTTCTGATACTTTCTTAACCTACGCAAAGTCTGCAAACACAGAGAACTTTGGCAGGAGATGCCACTGCTGCTGTGTATGTTAATGAGACTTGCTGTGTGTCTCTTGCTGCCAGGAAGGGGTAAGGAGTATGTGCCTCATGAGCAAGGCAGGACATTAATCCACTGCTACCCAGTAGTGTCCTTCCCTTCCATGTCATAGGTGTTCATGTAACTTCAAGTTCTGCAGCAGGGACTGTAGATCCATGTGAAGGTGAAACTCCCGCCCAGTGTATCTCCATAAAGACCAGCTTCCTCTGCCACTCTGTGGAGGCACTGCCTCCTGGGAGACATCATAATTCATGCAAATAGTTACTTGCTGTTAATTATATATGCACATATTAATAGACTTCTGCTAAAATATTTTAAATACTTCCATTCTGGGTTTTGAAAATGCAAACATGTTTTATAAATTGTAAAAATATGAAGGGAGCATGCATGGGGTGTTGCGTGTTTCCCATTAAAAATGAGGACATTTTTTGACAGATGCAATATGGCAGAATATATTAAGATAATTAATTTACGTTCATTCCAGGTTTTTTTAATTTCTCAGCATGACCTCTGTTTCATGCATAACAGAACAATCAAAAATGGATTAGTTTATACACTGAAAACACTCAGAGTTTTATCTTTTCATGGAAAACTTATCTAGTCTAAGTTAGTTTGTGTGTTGATTGATGGAAACCATAATAATTTCTTTTACTTGAGTCAAACACTCTGACTCAAATATTTCAGCACAGTCACAAGGATTTTGTTGTTTTCACAGCTTTCTGATCAACTACTTTTTTTTTCCACTTTTCTTCACATAGATAAAATTGTTTCCAGGACCCAACAGCTGGCACTTACTGGCTGAAGGAATGTACAGGAAGACAGCGTGTTCATAGGATTACAGAACAAGCTGAGAAGGAAAATTTATGCAGAGTTTTGTAAGCTTAGTGAGGCAGAAAATAGATTGGGGTGCAGAGAAGAAATAATGTGTCAGTCAAAGCTAAGCATACAGACATAAGCTTCCACAACACAAGAGCAGTCATGTGCTTTCTTAGCTTTTGTGACTTCAACAGTTACTTCTCAGTTTGGGTAGAACAGCAGACAGATGTTTTCTAGAGATCATACTCTTAAGTGACTCTTTAAAAGTCTCTCTTAAAGCCTGGCAAAAGCAAGAACAAAGCTGCCTTGGAAGATGTAAGAAATGGTAGAATGTCTTCAAGGAAGGGACCTAAGGAGGAGGAAAACCTTGCAGCTAAACACTGTAATTTGGCCATTCCATTCCCTTGTGTAAACTAATTCTCTTCAAATTTATAATTTCATCTCAATGCAATTGATTTTTCTGTAGCATAGTGTAGGTCAATGCTTTGTACTCAATACTGACAAATGAAAGCAAGAATTATATGCTGGTAGTGTATTGTAATAGTCTTTATCAACTCAGGATAGTGCAACTGTTTTTCAAGCCTCATGTGTGGATATTTTTGTCTAATTGCTTCTGCTGATCTCCTTTCTCTATTTGATTTATAAGCAAGTAGCTGCTCCCTGGAATGACTAAGAATGACACGATTCTACAAGCAAGATTATACTGCGAAGTATTATTGGCAATACTATGCAAATTGCCAGAAAGTTATTAGACTGCAATTTAACAAGCACCTAAGAAAGAATGTCTGTTACATATGTGACACACAGCAATTAAAGAACCTGTTCATTGGCATTCAAAGTATCTATTTCATTATTTTACTCGAAGCATATTCTTAGTTGCTTTTGAGATAATGGTACTCAAATTTCATAACATTAAAGAAGAAAGAACAGCCTGAAAGAATACATTTTAAAGGTAAAGAGGCAATGATCATCTATCTCTGCTAGTCTGAACTACACACAGGGCTATCAGCTGACTTCAGTTATATCCCCTCAGTAACAATTTGATAGGTTCTATTGAATGTCTGATTAAGATTTATATTCTATAGAACACAATATTCTTTTAATAGTACCACTGTTGTTAAGTCAGGTACTTTATTGATACTTTTATGGGTTAGAGCTCGTGTACACAAAGAGTAAGCAAAGTCACTTCATTGTTATATGGTGGATAAGAAATAATAGATCATCTAATTTTCCAAGACATGTTTCTCTTATCTCTTAACAGCACACTTCTATCAACATATTTAGATATTTGTGGCAGGTTAATATGGGCCATTTTCACCTGGCAACAGCATCAGCCCTTAGCAACAGTACGTATGTATTCAGACCACTAGTAACACCGAGCCAAAATGGAAGATCAGACTATAGAAACCTTTGGATGATGTATGTCAGGAATTTTCAGATATTATTTTGCCTTAGCAACAGTCTCATTTCATTCCCTAGCAACTCTGAATATAAACTCAGTTTTGTTTTCCTGTTCAAAATTACCTCTTGGGAACAACTAAGAGGATTCCCTTGTTAACTTTAATGAAATTCAGTGTTTCACTTATTCCTAGTTCAAGATAAATGGCAGAATTCAATATTGCACAGTAGTGCTCTAGACCCATACAGTATGTCATGGCTTGAGAGTTATGAAAATTAAGATGGTAGAGCTGTATTTTAGTGTTATGCTTCTACTTTATACATACTTTTATACAGCTGCTATTTCACAAATTTTTATTAGTATTATACATGTACAAAAATCATTGCTTTCATCCATCAAGCTTCTTGCATCCTGCCTGAGCAAGCTTTTATATCGTTTGATAACAAAGGCCTACATATTCTTCTACTGGAACCTTTGAGTAGAAAATGCCTTTCCCTGAAGGGAGTAGTAAGTCTCCACTGCTATTTTATTGCCGTTCATACGTATCCCATCTACTTATCCATTGGTACAGAAGTATCAGTTAAAATCGTACAGTAAGTCTCATATGACAAACATCCCCTTTGATTGTAGTTAGATTTCAGCAATATTTCTGTACTGCGGTGGATACTTATCTTGTGGTGGATACTTACCTAGCAGTGGTTCCTCAGTATGTTAGCATACCTTATAATTTTCATTTTCTACTAATATCTCACTATATTGAAAATATTCAATTTCTCTTTTTCTGTTTAAAGAGTCTTCTGGACTCTGTATTTGAATATTTAAAGAGATATGATCCCACATTGCATTCTTAAGAGACAGTAATTGACATTGTGTTAAAATGTATTTGTGCATACTGTAGAATTCAAATGAGAAAAGGAAAGAAGGAAATGAAAAGCAATATGTGAATGATCACAGAGCTTTTTAGTTCCATTTGTGTCTTCTGATTTTTACCTGTTTCCTTATTCCATCACAATAACAAACCATATATATATATATATATGTATAAAGGGATACAGTTAATGGTCTGCATTGGTTATGAATTTTTTTCAATTTGCAGTGCTGAATTTTGCTTACACAGCCTTGATAGTCTTCATATGAGTTTTTTAAACAACAAAATAATTTCGCATGCTCAGAGTATGTGTGCTTGTAAGAAAGCAAAATACTGCATCACTGCTAAGTGACTTGACAGAAACAAATAATATCTGACCCAGAAACACACAAACTTTTCAGGGTGTTTTGTAATCCAGTCTTTAATTCTCTGACTCAGGACTTGCCCACACACTGGGTAATATTATTCCTCTTACCTCACTAGGCAGCACTGATCTGTTTCCAAATCTCATCTACAAATGATCTTCTTTTATACACTATACACACTGAAAAGGTATACAATCCTTTTCTGCATATGCAGTCATTTCTACATATCCTTTCTGCATCATCAACCAAACACAGAGGGCATTGCTTATTGTTATCATGGGCATGCTTTGAAATGTCTCCATTTCCCACAGACATTTCCACTTAACTAGACTCAATTTCAGCCTATTAAAAACAAGGTCCTCCTGATCATAAAATAGCCTCATAGCAACAATAAGCTATAGCACAGGAAAAAAACCCTCAAATTCTCTCGTAATTAAAAAGTAGCATATTTGTTTGAACAAGAAAATGTATGACAAAATGTGGTGAAATAAATGATTTTTTATCAATATTATTATACTTCAGTCACTCATGTTCTCTTTGTGGGCTATTCTTTTTGAGGTATGGAAATTCTGTTAGCATATTAGACAAGAATGTGATTTCTTGTATGACAGTTCTGTATATGTATACAGTGTTAATATATCTGGTTATGTCCTGTGTTCATGTTACCGTATGAAGTCATATTTTTCAGATGAAACAACAAGTATACCTTGCATCTTAACACATACAATTATGCACGCATATAAATATATTCTCAGATACACACAATTTTTAGATTATCAGGAGAATCAGTCAATACATTGTGAAATCTGACCTCAGGAATTCCTCATGAAGAAATAGAAGTAGAATTTAATGATATCTTATTACCATATAACTCGCTACTTCCTCTATTCTTTCTGTAAGCACTTCACAATTAGTTTAGCTTCAGAATACCAAAACTACAAATTTTGCATATCAACTTTTTAATGAGAATCAAGCAAAGGATATCATCCCTTCTCTGGATATAAAGGCAGGTTAAGATACAATTAAATGGTTGTTTATCAAAAGAAATGCATAAAGCTGCAAGTGGTACAAAATGGCAGAGGTGTTCCAGCACTACTTACGGAAATAGGTGAGATGACACATTTAAAATTTATTCTGATTAATTTATCTTTGAAGAAAATATTAGAAAGAAATTATATTGGAGGAGTGATTAGTTTATCACTTTGGGGAAAACAGGTACAACAGGTTTAGGTTTTAATAACGGAACAATTGGAAAACTACTATTTGGACAGAGATATCTGGTATGGCTGTGAAATAGAAAACTGTTTTAAAATTAATTTCTGGTGTTAATTAAAGGCCTGATTCAAACCCCCTCTTGAGGCCCAGGGAAATTTATCCATTGCATTCAGTAAATTTTGGAACCAATCCTATGACATCTCTACCACAACAGAAAAATGCTGAATATTATAATTCACGTTTTAAAAAGCAGTTAATGAGTTTGCAAAGGAAAGATGAAAGATTAAACTGCTGATATCATGAATATGGTGATGTCAAGATAGAATATTAAATCAGGGTACAGAGATTTATTTATGTATGTATCTGCAGTTACAAATAATTTCCCAAATTAGGAGAGAGTATTCAAAAATAGTTCTGAGATTTCTCTTGATTATAGACAGATTTGGGGAGTATCATCACATTGCAAATTAGTCAGACAAAATAACACAATAAGAAGATGCAGAAGGATATAAAACTTTTAGATGACTGGAAACATATTTTTAAATGGGAAACATGGGCAATGCATTTTTTTAGGAAATGAACCAAAATAGTAACCCTTCATTAAGTGGAAAAGTCTTGCCATGTTCTACCCAAGTCAGGAGAACAACTAGTTGCTGTAAAATATTTACAGACATTGTTCTATAATGCAATATACCCCACGAGATTTAAGGTTTTGCATGTCACTGATCAGACTGCAGCTCATATGAGTTAAACTAATTTTCCTGGAGTGGATACACTTTCCCGCAGTGTGTGTTGCTGTTGTTAATCATTTTATTGACTGAAGTTCATCCCTGTGCAGATGACCTGTCCAATACCCGTGGAGAGAAATTAGAACTTGTTCCTGCAAACACTTAAGCATCTGCTTATATTTGCATGAGTAAGGAGCTCTTTTCAATTTTAGCAGGCTTGCTGATGTGTATAGGCTTCAGTGTTCATAAATGTTTCATAACATTTCTGAACATAACTGTCGAGAAAGACTGCGTTCTAAGTGTGTGGTGCATTTATCTTGTACTGGCCCTCAGTGTAATGGTGAATTTGCATTAAGTAAACTGTTTGTTCTGCAGAAATATAAAAAAGTCAGTTGCTTGATTCCATAATTAATATATACTATGAAAACCAAAAATATGATCCTACAGTCCTTATTTTTGACTCAGAGGAAATATTTTACTGACAATAAGTGGATCAACATGTAAAGACGCAATACCACTGAAATCAGTGGAGTTGTAACTGATACAACTAGTACTAGTACTAGACTACAACAGCAGAATTTGGTGCAGTGCTTTTGAGTAAATTATTGCTTGAAGAGAAACCACATCTTTAGGCTTTTCCAATAATAAATATAATAAAAGTAACAAGGATTGACGGAAAACTTTCAAGTATCAGCTTTTATGTGCAAGATGGTCATTGAAAGCCTGAAAGAGAAAAGTGGGTTAGAAGGTCTACTAAAGAGGACACATAGCTTGATCCTGAAGACAGAATCTGTTTTTTTTTTTTAAAAAGAGAGAAACTGAAAGGAAAGGGTATTTTACTGAAAGTGGGAGAAAAGGAAAGGAATAGAAAGACTGAGCTGCTCCAAAGCCAATTAATATTTTTTAAATGGTAGTTGCCATGACTAGAGAGAGGGAGACAACTATTGAAATATGAGGTGAAGAGAGAGAGCAAAGACTGATGAACGATAAAGAGAACATATTACATCATTTTTACTGGAAGAACTTCATATGAAATAAACATCCAAAGGGCAAATTCTGACCAAATATCTTCAGCAGTGGAGGTCTCCAAGAAGAGCTGAACTGGTGCTTTGAAACTATTCTGACAAACAGAACAGAAAATTCTCCAGGAAAAGAGATAGAATTCTTCATTTATCTTAACTACATTTAAGCTCCCAAGTACAATAAAGGCTGTACCCACTGTTTGCCCATTAAATATTTTATTTATGCAATGCCAGCATATTTAATTTACTTTTCTAAAAATATGCCTTTCTGCTGAACTATTTTTTAAATACACTTGTATTATTTATTTTTATGTTTTTGGAAATACATGTCCTAAATTGCCTTAGAGCTCAGTGACATTCCTTTGCTCAATATATTTAACACTCAGTTGGTCACTTGTATTGAATGCTTACTGAAGGAGCTAAATCATGTATGATTTATATCTTCTACCCTGTCAGTAGAGCTTCACTTTGACTATTCACATGTGAAAAATTACTCATTCATCTAAGTATTTTCAAAATCTTCCCTTTAGGTTAGGGGGTAGGAGGTATTTTGGGGGCCAACTTTTTTCTCTCTTTTATTGAACTTACTAATGAAAGGAACAGCTAGAGTAGTAAAAAGCACTTTTTTGTCTTTAACTGGGAACTACTATTTATTACACATTTAACTAAAGCATCTAGAAGCATGTGGCGAGAGGGTGGAAACTGCAATGAAATCAAGAGCCATGTTAACATGCTTCCTGAATAGATAATATGCAAAAAAATTTACTCAGATGTGGTCTTAACTTTCTGACTCTTCTCTTTTGTATGAATTCACCATTTTACCATTCCCAAGACAGTTTTTTTTCCTCTGGCAAGCATCAATGCAATATTTCTGTGAAGAGTAACTTTTACATGTTCTCTCTTTAAGGATTTCATGCACCTCCTGATGCCATTTCATCAAAAAAACAAGTATAAGAGAACTGGCAAAATATGTCATAATAAATCGTTACTGTAAGTTTAGAATATTGTTCCCTTAGATGTCTTCAAAAATACAGTAAAACTCCTGTGGAGACATAAAATCAGATTCCCTTCAGGATCTATGAACCAGAGCTAGATCCAGAGCCAGATTAAAATGAACAAGCAGTGAAGCTATTTTTTTGAGCTTGGCCTGGCATAGAAGCTTCCATCAAAAACGAAACTATGAAGAACAAAACAGAACAAAAAAATGTGTTGATGGTTACAGTGTCTCCTCTTGGGCCCTGGGGCATCTGCTGTACAGAGACCAGATGCTTGGATTTTCTCCTCTTGATTATCATCCTTCCATTTTTGTGCCTGCTGCTGCAGTCCCATAAACTGAATGAAAATTGGCTTTAGCCATATCTCTTCTGTTCATTCTTCTTCTTTGGCCAGCAATGTGGGCAAAATATGGAGAAGGCAGCATGGTGCACATAGGATGTATCTGCTGTTTCCCAGCTATGGGCAAGGTTCCAGCCCAAGGTCCGGCAGAATGAGGTATACCTAAGCCAGCCCATCCTCCACTCCTCTATGATGAGAGAGGGAAAATAGTCAGGGAAGGCAGGAAGACCTGATTGCCCTGTGTTGGACATAAACCTGCAAGTATCAGAGGCCTTCTGCAAGAATAAAAGCATGGCAGTTATATTTCCCTGTGTAGGGTTTTAAGGTTCGCTGACCAAGTTTCCATTACATGGCTTTAATTTTTAGAATTTGGAACATATTGACATTTACTAAGGAAAACTGTAAGTGTCTGCTTGTTTCTTTGTAAAACGTGTGAAGTAGAGGAGTTGTTCAACCAAAGAATTTGATTGCTCCAGAACTGTGTCCAGCAACAGCATAACGTTGAAGTAACAGCTCTGCTCTCTATCCAGGTTCTTGCAAGATTGACTAGGAAAACACTAAAAACTTTGGTAGAAAATTGAGGATGAGTAAATCTTCTGCTGTGGAAAACACAAACAAGGAAAGATTTCTAATCAGCATAAGTCCTTGTCTGTGCTATTTACAAAACCACCCAAAAGTCCCTTCTCTGTTTCTCTGCCAAAAATTATGGAGAACAGTTCTGCAATTGTTTTTCCATTAAATAAACAGAAGGATACTGATTTTAAAACCTTTAACTGCAGTTCAGAACACAAATTTAAACTGAAGACATTCTACCTCTACATCTTGAACTTGATAAATCCTCTGTCATTGTCAGATCCTTTGGAAGCAAATATATCCGCTTAATAGAAAGGTGCAGCACCTTTTAAGAGGAACCTCCTCTTCAGAGCTGCCTCCAGACCTCATAGAGGGAGTCTCTGTAAGATTTGTCACTACATTAGCTGAGTATTGGATCAGGTTCTTTATTCTACATCTGTTCTTATGTTTGCATTTTCTCAATTTGAAATTGAAAATATTTATTGATTGTGTGCAAAGAACAAGCACAGTACATGATACATTCTAAACATCAAGTCTATAAAAAATATTTCTCTTCCCACAGACTGACACTGAATATCCATTTCTACGCACTGAAAAAGATTGAGTTTATGTTTTTATAAGTCATAATTTGAAGGATAATTTTTTTTGTCTTTTGTATTATATAGACTTACTGTTACATAGATAGAGAAAGTATGTGTCCTTTAAATTGTATAGAACTCTTTGCTGTGAGAGATTGAATACTCAATACGCAGGATGTTCCCTTCACTTGGATTCAAAATTCAAAAGTAAAAATGAATCTTGCTTGTGACAATTTTTAACTTAAATTCTCTAACAGAATAATATATTATGCATTTCAGAAAGTTTTATTTTGCCCCTTTCTTTCTCCTTAGGTGAGAAATTCAGTGGACAGCAGCAAAATCTACAAAGATTCAAAGTAAGATTTCACATGAACTCACTTTCTAACTGTTCATTGTTACAGATTTTTGCAATGTTAGTTACTGTTTTCTAAAAGGCCTATGACTTCTTTTGGTTCGGGTTTTGTGTTATAAACCACAAACTTCCTTCTACTTGGCAATACTTAGTACATCTTGGAAAGTGTATCCCTTTTGAAATTCCAAGAGGTTCTTCTAGTCAGGAAACAGCACCTAGAGCTTAGATCAGTAAGTAGATCATATAGTAAAGTCTTGTATATATCTCCTAAGGAGCAGGAGTGAGATCATAGTTCACATTTTGCAGTGTTGGAATAAAAGTAAGTCTTACTGCCACAGTGTGATTCCTAAGGTGTGCTATACATTAAATGGAAATTTACGGAATGCATTGAATGACTAACAGCAGCAGCAACAAAGGGTACTAAGCACTTCCAGCCTTTCTGTTTCATGTGATATCTCACAGTAGCCTTTGTACAGTGAATAATACTCACCTGTAAAGGCAAAGTAAGACTGGAAAGCAACTCACTGATTCTTGTAAGAAAGTATTCTACAAGCTATAGCTATATGAAAAGATATGTCAAACCTTTAATACTCTTTCTACTTACTTTGTATAAGGTAATACGATGGTTAGGCACATATGACCTGACTTACCTCTTTTTGATGAGTAAGGCAGGGTATTCATTGACTTGGCTATGAAGTAGATCAATCCCTAGTGAGAAAACACTTTATGGCTAGTAAAGCATCACAGCAAATTTGTCATTATTTTATATGTGTAGAGAGAGTTTGGCAATTTATAATACATTCTATATGTAATATAATATATGTATGATAATGTATAAGAAATTTGGGGTTGTTATTCGTATCATGAAACAGCTAAATTATTTCTGTATCCAAGGGGAGTCTTCAAGTTTCACACATTAACCCATTATGTTTAACACATTGATAGCAGAGCTGAAAAAGGTGGTGAAAAATAATATCACATATTTTTCTGGAGTTACTAAGCTATTTAGAGAAGTAAAACTGCTGACTTCATTGTGGAGAATGACGGAAGAATCCTAAGATAATTGTGTGAATGGACAATAAATTGCTAGATGAAATTCAGCATGTAGTACATGTGAAGTGATGCTCCCTGAGAAAAACAGTCCTAATATCACAAGCACTTATAATTTGAAGGTGGTTAATTTCCATTCAGAGTTAGATAGTTCATCTCAAAAGTAAATACAGCAACATCAGGCAAGATGAGGAGCAGGACAAAAAGGATGATCAAAATAATAAGGCAGTATTTGTATGAGTAATGACTATATACCTAGCATTCTTCAATCTGGAATAGAGATAAACTGAGGAAAGACCAGAGAGAGGTTTATAAAATCATATCTGGTGTGTAGAAAATAAAAGAAGGGAACAATCATTCATTTTTTCTTCCAGTACAAAAACTACAGCCTGAAAACTGAAAGTAACAAGTGCAAGGTTCAGAATGAAGACAGTTTATAGGGAAGATGTGAAACTCCTTGCAAAAAGTTATTGAGGATTCAAAATTTTCCATAGATTCAAGGGAAAGCCAGAAAAAAATATGGAAGAAAAATCCCATAAAGCTGTGAATACACTGAAACTCCCTCTGGCTTCAGAAAGTCCCTAAGGTGCAATTGTGTGGATGTATGCCTAGGGTAGTATCACTACATATTTGTTCTTACATTTCCCAAAATTTCCATTATTAGCCACTCAATACCCCAGAGGAGCTATTGTGTTACAAAGACCTTTGGACATTCTTGCTTGTCTGGTACAGCTGATATAGAATATGCTATCAATTGGAAAGCAACACACAGAAATATAGCTAGTGAGTTAAATACGTTACCAGACACATACTTGAGTCTCTTTCTAGCCTCCCCGTTTTGTTGTAATTTTATACTTTAAGTCACTCTCAACCTTGTATTAAATAGCAGTGGCAACACCAGAAGCCCAGAAAAGGCTTGCTGTTAAGTATCAAGTTCCAGCAAGATTCATCCTTGCTTAGTTAAATCATGTTGGGTATTCACAGCAAACACAAATTATGTTTTGTACAAGCTTCAACGGAGGAAGCTATTCTAAGCCATAAGAGACTTAATGAAATGTCAGTATTTTCTTCTGAGACATTCCTCACTGAGATGTTTACACGCAATAATATAGTGGGGAAACTGCTACAGATAAGAAGGAAAACTGACCACACCATGTAAGAAAGGTTGTTGTGACTCTAGGAATAAAATGGGGCTTATGAACATGAGAGAGAGAAAATGTAAGTGATAGATTAACAGGAATAAGCTCCCTAACTAACATATCCCTCTGTGATCAAAATTCAACTGATATTTAACTTTTGAATAGAAAAATCATTCTTTAGAGTCTTCTCTTTAAAAAGTATGTAACAACTGGGTTTATTTTATGGCAAGACTCTTTTTTATTTGTTTTTCTGTGGAAGGAAGTGAGTATTAAAAATCATAGTATGAAAACACTGGACAAAATGGGAGAAGCTATTCTTCTCACAACGACCAACACCTCTCTTGCTTTTGCTTTTTATTTTCCATATTGGCGCTAGCTAGATAAGTTTCTGTTCTTTCTGGCTTACGTGTTGATAAGGGATTGATGAGCACACACATCACTGTACTCTTGGACAGGGGCTGTCCAAGGGCTGTGTTTATCTGCAAGAGGTGCTACTTAATAGCATCAACCTTGATTAGTACAAGGCATTATTTTAAAATTTCCTCTCTCTCTCTCTGTCTCTTTATGTTTCAAGTCAGAAAGAAACAATAGAGACAAACACTGGAAGATGGTGTCTAGAGCTAATTGACTAGCATATTTAAAGTGGGTTGTGGTTGCTTAGAAACATTTATAACCTTTAACAGAAGCCTGATTATTAAATAGTCTGCAGGGCAATGTAGGACAACATGTTTTTACGAGAGCAAGAATCACACTGAAAGATGGTCTGTGGCTTAATATTAAAGGGAAACATATTTACAAATAACATTTTATTTTTCAAGCCCAATTAAACAACATTACTGAACAAATTTTGAACGCTCATGCCAGTGCAGTAAACTGAAACTCAGCATCATGACGACTGTGGGCCAACTCGATGTTTATTCCACAAGGCCCTCTGTTAATTCGAGCAGTAGTTATTTCTTCTCTGTGGCTGATCTTGAGAGCTTGCAATTTAGTTATTATAGTAAAGTGCATATTATGTAGGAAGAAGCTGATTATGGAGATCAAAGGACACTGAGATGTCTAAAGTGCAGCAGCCTTTGATTATATAACAGCTTCATGACAAAGAATCTTATAGTGAGGGAATACTCCAAGTCTGAATTCTGTAGAGGACAGGGCAAGCAATATGTCCTACAAAGATACAGATATTTCCAATACAGATTACTTATTAAAAGCATCTCAAATAAATCTAATATGTAACCAGCTATATTTATCTGCTGAAATCTCCTTGTCTAACTACATATTTAAAAAAAAAAATGTAAATAATGACTATGATGTCATTTGTTTTAGGATCCTCCATGACAAAAATACTCAGTCTTTCTAAAGCATGTCTCAAATTTCATCACAAAGCATTGTTGAAATCTCAGGGAACCTTGATTCTCTAAGTAATGTGTTTCTATTTCCCTGCTACATATGAAACTGTTCATACTTCTGTTGCAGCAATGAGGTCACTTAAAACATTGAATCTTCATGAAAGACATAGATATTATAAAAACTGACAGGTTTATTGTACACTTTTTTCTTTCCTGTGGCCTAGCACAAAGTATTATGCAAAGGGTAAGATGAGAAAAATTCTCTCCTGTCTAGTTGATATTTAGATTTAGACTTAAGTGCTCAAGTTTTGTCAAGAAAAAATATAAATCGTAAGAACATTATAGGAAGTCTGGCCTGCACATGAATTAGCAAACTAGGACAGTGATTTTCACAGGGACTTTTTTACCAGGCAAATTATTCTACGATTTCTAATTACAAAAATTCTAACTGTTCCAGAGCAAATTAATAGCTGTTAATACCCACCACAAAAAAATAAGGTAAGAGGAGTGAGGAGAAGACAAGCAGCATAAATAATTAATAAATCAGAAGCTTCAGTGTTAATCAAAACATACACTATCAGAGTTTCAGAGTAAATGTAATCATAAAAATATGATTCTTCTAGCCTTCTTAGTTATCTATCTTGAGAAGACATTATAAATGATGAAAAATGTTCAGCAGCTTACTGATTAAGACTAAACTTCTCTGATTATTTCTTGAGTTAAGGTTCTGTAGAAATAGCCAGCTTTCTGAGCCTTGTGGACTTTTAATGGAAACTTCCCTCTACCGCCACTAACTGGGACTAAGTGTGCAATGAAAATAGGAAGAATATTTAATCATAAAATGAGTGATAGTAACTTCATACAAAACTCTGCCGCACACATAAAATGCTGTCATGTACATAAAGTAAACCACTGAAAATGGAATGAAAACACCATCCAAACTCCCTGTTAATCTAAATCATTATTTGTTGCCATACTTTATCAACAATATTCAGTAGAAAACTGTATTATTCAAGACCATAGTATGTCTTTAACAAACAACAAATATTAATAGAATAAACAACAAAGTAATGTTGATCTTATTTCCTGTAGACTAAATCCTTTTTTATTTTATAATTTAATGGAAGGCCATTAAATGAAACTATTATTGGAAAATATATACTCAGGAACTCTATTTAGGAGAATTGCAGTTAAAAGCATATTACACCTCTGGACAGCAATAAAGGAAATGGGCATGACTTCTTCAACCTCGATGAGTCATATGCCCTTTTTGGCTTGAAAAAATGATCATTTTTTGGAAAAGGTTAGGGATTGTCATAAGATAACTCACTGGGACATAAACTTGTCAAAAGATATTTCAGAAAATAGAATCAGTCTTATCATTTGATATTATTTACTTAGTATTTTCACATCAAGAACTTCATTAACCAAGTTCATAGATGTAATTGCTAATTTCTATTAGAGAAATAGGCTGTCAGGATTACACCACAGAGTTACCTAGCAGTTGCCAAAGAGGAAAAACTCTTCACATTGTTTCAGTAATTTTCTATAATGTATTCCTGGAGTTGCAAGAGTTCAGTGTGTGATTTTTTTTGCTTTATAAGAATGGCAGATTCGAAGATGACCTAAAAACTTGCGGGATGATAAGTAATGACTATGTCCCACTCAGACAATTTTTTATTCTGGAGCAGAGCAAATATAACTTATTTTTGGTGTTGTAAGAAAAAATAGTTGGCATAGCCAAGGAAGAATATCTTTCCAGTCCAGATAAAAAGATTTGCAGGAGTGTGTTTAAATTTCATGAATGCTTTAGTCTTTTTCTAATTATGAGAAAGTTTCTAAGTGACTTACCCTTGCAAATAAAAACAGTACAAACATTTTTGTATAAAATAAGTTGGAGTTATGAACCTTAGTCTTTTGGAGATATTCTTACATTGTTGTTTTCCATAATTTGAACTAATTTGACTATCCTAGAATGATCCGATTAAAACATTTCTTCAATGACTATTATAATAATGATTTTAATTTTCATTATTATTTAAAAATAATACAGTAGAACTTTATAGACTTTATAGAAGTGTATAGTATTTTATTCCCTCTGTTTTCAGCTAGATGGTTGATGGAAATCCAGTATTGAAAAAGACTCTATAAAGTGTACCACCATCCTACAGAAAGGATGTTAGCTATCTCTTCTCTTGAAATTCATAGAAAGAGATTGTTTTATCAATTGGAAATTTAGAAGGAAAAGACTTCAGATTGACTTATTAAAAAGGCATGGCTTGTGATTTATTGTGTTAAAAAATTGGTTGGAAAAAAGACCATTAAGTCAATTAAAATAGGAGTAAGTACACAAGAACGAAAACAAATGGCAAGTTGTGCCCTTTCCCATACTATTGATTAGCTCATTATACTATATTGCCTGTAGTGCATGACCATTTACATAATTAAAACCTTTTCGTGTCTAAATTTGCATAAAGGCACAAAGAACCCGTTTCTTCAGCCATTTTGGCTCTCATTACTGAGTTCTAATATATGATCATGCAGCCAAGGGAGAGATTGTGCTCCTTACAAACATTTGAGTTCAATGTGAACTCTTTCCATTTGCGTAGAAGTAGAACTGAATTCCTGATGGGATAAGAATTGCTCTAATTTTCCTTCATGTATGAATGTGTAACTTTTATTACAGTGAATATCTAGATTTGAGTTCTACCATTTTTTAACCAGATAAAAGCACTAAAGTAGATCTGGAGATACCTTAAATGGGTACTAGCTGAATATTTACTCCATTTGAGGGTTGTATCAGCACTGACTGCGTAACTGCAAGACAGAATCCACAGGTTCCAGTGGCTCTGAATTAAACTGACATGTTACCTTTGTGTTTACAAGACAGGAAATTAGCTGAAGCTGTGAATCTAAACATATTTGGGATTGATTCTACGCCAGTTTTATTAAACCTGTCATTAATATGCTACTTCTTTTTTTTGGATGGATTAAACTTGTGGAGACTAAAAAACAAATTATGGTCTAGACACCAGCAATTAATGTTGTGAGTCCTGTTCTCTTGCTGTGGGCACTGTGTATCTTAATAACATGTTTAAAGTTTTAGCTTATTGTTTCCCTTGGTTGGATGCTGCTATTGGACTATTTTTTTAATCCTACTGTAATCATAGACATTAGTTCATCTGACTTCTTCTCAGCAATCAAACTGATTATTATTAGACTGCTTAATAATACATCTTAATGCTGATTTTACTATTTGTTCATGGAGAGATCTGTTCTTTTTTCTTCCTGTAACCACTTTGTCCCAGTTTTCTGTGAAATAAAATGTTCACTGAAGCAAGCTATCTGTGATTCAAGAGCAGTACATCACTAAATATTTCTTTATTACCATTAAACAGTGTCTGTTTGATGTAGGAGAGCAGGTTTGTCAGCCCTATAATATGAAACCCAGTAACAAGAGAAGAAAACTTATTCACTCTTTTCAAGGTCTTGTTCTGGACAAAAAGGCCTGGCACCTAATTAATCAAAGAAGAGGGCAGGAATTTATGTTTGATCATAAATACAGTGTATTCTGAAGCACTGTAAACTTGAAAAGGTTAATGAGTTGCTGGTATGGACCAGGTGAAAAGTTTTCAGAAGAAGCAAGGAAGTACTTAAACCATTAAGAATGCCTTATAGAGACTCCAGTTGGAGGGCTACAGAACTCTGAATGTGAGAAAAATTGTGTGAAGTGCTCCTATGGGGCACCAGTCAACTTCCAGTGAAAAAGTTTCACTACTAGAATCCACCATTTGGCAATCCAATGTCCCACTTCTTATTAATCTCCACCCCTACAATCCATCCCTAAACATGCTTTGGAGTATTTTACTTCAAGGTAGCTCAAACATGCCCCTTTATTTGGATTAGGATTAGTTATCCTAGAGAGATGACATAACTCAGACAAAACAGCATTTCCCCCAAGCTGCAATTTTCTGCCAATATTTTATGTCCATTATGACACAGATATGTGGACTAAAAAAGTAAATAGATGCAGGTGTGAAAGAGTCTCTAACACAATTAGGAAAATGGAGACCTTCTCTCTCTTCACTATAGAGTAAAAGGTACTGGCTTGTTAAACTTAGCGAAATAAGGGCTGAGAGGCTAAATAAATCCATTATAAACCCACTGAATAAATGTACTTATTATAAATGCATCTAGGGGATGAATGCCAGGTAGGAAAAACTAATTTACAAGCTATAAAACTGATATAAAATGAAGCAGAAATTAACAGATCAAATTAGAACAAAGAACAAAAATTAGTAGATGATTGGTTTAGTGTTTGTGTTTTTCTTTTTAAATGTCAGACGTGTGAAGTCCTGGAACAGCCACGCAAATAGTGATGGGGAGGAACCAACACAGTTTCAAGACAGATTTCAGTAAATCTTTGAGTGACTGACTGACAGGAGAAGGGACATTCAGGCTGCTGGTGTGAAACTTCAGGAATCGAGTTTGTTGGGCACCCCAAGGGGGAAAAGGGAGGACAATTTATTGTCTCACATTTTGCATTACTTCAGAAATAATTAACAAGAATTTTGATGCACTATGTTGTATTAACCTCAAGCTCCTTGGTTTCACCGCTTGTGAGGAGGGGTCAGAAAGACACTAACCTCCACATCGCTTGAATTTGAGGCTCGGGGGTATTAGCCTTTTAGTGAATCAAAGAACAATCAAAGCAGCAGTGATTTCATGACGTCAGGATGGTTGTTTTCCCGGTGCCACTCAGAACCACTTCCTCTTTGGCCTTGCTGTTGGGAAAGCTGGCTGAAACTGAAGTAGGATCCACAGGGAAAAGTGTGTACTAGATTTAAGACGCATTTGCAGACAGTTTTTTCTGTCATTGCCTATGCCTTCCCTTTCTTTTCTGCTACCTTCTTATTACTTATACACACACTATTTCAGAACACACACACATCCTTATCACTAAAAACCTGTATTGCTTCCTCTAATGGCAGTAACACTAATGTTTTGCTTCTGATGCACACAGAATTTTTTTTTACTTGTTTTCTGTTAGTCGTTTTAAAATCTAGGTTATGTATTGGTCTCTGTAGGGAAGTGGTTAGGCATTCAATTCATTATATATGACTCAAGTTACTTTGTTTTAGGCTCAAAATTAGCAAGATGATATCACTGTCAAGTCTTATCTCTGGCTCTCATTATGATTTTACATTTCAGCCAAAGGCTTTCTACTTGCAGGAAAGTGAATGCCCATGGAAAACAAAGGAGTAATTCACAGTTATGATTAGAAGAAAGGCAATTACTCATTTGTGAATATAAACATAACCTACAATTCCTAAATAATCACAACATTAATATTAGCAATAAGAGGGCCATATGGCCTTAACATGGTTATCATCCACACAGAATTTGGAGGCATACATGAGGACCCTGATCTACGGTAGTGTTACACTATAAATTATTCATGTCTTCCTGTCACATGGAATACTTTCTGTGCTCTGACCTTCTATAATTACTGATGCTAGTATGTCAGAAAGACTTTCCTGAAGTTAAAAAAATACTGTATTGTTTTAATCATTCATTAAAAGACTGATTAAAGTATGTCTGAGAGCAATGTGTATCTAATTTATAATTATACACATAAGTGATAAATTCAGTGGATCGGGCTTTTTCTGTTTTTTTTTAATCTCAAGAGATGAAGTTTAAATCCAGCCTGGATCTTAAGTAGATTTTCTGTAAAATAACTTCCATAAAAGAAGTGTTCAATACTTCAATTTTTTTACCCGTGTCTTGCATTATTTTAAAAACATTTAGCAGTAAGTTTATATAACAGTCAACTCAAACCTCCCCAATTCTCAGAAAACTTAACTTTGGTGCAAGGGTTTGAGACAACAAGATCTTCATTTCAAGGATTTCTTTATGTTGAAGGTCTCACCTTCATCATAGGAATTCCACCTCACGTGCGCACATTGTTTTACAAAAAGAAGATATAAGATGATGGTAAAAATAGTCCTTTGATCTTAGTTATAATAACTGAACATTAGATATCTGCCAGTATCAGTATGAATGAATAAAAGTCTTGAATGTCAGTGTTTCTGATTATAAAACATACCTCTTTCTCGGAAGAGGTAAAGTCAGTCATCTTTAAATAAATGGGCAAGTATTTCACAGTGAAACCAAAAAAAGGAGGTAGACGTGTTTGCAGTGCCCAACAGATTACAGTGCCAGAGATGCCTGCACTGGCAGAAACATCCACCGGGAAGTCCATGGGGCACGGTGCAGAGACGTATGGGTGATCTTGCTTGGCTCTAGAAGCAGAATAGCATGTTCATGCAGCCTTGCCTCTGAGCTATTGAGCTCTGAAAAGTGCCAGGGCTTGTTAGCTTACAGACTGTGTCTTGCTAGCAGAGGCATACTGCTTCTAGATGAGAGTTGGCTTCTGTGCAGCTCCCATGCTCCCTGGTGCTGCTACGATCACGTTACGATGAGTGAAGTGGATGCAGGTGTCTTGATTGCTACAGTGTGGGCAGTCCCGTTCTTATAAGGAGAAAAGGCTCCTTGTGCTAGTGCTTAAAAAATGCTATACCACAGCAGAAATGATATCTCAACATTGCATTAAAATGATCGTTGGCATTTGATACAGATACTAACTTAAATAAGCACTGAATTTGGAATAGCTTTAAATGATATATAACTAATTTTGGGGCTATGAGTTTTTCCCATGTGTCCAACCAGTTAAATGGTTTGTAGAACTAGATGGAAATTTAAAATTGCATAGCGTTTGCTTATTCATATATATGTGGATGATATCTCCTGCTTAAAAACATATTTTTAAAACTATAATTTCATTAAAAAATCAAAAATGCTTCTCAGAGTTACAATTTTTATAACATGTTTTTATTAAATTTGGTAGTTCATATCAGCATTGTGTCTTGTAACTGACTTGCAGAAAGCAATTTCATCTTCTGAAGAAATTGTTTCTTTGAGTATTCAGCAGTAGTTACTCTTAATTTTAAGATATGTATATTCCATCTTAGAATATGTCAACATATTATTTATTCCTAGGGCTACATATCATTTTATTACTGCTACTAGTATTTCAAAACATTTAATGAAATATAAGAATTAAGTGCATTTTGAAGATTAAATGTAAAAAATTTCCCAGAATGTTTTTCCTAAAATAACATTTGTCAGAAATTCTGCTTCAAAGCACATTTTTTAAATAGTTATTCTTACTCAAGCAGTACATTGGGAAATATCTGAACCTCTTATACCTGAAAGCACAAAGCTAAGATATGACTGGAGTCTGTTGATCTCCAGAAGGGAAACTATCTGTCTTCCTCAAAAGCATTCTTGCGTTTCCCTAATATTACTTTAACTAACAAATATCTATATGTACTGGTTTTGGCCAGGATGGAGCTAATTTTCTTTCCAGCAGCTACTGTGTTTTGGATTTAGTATGGGATTTGATATGTGCAGAATGTTGATAATACGCTGGTGTTATTAGTTGCTGCTAAGCGATCAAGGACATTTTCCAGCTTCCCAGGTTTTGCTAATGCGCAGGTGCAAAAAGCTGGGACCGGTACAGCCAGTACAGTTGACCCAAACTGGCCAAAGAGAGTATTCCATACCACAGGCATCATGCACAGTGTAAGCGGGGGTCAGTCAGTGAGCCAGTTTCCCTTTTTTCATTTGTTCAGGCCTTTTCGATTGCGCTTTTCATTAGTTTGTTTGGCTGTTCATTCCCCCACTCACTCTCTCTGGAACTTGCTGTTCCATGATCACTGCTCGGGACGGGCTGTATTGGTCTTCAGGTCATCAGGCAGTAAGAGATTGTGCATTGTTCGTTTTATATACTCTATTATCATTATATTTTATTGTTATTATTGTCATTAATATAATTATTATTATCTCTTTCTTTGCTGTCCTGGTGAATTGTTTTTATCTCAACCCACAAGGTGGGTTTTTTTCTGATTCTCCTCCCCATCCCACTGAGGGGGGAGGGTAGGCAGTGAGCAAGTGGGTTATCAGCTGGGGTTAAACCATGACACTATATTTGGTAGAGTATACAGAAAAAAGGTTTTCTTTTTTGTTTAGGAATTGGGATTGACATACTTGTTAAACTGCTTTTGCTTGAAAGACCAGCTTGTTGTGGCAGATTTGTCTTGAGATGGGTGGCAAGAGGAGGAGGAGGAGGAGGAGAAAAATACGGTTTTCTAAGTTCTCCACTACAATTCCTTAGACAACTGATGGAAACTACCAGCTACCTTTTCAATACTATTATTTATGTGCAGACCATTCCAGTACTTACTCTTCTAATTATCTCTGTGGAGTTCAGAAAGTAGTAAGAAGTTTGGAGTCTACATCTGCTGCCTATCAAACGTGTGTGTGTGTGTGTGTGTGTGTACATATTGTGAGCTCTTTTTTTTGTTTCTACTGGGAACAGTTACAGATGCTTTTTTATTGTTGTTGCCTCCTAATCTTTTCTGGTTCAAAATCAATGCTAAGGGAAAAGTGTGGTTCGTATTGGATACTCAGATTTCATTTCAGGTATGAACTTTAGCTCCACTCACTAGTTGGCCTTTAAAGGGCAAGATAAATACCCATAAGTGAAAAATGATGCATTTGTATTCTTTTTAAACAAACAGAATTACGTGTTCTTAAAATCAAAGGTCATCTCTCTTTTTAGCAGTCTTTCAGCTTTTGTAGTTTTGGTTCCATCAAAACCCAAGGAATTATATCCCATTACTTACTCTTTCATTAGATCCAGTAATTTTCTGAGCCTTTAAGTAGTATATACATCATTAAGATCATATGAAATGTGTTTCTTAATTTTCCTAGGATCGCCAAAGTGAAAAACGTGCAACAGAAATCATTTTATGCCAACTTAAAACAAAGTTAATGCATTGGAAACAGTTGGAGAGGATGTTTTGGAGATGATGTTTTGTTTCAACCAATAAATTTTCCCAATGGACAAAATGTTCTCACATTTTTCTTCCAAGTTCCTTTACAGGAGAGAAAAGGAGAAGGAAAAAAAAAACCAACAACAAAAAAACCCCACAAAAACAAACAAACGAACAATTAAAAAAAAACAACAAACAAACAACAAAGCTTCAGCCAAATTGAAAAGAATCGGCACTTATTGCAAGTTTTGGTTTATTCCTAGTACTTAGTCAGCCCCATATGTGCTAAAACCTACCATGCCTTCCTGCATCTGTTCACACATGCTCAGTGCATCCTGTAAGAGTGTAGCATGCTTCACTGAAACAAAACGCAGGGAATGTATCCCAGACTTTGAAAGCCTTTCATTGTCTAAATAAACAGGCAGAATAAAAATGACTATTTTGTAGTCATCAGCTTCAGCTGAAGCTGCACTTAGAGATCATGGCAGAAGCTGTCTTTAAAAAGTAATAACAGTCATCACCTTCAATCCTTTAATCCTGCTGCTCTTTTTCTTATGGAGACAGCTACGTCTGTACAAAGTCTCGCTGTCCCCTGGTGCAGAGGTTTTCATTAGTCCTCAGCTCTCCTCCTCTCTTTTCCACTGGTTGCATACCTAGAGGGAGTTTATTCGAACACTTCCAATCCAGAAATCATTCTGTTAGAAACAGTCTTTGAAAGGGGTACAGACTGGTTCTTATTTTAGCTAACTAAATTGGTAGATTTCTACCTTTAATACAGGGATTTTAGGTGGTTCAGATCCAATTGTTCCTATTCATGCTTGTTAAGCACAGAGGCTTTGATTTATGTGTTCAAAAGTCCTGTCAAACTAGGTCCCCATCTATAGCGTAGCTATTCTGGTCTCCTGTTCCGAACTTTGATAAAGTGGAAACTCCCTAGAGAAGGGGGAATTAGAGAGAATAGAAGGTTTTACTACTGAAATAGTCAAGGAAAAAGTCAATGTTTGGTTCCTTTTTGCTAACCTTTGGAAAGGAACAGAGGATGTGCAACACAGAATTTGAATATTTTATTCCTTATCCCACTCCCCTAAACACCGGCACAGATAATAATGGTTAAAATGCTTTTTCAGCAGAAGGGTTGTCTAACAGTAACTTTGGTCCTATATTTATATCTGTCAATATGTACACTGTACACAAATGATGTTATTGTGTAAAATTTTTCAGAAGGAAGAGCACAAGACAATTAAAAAACGATTACACACTATATTTCTCTCAGTAACTATCAGCATTTATATTAATACTGAGGTTTGTAGAAAACATTTCCATTGTAGTTTTGTTAATCCCAAATTACCTTTTTAATGAGGGAGGAAAGAAAGGGCATAAATTACCTCCAGTGTGTTTGCTTAGCCTCCCGAGTTTGCTATTTACAGACATATTACAATATGAGAATATGAGGAGGTTAATGGTTCTTTTTTCCTCCTAGTAAATACCATTAAATTAGATCTGAGGATAAACTATGCAGGTTTAAGAGTGGGAAAAAAAATATGTTACTTCCTGACACTAATAACACTGTTATGAGGCTTTTTGCTCCACAAGATTCCATTTAATTACAATAGAAAAATATGCTGGAATAAACTGTTAATCAGAGGTAAACAGGTACATTTTCAACAACACTTTGAATTTTACACATCATATATACTCTTTTTATTTATCATTATGCGAGGCAGATAAAGATCAAAAAAATGCGCAAAAGCAAAATATTGCTCACTAAGAAATTATGTTGTTTCTTGTCATGCACTATTGTAAAAATAATATGTCATTTCCTTTTGTAATTTTTGTCAATATATGCAAATCACATATAGAATAACACTTCTGACTGAGTGTTCGTTGTTGTCCTTACTTGTACTCAATAATTCTGAATTGTATTGGCATATTGGCAGGCAACTGAAGAGACTGAAATAGGGATTTACTGGCCAAAGTCTGAGCAGGTTTCTGTCCTAGATCTTTATAGGCATCTGAGCAAGATCCATTTCAGAGTCTTGTCCTTCTCAAGCTTGATTGTTACAGGTTAGGGGCATTCCCTGAATGAAAATCTCAGGGATTTTTCACCACAGTACCTTCATCTCAATTGTACTATCATACTAGATACAAGTGACCAGACAGTACAAGAGCACTGTTACAGTAAACAGTGTAAAAGATGGGTTTGCATTAAGACCCGGAGACAAGATTGCACCCTGGGGAAAAAAGCTGATGCGTTAGACGAACTCTTAAAATCCATTTTCAATATTGTACATTCTCTATTCTGAAATTCTGTATTGCTGGTGTTTTATTCACAAGTTCCATAGTTGCTAGTCTGGCATTCGGTTGTGGAGAAGGGCAAAGAGGACAGAGCAGTGCTCCCCACATACAGTAATTGTTTATGTAGGTGGACTCAGAGGCTTATATATAAACACACTTTATGGCAAGTAGGGTTTGTAATTTCCAGCAATATTATTTTTGTTTCTTCGTGTTTTCTCAGGAACCTGCAGCCATCTAATAATCCTCTGTAAATTGCTTCATCTCCCTGAGAGCTCTCTCATTGCACTTTGATCTGTCAAGACAATTAGTGATTTGGGACCTGCTTCAAATCTTTGCTGTACATTTTTACCATGTGATGGGTTGCTGTTTGCCGCTGAAACATCAAACTAGCACTCATTCTAGTATTAAAGCAAACTGAATAATTGTCCCATTTTGGACTCCACAAAGTAGAATTTAATGTGAAGCAAGTTTTCTTCAGTGCTGGTTGTGCATAAAATACTAATGCCCGTAAAATTACTATGGAGGAATTTCTGTGATGCAATGTTAATGGATAATGATGTGAATTCACTTAACACACTTTATTTAGCCATAAAACTCCTCATGAATGACCAAAGAACTGCACAACTATGCCCATGTTTCACATCAGATTTTTTTTGTTTGTTTGTGGTGTTTTAGATGAATGAACAGTTATACTTTTGATTTTTGTAGACTTTACAAAATATCAGTTTCCAAGCCATTTAAGTTCTCTCTTTCCAGGGCATAAATTAACTACTTGTACACAGAAAATAAGGTTTAAGGAATGTAAGTGGTGCTAGAGAAAGATGATTTTTTAAAGCATTTATTTTAAATACCTTGATAAATATTTTCTTGTAAATATAAAAGCAAATTAACAAGTTTTTTATGCAGACAATGGACATTTTTTACATTTTTATTTAAGTCCATGCTATAACAAAATATTTGGGAGAGGTAACTTCTTTCTCCCGATGTTTCCATAAACATTTAAAATAAAACCTAAACAAAATTTCCCAGAAAACTCAGCAGTTCTCTGTGTTTTAAGCAACCATTCCTTCATCTCTCATGCATACTTTGTTAGGCTAGAACAAAAACATTTGTTCAATTCCTTATGGGGAAGGGGGTTTTAGTGAGTAGACCAGCTTCTTAGTAAAAATTGCTATGCATTTGTCATGAGCAAAGTGACAGCTTTGACAAGGAGCCTTTGTAGACTGCTCTGTGCATAACAAAAATCTCTAATTTAAGAAAGGACTATCAGATAAGAAACTGTCAAAAGTCAGATATATCAGTAAGTGAACTTTACTACAATAAGATTTCCTTATTTACAAAGAGGACAACACAGATCTTTATTCTTTCTCTCTCTCTTTTTCTCTCTTTTTCCCCAAATATCAAATATATCTTAAACAATTAATAATACAGCACATTGAAGAGTACCTTGCCCCTCTTTCTTTTTGTATGTCAAAAAATGTTTGCAAAAAGATATTTGCAAACTAGTCCCCCCTACCTCCGAGGCACGGAGATTGCACCAGGACTTAACTTCCTAACCACTGCACAGCCTCCAGCACAAAGGATAAAATATGTTGTGATTATGGTTCAAATAGTTCTCTCTTGCATACTGAAGGTCCACCTTTTACTTGCTCCTCTAAAGGATGCATAAAGGAATTAGTAATGAAATAGCAAACTAGTGTAGCAAATAATGCTGTGGCCTGTACGTAATAATGAGTATAGCAGCTGGCAGACAGTGCAAATGGCATTAGAAATTAGAATATTTTGGCTTTCTTATTCAGTCTGCTGTAGAACAAGATTTCAGTTTGTCCTGGTTTAGGCCAGGACGGAGCTAGTTTTGTTTTCAGCAGCTCCTGTGTTTTGGCTTTAGTGTGAGAAGAACAGTGATAGCACACTGATGTTGCTGGTTGCTGCTAATACAACCAAGGACATTTTGCTGTTTTCCAGGTTTTGCTAACATGCAAGGGCAAAAACTTGGGAGGGGTAGAGACAGGATAGTTGATCCAAACTGACCAAAGAGAGTATTCCATACCATAGATGTCACGTCCGAGATAAGTGAGGGTTGGTCAGTGGGCCACTAGGCTTTTGAGGCTTTTGAGGCTTTTGAGACCCTTAACTTGCCCTAATCCTTAAGCTTCCCTTCAGGTTGCTTTTTGTTTCCTTATTTTCCCTTTTTGTTTTTCGTTCATTCGGCTGTTTGTTCCCTCTCCTGCTCTCTCTGGAACTTGCTGTTCTGGGATAGCTGGGGGGGGGATACCCCTGCTCCCTGCCTGCTGCTCGGGACGGGCTGTATCGGTCGTCGGGTGGTGAGAAATTGTGTATCGTTTGTTTTATATATTCTATTATCCTTGTATATATATTATCATTATTATCATTATTAATATATTTTTATATTTTTCCTTTGCTGTCCTGGTGAGCTGTTTTTATCTCAACCCATGAGTTTTCCTTTCTCTCCAATTCCCCTCCCCACCCCAGCAGGGAGCGGGGGAGTGAGCGAGCGGCTGCGTGGTATTGGGCTACAATTTGGGGTTAAGCCACGACACAGTTCAAAAGGAATTCTTCTATGCTTAAACACACACTTACATAAACAGCTAAAAACATACACACTACATATCCATACACACATATTTTGCACCTGACATTGTTTCCTCAGTATGCTTATTTACCAGCGCATCCTTTCTTTTGCATAGTGAAAGATGTACCATCCTTGTATTCCTTATCAAATACATGAGCTGTTAGCTTGAATTTTAGTCCAGGATAAATTTCTTATGCATAAATATTTTCATTCTGGTTTATATCGTCTCTCCTCCATGATATACCTTTCTAAAATATCTTCCTTCTCCTTTTATGAAGTGTTGTTTTGCCAAAGTTTGAAGGATGTGACACATTCATTGCTTATAAATCTTATTTATCATTGCAATCTTTATCTATCGTAGCATAGAAGAAGTAATTAAAGAACTAGTTGGCAAAATTCAACACAAAAAAATTTAGGCACAAAATTACAATACTTGTTGAATACAGTTGCTTAGAAATTTGCTTCAGAATGGTAAGAATTCTTCGACTTTTAAAAATAATTTGATGCACTGTGACTTTAATAGAAAAATCCCACTTTACAGGGAAACCCTAAACGACATTCAAAGCATAACTGAAAAACAAACAAACAAACAAACAGATATTAAGTAATTGGTAAAAAAAGCGATCTAACATTCTTTCCTAATGCAAGATAAGTTGGATGGCAATGGGAAGGTCCACAAGACATCATCAATACATTTTTCCCCTCTGGCAGTGCTGGACTATCAAAATAAGAACAGTTTAAAACAAAAGATTTGGATTTAATGAAGTAAGGCTGTGGATTCGTCGTAGCTGATGGTGTGCTTAATTACTTGTGCTAGTGAGAAGTGTTGAATCATCTAAAGATACTGCTGCTTCAAATAGATGATGTTCTGTTTGTGTAGGTGTTATAACACACTATGCAGACACAGAGAGAATACGGCCCGCAGACAATCAAGATAGTAAAAATAGAATCATAGAATGGTTTTCATTGGAAGGGACCTTTAAGATCGTCTAGTTCTAACCCCCCTGCCATGGGCAAGGGCATCTTTCACTAGATTAGGTTACTCAAAGTCCCATCCAACCCAGCCTTGAGCACTTCCAATGATGGGGCCTCCACAACTGCTCAGGGCAACCTGTTCTAGTCTCTCACCACCCTCATTGTAAAATATTTCTTCCTTATATCTAATCTAAACCTACCCTCTTTCAGTTTAAAACCATTGTCCCTTGTCCTTTCACTACAGGCCTTGCTAAAAAGTTTTTCCCTATCTTTCTTATAAGCTCCTTTAAGTATTGAAAGACTGTAATGAGGTCTTCCCTGAGTTTTCTCTTCTGCAGGCTGAATAACCCCAACTGTCTCCGCTTTTCTTCACAGGAGAGGTGTTCCAGCCCTTTGACTATTTTTGCGGCCCTCCTCCGGACCCTCTCTAATAGGTTCATGTCTTTCTTGTGCTGGGGATGCCAGAGCTGGACGCAGTACTCCAGGTGGGGTCTCACCAGTGCAGAGCAGAGGGCGAAAATCGCCTCCCTTGACCTGCTGGCCACGCTTCTTTTGATGCAGCCCAGGATACGGTTGGCTTTCTGGCTTGCAAGTGCATATTGCCAGTTCATATCTAAATTTTCATCTACCAGTATCCCCAAGTCCATCTCTGCAGGGCTGCTCATCATCCAGTGTGTACTGATACTGTTGATTGCCCTGGCCCGGGTGAAGGACTTTGCACTTGGCCTTGTTGAACTTCATGAGGTTTACACTGGTGCATTCATCAAGCCTGTGAAGATCCCTCTAGATGGTATCCCTTCCTGCCAACATATCAACTGTACTGTTCAGCTTGGTGTCATCTGCAAACTTGCTGAGGACGCACTCAATCCCACTGTCTATGTCATTAATAAAGATACTGAGCAGTACTAGTCCCAGTATGGACCCCTGACAGACAACACTTATTACTGATCTCCACTGGGACATTGAGCTGTTTACTGAAATTCTTTGGATGCAGCCATTCAGCCAATTCTTTATCCATCTAATAGTGCGTCCATCAAACCTATATCTCTCCAATTTAGCGGCAAGAATGTTGTGGGGGACCATACCAAAGGCCTTACAGAAGTCAGTTAATTACATCAGTGCAGTCACTCCATCGTAGAAGGCCATAAAATTAATCAGGCATGATTTGCCCTTGGTGAAGCTATGTTGGTTGTCTCTAATCACCTTCCTGTCTTTCATATACCTTGACATAGATTCCAGGAGGATCTGTTCCATGACCTTACCAGGCCCAGAGGTAAGGCTGGGTGGTTGGTAGTTTACAGGGTCCTCCTTTTTACCCTTTTTAAAAATGGGTGCAATATTCCTTTTGCTCCGATCACTGGGGACTTTGCCTGACTGCCATGACTTTTCAAATACAATAAAATGTGGCTTAGTAACGATATCTGCCAGTTGCCTCAGCATCCTGAGATACATCTTGTTGGGCACCATGGACTTGTGTATGTTCAGGTTCCTCAGATGGTCTCGAACTTGATCTTCTCCTATGATGGGTGGGATTTCTTTCTTCCAGTCCCTGCCTTGAGTTCTTAAATACTGTCCGCGTCAGTCCTTGCCAGATCATCTGTTTCATTTATTGGGGGGTACAATTTCTTTTGTCTTCCTTTTCTGAGCAACATATCTGTAGAAGCCCTTCTTATTGTTCTTCACGTCCCTTGCCAAATTTAGCTCCAGCTGTGCCTTAGCTTTCCTGATCCCATCCCTACACTCCTAGGCAGTATCCCTACATTATTCCCAAGATGTACGTCCCTGCTTGCACCGCCTATGCATTTCCCTCTTATATGTCAGTTTGACCAGGACGTTCTTACTCAGCCATGTTGGTCTCCTGCCTTCCTTGCCTGATTTCTTGCACATCAAACCAAGAGGTCTTCTTCCCTAAGAAAAATGTCCTTAAAGAGCTTCCAGCTCTGTTCTGCTCCTTTATCCCCGAGGGCAGTTTCACAGGGGGTCCCATCCACTAGTTCCTTAAATAACTGACATTTCGCTTTTCTAAATTTTAAGATCTTGACTATACTTTTCACCTGGTTTATATCCCTTAATTCCACCATTTAATAACCCAAGAACTCCTCCAGGGCATGATCACTGCAGGCCAGACTACCACCAGTCTTGACCTCTCCAATAAGTCCCTCTGTGTTGAGGAGCAACAGGTCCAGTAAAGCATTTCCTCTGGTTGGGCTGTCTATCACCTGGATTAAGAATTTATCCTCAAGGCACTCCAAGAGTCTCCTAGACTGCTAGCAACTTGCTGTGCCTCTTGTCCAGCAGATGTCAGGATAAAGGCCTGTGAACAGGATGCTTCATGTAGTTTCAAGCATCGGAACAGGCTGCCCAGGGAAGTAGTTGAGTCACAATCCCTGAAGGCTTTTAAAAGATGTGTAGATGTGGCACTTAGGGACATGGTTTAGTGGTGGACATGGCAGTGCTAGGTCAACAGTTGGACTTGATGATCTTAAAGGTCTTTTCCAATGATTATCAAATGATTCTATGATTCTATGAAAAAGAACGCTTCACCATCATCCTCTCCTTGATGAGGTAGCCTTTAGTAAACATCCACCGTAAGTCTTCCTTCTTTGATTTGGCCTCTAATTTTCACCCATAAGCTCTAGATCTGTGCATTGCTGTTTTTCAATGACAGCTTTTTTTCCACACAGAGGGCCCTCAATACCTTTTTTTACATAGAGGGGAACCCCCTCACCTTTCCTTCCGTGACTATCCTGAATATAGAGGGCAACTCCCCCCACCTGTCCCGCCTGAACAGTTTATAGTCATCGACTGCAGCACTCCAATCGTGATTCATCCCAACAAGCTTCAGTGATAGCAATCAGATCATAGCTTTCTAACTGCAACAGTGGCTTCTGGCTCTTCCTGTTTTTTACCCATGTTGCATGCATTGGTGTAGAAATGCTTCTGTTGGAATGTCAATTGTCTCACCTTTTTGGCAGAACCTTTTTGGAGGGTTGGGGGGCATTCCTCGCTACTCCAGTAGGCATGTTTATCCACCCTGTTGCTTGTGAGTACACAATTGTCAGGGCTTTGGACCTCAGTCCCAAAGTTCATTAGGTTAAAGCGTGATTCAGTAAGTCAACCAATCTGCCATAATAAATAAATAATGTTCATTTAATACTGCATATCCTGTGTATGTTTAACTAGCAGAAAGGTTAAGTTATTAATGACAATTATCTGAAATTTTTAGCAGTCTATTACTGGTATCACCCGTCAAACTACATAGATGATTTTTCTTTCATGTTTCTTGTTATTTAGAAGCACATTTTAGTGTGTACATACCTACAGGGATGAGATTTTTAAAAATTAGAAGATTTCTCTATCTTTAGTATACAATGATGCTTCTAAGTTAAATGAATCAGTTTATAAAGTAAACAGTAAAAATGAAGGAGCAAAGCTGAAAAAAACTAGGTATGTACCTGGTTAAGTGTCAGCTGAGCAATGGTTTTGCATATGTCAAATAAGAGACCTCAGCACTTTAACCCAATCTTCAAGGGACAGTAGTATTTCACTTTAGGTATCAGTTTGATTCTGAAAATCCCTGTTTGATACTAATTCTACTTAAACCCCTCCATCCATGTAAAAGCAAGATGACATAAAGAGTGAAACAGACTGAAAACTATCCACATAAAAATGCTAAAGAGTAAGCAGAAATTACCTTTGGCAGTTCAAAGGTAAACATGCCAAAATTCTGTGTTGGAGATTTGTGGCTGTTGGAGATTTGTGTCATTTGTTCTGAGGACACCCTGCAACACCATAGCATCACCATAGCAGATGACTATCTCACAAGCTGCGGTTCTCCTTAATTCTTGCCCTCTCCATCATTCTAGACTGAGGGCTTCCCATATGTTTAATTGCCAGATGGTTTATTGACAGCCTGAGGCTTGAGTCTTGTTCTAATGTACTTTATTAGAGCAAGTGCTGGGTAATCTTTCTTTAATTTCTCTAAACCTGGTCCAGGAGTCTGCTTTGCTTTCAATGCCCTGACTATCTGCACATTCACTTGACTGGGTCATTGCTTGACTTTTTCCCAAATGTGTTTCTAAGCCTAGGATTCCCTACCTTCAACAGAGGGTGCACCCATGTGATCTTGTGAAATGCCTTGAAACCCTGCAGGTCATTTCAAAGAAGGTTAAAGGACAACAAAACTGTTGCAAGAACAAAGCAAACCTTGTTTCCAAGAGTTGTATTGGATTCTTGGCATCACCAGTGGCACCTGACCTGTTCGAAAAGAACTTGGGTATCCCTTTCATCTGAGGTAGCGCTTTCATTATAGCGCTTCTTGTTCAACAGCAGCAGTGAAATGGTGGACCTAGACAAGGCAGACCTAGAAGACTCATGTCACAGGATTACTCACAGTATTTCAGAAATACTTGTGATCTGCATTTCTATATTGGAGTTTACGTTCCTGTGTGAATCGCCCAGAACAACCTTTTTGCCACTTTCAAGGAAGAAGCTGGTAAGGGATTATGCCCGGCCCACACATCTGGCAGAAAGTCACATTTTTGATGAGTTTTCTCGGTTCTTTCCTTCTTCATTTTATTCTTAATCAAAAGCCCTGAAGACAATGGCATGGAGCGGACATCACATCAATGGTGACTTCTCCTCCTCTAACACCAGCAAAATTCTTCCTTTTCCTTTGCCTGTCAGCAAAGCTGTCTGAAAAGGAACCATTTCTCCCTTTCCAGTGCTTTCCTCCTACTGAAGCAATTTCTTTCTTCTTCATCACATCCTTGCTCACTATGCAGAAAAGTGTAATGCAGTCCATTTTTCTTCCTGGACAACGTAGCCACAAGCTTAAGAAAGTATGCACAGACACAGATGGAGTAGTTCTATAAAAGAACAGTGAAACAATAATCAAGTACGGAATTTTTATCAACAGATTAACTGAACAAAATGGCTCATTCTTTTACTACAGCCCCTACAAATCACATTAATAGGCAACAAGTGCAAATAATAATTTATGATGACACTACAGGTAAACAAAGAATAAAATTCTTAAAGTCATAGGTTTTATTTTAAAATTGTAAGTGGCTGCCCTTAGATCTAAACCCTAAATGACAGGATCAAGGAAGAGTACTCAGACAAAATGCAGACTGCCTTGAAGAGGAAAGAAAAGTGGAGAAAGATATGGCAAAACTGAATAAGTCAATAAAGCAATTTGTGAGGTGCCAGGTTCTCATTCTCAGGCAGCGCAAAAAGGAATGCTGCTTTGGACTCATCTATGCAATCTGACACAAGTGCAAAGAGTACCCCAGCACTATGGCACAGAGCTCACTGTACCTGCCATTCTGATTGCCCTTGGCCTTTTTCTTTATATCCACTGCCTCACTAGGACCTGCTTACTATTTCTTCCCACACAAAACCTTTCACTCTTGAAGATGTAAATTCAGAGAGTCATGGAGATGATCCTTCCAATATGCAAATAAGTCTGGTTTTCTACTTTCTAGGTAATACGCAGTATTCAATAGGTAAAAGGCAACCTGGTTAGGAAATACAGTTCTTATGGCAAGAACTGTCAGCAGCCAGAAGCACAGTCAACCCCTGCTCTGCAGCTGCTGTGGTAGTTGCTGAAGGACGCCTGGCACTAGTCAAGGCTTTGTAAGCCAGAGCATCATGCTCCCTGCTCAGATTCGTCAGCCAGGCCATCAAGGGGTAGGAGACATTGCCAACCATACCCAGCAACACGGTTGTGCTACTGGCTTTACACAGCAATGATACATGAGAAGTGCTGGGATCATGCTCTCTGGCAGACCACTTGGACCAGATGACAACAGTGATAAAATTCCTGTGGTACTCCACAGTGGCTTACGGGACATGAGAGAGAAGCTCCTTCCCCTTGGTGCAGAACCCAGATATGTTGGTAAGATGAGGGACATGCAACAAATAAGCATATACGCCCTATGAGCAATCTTGTTGCATGGGGCAACCTCTTGAGAGCTAAGCATCTGTATCTATGACCCACAGATGGCATGGACCACACACCATAGCTCAGGCTGGGCATCTCTCCCAGATTGTGATATCTGCTGTCAATTTGGCTTTACTGAACTGTGAGGTGAGGTAGTGGGCATTTGAAGGCTGCTGACTTTTGTATTTTTACTGCCACTTTATTCTCCATATTCAGCAGACTAATACTGGTTGTCTGGCTAATCAGAAATATGGGTAAGTTCATGAACCCAGATTCATATCTAATGCTGAATGGGAGCCAGTGGTTCAACAGCTATAGCTATGACTCTGCTAAGCAGTAGGACAGTGAATTTAGTCATCTGTTTGTTGGCTTTCTGCAGGAAAAGATTGAATAATAGCAAACATTCCACAATTTGAAATAGGTAGGATAAATATATTAAAAATAAAGACTCTCAGACTCTGCAATAATAGAGGCCAGTCAAGAAAATGAACTATCACAAACTCTCTCTTTTCTCTGTAATAGTTATTTGGCTGATTCTTACATTATCCTGGAATCACTTATTACCATACTTATAAATGGAACTGAAACATACAGAGGGGAAATACAATTTTAAAAAGGAGGAGGCTGAGACAAAGTGACTCTACGGAACTGTGGCTACAGTGATAGTCAAGAAAAAACAGACCTGTGGTACAGGAATTTCCAGCTCTAAGATTTTGTGTTCCGTTTTCTTCTACAACTTAGTGCCACAGACAAACATTAATTTTGAATGTATGGTTAGGTTAAAACCATTCCCCCTCTCCCTAAATTGCACTTTGTACTCTGTTGGTGCAGTGAATTAAGTTTCTGGTTTGAATTAATGAGTCTGTCTTTCAAATATTATTGAACAGAGAGTATGCTGAAGTCTTTGATTTTCAAGGCATTTTTTATGGCTCTTTTTCTATGTCAATTAACATGAGTGATCTAAACTGAAATCTACAGTGGAGCATATTCAGGTCTCTCAGGAATTAACTACTATGTTCCAGTTGAACATTTTCTTCACTTCTTTCTTCCCTGTCCTAAAGGCAAACCATCTAGCCTAAACAGCTTGAACTTTCTCTGTACTCTTAATTGGCATCTTCAGGGATTGTTAAATATGGGGCTGGTCAATATTCTGTCTGTTCAATCAGACCTTTGAAAATATTTTTTCTTTCCCTAGCAATGGACCCTGTCATATGTACCACCTTCTAGCATAGTTCCAACTTACTACATTGTAGTAGCATGACCATTTCCACCATTTGATTCAGATAACAAAATTATGTATTAGATGGATGTGCATTATGAAATAGCACATCAATTTAATGCCCCAGAAAACTTAGATTTCACAGTACCATGCCCTCAAAACAGAATAAAGCCAACATTTGCAGAGGTAAAAGCTTGACAATGCTTCAGCTGTTACAGAAAACTGCTGAGCATGTGGGAATTGAGTCCATATATAAATATTACATATCCCAAAATTCTGTGTAAACATCAGAGAGAATGTGACTTAAATTAACAAAATCAAGGAGCTTCATGTTAAGGAAGACACACCCTAGCTCACATTGCTATGAACAGGAGGGTTAGTTAAGGACAATCTTAACTATGTGTTTTCAAGGGTTTGGGCTTTTTTTTTTTTTCTTGCAGTCTGTCAGATCCTTCATGGTACTTAAACATAGTTTAAAGTATTTAATTTCCTTGGTGGTTTCCTTAAAGTAAATCTTTCATGGAAGACTCTACAAGTATTGTATTATTTATCTGAAGCTAGTCTCCCAAACTGGTCTTTTGGATGCCTATGCAGCTAGGCATACTTTTTAAACCTGACTTTTATTAAATCATAATTCATTTGAATTCCCCTATGCTCACTTCTTGAGCAAATCATCATGCATATTAAAAAAACAAGACCTGTACTATTGATAAAAAGGCATGTATCAGGTACTTTCATGAAATATATAATTAGACATTTGAAGAAAAAGACCAGGTTTTAGCTTTGAAGACTGCAGTGGCTTAGATTGTAATTAACAACTGTTTTATTGAGTATATGTTTTAAATCCATTATTTTTAACTATGTCAAGATGCTTTTCCTAAAATATTATTGGAAACAGATCTTACTATGGCATGGATTACTATTTAGGTAGATTTCATTTATGAAACTGAGTGGTCATTTTTGCACATAAGTGCTGCCTGTTTTCTGATAACCAAAAAACCCCGCTAACTAAAGACATAGTAAGTATGTCTTCAAACGCACATATACAGACATTATTCCACAGCTGGGCAAAGTATCCATTTATTGGACTTTTTTTCTGTTAGAGGAGTAGCAGCCTGCCTGCCCTAGTTCTCTGAATAGACACTTTCTCTTGGCTTCTTTTCTTTATACATAATTACATTTGACATTAAAAGTATAACTTCCCATGGGAAAATGAACTTCACATTTCAGCAGTCTGAGGAGACAGTATAAAATAAAAATGATTAACACTTTAGGGAAAAAATGCAAACATATAAAGCATTTGTTTGTCAGACAGTCCTGAAAACATTCTAATTAGCTTTGGTTTATTCCTGTTGGACTGAGGGCTCATTCCTGATTACACAGGGTCACAATTTTTTGCTAGATTCTGTATTTTCAGTAAGAATTAACTCCAAGAATTGCAGAGCTAAATATTTAGTTGCTTTTGTATATATTTTAATGTGAAAGATTGTTTCTGTTTTTTTGGCTACCTCTGAGCTGTTCTCCTTCCTTTTTATGTGTTTTCTGTTACTCTCCTCTTTGAACATCTAAGGAATCTCTCTTATAATCTATTCCAAAAAGTCAGGCAAAAAGTAATGAGGAAAGTTATTACTCTTACTGTTATTAAAGACTATCATTCTACAAAATGTAAAGAGAAGAAATTGAGGCTGAAACTTTAATTCTGGCAACTTTGCTACTTTTTGTAATGCTCTTTTAAGGTAAAGGTAGCATGGGGGCAGGGGGGCATTATTATTTAAAAATAAAAATTTAAAATAGCATGCCAGGTGGAATCATATTGGCAAGACTGGAATTTTGAATATCTTCATCACAGATCTTTCCCAGCTGATGTTTACAGCTGAGAAACTGATGATAGTGTGATGTTGGTGACATCCCTTCATGTCCTACTGGACAGCACCTATTATGTCTGGCTGTGTAAAAGTCCTGCACAGGTACAGCAAAATCCTAAGAGAAGCAGGACAGAGGTTTTAGGGAGGCTTCCTTAGAAAAAGGAAAGCTGAGACTCATGAATCTTGAATTACTCCCAACTGTGGAAGAGCTTGGGACATAGTAATAATAGATATTTCTGTTCTTCAACACTCTTTGTTCTTATTCTTTTTAGTCTGTCCTTTTCTTAGTTACCTGGTTCTTCTCCCTCCTGTTTCTTATTCCATTCCTCTCCTCTATTCTCATCTTACATTCAAATCTCTCCACCACAGCCTCTCATCCCAGTATCTCTCATCTTTCCTACCACCTTTCAGTCCCTCTTATGCCTGTCAGTTTTTTCCCACCACTATGTCACCCCTCTCAGGTCTACCTCTCATTTCTCTACTTTGTCTCATGTGCAGTTTGGGTACCAGCAGAGACATTGAGCATCTTAGTGAGGCAACTTTTCTGGTCTTCATACTGATACACAGGACCAAGTCATCCACAGCAGAAAGCAGCTCAACCCCTGCAGGCTTAGGCTGCAGATGGGATGTTTGGAGAATTTGATTGCCAAGTTCTTAAAGGCAACCCTGATGATTGGTGAACACAGATTTTTCGGATCCTTGTAATTTAGCCAACCACTTGCTTAATTTTCCATAATGACAGTTAAAGAGATGTCCTTAACACCAAGAGGTTCCCTTGCCAATCTTTGACTCTTGCTTTGAAACACAAGCAAGATACAAGTAAACAGCAGCGGGTTTGTTTCTTTTTTCTTCTTCTTTAAAATAAAGTAGAAAGTGTGTTTATCTTACAATGTGCTTTGCAAAATTTTCCATCAAAGACAGGGAATTCTCAGCCCCAAATAGTTAAAAGTTTGCCTAAGTTTATTAAAGATGCGGTAAAACAATCCCAGCAATGGGATATCTTATGCTTACATAGCTGTAGACTAAACATGTTAAGATTCAAACTGCTTCTTAGCCTGGGACAGTGTATAAAGATGAAGGAAGATACCTACAACCTTTCCATCTTTTGCAGACAGACCCAACACTGTGATAAGGAAGGGTATAAATCAAAGCAAGAACTCCCACTACAAGTAACTTCTCCAAAGCTGAAAAGACCATGTTTTTTCAGGATAGGAATCAGACAGTCACAGTGGAACTTCTTTTCTTCCCGACATTAATTTCTGTTACCATAAAAGTGTATGCCACGGATATAGTCCAACCTGGAAGACTGTGTCTTGACCAATCTGACACTCTGAAAAATGTAAGAATATGTCCTTTTCTCCTGAAGAGGTACTACACTTCACCAGTTTCAGCTTGCTTTGGGCTTACTGCTTGATCTTGCTCAGGAGTACGTTATAGAAAGTAGACAGAAATCCTCAGAGCTATGTCAGGATTTCACAGCCTTGAATTTTACAAGCTTGTTTAACCTTATGAGTTTTTTCACCTTTGTCTACCTCTTCCTGAGGGCGGTTAGTAAACTTATGTTATAATTCCCTACACAGTTTTTAAACTACAACTAAATAAAAATCTATTCTCATTAATTACACAATTGTTATTAATGATTTAGATATTGTGATATGGCTATTGCTGCCAGTAGAGTCACATTTCATCAACAAGACAGAGTACAAAGTTCGATTGAACGTCATAGGTTTTATACTGCATGTGTTCTGAGCATGATTGCTGCAGTATGAAATTCATATGCATTTATTTGTGTTGTTTCCATGACATAAGAGTAATGAGCAAAACTGATCAGAATTTTTTAATAATAACACATTAGTTATGTAAAAATAAGTGTTTACAGTTTCAAACCTTGTATAAAAGCTCTTTAATGCCATTTTAGAAAAGGACTGGAACATGATGCATCACCTTTACTAACGGGGTTGGATAAGAGATGAAATAAAGATGAGATTCACCAGAAAATAGCTTTTCTGACCTCATCTGGCTTCTTTCTTTCCCTGCAGAGCTGTATTTCCATGCTGTCCAGGATCACTGTTACAGCAAATTGACCAACTAGAAAAATCTTAAATATAATAAATACTGAGGTACTCTTCTGCCCTTTATGTGTGGGATGCACATAATTTGTTTTCCTTACTCTACAATATAAATATTTTAAAGTAAGATTGTGGACATAGATGCATAACTACATGGGACACAATGTGATTTAAATTCTCAAATTTTCTTGCACCATTCCCTAGGTAAAAGTATGATGCTGCAGTGATTCATGGCCTCAACAAGTATGTGTAGTCCTGTTTTAACAGTAGTAGAGTGAAGCACGCAAGTAAATGTTTGCAAGCTTTGGGCTCAAGCAAATGCAAGCCATTCTTATGTTAACATAGAGAGATATTAAAATAGAATTCTTATGTTAAAATAGGCCACATTTTTTTCTGTCTTTTTAATGGAAATATACTGCATTATATTTTAAAAAAGGTGGTGAACAAAAATTAGAAAGACACAATGAAAAGGGGGAAACGAACAGAATACTTTCCCCTTCAGCTGACACACAACAGCTATGATTTTGCCCATTTTCAGTGTGCTGTAACAAGTAATCTTTTCTGTTGATTATTTATGTCATTAACAGACATGGAAGAAGAATTTTTAATGATTTTTCTCCTATCTGTATCATTAATGTTGCATGATATAGTGAACTTTTAAAGCTGGGAACCTCTAGAATGCTTTGATCATGTACTACCAAAAGGAGGTGCTTGAATCCCGTCCTTATCTACAGGATCATTGTGATCTGAGTTTTCACAAGGGGAACCAAGGTTTATCATGTGGTATTTGTTTTAATTAATTACTATTTGCCTCATCTTTTTTAACTCCCTGCAGAAATGCTAGTTGTGATGCAGCATATCAGCATCGCTCAGCCCTTCTTGTTAGGTACTCTACATAGTTCTTTTTATCAGCAGGGAAGGACATATACTCCAGCCTTCCTCTTCCTCATCAATAAATATACCTATTGTGCCCAAACAGCAAGGTTGTTCTGCATGTGTGCTGAAGGCTCCCCAAAGCATGGAGTTTATTGTACATGTACGCAGATGTCTCCTGATTTGCTCCTCATAACAAAAGAGTGTAGTTTGGCAGCTAGCTTGCACAGAGAGAAAAAAAATCACGCAACCTGTTCTTAGCTGCCCTTTTTTTTAGACACGCTCAAGAAAAGAAAGAGAATAGATGGATTGCTGTGGTGGTGGCATCTGACAGCCAAATACAAATTTTCTAGGGAGTGGAAAAGGATTTAGCTGTGCACCTCTGCTGTATAATGCATGCTCAGTTAGCCCAGTATGACAAAAGATGAGCTGAAATGACCCTGGAGTAAGCAGTGACCAGAAGCAATTCACCTAGTTCTCACTAGTCCTTACCTCCTTTAGGAGCTTTGGGGAAGAGAATCTTCAGGCAGGGGAACTCATCTGAATAAATTGCATCTGCAAGCTGCAGATCACCCAGGATGACAGGTGAAGAATCCTTTAATACCCTATGGCACTAAACTTTCTTGAGAGGTGTGCTAAATAGCCTCTCATGGAGGATTTTGAAGGTCATGTACTGCTACTCTTCTGAGTCACATGCCCGTCTCACGACAAGCGATGTTGTGGTCTCTGTCAAGTGACAGGAGTAGCAGCGAAGCACTCTGCCACCAGCCCTGCTTTGGTCACATATCACAAATTTGTCCCTAGCTCATCAGCACATCGTGGAAGCACCCACCGCCTGACCAGGCATTCATGCATAACTTGCCATCTTACTGTGCAGGGGTGAATCTGTTTGAAGGAAGGGTTGTGGAACCGCCACAAAAATGAGCAGCAAAAAGTGGGCTGCAAAAATAATTCACTGTGCCTGCTGCGGTACAAATGTGAACTAATATAAGTAGAGCAAGCAGCTAACTTCCACAGCTATGTCTTTTCCTCCCTGCAATTTAAAAGACATTTCTTAATGCTAGCGAATCCTCTGAAACTGTAAATGCCAATAGATTACAGACTGCATAATGCAAAAAAAGTTTATATCTACTCTAGCAAAACTGGACGGAAGACTTCTACTTTTAGGTTGCTAATTTGACACAATTGTTCTTCAAAAGTGAGGTGACATTTCCACTAGCTAATACATAGCACAGTTAAGTTTCATGGTCTGTAGATTCAACGACACACAGAGTTTATATTAATAACCCTTAAGCACAGCAACAGTGCCACCATATACACCTGCAAGGGTTCTGAGCACACCACTTGAAGTGCATAGGCTCTGAGACGCCTTACAGAAAAAGGACAAAAGGTGGGTTGTCAGTGGAAGCAGAGGGATACATCATAGCTCTGTTTCGCTTTTTGATTTAAAACTTGGGAAATGCAAGTAGTTTTCAGGTTTTACAACCACATTTTTTAACAATTATGAAATATACTGAAATCTCATCCACCAAAGCTCTTACAGTTTTGTGTCCATAGTCTTATCAGAATATGCTTAAATAACTTCAGTAACGTTGCCTCTGTGTGTCTAGAGCATATGATAATATAGAGGCATACAGTACATAATGTTTAAAAGTATGGGCTAAAAGTCAGACTTCTTTTGTGGTATAAAAAGATAATGTTTTTATGAGACAATGTTTCAGGACTTCATGGAGGTAGAAATATGTGTATTTTAATATAATTTGCAATGCATCCTATGTTCTCCCAGTAGCCCTGCCAAATTTACTCTGACATATTGATAACCTAAATATTCTTCTCTTTTTTATGCCAGGGTATCCTATCATTGCTGTTCAATCGCCCTTTTGTTCTGAGGTGCTTTATAAGGACATTTCAAACATCTTTGAACTAAAAAAAAAAAAAAGCACTGCTACTGGCAATTCTGCATATCTTGTGTCCATGGAGAACATGGAAATGAGGCACTGCATGAAAACAAAGGTTGAACTAGGTCACAAAACTTGTTTTCTTGAGAATCCTATCATTTTCAGTTTCTTCTCAGGCTCTGAAGGCCATAGAAAATGACTCCTGAGCAAATAAACTTTAAAACAAAATCATCAAATGACTTTCTTGGTATAACTGAAAGAGAAAAGGAATACATGCTAAAAAATGAATAGATTTTATTTAATGTATCATTCCTGAAACTACCTATTCATGTAAAATACATGAGTCCCAGAAGCAAATTCTATTCAGGGATCCAAAGTGCTCCTCTGGGCAAACCTCCCATTTGGAACAAGTTTCTATGTTTCTGCAGAGTTGTTTTGACATGTACACATAGTGGATGACTGTATATTCATCTATATGACAACATACTTCCTAAAACCCCAGACCTACAAAAAGAAACGGTCCAGTTACAGGTTGCTGATCATTGAGAAGAATGAGAGCCTTAAGTACCAGTTGATCAAATATATTTGATTATATCTTAATGTGTCGCATGGAACAAAACAGAGATTGTAATTTCATAGGTTTCCTTCTCTTATTTTAGTTTTCTTGATTTATTACTAAGATAGTACTTTACCTCTAAGCAGGGATTCCTACAAACAGGCTCTTGCGGTCAGAATAAGATTAGAAATAGGAATAGCAAAAATATGACATTGACTATATATCCCAAGATTTTTTACTCTTGTTAGCATACTAATATATACCAATACTGTATATGCTAGAGATGAGATTTCTATAAAAATGATGTGCTTCGTTTAATATTACATATTAATAAATATTTAAATAGTACAAATAAATCCATATACTAGATTTTTTTTTTTTTTCTTATTTCACAGACATAAGACTGGGGAGGTAGTTGCAACTTTGACTGTTACTGTAAAAAGATATAACATTATTAAAACAGAGTTACAACACAGTTAAAATACACTGTTGTACAGACATACCACATGAGATCACCTCTAGGATTCTGTAAATCATTTATATGGTCTGAAGTATTCTTAAAGTATTGGTTAAAGCCCAACCTGTTTTGACAGGTTAGGTGTTTGAGTGATCCCTCACTAACCATATCACTGAAACTATTCAAGTTTAAAGAAAATAAGTAAGTACATAAATAAATAAATAAGGAAAGTAAAACTGGGTGGTACGAGGAGACCCAGTCTGCTTTATAACACAGACACGTAGCCTCTTGATGTCATGAAGAAGAGACAATAACATTCAGCAGAAGAATAGGGAGCAGAAACTTCTTATACGGTCTTTGCTTTAAGTGAAATTATGTAACCACTTCCAAGGTGATTTAGGCATAAACTTTAGATTTTTACTTTTTAATTAAAGAATCTGTATGCAGTGATTAAAATATCTGTTGTTAATCATGTTTATGGGGTTTTATTTGTTGTAGGGAGTTTGTAAAATTGTGAAAAAATCATGGTGCTTTACTTTGGTTTTCTTTTTGCAGTAACTTCTATCTCAGAATCTATTTTAACTTCTAAGAAAGATAAGTTTAATTTTATACTAGACTAAATGTAGTGCATCTTGCCATTTTTTTTTTCATTTTTCAACTAACTATACCTTTAGAAAATATTGTTAGACGTACCTAAACAATTTTGTATATTGTTTTAGAAATTCAGTAGTCAGCTTGGTTTTGCAGCTTTACATGCAAGTGAGTGTATAATTAGGAGCTTTCCTGAATTAAAGTTTCAACTAGCGGCCTTTACTAGAGAGAATTGTCTTGTATAATGGAGTTCACTATCTCCATTTAATAAAAGTCAATAAAACATGAATATAACAGCAAGACTAAATATTTGGCTTGATTTGAGCACATATTTAATGTAATTCTCCTCATAAAGACCTTTATTTTCATTTCTAAAACCACCTGTATTGACAGTATGTGAGCCGATGTTGCTGGTTAGAGTTTTTGTATGAACCCAACAGACTTAAAGGATAATATCACTTTCAAAACCTGTTTGTGCACTGTAAAGATACACAAATACTAGGGTAATTGATTGTCATCTTTAAGCTTTTGCTGATCTGACCTAGTTTCAAGTATGAACAAGTTTAATTTCTGCCAATAGTATCAATGTAGCATCACCCAGTTTAGTTCTGTGGGCCACCTCCTCACGTTGCTGTTGGGGCATGCTATGAGAGCTGCGCTGCCTTCTGTTCTGGCTGTGCTTCCACCACACAGATGAGTTACACTGTGTTTACCTATGCTACCTCTCATAATTTAGTATGGCATTCTGTCACCTGAAATGGTTCCCTGGCCTACATTTAACTTTTGCTCTCGTGGCAAGGTTTTTCCTGGTACCTGAGGTAGCACATTTGAAGTTGTCTATGGTGTCTCTCCCTAAGTTCTATGTCGCAGTCTGCAGTGTAGAACAGTATGCTCTCAAATAACACCAAAATACTCTTAAGTGTTTTTTGAAAATGTAAGATCTTTAACCCACTTAGGTATAGGAAAGCAGGCCAAATGAGCATGTCCTTCCTTTCTTTTGCTTCTTATTGGTGCATTTGTCTGATGCTGTATCACTTTGCATAGAACTACACCATCTTTGTAAGTAGTGCTGACTCACCAGCCTTCTACTAAAACATGCCAGGGATGAACTCTGAAGATGTGGGTTTATGCCATGGTGGGGCTGAAAATGCAGAGGAGATGATCATTGCCATCAGCTACACTTGAAACATCCAATTTTATTTCTCCATACTTGGGGATTTTATCATATTCAAAAGAGAGCATCTGATAGAATTAGCTTAATGTTGCATGATGAGGGAAACAGCAAAACTGAGAGACAGCAACTGCCTACAAAACAGTATCTACACTGGAAAAAGAGTACACCACTTTCATCGTAGATGTACTGTTTCAAAGTGTTAAGGGATTTTGGATATTGACTGTGGTCAGAGAATCACTGATTAGAATTTAACAGCAGTACGATGTCTAAAAAGTTTAGACTGTCTAAAAACAAATAACATAATACAGTTTGATTCACTACCCTGAAGCTTAACTGATAATTTACACCTTATATAAGAAATGTCAGTGCTGTACACATCCTCTTCAAAACTACATTTGCCTACCTATATTCTGGCATTCTTATTGCAGTCTGATTAGGAGCCAGAAAACATAATGCATCCAGTTTACGATTTACATGTCAATAGGGGCTGTACAAAGAACAATGCAGCTGTGAATCTGAGAACAGACCATAGCCATGGACAGTGCTGAAACTGCCAAAAGGAAAAAAAAATGGCTAGAGGATTTACTGTGTGATCAGAATAGATTATTGAATTGAGCAAATAACAACAAGTAAGGAAAACAATCAGAAAAAAATGAGGAACTGGGAGGTTAAGCAAAGTGTAAAGATAGGCTAGGAATGCAGTAGCTCTATTTGACCTAACAGTATACACAAGGCATAATTTCTGAGAGAATGCCTTTTATGAAAAAAGTAACAATGTTGGGGGGAAAAAATGGGCACATACTTCCAGCACACACATTTCTGGGAGGAAGTGTCCACCTGAGTCCCAAGAGTTTGCTATTTCAGTTACCACTGAAACAGCCTGTTAAGACTGTTAACAGCTGGCCCAATGAAAGCCTTATATTTCCTAAAATCCCAGTTTTGCAGAGGTAAATTACTGAAGGCATTCTAACAAAGGACACTTTACTATATTTGTAGAAAATGCTAGGATGATGTTGTAGGACAGAAGGAATTTTGGGTAATGTTTTTATCCAGCAGTGTAAAAAGAAGGTATGAAGTACTGTAAACTACAGGCCTGTCTGTCCTCTTCTCCCCTTTTAACTTTTTTTTTTTGATCTTTGTTTCCTTTAAAGAGAAATTTAATTCTTAAATTCCTCTATGCAAAACAAAATCATCAGCTTAGTAAGAAGTCAAAGTCAGATGCTTTACCAACTGATGTAGGGCACTGTCAGAAATCCATATTATGATTAAAAATAGTCCTAGAGTGCTCTTTGGCTCCAAAGATGATTTAACGACACTGGACTCTGGCTAAATTCCATCACTATAATACTTCTAGGAAAGTTCACACAAATCAAATGATAACAGAAGTCCACCCATTAATAATTCTGTATTTCCTTTCTTCTTAAAAGAGTTGATGTTTGCTAGTTAGTTAAGGCCTCAACATGAGAATTCAGGATAAAAGAGAGTAAATAAATGAATACTAGTGTATTAATTCTAGCAGACTCATAAAAAAATTGTAAATAGTATTTCAGATTGAACTCCAGAATCTCACTTCATTATAACTCATGTCTAATATGGTGTTTCCTTCCCACACGGTCCTCAACTGAGAAACCTATTATTGAATGTGAAAGATAGAAACGACGGGCTTTGAAAAAAAACAATGGACAATGGAGGAACCATAACAATTTCTAGCATTTTATAACATTAACATTTCTCCTTTTATAGAAAAAGTGTTCATAAAGGATCTGCTTGTGAAGAGTTTTCTTTAATACAGTAACTCTTCTTTATCAGCTGTGCCTATTGCGGCTTCCTTTCTTTGTTCAAATGCAAGGACTGTGAAAAATGCTACGAGTGTTTGAAGGGAAGTGAACCTTGGTCTTTCTCCCACATGCCCCTGTGATGGTTCTCTCACACAGTAGCTTGCTCCAAAGCCTCTGAAGTCAACTGGAGTCTTGACAGTGACTCATCCTGGGCTGCATCCCTGCAGTGCATGCATACACAATTGCCGTTTCTCAGAAAAAGATACATCAATTCCATCCAGAATACATGGTCACATAGTTTTATCTATTATAATCATGTTTTTGTCCATTATAATTGACTTTACTCATGCTTGTTCAGTTCTCCTCTTCCATTGAGGTGAATGAGGCATTTAATTTTCTCAGGGGTTTGGTTTTGTGTTTTTAATATGTGTGATTATGTGTGTATTTATTTATATAAATCTAATGTGCTATGCCCTTGTTAGAGAAGATACGTCAGAGAAATTTTATTGCAACTGATTTGTAAGATAGCAGTGTATATGACCTTTACCACTTTGAAGAGCTCATTTTCCCAATTGTTCAAATGCAGGGATAGAAGGAAATGGGAAGACCACTGCTGTTAGCTTGTGGTATTTGTCCAAGCATGCACATTATAAAATAGAGGCAGCTGATCAGATGCCCTCTCTTTTGTCATCAAGATACTGGAAACTACTTTACCTCTGAAGTCCTTAATAGTCACATTAGCTCACTTTCTCAGCACACTTCACACATCTTTCTTTATGCAATCTGTAGGAAAAACAATGGGGTGATAGAGCTGGGAAGTGGCTAGCTGGCCAGCTGGCCAAATACAGGCAGGTTTTAAATTGCATTTATTTTTGTTATAGAGTTAATTGAATTATATTGTGCTAAGCCTTGGATAGGTATTTTTACAGAGGAACATGGAAATGCCTACGTTTATAACACTTTAACCACATCTTTACACATTAAACATATGAAAGAGATGCCACTAGATTAAAAAAAAAAAAAAAAAAAATTAATCCTAACTATTTTCTGTATGTCAGCTATTTTACCAGCCAGTGTTCTGATCTAGTATTGGCTACCCACTACATTGAGTTAGTTGCTGCTGTTCCATGTAGCAGGTCATACTGTTACTTCTTGTGAGCTGGTAATTTTCCAAGTAAAGCTTCAATATCCTGTTTTACATGGTAGGAACCTCATGAGATTTTATTTCCTGAAAATTCATCATTAGAACTGCAATTTTTGTGAAGGATGAAACAATATAGACAAAAAGTCACTGTTGATATTTTATCATGCTTCTTTTTTCACAATGAAGAAGCCATTCACCCGATGTCGGTTTTCAACTAAGTTGAGTTTTGTTTATTTGTTGGGGCTTGCTGACTTTCCACATGCTGTTTCAATTGCAAAAGAGGAGGCTTGTTATAAATAACAAATAAGTATGTATTTGCATGTATGTGTTTACAAGACACAGTTTTCTAGTCAAATGTGAAAGCTTGGGATCCTAGAAATGAACTTTCCACCCTAACTAAACTCTTTTTATCAAAAAAAAATGAAGTTATTTTCAGCAAGACACTTGGAGGCACCACTGAAATCAAAGCACAGAATGCCATGATATTTTACCACGTGAAAACATGGGCAGAAGAGTCAGTAACACAACCTTTGTATCATTAGCTTTTTTCTTTTTTATATCTTTCCAGTCTATTCAATTTTCTCCTCACTCTGCAAACACAGTACAAAAGTGAAAGATATAAGAAAACAATCAGACAGTAAGTATTGTTAAAAATACAATTTATTTTCCGTGGAAATTCCAACAGTTCTAGGAGCTGTTGAAATTTCAACTCTTTGTTCCAATCAGAAGAAATTCCTGTGTCAAAGCAAATAACAAACAGTATTTGCATGTAAACATACACTTATATAAACACACAATAGTATCATCTAACAATTCAAAGTAAACTGGAACTAAAAAGTTAAATTATTTTCAGACATTTGGGAAACCATACAAGTAGTCCAGGAAAGATATTATTTTGAAAGTTAACAAAAATAAATCAAGGAATCAGTCATAGTAGAGGCAGTTAAGACCATGTCCACAAAGAAACCTGCCAGGTTTGATATGTGTATAGGTGATCCAGCCATGGAGCAGAGGGGGTGGTGCATATGAGCTGTTGTCCATCTAGTAAGATGCAACCTCTAGATGGCAATTTGGGCTACCCTCTTTCTCATCTAACTCTTGGAGATGTCTGTTGTTAACTCACACCATTATCTCTGTATTCTTCATGAAAGAAATCCAAAACTACTTCTATCTCTTACGTATCTCAGTAAAGTACCTAGTATCAGGTGAAATGAGTATGGGTCTTTACTCAGAAGCAAAATGGGAATGTTCTACAGTTGCCTCTTCTCTTCATCCCTGTTACCTTGTGCCTGGCAGTATTTTTTACATAATCTGTAGCCTGTTTAATTTCCTGTGAAGATCTTCATTCTGCCTAACCCAAGCGGCAACCCATATCTATCTCCTATGGCTTCTCCCATCAAAAATAGCTGTGAGCATGCTGTTTATCTTCAAGTATCTCCTGCATAGTGCAGACATTAAGTTTTTATGCCAGATACGGGGAATTCAGCTGTTTAAAATGTCATTGTAACTGGTTCCACTTAATTCAATAGCTGAGCTTTGTATTTCTGTAATGAAAAATTCTTTTTTTAGTTAGTAAAATATAATTTCAAAGTTATCCTCAGGGAATTCTTCACCATGTGTTTTAATATTTTCCAGTGTAACACTGAAAATTCTAGAACTCTCATATTACCTTCAGATATACTTCAGAAATATTATATTATTATCTATTATTACATTACTTTAAAAATCTTTCAAGAATACCAAAAAAAACCCCAAACCCCAACCTTGAAGTGCTGCAAAATAACTTCATTTGCCTGGAAAGATTTCAACAGTAATCCAAACCAAATGAATTCTAGGGAATATTGTCTGGAGTGTTTGGTAGACAAGCTTTTACGCCAATTTTAACATTTTACCAAAAGTTCATGAAGACAAGTTCACTATATTTTCTGTTCTGCTGCTACAAGATTTGCTTTTTGCACTCGGTTGGTTTTTGCCCCTCTTCTGAGTCTTACATATCTTCTTCTAAGCCTATGAGCAGTATGAATTAGACAGAATTCTTGCAGTTTAAAACTTAATATGCAATCAGTGAAATTTATTTTGTTTTAATCAATTTGCTGTATATGAATAAAACATACTCTGTAGTTACTCCTGTGCTACTGTATTTCTATTTGAGAAATTTCATGCAAACTGTCTTCAAGAACTGAGATCGCATATCAGCTTTTTAGTCCCTTAACCATGTTTGTGTCATACACAGGACAAGAAAATTCTCTGTAAAAAGAAAAGTCCTACTCTCTGGTGAGAAAAGCATACCTACGTACATGAACTCAGTCTACATAAACAGTCTTTCAGAACATTATTTTGATGCATTGCTTGTGCAGTGTATTTCCCGTCAGCTCTCTATACTCTTTTGCCTTTTCACAGTTTATCTCAATGAGCATTTTGTTATATTGCTGCATACTTGACACTGCAAATAAGGAAACTACAATTACAAATCTATTTTCTACATTTCAAATGTTTCCAGAGGCCAGCTAGCTATGTACAAATGTCATGCATCGCCCAAATTATGCCAGCATTTGGGGTTCCGATTTTGTGACTGTCTTTACTTGGAAAGGTTATGTTCACCCAGCACTGGAAATTGTGATGTTCTGTTCATCCAGAGGGGGGAAATGATGCAAATGACTTTAACGTAGTCTTACCTTTCCACTGCTATGGCAAATATTCTCAACTCTGAGTTAACCAAATCTTCTGGAGGGGCACAAAAATTAAATTCTGACTCTTCAAGCCATCACCAAAAGCAAACAAACCTTGCAGCTGAAAGGATGATTGGCATATTTTAGCATAAGCAGTAATCAAAACCAAATTATAGCCTTTTTTTTTTTTAGTGTTTCTGTGAACAGGATGATTTCAAAGTTTAACAGGAACAGGTTTAACAAGGAAACAGGCCAAAACTCCACCACTGAGTAATCTAGTCTTTTTACCTACAGTTGGATTGGTAAGTGAAAAAAATGTTTTGATTCTGCTAGTGCGTAAACACGTACTTGTTTTTACTCACATACACTAGTGCGGAGGCTTTGCATTCGCAAGGAGTATTTGCAAAATCAAGATCCATATTTAAGCATTAACATTTTATTAAGATTTCTAATACTCTAAAAAAGGGACCAAGTAGAGAAAAAGTAATGTGCCCTCCCAGTGTCCTCCAGGGTGGCTTAGGTTGGGTTTTCCACAGGTAACACTCTATGAATTCCTGTCTCCGGAAAGGATTATCTAGATTTAAGAGGGAACACAGATAAGGCACTCAGGGAATCCAGGTTCTATTCCCAGGGCCTGTGTGAACACACTTTGTCCCTTTCTTTTCTCTTTTCCTCCCCACATGCTCCATCTTGACAAGTTAGAATACAAGCCACTTAAAGCCATCTCTCATATACCCCAGGGAACTCTATGTTGCCATAGTGTGGTAAACAAACATTTGTGCAAAAGGAAATTGCACTCTGTTATGGACTGAAAATTGTAGACTGGGGGAGAAAAAAATTCCTAAAACAGTGAACTTTGCCACACAAGACTTACAGCATTTCATGCTTACTTTCATTAGAAAGTCTAGATAGAAAGGGAAAAAGACCATCAAAGAAACCTTTTCAAAATATGTTACTAACTAAATAATGCCTTCACAAATCTTATCGTAAGGTGTGTTTTACTAAAAAGTCATGAGTGGGTAGTGCTGTGTGTGTGTTGGTGTGAGCCTGAGTCCCTCTCAGGGCTGATCTACAACCTGTACAAGCTGCCCAGTGCCCACCACTGCAGACTCAGCTCAGATTTGACTTCGAGAGACCTCTACTTCTGTCTGTTATATGCAGCCAAAAAGACACATTGCTATTTTTTTATCTACTTCCAGAGTCCACTCTGCATGCTTTAATGAGCAGAACGGTGCTCTATTTGTATTTGTAGACAAAAGGGTAAAATCAAGACCATAAATTTATACTCAAGCATCTAAACATGTAGTTTGTTTTCAGAAGTTCGGAGCTTGGAGAAGCTCTGATTTCAATGGTGTAGGTGATTGTTCATTTTTCATCAGTTATTCAATTGGTTTGTTAACATTTATCAATGATCTGGATGCAGGAGTTGAATGCACCATTAGCAAGTTTGCTGGTGATACCAAACTGGGAGGTGCTGTTGACTCTTTTGAGGGACAAGAGGCCTTGCAGAGGGATTTACATAGATTGGAGCATTGAGCAATGATTGATGGCATGAAATTTAACAAGTCCAAATGCCAGACTCTGTGCCTAGGATGGACTAACGCTACGCACAAGTCTAAACTGGGAGAGGAGTGGCTGGAGAGCAGCCCTGCAGAAAGGTATCTGGGGGTGCTGGTTGACAGCAGGCTCAACATGAGTCAGCAGTGTGCTCTGGCAGCCAAGAGGGCAAACCCCATCCTGGGGTGCATTAAACACGCATATAATGTATAAACAAGTATAACAAGCCAGTCAAAAGATGACTAACCCCTTGTATTTGGCATTGGTGTGGCCTCACCTTGAGTACTGTGTGCAGTTCTGGACCCCACAATTTAAGAAAGATGTGAAGGTCCTCAAACGTGTCCGGAAGAGGGCAACAAAGCTCATGAAAGGGCTGGAAGGAATGTCCTATGAAGAGTGGCTGAGGACTCTGGGTTTGTCTAGTTTGGAGAAAAGGAGGCTGAGGGGTGACCTCATTGCCCTCTACAGCTTCCTGAGGAGGGGACGTGGAGACGGAGGTGCTGATCTCTTCCCCCTGGGATCCACTAATAGGACACTGGTTGGACTCAATGATCTTAAAGGTCTCTTCCAACCTAAACAATTCTATGATTCTATGATTCTATGACGCGTGGGAATGGCTCAAAGCTGCGTCAGGGGAGGTTCAGAGTAGACATTAGGAAGCATTTCTTTACAGAGAGGGTGTTCAAACACTGGAACAAGCTTCCTAGAGAGGTGGTCCATGCCCCAAGCCTGTCAGTGTTTAAGAGGCATTTGGACAATGCCCTTAATAACATGCTTTAACTTTTTATCAGCCCTGAAGTGGTCAGGCAGTTGGACTAGACAATCGTTGTAGGTCCCTTCCAACTGAAATGTTCTGTTCTATTCTATTCTATTCTATTCTATTCTATTCTATTCTATGCTATGCTATGCTATGCTATGCTATGCTATGCTATGCTATGTTATGCTATTCTGTGCTACTCTAGTCTATTTAATTCTAATGTTGTCCATTATTGCTTCTAGAATATTTCATCCCTTTCCATTCCTTCCTTTCAATAAATGAAGAAATTTGTGGTTATCAGCTTTGCATTAAAGTCTTCCATGAGATGTACACATGTAGGAAGAAGTGCATGTAGAGGAGAGAATTGTTTGTCCAGGAAACCTGAGAATAAACAATATTTTCTTTATGTTCTGTTAGTGCTTAACCTGTGTACCTTGCTTGTAGAGAAAAAGTACACACCTTTTAGTTCAAGGAGAAAAGGATCAAAGGGGAAGCCTTTGGAATGTTTTGGGGAAATTATCTCTACTTTTCCTTGCCTTTGAATTCAAATAATCTATAACTCCGATTTAAACTTGTAATATTATATTTCACATTCTTCTTGCTCATCTGCCTACTACAATTTCCTAAACTCTTGGCAGATCAATTCAACCAGCTCTAGAAATAGTCCTGGAGAGAGAGTCATCATCTGAGACTAAATATTATTTTTAAATGAGTTTATTTTCCTGCTTTATTTATTTATGTGAGGTCAATGTGTGTTCTGAGCATGTGTGTATTTGTGGGTGAATGCAAGAGACCTACTGTTTTTATGATTTTTTTTAGAAGTCTATAGTGTGAAGGATGTTCTGATTCTACCTCCACATTTGCAATTATGCCACATGAGTGATATTTATTTCAATATGCATCATATAAAATTATTCATATCATTTATCTTCAGTCACTCGCATGAAGTGAATATAATGTGCTGTTTAGAAATATATTCAGTGTCATTCCTGGAAAAAACAAAATTTTGAGTGTAGCTGAAGCTGTCATTATGCCATACTATAGACACACACTGTCAAACACTGTAAATTCCCAAGTTACAAATATCTTGAAATTTCATAATAGTTCTCTCTAAACAATGCTTTTTTGTTTGTTGGTTGGTTGATCTAGAGCAAACTGTTCAAAATTACATTTATAATAAACACTGAATATTTTAAGTCCTATCACTCAGTTATATATTTTAGTTCTTTCTTTTTTTTTTTTTTGTTTTGGAATTATTTGCATATACCAAGTTTATTCTGTATGTATGAACACCAGCAGTTATTGATAACAGTTTGCCCAAACTATTTACCTGTTTATCTCACAGGATGAAACATCTCTAATCAACATATTGCTCCTGAGAAGTCTCTTTTTTTTTTCTCATGTTCAGAGGTTACTGTATGTTCTTGTCACCACCATTTATCATTGTGTGAAAGTCTGAGTATTTGTTCAGACGGGCCATTCTGATTTAGCATCATTTAAGAGTAACAGTGACAAAAAGACTGGGTGTATCTAAAAGATCAATTTCACATCCTGGGAATATGCAAGGAACAAATCTTGACTCCCAAGAGCAGAGCTTCCACTCAACCATTTCCTGGAACAGTATTTATTGAGATTATATATTTAACAACATCAGAATCAGAGATAATTTTGAAATTCTTAAAACTGAATTTATCCTCTGCAGCTTTTTAGACAGTAGGTAAACTACTGAAAGTTCTCACAAAGGCATCCAAATCCTTTAATTGCCTTCTTTCCAAATGCATTTGTCTTAACAAACTCTTTAGGATTTCTTAACACACCTTACAAAGATTAAGCATACTGTCTTTGCATATTAAATAATAAATTATTATTACTATCATGGCAAACTAGTGAACCAGACTGCCTGGATTTAAATCTCTATTAATTAGCATAGTATGATAAGTATGTAAAACACTGTAAATATTGAGCATTTTCTCAGGATTAGTCTAATACATTTTTAAGTGAATAAACTTTTCTGCCATCATGGGCATATAAACCCCTCAAACAATATGCTAAGCTTTATTAATAAAGGAAGCAAGAAAATATTGTTAACTTACAAATATAAAATATGTTTGAGTCTTACTATCTAGATTAAAAATGATGTAGAAAGAAAACAAGCCAGAAAAGAGACAGAAATACTAGCAGGAATACAAAGATATCTATACCAAAAGGACATAGAAGTTTATCAGTACTTAGTGAATTGCAAAGGAAACTGTGCTCAGAAATTGCTTAGGCTTTTTTAGAAATCCTACCTATGTGATCAAGAGGGAAAAAAATTGCAATATCATTGTGAGCAATATATTGAGAAATATATTTGTCACAATGATAACACATTTATATTCATTTACACAAAATAGGATTCAAAGAATAGCCAATGAAATTAAAAAGGAAAAGAATTTAAACTGTTGAAATATCTGTGCATATGCATCTGTCATATCTGTATGTACCAGTATCTACGTAAATTGATATATATCAATATCTAATGCATATATCATATACAGTGTAAGTCTAAACCCCACATCCATATTTTTGTAATAAGGCAAAGGTATTATTTAGATCTGGTTTTAAGACTAGATATTTTTACAAAGAATAAGATTTTCTTCAATTCAGTGTATCATACATGAATTCCTATGCAACATTTTTCTTTATTCTCAGAGACATAAGCCAACCATTAACTTCATAGTTTTAGAACAACATTTTAATTTAGAGATAATTTTTCTCAATTAGCCCCACCAAATTTTATACATCTCTCTTGAAATATGTTGTTCTAGTAACTATACATGAGACTCAGAATACAGGACTTCATGGGTAATTGTTCTGAATTCTTGTGGTCATTTATGTCTTCTTAATACTCAGTTCTTATTCCTCATAGGTCTTACAAAAACTGTTGTATTACCATCTCATGCATCAGTATTTTACAGCAAAATCTAAAGAAATGAAGAAGCAGTCAAAAATTAAACAAAACACAATAATAACAAACACACAAGAAAAAGCCATACTATGTTGAGATTCATTGGTGCTGCAATAAAGTCTTCACTCATATACATAAGAGACAATCGAAGGGGCAAGTTGACTAAATTTTATATGCTCAAATGAGCAAAACATTGAATAGCGCAGTATCTAGATGGTAATGCCCACCTTTATTTTGCCAAACCCTTCGAATCATCAAATATCTTAATGCACTAACTTTTCCCAAAATAGCGAACCAGCTGTAGGATCTCAAAATTGGGGATCGATTCACAGCAAACACTGAACAGTTGTCTGAAATGAATCTTAAAGAATATCTCTGTTCAGTGTGTGCTCAGTGTAGTTCTCAGCAGCTACCACTGAGCTCCTGAAAGATGGTATAAAGAATCCACTTGAATTCCACCAGATGTTAGTGATTTAAACATTCCTCTTCAAACATTTTGCACATCCTGTAGTGCTGCAGAAAATTACCCCTGTTGCTTCTCCACCGGGAACAAGTAGGCAGCATGCTAAGAAAAGTATATGGCTTTCAAATCAACCTGAGTGTGATAAGGTTTTGAGTGTTTCTTATTGCTGCAGTCTGCCGGCAAATGTCAGAATCCTGAAAAAGACTGTGAGTTAATTGCTACTTTCTCTATGGCATGGGAATGGGTCATTAGAGTCCATCCCGATTTGGAGCAAGGGAAGAAGCTCTATCACAGAAATATTGGGTAAAAGGAGTCTAAAAGGAGGTGCATTAGGGAAAAGATTTAGGTTAGCATTTCTGTTACACGTTCATTTTGTTTTTCAGTACGACTTCACTTACTGAATGTAGGCAACTTATGCTGCTTCTGCAGATTTGTAATCTTAAGTGGGTACACAAATAGTTGTAACACTTTGCAGCTCTAGGATCAAGTTTTGTACCTGCTGGAATATTAGCCACGGATAAAGATTTTCAGCAAGATTGTATTTCCTCTGGTGAAAAATATATTTGCAAACATCAAAATGTTTTGTCTGTTAGAATGTTTGACAAAATATGTCATGTTAAAAAATGTTAAAGCCGAGGATTTTTTTTAATTAATTACTTGAATTAACATTTTGGCTTTAAATTTCCTTTATCTTTTGAAGCCCTCTTAAGTGTTCATGTTTGAAATGAAATATTCATTTTGTAGCAAATATTTCACATCATTCCAAATAATTCCTTTTTGATTTGCTGGTTGAGCTGGAGGATGAATTAAAATTCACCTTGCACTGGCTGAATTCTTCTTTTCTGAATTGCCAATGAACCAAGAAATCAGTTATTTGTTCAAGTCTATAATTGTGCTATATATAATAATTTTCCTAAAATGTCTTCCACCCTACAAAGATCTCCCTGCTGAGTTTGCTTAATTCTAAAAATGGAAATGCTTGCAAAACCCTGAAAGACAAAGCTTTCACCAAACTGAAGAAAAAAAAAATATCAAGGTACATCTTACATTATTTTGATAGATGGAAAAGATCATCGGCTAAATTTTTATTCACTCTGGATCCTCGACAAGATGTGCAGGCTCACTGGTAATTATAGCTGCTCTCTGCCTCTATTAGCATTGAAGGAAACAACCGCCCAAATTTAGTCCATCGCAATTCTTTTTACATGTGTGGCTGGTGTTCCCATTGTTAAGCTAGATTTATTCTGGTTCACTTAGTGAAGTACAGAACATATCTTTTTGTGATGGCTATGGAGAATATATATCAGAGAGATTCACCTTAGTTTAGGACAAATAATTAGTACAGTACTATTATAATCATTTATTGATGTCCAGCTCAAATTTTATTTTATTTATACTTTAATAAATAAGTGTAATCCATACTGGTATTTTCAGTAGCTAGTTTTTCAGATGTAAGAGCACTCATCAACATGTGTAATGTGGCAGAGTTAGTGTAGTGGCCAAATAACTGCTTCATTTTTAAAATGCATTATTCCAGTCTTTCTTTCAGTTCTTTCAGTTTTATGCATAACATCTGACAATATACATCAAGCTTCAATGTGCTCTGAATATTAATACATTAGCTTGGGTGACTTCATTACTCATGCAAAGTAAACCTAATACAAAACATCAAGCCCCAGTGTATACACATTTATATTACTTATTTTACCAACATTATATTTCATACTAGATTATAGAAACCTTTAAAAGAGTTACATTCATTTTATTGATGACTTGTAAAGGGAGGTCTTTGTGCTAAGAAGACAAACTAAGAAGAATGCTAGAAAAATAGTGTTTTCAAAACCTCTCAGTGAGCTAAAATAAATTTGGTATTTAAATAGTAAGGCCTAGAACCTTACTCTACTTGTCCCTAAGAAACAAAATCAGAGTTTCCCAGTTTTCCAGTCAGATAATGCCAATGTTCCGAGCCCAGCTGGCTTGTGACATACTAGACTACCAGTCTGCCATGTATATATCACTTAGTACAGAACCTTTTACTAGACTGCGTGCCAGCGGTACTCACTTTAATTTGACTCAGGATCACATTTGTCAAATATAAGCATGGAAAAATGGAGGACAGAAGGACACCATTTTAAAGGTAGATTATTTTTAGATAACCCAGAAAATGGCAAGTGCGTAACAGCTATTCATAAGACAGGAGCCTTAGCACTGATGCCAGTTCAACTTAGTAAAGCAGAATAGAAGGGAAGGAAGACGTCATATTTAAACTATAAGATGAAAAATGTTTTTCAAAAATTTGTGTAGTCATTCATTAAATGGAGAAAACGAGAGTAACCAAATAATTCCTCACCATCTATTTCTAGAAATATTTCAGTATATCTCACATCAAAACACATTGACTTCTAAGCATTTTCTATGCTTTTCTGGTAAAATAAAGCAACTTCAAAAATGAAAAATGAAATGCCAAACACTCACTTGGAGATTTCCTCACACACGTTTCTTTTTTTTTCCCTAGTTATTTAAGATAGAGTGTTGGATGAGAGTAGAAAAATTGGGTGGTTCGCCCACTTCATCAAAACTAAAGGACTTTTAAAGACTATGTTTAAAAAAACAGCTATTTACTTTTGTTAGCGTGGTTGGGAAGCTGCAGAACCTGGACACGGCTTTGCAGTATAGCTTTTGAACTCATCTCCTTGCCTGTATTTAACCTGGACTGTTCAGGACGAGCTTCATTTTTTCAGCTCTCCTCTTCTCTTCCCACCTGTGGATCTTCCAAGCGTGTCTGCATGTCCCATAGGGTTATGCCTAAGTGTAAAGGCATTATCTGCTGGTAAGGGGTACTGTACCAGAGTCCAGCTCTCCATATAAGGTGCTCTTCAAATGAAGTTTGGTGGGGAAGGAGGAAGGAAATTGGGAAGGGGAGGTAAGAACAAACAAAATATAGCTTAATGCTAATTCCTCCCACCTACGACTTGTTTAATACTTCTGCTCTGGGTTTTTTGTTTGTTTGCTTGTTTTTTGTCAAAGGATGTGTCTAAGTTAAATACCACTGCAAATACCACAACACAGCAGTAACTGCAGTGTTATCTGTGTTCTCTCTGTGCACTGGGCAGAGGATTTTTAATTTCATACATCATTTACAACTTGCTGCAGTGATTCTACACAGTCAGTACATCTCCTTATCACAAGGAAAAGGAGACTGGTAGCATTTTACCTCTGATCCCAGATTCCCTAGTTTTAGACTTCTTAATAGCACTTGGGTTGCAATCCAGTGCTAACGCTTCAGAAGGGCACTGAGTCATCCAAATAAGACATCAAAAGAAGCAGCCTTTAGCTCACCTCCAGTGATTGCCAGAAAAGTGGACATCAGCCAAATTGCATTATCTTCCGAGAAAGAGAAATATGTTTGTCTCCAGCTCTGAAAACCATGGGTTTTGTCTATAACTGTATATTTATTATGCATATTATATATTTACACGTTAAAAGTATATGTTTTTATTAACCCAATGCTAAATCTAGTCAAGTGTCTTTCTAAACCAAGACTTGATATGTCACCCATCTGCTAAAAGCAGACAATCTTAAACCAATTGACTATTCAGGCATATTTGTATAGAGGTATGTGCCACAGAAATAAGTAATATAGAATAATAAATATTAATTATTTCTATTCACCTCCAAAACTTACCAGGGAGTGTATGCTTGTATATGAGCTCTGCTGTATGTGGTAAATACATTGGTGAATAGTATTTCACATTTGTGAAATACCCTATATTTCTGATCTGTAATCATCCAGTGAATCTGTTCGGAGTCACATAGCAACTGCAGAACTAGCTTTAGGAGAAATCATGTAAGTGTGAGCTGGGAGGAAATGCAAGAGACTGAGAATAAGATTGTGAGAGTTACTTCAAGACATAACCGTAAGGGACAGTAGGGAGGAAAGATATACGAAGCTTATGATGCTGACCTTGCATGTAAGGAATGTAGAAACCAAGAAATGTTATTTTCTCTGATCCATTAATGAAAGAAGAGATTTTCTGAGGCACTAGAAAGGGTGTGCTACAGCCCATCATAAAAAGAGAGCAGGGACAGACAACTTACAATGGAGGGGTTTTTGTTACATTTTTCTTTCATTTGTTTGTTTATTTCTGTCTTAGACTTTCATTTACTTGAAGCAGAATATTGGCAGACGGCTAAACTACCAAGAGAAAGGAGGCACAGGTTTTATGAGATCAAACAAGATCTTTAGGTATTGTTAGTTATACTTGTGATTTTAGTTTTGTTTTATCAGGAATAGCTAGAACTGGCATTGTAGTAATGTTCCAGTAACATCTACCAGCCATGTGAGAACATACAAGATTTTTAAAGTATTAAAAATCAAATACTAGAGCTTCTACAGCTCAAGTAGTTGTCTAAGTTGAGTGACAGTGCATGAAATAGGATTGCCAAAATGTGAATCATCTGTCTGTGTTGTCTTAGAATAACAACATTGTGGGGTGGATCTGTGGATAGATGACGTCGTGTAAAATGTTTTCCAGCAAACCATACAGTGACAACAGCTGATCACATTACTGTCTTTCTTAAAAAACACTACACCTTGGTTTCATGCTTAAGAGAAAAATGAATGCTCTGGAGCAAATTCTAGTGTTCCTACAGGTATTGGTCATAAAAGACAAAATCATTTACCTTTGCTGAACCTCACAATGTCCTCCTGCATGTTGAAGCCTCTATGAATAGCAGCACTGCCCTCCAGTGTATTGACCTTTCCCCCTCAGCTTGATGATGTCCACAGACTTGCTTGGATCCCATCACCCAGGTCTTTAATAAAGAACATCCACTGTTTTCCCCTTATCTATTGAGCCGGTCATCTCATCATGGAAGGCTATCAGATTGGTCAGGCATAATTTGCCCTTGGCAAACCCACACTGGCTGTTCCCAGTCACGTCTATGTTCTTCAAGTGCCTGGAAATGGCTTTAAGAAAGACTTGCTTATTCATCTTCCCAGGGGTCAAGGAAAGCTGATAGGCCGCTCGTTCCCCCAACCCTCCTGCTTGCCCTGCATAAAGGTAGGTGCGACATTTGCATTTCCCAACCATCAGGAACTTCAGGAACTTAGATCAACATAATCTCTCAAAGATAGCAGGAAGCAGCCTTTCAGTAGCATCGGTCAGCAGTCCCAACACCCTCTGTCCCATGTCCAAGTGGGTTAAGCGTTCCCTGCTCTATCTTCTTTTGCTGTAGGTACTGCTACATTCTCACAAATTCTGTCACTAAGCTCAGGAAATTGAGGAATGAGACAGCAGACCTTATCACCAAAAATGATGCAGAACAAGCACCACATACCTCAGCCTTTTCTCTGTTCTTTTTCACTAAGTTCAATTCGCCATTGAGCATTGGCCCCACATTTTCCTCAGACTTTCACCTCATTGTCTTTCATCTCCCTCACTAGTTTCAACATCTGAGCTTTGACTTTCCTAATTCCATCCCTGTATGTTGAATAGTATGCCAAATAGTATGTCTGCACATTGTTGCAATATCTACGCATTTATAAAGAAAAATTGCCTCTTATTTGGCAACTTCATTTGATCATACTAACAGTGCTGAAACACTGAAAAATGCCGCATGCAAGCAGAGAAATTGGCAGTTTTGTTCTATGTACATCATCTAATGATACGAGAGACTACATTTCGTTTACATACTCTGGTGTTGACTTACAGTGTGCTAGAACGTGTGGCTAGAATATTTTCTTGTAATTTACAACTCTTTCAAAGAATGGGAAAGTTAGAGTTTTCAAAAGAATTGTGATAATACTTGTTTTCATATTTTAGCATTTCTTTCCAAATCACTAATATGAATTAAAAAATGCATTTTTTTTTCCACTGCATACAGTGTCTTTGAAGTTGCTGCATCATTCTATGACCCTTTGTTGAATGAGAAATCCAAGATATTGTAGGTACATACAATGCAACAACACATATCAGGGAACACAAAGTAGTAACAGGCAGGTTGACATCAGCTAGATCAGCAGCAACAGCAACCACCTGGTCATATGTTTGCTTTGTTTCTCAGAAATAGTAGAAAAAGATTTTGTAAGCCATATGTTGCATTAGTTCTGTCTGGGCAAGCTCAGTAAGCTTTATTACTGGTAAAAAGGTGTCTCTGTGATGCAATAACTCCAGGTGTGATCACAACAGAGGTCTTGATTCAAGGAGATGTGATGTGGTTATTGGCTGTTGCAAACATTACTATTTTTACCTCAGCTATCCACCATCAAAAACATTCTCAGAGGATATCTTCAGGGCTACTGGCAGTTCTGGAGACAGAAGGACTTTGCTTAATGCAGCCAGTGTGAGTGTCTCACTTATTAACAGATGAATTGACAAAATGTCCCAAATGCTATCCATCTGCTCCTGTCTTTCCAACCTGTTCTAAAACAAAGAATATACATTTGGAATCGAAACTCACCTCTTCCCTAGGGCTTACCTTTATTGACAGAAAACAAAACAAAACAAAACAAAACAACCTAAACCTAAAACAAACAAAGGAACAAACAGGAAATGCTTTAAACATCAGTTTACTCAAACCCAGCCCAGGATATTGCCCCAGGGCAGTTTTTCAGCAAGTCAGATTTCATCAGTGACAGTAATTTTCTTCCAACACATGCAGCCTCTTTAGTAATGATTTGTCTACTAAGTCACTACTTGTCTTGAAAATCTGAAGAAACTGTGCAAGAGTCATGAGGAAGGGAGGCGTCTTGCCAGGTTATCTAGCCCACCCTGTTATCAAGGCAGGACATGTGCAGCACTTCTAGCAGATGTTTGCGTCATCTATTCCCAGAGACTTTGGTGACAACCTTGCTAAGAAAATACACCATATTTTTTATTATTTCTACCTTTTATTTTACTGTTACCTGCTTTGAAACTTGTTTGTTGCAATGTACAGCCAAGTCTATTTGTCCAATCAGGAATGGATGTGGAAAATGTGAAACGGATTCTTTCTAGAAGGGGTCTTTCCCCCCCTTTTTTTTAATGTATTTTCAAACCAGGCTGTTTCATAGAATCATAGAATCGTTTTGGTTGGAAGAGATCTCCAAGACCATCAAGTCCAACCATTAACCTATCACTACCAAGTCCACCACTAAATCATATCCCTCAGCACCACATCTACACATCTTTTGAATACCTCCAGGGATGGGGGCTCCACCACCTCCCTGGGCAGCCTGTTCCAATGCCTGACAACCCTTTCGGTGAAGAAATTTTTACGAACATCCAATCTAAACCTCTCCTGGCGCAACTTGAGGCCATTTCCTCTTGTCCTGTCGTATGTTACTAGGGAGAAGAGACCGACCCCCATCTCTCCACAACCTCCTTTCAGGCAGTTGTAGAGAGCAATAAGGTCTCCCCTCAGCCTCCTTTTCTCCAGGCTAAACACCCCCAGTTCCCTCAGCTGCCTCTCATAGGACTTGTGCTCTAGACCCTTCACCAGCTTCATTGCCCTTCTTTGGACACGCTCCAGCACCTCAATGTCTTTCTTGGAGTGAGGGTCCCACAACTGAACACAGTACTCGAGGTGCGGCCTCACCAGGGCCGAGTACAGGGGTACGATCCCTTCCCTAGTCCTGCTGGCCACACTATTTCTGATACAGGCCAGGATGCCGTTGGCCTTCTTGGCCACCTGGGCACACTGCTGGCTCATATTCAGCCGGCCGTCAACCAACACCCCCAGGTCCTTTTCCGCCGGGCAGCTTTGCAGCCACTCCCCCCCAAGCCTGTAGCGTTGCCTGGGGTTGTTGTGACCCAAGTGCAGGACCCAACGCTTGGCCTTGTTGAATCTCATACAACTGGCCTCAGCCCATCGATCCAGCCTGTCCAGGTCCCTCTGTAGCGCCTGCCTGCCCTCTAGCAGATCAACACTCCCTCCCAGCTTGGTGTTGCCTGCAAACTTACTGAGGGTGCACTCGATCCCCTTGTCCACATCATTGATAAAGATATTAAACAGAACTGGCCCCAATACTGAGCCCTGGGGAACACCACTTGTGACTGGCCGCCAACTGGATTTAACTGCATTCACCACAACTCTTTGGGCCCGGCCATCCAGCCAGTTTCCTACCCAGCGCAGAGTACGCCCATCCAAGCCATGGGTAGCCAGTTTCTCCAGGAGGATGCTGTGGGAGACGGTGTCAAAGGCTTTACTAAAGACCAGGTACACAACGTCCACAGCCTTTCCGTCATTCACTAAGCGGGTCACCATGTCATAGAAGGAGATCAGGTTGGTCAGGCAGGACCTGCCTTTCATAAACCCATGCTGACGGGGCCCAATCGCCCAGTTGTTTCAGGAAAAAGAAAATATCATTGGATTCTCTTCTATGATAATAAAGTTTTGAAAGGTACAAAATATTAAACTTTGTATCAGTTAAAGATTCTACTTTTTCTTTTCTAAGAACAAAAATATTTGTTCTATTTTCTGCATCCATGTATGTGAGGGAAAGATTGTCTATGTTATTGAGTGCTTTGTAATTGCTTACATTTCTCTTTACTAATATAATATGTATTGACCTTGTCATGTAGACACAGTCAATCTTATATGAAGTATCGAGAGAAAAGTCTGCTAACTTATTTTAATTTCTGATTCATTCCTGTGTGCTGGTTTTGGCAGGGATGGAGTTAATTTTCTTCATAGCAGCTAGTACAGTGCTATGTTTTGGATTTGCGCTGAAAACAGTGTAGATAATAGAGGGATGTTTTCATTACTGCTGAGCAGGGCTTACACAGCGTCAAGGCCTTTTCTGCTTCTCACCCCACCCCACTGGCGAGAAGACTGGGGGTGCACAAGAAGCTGGGAAGGGACACAACCGGGACAGCTGACCCCAACTGACCAAAGGGATATTTCGTACCATATGATGTCATGCTCAAAATATAAAGCTGGGGGAAAAGAAGGAAGGGCGGGACTTTCAGAGTTATGGCGTTTTGTCTTCCCAAGTAACCACTAGGCCTGATGGAGCCCTGCTTTCCTGGGGATGGCTGAACACCTGCCTGCCCATGGGAAGTAGTGAATGAATTCCTTGTTTTGCTTTGCTTGCATGCACAGCTTTTACTTTACCTAATAAATTGTCTTTATCTCAACCCATGGGTTTTCTCACTTTTACTCTTCTGATTCTTTCCCCCATCCCACCGGGGGGGAGTGAGCGAGCAGCTGTGTGGTGCTTAGTTGTCAGGTGGGGTTAAACCACAACATGAGGACATGACACACTGTCAGTACAGAGCAGATTCAAGGTCAGATTTGTACCATTTTATTTTTCTGTGAAATTTCCTATCTAAGTGCACAGCCCACAGTTATTAAAATCAATATTAAATCTTAATTGGCATAAGTGGGTACTAGATTGGGCCCAACATTTTTGTATGTGATATGTGTACAAGCTGCTACCAAATAAGTAAACTACACAGACCTTCTTTATTGGTTTTTTTTTTTTTGTGACAGCAGAATTGTTGAGCCAGAGGAGAAGACCAACTACAAAGTTAACACGAGATTCAGTACCTCAATCTTTCTGTGCTTTCTTGTCTCAGGAAGAAGTATCAAAGCACAGCTTAATGTAATGTTTTTGTAAGAGGGCTACGTACATTCCTTCAATGACAGTACAGCAAGATGTAGCTGCTACTGGACCAAACTTTTCTCTGTATAGCTAACCATTCCATAGTTTGCAGTTTTCAGAAGCCTTTTAAATATGGTGGAAAGCAAAATATGTTGAGTAAGGCAGGTGGTGAGTACTTTCTGTGTTAAGCTGCAAAGATTGTACATGTCATATGTGAGAAATCAAGAAACCCAGCTGAGAAAGCACAGCCAGGATCTCACCAGGACTTCATGTAGAGAGGAAGTCCAACATTCAGCCTAAAAAGAGAGAACCCAGACCAGTACACTTTTTGTAGTGAATGAGAAAAGTAAAGCGGAAGTAAAAACTGCTTCACAGAGCACAAGAACACAGGAGCATTGTTAAAGTACAAAAAAGAACATTGCTCATGAAAAATGGGAGACCCTCTCAGGATGAGGCACATCCATCCTGATATGTGCTGCTGTCCTTCGAGGAGATTCAAAGCAAGGGCTCCAGAAGTTCACATACTCAAACTCATATTAAAGGTCTAGTACCTGGGCCTGCACAGCACCATTTCACTTAAGAATAACCACAATGCTGGCAGTGTGTCCTGGTTTAGGCCAGGACGGAGCTAGTTTTGTCTTTAGCAGCTCCTGTGTTTTGGCTTTAGTGTGAGAAGAATGGTGATAATACACTGATGTTGCCGGTTGCTGCTAATACAACCAAGGACATTTTGCAGCTTCCCAGGTTTTGCTGAGGTGCAGGGGCAAAAACTTGGGAGGGGTAGAGCCAGAATAATTGATCCAAACTGGCCAAAGAGAGTATTCCATACCATAGACGTCATGTCCGGTATAAGTGAGGGTCGGCCGGTGGGCCACTAGGCTTTTAGACCCTTAACCTGCCTTAATCATTAAGCTTCCCTTCGGGTTGCTTTTTGTTTCCCTATTTTTCCTTTTTGTTTTTCATTTGTTCATTCAGCTGTTTGTTCCCTCGCCTGCTCTCTCTGGAACTTGCTGTTCTGGGATAGCTGGGGGGGGATACCCCTGCTCCCTGCCTGCTGCTTGGGACGGGCTGTATCAGTCGTCGGGTGGTGAGAAATTATGTATCGCTTGTTTTATATATTCTATTATCCTTACATATATATTATCATTATTATCATTATTAATATATTTTTATATTTTTCCTTTGCTGTCCTGGTGAGCTGTTTTTATCTCAACCTGTGAGTTTTCCTTTCTCTCCAATTCCCCTCCCCGCCCCAGCAGGGAGCGGGGGAGCGAGCGAGCGGCTGCGTGGTATTGGGTTACAATTTGGGGTTAAGCCACGACACAATGCTTGTTCCATTGTATAGTATGGCATTTTCTACTACTGTTTATTTCTGTCTCTGCTTTGATGTCTCTCTGTTGCTCACAGTTTATGGAAGAACATCGAGTTGTATTTGATATTAGACATGTGTGCTGGGAGAATGAGAGGAAGCAGGATTACCTGACTACAAATTTAAAATGCTAGATCTAGATGGCTATTAAAACAGATGGTGTTTAGGTGGACTTGTTATGGCATTTAATGGTTATTCTGCTGCATTACAATATATATTGCAGTTAGGCAAAACTAATTGCCCTTAATTGCATTTCTTGTTCTTGTCATAATGAACAACTGCTAACATCAGTGTCTTGTAAGGTACATTCCAAGTAATTATTTTAAAATTACAGTTTCTCAAATCAATATAGATAAAGAAGTGATCAGAAACAGTGTCCAAAAATGACTGAAGAATAAATAAATAATGCTAGTACCTTATCTATTAAAAAAATCGTATACTTTAATGCTGAGCTGTCTATCCACAGAAAAAGCAGCATCTGGAAATATATGCCAATGCTGGTCCTTGGCAATATAAAAACTCCTATTCCTTCCTACAAATCCAGACAATATGTGATTTGAACTTGATGTACAAGAAATGCTGGCATCAGCATCATTGTAAGTGTGGATTTCTTTCTCTGGCTTTCTCTCTTCTTCTGTTTCCAGGGAATTTCTTTTTCCTTCTAAGCTTCTGTATTTTTTTGGGTGAGGGACAAAAAAGCAGTTAATTCTAAAGAGCGTGGTTTCTTCTTTAGTGACTGGGTAGTCCTGAAGCAACCAATCAGAACTTCAGCTCAGCCACAACCAACATTGATTAATAGATGTCTTGCAGAACTACTTAATGAATACCTCCACCATAAAAAGAGAGAAGTATTTAAGGAAATTACAAAATTTTGCAGATTGCATTGGATTTCTGAATTTTTGGTGTATTATCTAAAATATTGAAATTACTTTTATCCTACCTCTCTTATTAAATCAAGAATTAAAGCAAAAAACCCTCACTAGTCTTTTATTTCTAATAATTGTTTCTCTTACAACAAAGATCAAAATAATATTGCAGAGAAATGGTTCATTTAGAAAAAATTAACTAGTGTTTCAGGTATTATGCAGCTAAATTGTTTTTATGTAAAAGTATTTTCCTGATACTAAAACAAATTACAAACAGAAGTAATACTTTGCTATAGGAAAAATCAAATGAAATGTCTAAGTGAGAAAATTATCTGTGCACTGGTGAATCAATTGATAGGCAATAATTCCATAGAGTCTTCCACTGAGAGAAAACCACGCTGACCAAATTAATCAGATAAAAGAAGAGAATATTTTAAAAATAGCAAATTTAAGATTTCTATATGAAAGTGCTACTTAATAAGCAGGTGAAGGTCTGACACTGCAGATTTTATAGTTGCGACAATTTTTTTTTACTATATTACATAACAATCATGAAACAATAGAATAGGAAACCTTTTAAATGTATTGATTAAGATTTCTGTAACCCTGTGAGTATATACACCCTTCTTAAAGGTACTCCTAAAAATGACAGCAGCAATGCGTCAAACTGGACCAGCAAACTTTTCCCTCCACTTCACACCCATTTTTAAGACTGTCATCCCCAGGAGAAACGTAAATCTCAGTTTAACCTTCATAATACTGAGATCTCATCAAAGAGGACACAATATATTTTCCTTTTAAGTTTTAGTGCAAATTCCCAGACGGAAATAGAAAATCTGTTAAGTCTCACTTATTTTGAATGAACGTTGTTTAGTTTCATTGAGTTTCAATCTGTTTCTTTTTTTTTGGTAAAAAAGAATACATTAAAAAATTAGTGATGATTATTCCCAAAAGGTCATTCAGTACCTAAAGGTATGGAAATCATGTCAGCTTTAGCTTTCAGCCAACAATCAGCCAGCTTTTCCATTGGACTATTGGGGGGTTTATCTTTTAGTTTTTGCTCTTTACCTTACTTGTGTGGTAATACCACTACTCTCCCATCCTCTTTTTTCAGTCTTCATCTTGTGTATCTCTCCATGCATATCCTGACAACCAGGTCAGGTTAATATCTCACTCTTAAAAATCCTGTATATCATCTCCTAAGAAAGGCCTTTCTTATTTCTTTGTAACTAAAAACCTTCTTCAGACAATCATTTTGCAAGTGAATGATAGTTCTTCTTGCTTATTCCTTGGAGCCTTAGCCTCAGTAGAAAGGTAAAGGATTTCTTTTTCGGAAGAGTTTTTTTAAGAAGCGGAAGCTCTCGTTTTGAATAATCTCAGGCTGATGATGCTCTGGGAGCTCAGATCTTTTTGACTCCCCTTCAGGTCTTTCCTCCAAATATGAAGTATGCATCTGGGCACCATCAACTCTTTTAAAGAAGTAAGTGCTGCTCGATTTTTTGGTACCAGTGCTACATAATGTGCAGCTTACTGTCTAACCTCAAGACAGCACAGGAGCTCATACTTCTTAGTGTTCATCATCTCCTGGGATGTGACTGCACTGTATCTGCTCATCTGTTTATTGGAATTACAAAGAAGCACATTGCAAACAACTGGCCATAAGCAAGCCAAAATGCAGAGCACATCATTGGTTCAAGCACAGTATCTCATTTATGTGAGACTCCTTGTGGATCTGAGCTGCTAAGTCAGTTGTGACTGAACTGAACTTCCTGATCTTGGAAATTTACTCCCTCGGGGGTTTCTGCCAAGCTCTTTCTGCAGTCACCCAACTCTTTACATTGACTATAGAGGTCTAACAACAGCTCTGTAATGCCAGTGAACTTATGAAATATTTTTTAGATTTAGTGATGCCAAATATAGATACTCCTAAGCAGTCACCATGGCTCAAGCTCTTTCAATGCAGCAGAAAAGATCAGAGAAACTTAGCTGAGTGGGAAATGTATGACGGATATTCATACGCTTAAATCTAATAACAGCATACTGTAAGAATCTGCAATATTGTCAGAAAACTTCATAAAAATGAGGTTTGACATGAGATGGATTTCTTTTGTAATAGGCTTATACAATCCATATATATCTATGAATAGTGAGTAGAAAAATTTCTGCATGTTCTGTCTGCCTGTCGCATTACACTGTAAAAACTCTTCAGTGACATTCAAAAATGTGATTACTGCATTGCTGTCAAGGTCAGTGAAACCTGAGGTAATGGTTACGTAAGTGATAATCATTTAATATAATGTGGCCTACAGGGTTATGGAGAATGGTCATTCAGGGGTATTTCTGAGATCTCACATATGTTAGAGAGATTTTACTTTATTTATCTCCCCTCAGCTATTTTTTCTGACTAATACTGGTGTGTTCTCTTGGTAGTAACTAGGCTTTTGAGAGTGCTTAATAATGATCCTATTGTGCGTCTGCTCTTACCGTGCTCCGCTACCTTTGATCTGTGCTGCTCTTTGCCCCCTGACACAGGAAAAGAAATAGAGGAGAGAGGAGTGTTTTTTCCTTTAAGGAGCTCGGTATACGCTGCCGCACTGTAATGATGGAGTGAGGAGGCTGCTTAAAATGACCCATCACTTCCTTCATCTCTTGAGCAATAAGAAGCCACATTGTGGCAAAAAGAAACAGTAAAACAAAATTAGTGATGTTAACAGTGAAAAGAAAAGGAAAGTGTGGGGCTTCCACGGTCCCAGTTTTCTACAGAAGCCACAAACACAGTAGGCATTAGCTTTGCAGCCGATGATTGACTGGAGGAAACCAATACATAATGGGGAGGTGGTTCAATCTTTCCATATCTCTAAAAAATCTTTAGCTCCAGAGAAAGAAAAACAGCTGAATGCCAAGTATGTTTCAAAGGAAAACGAAGTTTTAATTTTTCGAGAGCATCTACAAAAAACAGACAAACAAAAAGAGTAATTAAAACAAGATATCCACATTTTGCTACATTCTCTCTGAAACTAACTAAAGATCAAAAGTATAACAGATGTATCTGAGTCCTTAGTGCGTTAGTGATGCTTTTTACTTGATTACTGAGACCGACAAAACAGTAACTGAGGTGTTGTAAAGAGTATTTTTGGGTTCAGCCCAGTATATTCCTGACAATACAAAGGGGAATTGAGTCAATAGTATGTTTAAGAGTCTTGCATTTTAAACATTGCTGTATTATTAAAGAAAGAGAAACTGGCATAAGATTGAATTTTTCATTTAATTGGGCAACAACAGACATGGCCTATCTTAGGCATATACTGAGCAATCCCAAATCATAAAAGACAAAAAAAAAAAAAAAAAAAAAAAAAAAAATTAAAGAAATTCATGTGGTGGCAGGGGCACCTTTCCAGAATAAATAGGACCTGTATCTTAAGCCGTTAACCTTGCTCACACATTTGATTCTAGGTAACTAGAGTAAATGCAAATCTTTGGTTACTTTTAAGTGTATCTTCCCTGCTCAGTCCCTACCTAAACTTCATTTACACTGTTAGCTGTATCCAAAGATGATTATATGGATTTAGTCCAGTGAAATTAGCAACACAAAGCCTGTTCCACTCTGCTCCACACAAAGGTGAGGTCCAGTAACGCTTTGTGTTGGCTGGCAGTATTGGTTTACTCATTTTAACTCAGCTTTAGTTTTAATGCTTGAAATGTTGGTTCAGTGGATGGAGACCAGGGTGAAAATGAGGTATTGCTGTGATTGCCTGTCTCAGGTCTGTGCCCTGAGTCTCATGCTATCATTAAGCTATTATACTGCTGGTGCTGAGTGGGGAAAGTCAGAATAACTCACACTGATTTTTGTTGAATGGCATTTCAGAAACATAAAAAAAATCTGACAGATTTGGCTACACTCCAGAGCTTCCTCTCAGGATGTAGGTTTTGCACTCTGTTGGATACCTTTAGGCAGATAAAATAAGGAGCAGTAGCCTATAGCACCTGACAGACAAAGCTTTGCTGAAGGATTTAACCTCCTTAACATTGACACTCAAGAACAGAATGTAAAGGGTTGTTGGTATAATTTTAGCTGGTATAATTATAGCTGGTGTTTTACTGTAAGTAGAGAGCAACAGGAAACTGACTGTGATGTCTAGAGCAATAGTTGTTCAAAACAAGAGTAGGAAAGATGCTACTTCTTCCTAACTTTGTGCTAGTGAGATAGGCAATGACTTCGCAGAATCACTGCAGCAAGTTGCAAATGATGTATGAAATGAGAAACCCTGCCCACAGCACAGAGGAAAACCTATAGTTAGTATTGCGCAGTGGCTGTGGCACTGTGTGTTGTTTGCTGCAGCATTAAACTTGGTCAGACTGATCACAGCCATACAGAATTTTAAGGAACAAACAAAGTAAAACATATAAAAGAGTTTTTTTTTAATTTCCTGGTTTCCCCCTGCTTTATCATGAAGCAATTGTCATTCTGAGGTTGTTCATGTTACATCACCATCTAATATTCTACTTGTCTCTACTAAAGTGAAATCTATTTGGATAACACCATTTTTCTCTTAAAATAACTAACAGCAATATTCCAATTCTTTTAAGAATAACAAGGAACCAGCATTGCATTAAAAATATATCAGAAATTACAAAACATCTATTAAGGTTATCTAAATGTCTTGAAGAAGTTATGCTTACTAGAGAGGGGAAGGGAATTATTAAAGTTTCGAAATTCAGTAAGTTTGCAGATGACGCCAAGGTGGGTGGGAGTGTTGATCTGCTGGAGGGCAGGCAGGCACTACAGAGGGATCTGGACAGGCTGGATCGATGGGCTGAGGCCAATGGTATGAGGTTCAACAAGGCCAAGCGTTGGGTCCTGCACTTGGGTCACAACAACCCCAGGCAATGCTACAGGCTTGGGGGGGAGTGGCTGCAAAGCTGCCCGGCAGAAAAGGACCTGGGGGTGTTGGTTGACGGCCGGCTGAATATGAGCCAGCAGTGTGCCCAGGTGGCCAAGAAGGCCAACGGCATCCTGGCCTGTATCAGAAATAGTGTGGCCAGCAGGACTAGGGAAGTGATCATCCCCCTGTACTCGGCCCTGGTGAGGCCACACCTTGAGTACTGTGTTCAGTTGTGGGACCCTCACTCCAAGAAAGACATTGAGGTGCTGGAGCGTGTCCAAAGAAGGGCAATGAAGCTGGTGAAGGGTCTAGAGCACAAGTCCTGTGAGGAGCGGCTGAGGGAACTGGGGATGTTTAGTCTGGAGAAAAGGAGGCTGAGGGGAGACCTTATGGCTCTCTACAACTACCTGAAAGGAGGTTGTAGGGAGATGGGGGTCGGTCTCTTCTCCCTAGTAACATACGACAGGACAAGAGGAAATGGCCTCAAGTTGCACCAGGAGAGGTTTAGATTGGATATTCGTAAAAATTTCTTCACTGAAAGGGTGGTCAGGCATTGGAACAGACTGACCGGGGAAGTGGTTGAGGCACCATCCCTGGAGGTATTCAAAAGACGTGTAGATGTGGCGCTGAGGGACATGGTTTAGCGGTGGACTTGGCAGTATTAGGTTAATGGTTGGAGTCGATGATCTTAAGGGTCTTTTCCAACCTAAATTATTCCATGATTCTGTGTTAGGAATACAAGCATGTACTAGGTAAAGGTTTCTTTTTTTTCCTCTTTCTCTCTCTTAATTATGAAAGAGTTAAAAATATTTCATGAAAAATCCTTTGACATTAAGGCTCTAGAATTTAAAGATGTGGTATTAGACAGTATTACTATGTGTCACAAAATCTAATTTAGATAATAATGGACACTAAAGGGTACACCTCAGCTGTACTATTGCAGAGAAAAGTCTAAACTGTATATGTTGGGTAAAAAGCTCCTAAAAGTCCCAGAGCTAGCTGCCAAAGTGTTCCTGTAATGCAAGAGATAAAGAAGAAGATAACCAAGGCAATCATCAAAGATGAATCAAGCCCCTCAAAATAATTAGATTGTTTAAAAAAATCATTAAATTCATTAAAGTAACACATTATGGATTTCTTTAATTGCCTCCTGATATGCATTCAGTTCACATTTGTAAGTTTCTTCAGCCAGAAACCTTTTTAAACAGAAGTGTAGATATTTCATAAATGGCTTCATTATGTGAGGTAAGTCTTTCAAGAAATTACAAATACTCTGTGTTTTAGAAAAAATTATAGGGCTTAGTTGGAGGACTTTTTTACCAGGAACACTTAGAAAAGTGAAGACAAGTCCGCTAAAAGTGCAAAGGCTAAGATGCTTAATTAAAGCACATTAAACCTCTGTTTTGATGTTCTCACTCGTCCTTGAACAAGAATTAAGCTATAGCCCTCTAAAATTGCTTTACTTCTGAATGAGAGTATTCTTGCAGTATCTAACACACTTTAATTATCCATATTTATCCTCACAACTTTACCTGATTTTTCTGAGTGTTCTCAGGTAGACAAGGTTTGAAGACATTTATTCCATGCAGCATGGCTTGTAGCCATTAGGAAATGTAGATTTCCTAAATATGCATAACTTCTAAATTATCGCCTCTGGTTTTGACCTGCAGGAGGGTTTCTTTACTTCTTTGAATGTCTGCATAAAATTTTGTTATATTAGAAACAAACACAGGGAGAAGGAAGAACAAAAAATTAATGTGAATGGACAAGTATTTATAGGTCTGCTCCTTTTCTCCAGAACATCTGTCAACATATTTTAATGAGACCTTCCTTCTAATATGACTACACAGCTCCAACATCTTCCCTTTTCTGTGCCCAGATATAACCTCCACTCCTCTGCAATTTCCATTTTCCCTTTTCTATATCATGCCCACTACATAAAATTTGCCAAATGCAGGCAATTTTTACCTATTTAGCAATTACCCAAATCCACATCATGTTTAATTTTTTTTTTTCTTTTTAATTCTGAAAAGATGAACTGAAAATTACAAAGCTATTCTTCCAGGTACTTAGTCTGTTTAGTTGTAACTGAAAGCTAAAAATCATTATAAATAATGATAAGCCCAGTGAAAAATGCTGGTTTTCAAAAAGGTCCATCAATAGAATTTTTAATCTAAAACTAATTATAGTATATTACTATTATTGTTGTTGTTATATTTTATAACAATTGTAATTTTATAACTATTCTTTGCTATATCTAAGACGTAAGAGAGAAGCAGGGAAAAGCTAAGTTCTTTCCATGTATTTTTATTACTTTTTCTCATCAGCTCTATACTGAAATCAAGGCTGCTCAGTGTCACTCCCATTTCCAAACCTGTATCAGCAAACTGTTATCAGAACTGTTGATCTATGATCTAGAAGAATCTTGAGGAAAAATTGGACAATACTGTCTAAGGAAACTAGATATTTGCTCAGTACTCTTAGCACTGAATCTCACAAAATGGTCACTACACTGCCATTTATTAGGGTTAAGATTTTTTTAATACAAATTATTCATCAATGATGACATTTTCTGAAGGTGCATCCATTGACAGATTATATTATGATAAGTAAAACATTTATACTTTCTATATTCGGCTTTTTCCCTTACTTAAAAACATGCTTAGTCAGGGACCAAAACATATCATGCAAAAAATAATTCCTCAAGTCAGTGACTGTCTTTCCTTTGTAAAAATACACAGACACTGCACTTTATAAATAAGCCCTTAGCAGCTAACCACCATTTGTTTCCCAGTATTTCTGTCACAGGAATCTTCTTGAGTGACTTATTTATTGACTTATTTGTTTCTTGCATCGTAATATTCTCTCCCTTTGAAGATTAATGTTGTAAAACCTAAATATTTAAAAAAAAAAATCTGAAAAATATTTATCTAATGCTGTCATGTTACACCTCCTCCCTTTGTCAAGCACTGTGGAACCTACAGTTTACTGAGGAAATAAATCATATCATAGCTTGGTAGTATTGTTATTTTGAAAGGAAACTTCATTCTAGAAGTCTCAGGCCTTCATTCCATTTTTAGCAAAAATAAGCACTGGTTTCTGAAAATGTGTTTGGAACAATGTGATTCCGGTAGTGTGGAACTACTCTCAGAGAACTTCCAAAAGCCTATTTTTTTCATTTTAAACAACTTCTTGGAAACATATAAAAAATCAATGCCTTAAACCTAAACTTCCTCTTTTCCCCCATCAGCTTTTCTTATAGCCAGTCTTAAGCATCTTAACAGCTTTCAAAGAAAAAGTGTAGAAAAATTAATTTTCACTACTAAAACAGAGACTCCCAGCTCTCCAGTGGACCACATAGCATTTGTTTCTAGGAAAGCATTATGATAACAGCCCGAAAGGAATTATATCCTGTTATATTAACACGATAATATTAACCATCAGTTAATGGTTGGACCCGATGATCTCGGAGGTCTCTTCCAACCAAAACAATTCTATGATTCTATGATTCTATGATTCTATATTAAGAAAGCTACTTTTACACATGATAATGGTTTCTAACATACAAATTGAGTTTAGAATTCAGAGACTTCTGTAACTCACCACAGGGCTTTGAGAAACGCATGGGTTATGGTAGAGGAATGTTGTAAATAATAATACATGCAGAATTCTAGAAAAAAAACTTGTTATGAATTAGATAGCATATATGCAATGTAAATAGGCATGGTATTTTCAACATACTCCTTAGAAAAATCACACAAATTGGGGAAGCTTGTTTTATTGTCAGGAATTAAAGAGATCAATCTATGTAGTTTAAACAGAGGGAATTAAAAACTGATTTCTCTGTAGTTCTTAAGTATGTAAGGGAAGATTTTTGATAGTGACCGTTGTCAGATTCTGGTGTCTCAAAGCCACCAAAAAGACAATTTGAGATGAGAAATAACAGACCCATTTTAAGGAGCAAGGCTACTCAGACACTAAAATGACTTCTCTAAGAATCTTGTGGATTCCTCATACAGCAGGTTTTTAAATAAAGATTAGATGCTTTTCCAAAAGACCTGTTTTTGCTAAGGCAGTGCAATAGCATCAGGCAGGAGTAGGGGAGAGAAATTCTGTATCCTCTGCTACACTGTAGGGAGAACAAATTATCCAAATGACCTTTTTCTGAAGTTCAGGTTTATGGATTGATAAATTGCTTGTGCATAAGCAATATGACTCAGTAACAGTTCTGCTACTTGAAAGAAGTGTCATCTTTAACTTTGTAAGTCTTTTCCAGCGTATATCTAAAATTTGTTTTTGCAATCTTTTTTTAATATATCATGGACATGTTAAACCATAAACTGGAAAGAGCAGTTTCAGGCAAGCATGCAGAGGAAGTGAAGGGAGTGTGTTTCACTACCGTTTGTGCTAACCTTTAAGTTCTTGAAACACTATTCGAAATACAGACTTTTACATGGTATTTTTCCCTCTTTTTGCTTTCCATCACCTCTTCCTTCCTTCTACTTTGTTTGCTTAATTTGTTTTTGAAGACAAATTTCTACCTTAGGTACATATGCTAACAAGTGTACACCTGCGTAAACTGAATGCTGACATTTAGGTTTGTGCCTTCATCCGTTAAAGCAAAAACTCTCCATGCATCGTTCTGTCTCGGAGCTGTTCAGGCCTAGCATTTGGGATTGATGAACTCTGCGAGCACAGACCAATTTCCAATGGCCTAGGTCATTTCTCACCTGCTGATTTTGCCTTAAGCATAGCATGACCATCTCTGCTGAAGGTCAAGTACAGCTTCAAGGTAATTCTATCTGTACCAGGCTTTTCCTGAACGAGATTAGATTTACTGTTGTGTCCTGATCTGTGGCAGAGGCTGACACCTCTGGCCCTTTTTTCATATCTGCTCCCACTTTGCCTTTTAACTTCATTACTTTTCATTTGTAAATGAGATAAATTCATGTTGACTGGCTGGGAGGCTTTGAGTTTGAACTCACTGAACGCAGTTTTTGAACTTGGATGTAATTCTTGGTGACTGTTACCTATAAATACTTGTTTTACAAGACCTGATAGTCTGCAGTCAGCAGAACAATGTGCCGCAAACCTCTTCAGGTTCTAGTTTTCCAGAATTCAGAGTTTTCTTCTTCTAAATTAAAACAAATATAAGTACATACGTCCCTTGTTTAGTTGCCTCGTAACACCTCCAGGAAGTCGTAACGCTTTCAGGAAGGTGCTCATCATGACCTGGTTCTAGCATTACTGGGTTAAAAAAACCTGAGCTATACCTCACAGCAGCCCTCTCTTCTCATGTAACCTATTGCTGGGATGTTTTAATCCCTCCTCCTTCAACACTAGGAAGGTGTTGATAACTCTGCAGTCCAGCTATTAAATTCTGGGGCATAGTGTGGTATCTCGTTTCTCAGTGGTGGGGCCATTTTAAACTCAGCAAGCATCTTAAATGCCTGCTAAACTTCCAAACTACCATTTTTCATCATTCTCCCAAAAAATAGACTTCAAAGAACCATAAGGAGTATGTTGATGTTTATCTGCTGTAACTATTTACAAAGCAGTTTATTAAATATTTGCCTGCTTTGCCTCTTTAAAGGAAATTATATTCATTTTAGAAGAGTCATGTCTGAAATATGACCCATGTACTTTAAAATATCTGTTCATTTTAATCTATCAAATAACATCTGAACAAAAACTTCATTGAGAATCATCCCAATTCTCAACACAACAACAGTTCAGACAGGATGACAGAAATAACCAAAGGATAATCAGGAGAAAAGATCAGGATGCTTGTTTTATATTTTGAGTTTCTAAATTTTAAAGTCACCTCAGATGATTTTATGGAAACTATGTCAGAGTAAACTACAGGGGGCAGCAAATATTAACCAGATATCACATGAAAGCCAATACACAGAATTAACAGGACTCCCTGAGGAGTTTTTTTGTGTATTGTATCTTGTAAATTTTGGAAATTATTTGTCAAGACTTGTTACTAAATAACTGATTATATTTAGAACTAATCAAATTATTTTGGTATGGTTTTGATGTGTCAATCAAAAAGGGCACTGGTCGGTACTTTGTTTTCAAAGCACTTTTTTCTCTGCAACACCTGGGCACTTTCACTTAATTGTTTCCACTATTCTGTTAAAGACTGTTTCAAAAGTTCCTTTTTCTTTTTTTTTGTTAGCTCTACATCCCCCAAATTTTAAATAATGTACTGTTTTGCCAATATGCATATTTATATAGTGAAATAGGGAGTCAAGACCAGACTGTCTCTTAGCCTCACAATATACTTTGTCTTCTTTGAATGTTCTTTTCCACAGAGACTTGCTTACCTGGCATGGATTATAAACTTAGTATGAGCTTTCTGGTTCATCAATACCTGTAAGACTGAAATTCAGACTATTGTGACTGTATCGCCAGAACACTTTGAACCTAATAAATGTAGCAAGAGACAGCTAGCTTATTTTGATACCCTTTGGCTCTACCATGTGTGCACTCACTGATCCTTATAAATACCAAAACACAAGACATATTGTTGTTTGGGGGGGTTTGTGACAATTCTTATATTCAGAAAAGTTAATCTGCAAAACTCCCTTCTCCAAAAGAAAAAAAGTTAGTAAAATGTAGTGGTTAAATTTGTTAATATGGTGCTTCTGGACAGCTGCTTCACAGTTACAACTACGCTTTCATTTTTAATTTGTTTTTACAGAACAGATTTCTCAAATGATGAGTGTCTTTCTTACACATTTATGTTGTCTATGCCATAGCATTAAGAATCCTATAAAAATTATTGAACTGGTTCTGTAAATCAAAGAGGCTTTGACTTCTTTCTAATTTAATCTTTTAAATTAAGTGCACCCATCAAACTACACTCCTGGGCCTTCCGTTCCCCTCGGAATTACTTGTACAAGTATCCATAGGAAGCAATGATAATAACTGCTTATAGACACCCTACAATTCAGAGGGACCTAAAAACATTCTAAAACATAGATCTTGTCTTGCATTTCTCATTAACACAAGCAGTCTCATTACAAACACATTTGCAGTTTGAAAATACTGCAAACCACATCTGCATGTAACTCATCAGTTGACTACATAGTTGTCAACTGAAATGCATGTCAATATGCCTATTTCCAGAGTTGTTCAAAGATTTTTTTAAAAAATGTATCATCTTGTCAATGTAATGATTCATTATGGAGTTCTGATGAGATCGCAGATCACATATATACATACACATATATACGCTAGATGTACACATATATTGGGGGTTGGACTAGATGGCCTTTAAAGGTCCCTTCCAACCCAAACTATTCTATGATTCTATGATTCTATATTTACAAAATAGAAACATATATAAAAAACAAAATACGTACATGCATACACACACATACATGGAAGTGGTTAGAATGATCCTGTCATGTAATTTTCCCTTGAGCACTACTGGAATTGCCTCTCTAGCACATAACAGTCTAGCAGTAAGTAGGTGGTAGGAAAGTAGAGTGTCAGAGATGATCTGTCCTTGGACAAAGATACTATCAAATGACAATATGGAAGAATAAGAAAAGATTCTCTTTGTTAGCCTGAGCTCATCAAGGCTTCATGTCAAGGAAGAAATTTCCTCCCACTAGGAAGAAAAACTGTTCCACTTTGGAAAAATGAACAGCGTGAATTGATACTTGAACAGATCTGACAAACGGGAATACACTTTGACTTAGGAAGTCCAATTTTGCTGTATTTTTAGAAACTCACAGTTCTCTACCTCACTATTTTTTCCTCTGTTTTCGGGCTTAACTTTTGCCCATAATGCCTTGGGCATATGTCATGAGTCTACAGAACACAGATGACAAATCGGACATGACCTTTCAGTTCTGAAATTAATTTTATTGGTATTTGCATGGGTGGAAGTAGCGCCGTATCTGAAACATAAAGTCCCTGTAGATATATGGGCACAGTTTCTGTTAATAGTACATCAAGTTTTTTTCTTAGAAAATATCACAAGAAGTTAGAAATCACAGGACACTTTTAAAAATGTATCTTGTTAGTACAGTCTTCTTTCACTTGTAATGGTTTGATGGGGGAGCGGGGTCTGGGTGGGTTTGGTGGGTTTTTTTCTTTTTTCTGAGTTAGTGTATTGGCAACTAGTGTATTGAAGAGGGAACTTGCTGGTTCACATCCTCACCATTCTGTAAGGCAATAAGTCCTACTATTCACAAGGAACACATAAGGCAGCCTTCCCAGGTAAATTCCGTTTTTAAAAAGTGTGTGCATCTTTATTTATTAAAGATTATTTTAACACTACATATATAAAAGTTTCCTTAAAAAGCATTACTTCACTTCATGCTCTAGAAATTTGAAGAATTGTTCATGAAAGAGAATATATATTATAATTTTTAAAATATTTTCTTAATGCTCCTAAAGCTCTAAAACTTTTTTACTGTTATTGAACCTGAATCTTTTATTATAATAACATGGTATAAATACAGGAAAGATTTATTTCAGTACATATATCACTATATACAGCTAGCAGTTGTAATGTAATAAAGAAATTCCTAGTAGATGAATTCTTCTAAACAAAACAGAAAGTGTTTTAACTTTCATTTCAATTTAAAAATTACAAGCCTTAGTAACTGGATTTTTTTTTTTCTGCAAAATAAGGAAAGTTCCACAGCTAACAGTGAATTATAAATAAAAAGTTTTTTATGACATGGCAAGGTTTGGAGCAGATTAAACCTAACAATACACCATTGAAAACTGGAAGGAAAAGTCAGAATCATACCTTTCTTTTACAACCAAAATTTTCTCAGACATGGTGACCCCTCTGGATATGGAAGACCTGAGAAAAGTATCAGGAACTTTTCATTTGCTTTACTGTACAAAAATCACAGAAAAGAAAGCTTTCTAAACCCAAAGCCATTCCAATTCTTGGAGAACAGGTGGTGGACCATGCTGGTTTTAAGACCTTAAATTCTCAGTGCTTCTTTTGACTGTGGCTGGATTTATGGAGAAACATAAACTCTGAGGGAGTTCAGAGTCTTGCTATGACTTTAAAGAGCAGAAAGGAAAGACTGACTTACACCTAAGGAACATACTGTAGAAGAAATTTATATCACTTTATTTTATGACCATTCATAATTGCAATTTAGAACATTTAAAACTGGTAAATTAAAAAGCTACTGCAGTATACAGATCGCTTATTTAACAAAAAAGCGTATGATACAGCTCCAGATATGTGCGATGGGAAGTGATGACTACAAAGTAAACAAAAAGTTTATACACTGTGTATTGTGATACAAGCTTGCCTTCAAAATATTGCCACTAATTTCCAAATAGTTGCGTAAGAGAAAAACTGGAGAAAACTTCTCCTGTGTATCTTAAACAACCCCAGCTTTGGCAAATGGGCGGATGCAGATGAACTGATTTTCCCAACATGAACAAACTGACCTTTAATTCCCACTTATGATTTGCTTTTTGCCTTTTACACGTTCTTTCCATGAATTTGAATTGCCATTTCATTAATTCTGGTCTACATTTAAACCATTGTAAAATTTGCTTATTTTTAATATTGATATGGTCATAAATTTTATTGCTGTCTCATTTCGGCTGTTCTGTTTTCTCAATGAGCTCTTTAAATGCAGACTTTCTATTACTCTGTGTTAACACTGCCTATCTGGTTACCTCCATTCACAACTAGTGCTGTTTTCAAGGTGCAGAACCTTGTTGCTATCAAGTGTTCAGACCACACAGTTGTGATTTCATTTCTGCTATACTGTTAGGATGAAGCTAACACATGCAAGAATCACACTTCATTTCACTTTGTAGGAATATCTTTTAACTGTCAAAATTACATAAGAACTAGAAGTCATCTCTCTATTGGCACACTAATTAGCTATAACAAACCTAACAACACAAAAGTTGCAAGATATTTCCTGTCCATAGGCTATAGGGCTGTCCAAGAAAGTAGATTCTGGCCTTGGGTTTCCACATCAACCTCTCTTTTTTTCTAATCCAGTTCTGCCAATCTGCTGGTGTCACACAGAAATCTGGATGTCCTTAAACTGATTGTTCTGGTTTGCTTGTTGCTACCATTTATTCAAACTTCAAAGGTAATTCTTGATACTGACGACCCAATTAGCAGCTGCTGCTTGTTGCCAGAAAAATGTTACAATATTGATAACCGTACAGGAATACAAAGGAATTTCACTAAATAACACCTAGGATGACAGTGGTCCAGTGGTGAAGAAAAAAAATAGAAAGGAACATTTGTGAATTGGTTAATCCAAACAAACTAGCATCTCCCATAATCAAATTTGTGATTGGAAGTTGTAGTGGTCACCGTACTTCCTCAGGATGACTGGAGTCTCTGATTAGGTGCATTAGACAGACCTCCATTCCTTGAACAAATAGAGTAAATGACAATAACAGTAAGTTGTCATCCTCCAGAATGATCAACAATAGATCGATATGTACACACAAATTTATTCCTGTATTTCTCAGAGACTTGTTGGCAGCATCAGAATAGAAAGACTAGATAATTCTGGCTTCTGTTCAAGGCTGTGAACGATAGTATGCTTATGCTTTTGAGATCTTTTTCCTCTTTTCTCCTAAGACTTGTGACCCAGGAATATGTCGTCTTCTTATACTCCAGTCTTTCCCTTCATCCCTGTTTTCTTTGATTACTCAGACAGAGCCCGAATATTTCCAACTTCCTGCCCCCAGTTCAACTTTATGCAGACATCCACATGGAATTTTTCTATCATAACGTTACGGTTTGACAATTACAGGCAACCAAATTGTTTCCCTTGCCTATAATTAAGGACAAAAGCTAGTTACCTATTGAGGCATATAATTTTGAGATGACCCTGTGTTAATTACACCTTTGGAAATAACAGAATTGCAGAAAATCAAACTCCTTGTTCAAGAAGAGCTGAACAAAAAATAACCCTGTGTCACTTGCACCAATTTCTACAGTGAACAAACAATTAATGGCAGAATTTAGACTTTAGTCAGAGCAACTTTTATTCTGTCAACTGTCTTCTTCTGCCTTCAGTAGCTCTCTGCTACCAGAATGCATCGATGCTTTCTGCAAGCACAAGACATCACTGGAGAAAAGTCATCCAGACACTAAAGAACTACAGTCATCCTGGCACACCACACCTTTATCCTTCTACACAAGAGTTTTGCAGGATCTGACAAAGAAAAAACGTACACTTCTCTGATTTACCTAGAGCAGACTTTGAATATGTTGATTTATTGTATTTGTAGAATAATTATGATAAATGGCAAGTGAGCTGTACGTATAATCTCCCCTAGAAAACCTCTGGGCCAAGGGAGAACTTGCACTCAAATTTCCGGGTGCCCCTACATTTCTGAGGAGAACTGAAAAGCAGTTCTGTTTCTGGAAGCTTTGACACAACACGAAAATGTCTGACTTCTCCTGATGCAATTCGGCTAGAGGCATTATCACACAAACTGTATTATTGTTTCTTTTCATGCTTATCAAATACTTACAGTAGATCTATGCCAACTCATAGCAAAATGCAAGGTGCTATGAAATGCCATTGTTCACACTAGTCAGTAGTAGGACTATTTTAGACATTTACACGCATCTTCAACTGAAACTAATTTTTGTACAGCTAAGATTTTGCTCAATAGAAATAACAGCATTAAAAGCATTCATTGGAATTTGATCACACATTGTACTCTATCATTACATCATAAGAGAGAAAATCCAGCAAATGGATGTCTACTGATTACCTCAGGTAGGCAGGAAAAATGAAACTGTGTAAAGAGGACTGACTCTGTAGAAACTCCTAATCTGTGTTTCATTTCTGAAGCATTTTGCACTAGTAACTCTGTTTGAATAATCTCTGTAAATATTACTGCTAGGTCTCATACAGATAGCCTAAAAGGCAGACTAACTCACAGATTACTCTGGAATATGGATTTCTTATCACTTAAGAAATTGTATAGCTGTGATGGCTGGAGGCCTCCCTTTAATTAGGGGTGCCTCCCACATCCTTACTCCACCCACACCACCTCATCTCTTAATACAGTTTGGAACATGAAAGCAAAAATAACTTCTGTTCCAGATTCTGAAAAGACGGGAGATGGTAGGCTGTGCTCTTCAAAGAGGTTTGTTTGAAAACATAGTCATAATCTTACCTCTAATGGAAATCTTCATATTTTTCTCATAGTTCATCATTTTGCCTTTTTTAGAGATATTTGAGGTCAGTAAGAGAGTAAAAGTGAGTTAGTGCCATTCAGATATTCCATCTCACTCCAGTTCAAGTGTTGCTTAGAGGTCTGCTTAGTCTAGGCAGAGGACTGTTCTCAGTTCCAAAACTATCTTATATGGTAAGATCTTCTAAAAAGCTTTCAGAACAGACTGATGACATTAAGTACCAAAGATACTTATTGCTTCCTTATATGATGTCCTATAATACTTTCTTTTGTAATCATATAATGGCATGATTCAACAAAAGGACAATGTTGCTTATGAATTTCATCATTGTTAAGACTTAAATAAGCAATTTAACCTTCATGATTATATATTGGATGATTATATCATAAAGTATATAAAAGTATACATTAAAATACAATATTATCACATTTCCTAAGTATAATATGATCTATATTTAAATACAAAACAATACACTTTTAAAAAACACTGATCATTCTGATCAAAAACAGTTTTCCTAACTATCTCAGCAGTTATTAAAAATAGATGAATTGACTTGTAAAATACATAGGATAATTGATTGTGGTCACAAATCAATTTTCATAAGGGATTAGTCTAACAGCTCCATTTTTTTTCAAATGTTTTAGCAGAGTATGAAAACAAAGAGTTCTGGAGCGCCTTGTCGGTTGGAGATTAGAAGTTTCTAAGGATATTCTAATGAACTGTCTATATCGCAAATGGATTTACCTATGTTAATCATGCTTGGATCTTTGAAACAGAGACAAAATTTGCATTATTCATTTTTCTTTCGACTATGGTAATTACAAATAGCTTTTATATATATCCAGAAAAACACATTTTCGGAAACATAGTTTTGAACTGGATTGTGTCAAGATGGTATTTACAAACCTCTTTTGATCTGGTATTAACCTCTGGAAAAAAAAACCAGTTATTTATCCTTGGCCATTTGCTGTAATTTTTTTTCCAATCAATAAGCAGCACACAATGTACCAAGTTATTTTTGCAAGTGAGTTTCCCACATTTAAATAGATACTGTATATTAACTTAGAATGATAAACTAATGGATGCTTCATGCCTGTGTGCTCTGCCAATAGCAAATAATGAAACCTTTAACCAGGACAACTGACAAAGCTCCAAATTCTTGAGAAGATATTGCAGTGTTATTACTATCCCTGAACATTCACTGTAAAGGGAGATTAAAAATAGGATTTGCAAATGCAAAATCTGTTCCCTATTTAAAGGTTTTCCTCTAAAAAAAAAATGACGTTTGCTCTCCTTAAAATACACAGAGGTTTTTTAGGTATTGAATGTAGTCCCGGTTATGTTGACTAGCCAGACCTCGTGAGTTTCTCAGAGCACTCAGATTTCCACCGGGGTTTTGTAAGGAGAGTTGAATCACCTAGCTGTATCATACCCAGAATAAAGCAATTTATATAGAGGAAAGGGGAGCGGGTCCTGTGCAAATAACGAGGAGACGGAATCGCGAAGGTTTTAGCAGTGAGCTCTGGGAATATCATCTCCTAGTATTTCTTTAAATGCTTTCCACTTGGTGACAGTATTTTGGATATCTTTGGAATATATTGAATTCCTATACTCATAAAAATATACATTTCACAGGGCCTTTTAAAAGTTTCAGCAGACCAATTCAGTCTTTAGAGGGAAAAGTAACTACATTTTTTATGTCTCTGCTCCTGCAAATGCTTATCCAAGTGCATCACTTTAAATAGACGACTCACCTCATTTAGTGTAGTGTGAATGCTAAAAGTATGCTCAGAATTATGCTGTGCATAGGCACTGGCATGAGCCTTTGTCTATATAACCTATTTGATACTTATTGTATAGACAATCAATATCATATCTAATAGAAAAATTGCAGAGAGAGGTACAAAAGCGTATGTTCAGCTACATATTTAAAGTGTATATTTTCACTATCTATGCACCAGAATAGTATTATATCTTAGGATACAAGCGAGTAAAAAAAATCTCCATTACGCCTTCTTTGAATTCTTTTTACTTGTTTTCTTCAGTTTTGGATACTAGCATGAAATGGTGTACTAAGTACACAAGTTGCGATGTACAGCTTTTCAAAACTTCACTGGGGAAGGATATTCTGATACTGACAAGATACAAGGTACTTTCTTCTTGTATTTCAGTTACTAAAGGATCAGAAACAACTTCAAGTCCTTGTGCTTCTTTACGTATAGGACTACAATTATCATCACTGCTGATAGTGCTAGGTAACCTTCCACGTCTGTACTGCCAGACAAGCTCAAAATAATACAGTATGAGAGGAAATATATGCCAGCTCTGGGATCTTCCACATCCCTTTGGAAGCAGATTTCTCCAGGTGCTGCTTCTGCAGGTTGGGAGAACAGTAAATAATGAAAAGCACAGATCATTAATGTAGACCAACCCGAACCATTAGGTAAAGTGAGCACAGACAAATGTTTGTTTTAAGCCAAACCAAATACAGAATAGAAACAAGAAATGTAGGCCATCCTCATATGATAGACAACTTTGTTTTGGGAAACGGGTCTGAAAAATACTTAGCAGAGTCATACACAAGCTTACTTGCTCAGTGGCTTACTGCGCGATACGATCCTAGGAAATGCAAACAATCTTTGAAACTTACTTTTGTGCTCAGAATTCTTCCTTTTGCTTTCTTCTTATTTAAAATGAAATGGTCATTTATAAACATACCTCAGTTGTTACGGTTTGTTATATCCATGGTCTTCACATCACCTGTATCTATTGGAGCAGGAAGAGGAGGCCTGTCTCCTTCTTCTGGAGGCATGTTTGTCTTTTTTCTGCTTAGTAACACCAGAATAAAGAGGCCAAAATATTTGTTAGGCTATGATGGACAGCATCCTGGTAGCACTGAACACAGGACCAACTGCAGTGGTGTTTACATGCCCTGGTAACTGACATGGGGTTGATGAGGCAGTAGAACCTCTGACTTTTGAAAGCACTGGACTGGTAGAAATATCTATAAACATTTTTTCCTTTCATTTTTTTTTCTCTTCATGAACGTTGCTCGAAACACCTAAGAACACTCTTGCTGTTCTTCCTGTGTGTTGTTTGAGCAATTATCAAGTAAAATAACAATCCTTGCTGAACGAAAAACATTTAAGTTGCAGCTTTATTTTTGCTGTAACTAAAATACCCATTTTCTCTCCCTGATTGCTTCTTAGTAAAATCATACACAAAATAATTTTCATAAATGTAGCACTTCCCTATATCCAGAAAACAAGTACAAGCTCACTCCCTCTTTGTTTTTAAAAAGTATGTGGCACAGAAAATGTCCCGACTGAAAGTACTTCACCACATCCCAAGTTTGTCTTGTTCTTTTTTACAAACCTCTTCAGGGCTCACAGGGCTCTGTGCGTGTGTGTAGAATGAAAGACAATTTGTGTGATGGAATAAGATAATGATTTATCTCTTGGTCACAAACTTCAGATCATACTGATGGTACTCAGTTGAATGCGCGGAGAGCACAATCACAGGAAGACACCTCCATCATCACTATCATCACTGCATTTTGCCACCTTGGGAGTCAGCATGCAAAGAAAAAAACATTACAGCATTCTTTCAAGCTGCACCTTTTAAATTTTCTCTGCTCATGTGAGTCCACAAAACCAGCTGCTGCTCACTACAGAGTCTGCAGGGGCAAACTGTTATAAATGCCCTGAGATTTGGCATGTTATTTCCAGTGAATTATGCAAATCCTAGGATTTCTACCTCCTTTATTATGCGAAAAGAGGGGTCAATCATAGCAGTGATATTTAAATTAACATCTTTCTGATCCCAAGGCCATTCCTGTTCATGACAGGACAACTTATGCCTTCTACTACTGTTCCTGAAGGCCCCCAATATAACATTATATTTGTGACCTCTTTCTTACTCAAAACCACTTAAGACAGTGACTTACCCTTTTCTTTCCTTTGAGGTTCCATCTCCTCAAAATCTTGAAGAAAAACAGCTTCCAAATATTAGCTATGTGTCACCTCCTTCTGAGATCAGGTTCTACGCCTTGCAGCACCAAAATGAATTGGATCTAGGCAGGGAGATGTGGAACGATGCATAGCCAACCAAGTATTTAGGTACCGAATGCCCTATCAAGAAGAAACATTCAGTGGGATACCCTGTGCCCAGAACTGCTCCTTGCCTCTGAAGGATGCCCAGCTTCTGAAGGATGTCCTGTAGAACAGCGTAGGTACTGGGTGCAATAAAGCCATAGGTATTGCTGTGTGGTATTTTGCTACAGTGTCCTTCCAAATGTGTTGAGCAAGAGCGTGCTGACCTGTCTGGGATCTCAAAAAAATGCAGCTTAGGTAATATTATCTCTTTCCCCTTTCCCCCATTACATATATAAGCAAAAGTGTACTTTGGGAATGCAAGGTGGAAAGATTTGGGAGATAGTAAGCCTGATGACAGAGGTGTTTGGGGGAAGAGAGAATGAGGTAAATCTGGAAAGGAGGAAATGAATGAAAGACGAAATAGATGAAAAGGTAACCCAGGGTCTTGGAATAGAACAGAGAAGCTGGAAATTGAGAAAGGAGAGATTTAAGCAGAAGAAAGCATGGTCACTTGACAGAGAAAAACGAGGCATTAGAAGATGTAAGAATTAGATGACTCTGGAAAGACACCGTATGCGGGTGGTTGTAAGAGAATGAAAAGAGACCAGTAGCTTCACTGGCAGGAAAGAAACCTATTTGAACGTTGTTGCAAAACCAAAGGAGTTCACAGAGCTAAATCAAGAGGAGGGAGGTGAAAGTAAGTCTGTAGAAGGAACAGCCTCTATTTCTTTGTCTTCTTCTATTTTTTTTTTTTTTTTAAATCATAACTGCATCCTGAATATGCAGAAACTACCTGAGGTTAGCAGCATGAATCATGTTGCTATCATTCCATAAACACTGGAGTTGAAATTTATTGTCCGTTTTGTCCTTTGTGCCTTTTCAGTGAAGGAACCAAATGAGAAAATACCAGCAAATTCTTAGGTTGTGGATTTGATTTCCACCAGTTCACATTTGTGCTAGCTCAGGCCTATATAAAAAAAATTATATGGAGGTCATTGAACTATACTTGCATCCTAAAAAGATGTCTGCTGAAGTTCATAACGAATAGGTTGCCATTTTTATAACAGAACTTTGAAAAGTTTTTTCCCTTGTTGAAAAATAAATCCTCTGATTGGAAAACTGTGACTAATATGTGATTTCCCTCACAGGGTTAGTTTAATGTGGAAAAGTGCTTTTCAACATTGAAAAACAAAGGACTTGGCACACGAGCTTGCTAATAATCTGGATTCAATACAACAGATTTAATCTTTCCATTCCTTTTTCATGAATAACTTCTTTGGCTAAAATATAGATTTTTCTCATGGTCCTAATTTCTGTTTTAATTGAATTGCTGAGAATGAAAATGATTAGAGAATGTTGTGTGGTGAGCAGATTTGTTTGGATAATGTGGTTTTAACACCTCTTGTTCTGCCCAAAATACACAGTCTTCCTTAAAAGGATGTGATAGTGCATAGCTTATATACTACGTTCTGTAACAGAGTAAATGTTCAGTGGGCTTGCATTCAGTGATTAATGGATGGGATGGAAAGAAACATAAACTGAAACAATGGAAAGGTAATATAAACAGAGTGGTTATAAGTAAAATAGTTTTTCTGTTTCAGTGAAATTCAGTAATGTGTTTACACAGGTCAGCTGAGGTCATACTGTAGAAATGTTCACTCTGATATCAGAATTCATGGAATTTGCAATATTTTATATTTTAAATTGAAAATAAAGTGAACACAATGCTCATGAAAAGTGCTGGATTAATAGCACTCTATACCAAAGACTTCAGGAGTTTTTATCTAGATTGACCTGCTAATAAACTTGCAGCTGCCTCTGGAGCAACTGTGTTTAGAAATGAGAGAATAATTTGACTTTCCATAAAGTCCTTGACTTGAACATAATTATCAAATATGACACCATTTTTGTAATGCGGACCCTTGCCCACTAAAAGTTGAGCTCAAACTCTTCCTAGGCATACACTGATAATCAAGTCACAGACACTTTTCTGTATTTTTAATTAGGAAACACATTCTCTGAAGTTAATGGGAGTTATGTTGGGGCAAAAGATGACTTTAATTGAATCTGTACAAATTGAACAGATTCAACAGAAGAGGTTTAAACTTGGCCATCCTGAGATAGACTTAAAGCCAAGACAGAGCCCGATAGGGTCCACTCTAGTAAAAAAAATCCTTCTTTTTGGTACTGTAGATATTTATCAATACTGTAGTTGAAATACTTATAAGCCCATGGCAATAATGACTTTAAAATATTAACTATAGGTAACTGTAGGAAGAGAGATGCTAAGAATAATTTTCTTCTATATTTGTCTTTTCCCTTTTCCCATTCTGCATTGCAAGGTTTCGTACTGCAGCACCTCTGCTAGGAGAGTCCATACCTTGCCCGCCAGTGCTTCTCCATGCCTCTTGATTTACTAGAAGAAAGGAGGCAACATGAGAGGAATGGAGAAACACTCCCTCCTTCAGATGACTGAGCAGCTTATTCCATAACACTCCTATATTCAAGAAGCAAAAGGTTCAAGGTTAGGAAATAAACTAAGACTTCTCCTCCCTCTACCCCCTCCCTGCTCGGTCCCTAGACAGTACAGCACTGTCATATACAACGTTGTGATCTGAAACTCCTTGAGGTTCGGCAGGAGAGAACAAACGCTCAGATATATGAGGCTTCACTTGGACCAGTTGTCATTAGTTTGTGAGATCCTCTGTTTTCTACAAAGTGTTTTTGGGAACTTTTATATATAGGAAGCTATGTAAACTAAACAGCTGTCTCCTTAGGAACTAGAAGTCGGTGTTCAAATAAAAGATTAACAAAATCTTCCAGTTTTGTGAATCAGTTATGGCACTAGTATCTTGCTCTTGTTCCCGAGTTTTAAAATATGTGAATTCAGTTACTTGCTGCCAGGACTTATATCAAGCAGTGTTACACAGACTGTGATCTCTGACCTATGGGTGCAAAATGGTGCCTTTAGCCTCCCTAGCGCATGTTGAGCAACCATGAAATAATCACACACTAAGTAACGCACGGTATCTCTTTCTGTTTGGTTGTTGTAAAAGGTGTGAACTAGCAAGCTGTCATTTGGCTATTGATTTTCCTTTATTGGATCTCATTTTCCTCTTCTGGTATTAGAAAATATTCCTGATACTCCAGTCTTAAAATTAAAACTTAGGGGTACCTTCTTCCCGTGAAGGCTAAATTTTGAAACCAGAAGAAAAAAAAAAGAACCAAAAAACCCCCATCTACTGCACTGTATGCAAATTGAAAGTAAATCTTGACACAGACCTCCTGCACCTGTGTGCATACATACATTATGTACATATGCATGATTTTTTAAGAAAAATACCAGCAGATTGTGTTCTGTATTCTAAGTATATTCTTTCTAAATCGTTAGCAGAGTTCTCACCACATGTGAGATACTCCAAATACTCTAGAAGTAAAAGACAAAGCTGTCTCCTCTATCTACAAATCTCATTTACAGCTTTCCCTACATATGCTGCTGTTTATTTTCAGTTTGTGGCACACACTCTAGGGCACTCTGATAAAGCTGATCCTGCTTCATCATCTCCAAGTCCCTGCAGATTTTCATGTACTGTGTGATTAATTACTAGTTTTCTAGGCCTCTTGCTCTTTTCAGTTAAAAACCGCCCCCAAAACCACAAACAAAACGTACAAAGAGCCAGTACAACAAGCTGCTCCCCAAGAAGTAGAAACAACCAAGCCCAATTTTCTTTGTATTTATATGCTGCATCACCTGATTCCACTACCCTTTTCCCATTAGCTAGCTTGGGTCTGTAGTGGGACACACGCTGTGAGTGGTTCAGGGCGATGAATGGGCTGGGACGAGTGTGCAGACCAGCCTGCTCGTCCCCTTTGCCTACCAAACCTCTGTTTCCAAAGAAGAAAAACTAGGACAGGGATTGAGACCTGTAGGATATGAGACCTGAGTCCTTCTCCAAAATGGATTTAAAATGTGCTGGCACATACAGAAGTTGTCTGGAATGCCAGGCGGATCACACAAGTGTATAAAGCCTCATCTCTTTAAGACAGCAGGGAAAAAAATAGCTAACATGGTAAAAATGATCATAAAAAACTACACTTAAAATCACTTTCTTCTCCATACCTCTGTCCTTAACTACCTAAGTTTCATCACTTAAAAGATTTCTATGAATCACAAATGTTTACAAGATAAAGACAAGTACTGAGAATGTCTGCTGAGGTATTAAATCAGCATTTAAAAGATGTGTGCTTAAACTGTGCTAGTTGAATAAATTTTTGCATATAGACAACACGTGTTTACTTGTCTAGTAGTGTTTTATTATCTTTAATAAGAGAAGCTCACAGTGTCTGTGGCTTATAAGTGAGAATTTTCAAGTATCAGTACAGCAACTCAGGAACGTTTCTCATAATCATTTTGTAAGCCAATGCCTACCATATGCATTAATGCAGTTTTGTGATAAATCATCTGTTACGTTTCAGCCGACAGCTTGTCATACGTTAATCATAAATAAGTGTAATATATGGCTATCGTAATGTATTCAGCAAAAAAAAAAAGGGGGGGAGAAGCAACTACAGAGTAACCTTTCTGGTCCCCCCCGCTTCCCCTCCCCTTCCTGATCTTGCTGTGGCGTAACCCAATGTCCACTGGTCCCAGTTGTTAATGGAATGTCCTACTGTGCTAAAGAGCTTAGTGGGATGCCATTTACCAGGGACGCAAGCAACAATCCAAGGCAGAACAGCCGAGAGGAAAATAATACTGCATGCTATTAATAGAGTACTATTTAATATATGAAATTCATGAGACTGAGACATGAAGGAGTATGGCTGGTCCTTTACTTGAAGAGCTATGGCAAAAATCACTCAGAGTATGGTTGCAGGTAGGTATTCAGACGAACAGAAGTACAGTCGACCCGTTTCTCTTCTTCCTTTGCGATGTCTTTTGAGTTTTAAACTTGCGCTCACATCCTGCTCTTCACATCAAACTTGCACTGCTGACACGTAGCCTCAATGAGGACACTGAAAGCAGCGGCATGAGCAGGAAGAATAGGATTTAAACAGTTAACTTTGAATGAAGAGAGAAAGATGTCTGTTTTTATAAAAATTCTGAGGGAATACACAATACTTAATTCCAAATGACATAAAAGACCTTAAAAAAAAATTAATAGAAGATTCATATCTTCCAACCCTAATTTAATTACAATCTTAGAGATTGTTCAGTGTTTTACAAGAAACATTTCAAACTTAATAAAATGTGTAAATGTTTTTCCAATTCAGTGCTGTACTAACCTTAGAGTAACGTACTGCTGCAATCTTGGCAAAAATAGAACACCAGTGTAGAATGCCGTGTTTGAATTTTTTATATATTTTGGAAAAAAAAATCCACTTTAATGAGTAGTTTGTAACAGACGAATTATGCTTTCTGATGTGCTATCTCCTCTTAACAGGGAAGAAATGTTAAAGGTGTATTACCAAACCATATATACACATTTATGTATGTATATGTGTGCACTACTATCTCAAGTATAAAATTTATACAACTGATAACAAGAGATGATATGCACTAGAGCAACAGTAAGTACATAGTGTTTTAATGCTGCTTCATGAGACTAGGTTAATTTCTTCCCGTTTTTTTGCTTTAGCATCACTACAAAACCTGGAAATCTTATAAATAATATTCACAAGATCTGGTCTTAATACTACTATAGAAAGAAACGCATTTATTCCTAATGTGTACTGTGATGCTGACTGAACAGAAGGAAGAGCTACACAACCTGCTTATGACTCTAAGATAATGGAAAGCTAAATGTAGTCCCAAAACTCACATCCACATTGTGATACTACATGAAAAATATAAAATGCATGGGTTTATTGCTCAATTCTTCAATGTCACGCAAGGATCACAGCATGAAGAGCACTAAAACAGCTAAGTATACTGATAAAAACTGCTGGGACATAACATTAAAACCTGAAATACCTACTTAGTATCGCCTTTTCAAAGCACATACAGCCCTGCAGTCATTTGAGTCAAGGGGCCAAAGGTGAGGATTTAATTCTTGCTTTCTTTAACTGCATTTATTACGATAAAGATAAAATAGTGTTTTGCCCAGCTTTTCATTTTTGTTGTTTTACTTTGAAGCCACAGTTGCTTGTTGAAAAGTTAGGCTTTTACTGAATAGTTCTTTTTGACAAGATAAAAAGTAGTCATCCATGCTACATTTCATATATTTACCTTTTCATGCAAAGCAATTTTTTTACTAAGTCATTCAGTATTTTGAAAGATACTATTTGGAAAGGACTACTACTCTAAGTGTAAGATCACTTGGGGGACCACTTTTTTCATGCTGTAACTGGCAGCATCAAAAGAAGACAGCAATTTATAGGACTTGGGGAGAACAAAGTTTATCTTCACTTCTGTCAGCCTTCATGTTGGCAGCACTGCCTTCCAGGGGACGATAAAATATGGTTATATGACAGAAAATACGCACATCCTTCTCCTCTGCAGAAAAGTAGCAATGATCTGCAATGAACTTTGCATGGTCCACCACGACCGATTTCAGAATCGGGCGCTACACAGCTTGCAGCAAGTCAGCGCTGAGGTCAGGACAAGAAGTCTGGCCAATACTGCACCTGCAGCTTCATACACGCGGAAGCCAGTAAGCCAACTTTTGTGTCATCGACCTTAACGGGCTTCCGTCACTCTAATGACTGACTAGCGTTTATTGCGTTTATCCTAGTGCTTTACCCCCGTTTTACACAGGAGGAACTGTGGCATGGAAAGCATATGCTCCATGCTTCTGAAGATGGTTAGAAGCCAGCAGTGAGGTTTTCCAAATCACTTTTCACCTGAATCCTATTGTTTTCACCTCCGTCCTCTGCGCTGTTCCTTCTTTGCAGGGGATTAGATAGGATGGGGCAAGAAATGGAGGGACCCTTTTTTAGCCCCACGGCACGCCACCGATTGCGCCAAGCAACATGTGGTATCACTCAGCGTGAAATCTGACCATTCTTCAGGAGGAAAATTAGGGACTTGCCATATACAAGCATGACTGAATAAGTAAATATCGCTTTCTAACACCCGTCCTAACACCCCTCGTGGACTGGCAGATCCGGTAACCCCCGGTGATTTAACCAGCTGGGTGCAAACCCGGACAAGAAGTTAAGCATTTAAACTCCGGTGAATTCCACTTGCCTGGGGAAGTTTGGGGGCGGGGGGGGGCAGACAACGGGCAGCGTAACTCGCCACAGGCTGGCGCCCGCAGCCCTGCAGCCCGGCCTCCGCGCCACTCGTGTGCCCCCCCACCGGCTTGGCGTGGCCGTGGGCGCCCTCCGCGCGCAGCCGGGCGGGAGGCGCCCCCCCCCCCCCCCCCCCGCGGGCCGGCACGGAGTGACGTCACCCTCCCCTCCCCCACCGCCCGGCCGCGCGCGGGTGTGCGTGTGCGGGTGTCCCCGCGCGGTGCGTGGCTCCCGTCCTCGGTCAGCCCGCGGTCCGGGCTGGGGCAGGCGCTGCGTGGGTCGCCGCCCCATCGCTCCGCTGCTCACCCCGCGCCCTCCCCGCCCCCCCGCACGCACACACACACACACACACACACACGCTCGCACAGGCACAGAGCTCGCAACAAGCTGTCCCTAACACTTGGGGCCGTACAGATCCTGTGATCCACACAGCGTAAGAGGATTAAAAAAAAAAAAAAAAAAAAGCCAAACAAACCAACAACCAACAAACCCAAACCCCACAACAACAAACCCACGAAACGAGAGAGCGTCGTCTCCACCAGTGTGCCCACGGCGTCCCCGTTCTCCCGCGGGGGAGCGAGGCAGGGCAGGGGGAGGGTTGCTCGTGTTTCGGCTCTCGGGGACGGTTTCTGGGGATTTTTCCCGTGCCTCTGCCCTCCCCGCTCCGCCCGCCCCGTGCCCTCTTCCCTCGCTTTTGTTTGCACTGCACTTTTTCTGGACGGGAGGGGGGAGCCGGGAGAGTGAGGGGGGAGCCTGGGTGGGCGACCTCGCTGCTATTTGTAGCGAAAGAATCGGCTAAAAGAGACGAAGGAAGAAAAGAAAAGGAGGGAAAAAAAAGAGCGAAGGGGGAAGGAAGAAGGAGAGAGAGGGAGGAGGAGGAGGAGGAGGAGGAGGGGAAACGGAGCAGCAGCTCGGGAACAGAGAGCGCGCCCGGGAGCAGCAGCAGCAGCAGCCGCCACCGCCGCCGCAGGAAGGAGAAGAAGAAGAAAAGAAGAGCAGAGCGGAACAGAGCAGAGCGGAGGAGAGGTGGCGCTGGCAGGAGGAGGCAGGCGGAGACCTGGCTCTTCTGGATGCTGGATTTTCGGACTCTCGTTGACTCTCTCCCGCTCCCCGGCGCTGGACTGTGAGAGACACGCACCAGCGCCAGGCAGCAGCGGCGGGGGGCTTCGCTCGTAGCTGCTGCTGCTGCTGCTGTTGCTGCTACTGCTGTTGCTGCTGCTGCTGCTGCGGGGCTTGGATTAAATTGGCCGCCCCGGAGACGAGCGGGAGCAGCAGGAGGAGGTGGCGGCGGCAGCGGGAAGCGGCGGCGGGCGGGCAGGCGGCGGCGGCGGCTGCTGCTGGGACCGGGGGAGCCAGCATGACCAGGTAACGGCCCCGCTCCTGACCCATTTTTTCCCCCGCCGCCGCTCCGTCTTTGCCGCCTCTTTGGGAGCGTTTGTGCGTGTGAGCGCGCACGAACATGCGTGTGTGTGTGTGCGTGTGCGTGTGTGCAGCGCGGCACACATGTGCCTCTCGCGCAACTCTCCCCCCGGGCGCCCCGGGGCTCTCCCCCGGCCGCTGCCAGCCCGCTCCCCGCTCCTCTCCGCCGGGTCTCAGCCTGGCGGCGAGGCCTGCGAGGGGAGCGAGGGGAGCTGCGGTGCGGGGACGGGGGATGGGGCAGCGTGAGGGCGAGTGATGGATCGGAGCCGACGTCTCCGCTGAGTGCCGGTGTGCGCGGGCAGGGAGGGGGGCTACGCTAATTACACGTTGGCTGTTTGCTTTGGCGAGCGAATTATTAATATTAATTATTTTGTTTATTCTAACGGGTGGAGAGAAGGGGGAAGGTAGCGGGGGTGAGAGGCGAGGCGCCTGCCGCTGGAGAGAGGGTGTGGGGGCGAGCGTCCGGTGGAGACCCCCGGCGCCGGTCCGAGGAGGGCTCCTTCCTCCTCCTCCTCCTCCTCCTCCTCCTCCTCCTCCTTCTTCTCCTCCTCCTCCTTCTCCTCCTCCTCCTCTCTCTCGGCGGAGCGGGGAGGCACGGAGATGCGAAGCTTTTCACAGGTTAGGCTTTTAATTTCTTTGTTTACTCTTCCGAAACCACTTGAAAGGAAGCACATCGGGCTGGAAACTCAGCTTTCCGAGCGCTTACAAAGGGGCTCTTGAATTTGTTCAGCAAACTTAGCAGCTCCCTCTGCGCCGTCTGCCCGTGCGAGCAGGCACTCCTCACTGCTGCAACCGGGCTCTCCCAGGCTGGCAAATAAAACAGTTGTTTTCTTTCGCCGAATTACGTATTTTGCCTGTTTTCTATCCCCTCCCTCCCCGACAGAACTATATTATTTCCTTTTTAAGCGATTACCACTCACCCTTGCATGTATGGCTTTTGAATGTCTGCTCCTCCTTGCTACTTCTCCAGACTGCTGTCATGCATATTTTATTCTTTTGCCTGGCCTTTGTACAGTTAGTACCTCGTGGAAGGATGGCAGCTTCTTTACCATGCTTACCATGTCCATATTCTCGGTTTCAACGTACATAGAAGGGGCATTTTATTTACGTAGAATAGTTAGGGTTTTATGTGTTCCTTCACTTGTCGCCTGAGACGGCGTTGCATTGGAGATGAGTCTGTAGATGCTGATTTGCTTTGGAGTTTCCTATTTGCAGACATGAGTATATTTGGTGAAGCCTCTATTCTCCTAAACTTAGGATTAATGTGGGAAGTTATGGTTGTCTTCCCAGCCTTTCAGAGATCACTTCCAACATACCTTTTGTTCAGGCACGAGCAACTTCTGTAATACCGGGACATTTATCGGCAATTTTGATGCAGAGATGGAAAAATGTGTATGTACCATATTTTTCCTTCCTCTGATATCTGCTAGTGGTTCATAATGTTATAATGGTCAGTACTTTCTTTTCTTGCTGTAAAACTGTATAGTAAATGACATCATTTTCTTCTGGGCTGGGAGCACACAAAGCTCCTACAATTCTTGTTACTGAACGGAACAACTCTGAAGAAAAAAAAGATTCTCCTCTCTCCTAAATACAATCATATGTACTTGCATCTTACTTTAGACGGCAATTTTTTGATAGATTCTTTAAATTCTGTCTCATGAGATCTGCTGTTACTGCTTTTTTTACGTGTGTAATTGACAAACTGGTCAGTTTAATAAATTCAGCTGTCAAATTTTGCCCCGTCAAAATCGCTAAAAGCTGTAAATGTACTGGCATGGGATTTTCAAGGCATTGAGTGTTACACAGAAAGGAAGAAGGATTTAATGAGAGACTTTTTACAGGAGCAGCTTTCCAATTTTAGTTTTGTCACTTGTGGTAATATGGTGGAATACATTTAGATTTCTCTCAATGCAGAAATGATGTACAGCTTTTCTGTATCCACTTAAAGCACTGAAAGCTTTGCCTAAGTAGAAGACTTCTACTCTAAGAAGGCACTAAGAAATTCATTATGGTTTGTGTGTGTTATAGCAAGCTGTCAGGAATAGTGTGTGGAAGGGAAAACGGTATCTTGGTATTTCTAGATTTCGGGAACGGGTCTTAGGACCTGCTTTTAGACCCATCAGTCATACTACTTTTAAAATGAGCGCTAAAGAATAACATGAATTAAGCGTTCTGCTGTGAGGGTTATGTAACTGAAAACACCAGCACTGTCAGCGAACTCCACGGGTGATAGTAAATCGGCGCTTAATCTTAGGAGAGGGTTTGCAAGGAGAGGCTTGGGGGTGTGCGAAAGAACGAAAGAACCGGTGATTTAAGTCTAGTCAGCGATTCACCTTTCATTTTTAAGATTGCCCTCCGTTCCTACGTTTGGATAATGCAGGGACCAAAACTACAGGAGCTGAAGAGTAGGAATCCCCCTTCATCTGCCGCTGTGTGTGCCGTGCCACTAGGGGCCTGTATAAACTGCTCTCCTACAGCAAATACCAGTACACGGCATATGCTCCCTCCTTCACCAGGCGTTTTTTACACAGGTGCCTAATGTCAGCAGCAAAGTTGCCAGTTATTTATTCCTTGCTAGCAAACGAGACCGCAGTTACTTAGGAGATGCGTACAAATTGTATATTACTTTGGGTTTTTTTACCCTACTTCATCCGTTTCCCCCCAGTCCTATGTGGTGTCCGGCGCAGTTCTTTCCTCCCTGCTCTGTGGCAGCTGGGGGTGAACGTCGACTCGTGAGGTGCAAATTTTGGGCAAAGTCGGATTTGAGTGTGCCCCCGCGTTTCATATTTTCTGTGAGCTGAGAGAATCAGATTTGTTGCGTGTGTGTTTCTTCTATTAGATTAGCAATGGTACTGTTCCATGCAAGTGTAGGGTTAAAAGATAAACTAAACAGGATTACTTCAAGGCAGGAACAGACATAGATTGATGGTGTATTTAAACTAGCTTTGTAAGTGTTATGTAAGTTTGAGAGAGTGGCGGCTCCAAGGCTTTGGCTGGAGCGTAGTCAGCGTTTACGGGACCGGCGCTGAAGATGCACTATACGTTTTTGAGTGTCAGTTTCAGAAATTTAAAATCCACCAGCCGTAGCATTCTTGATAGACATTAAGCAATAAGGTCAAGTGTACTTACACTGTTCCATTGTTGATTTTCAGTTTTTCAAACTGACAAGGCAGACAATTTGTAAAAGAGCACAGCTGAAATATTTGCATATTGGATTTCCTTCAAAATGAACTTCCGTTACTAAGCTCTTTGAAAATTCTCATTTAAAAGGATTTTCAAGCTGAATCACAGTAATGTCATACAATTAAAATGCAGTTTCCTTATGGTATGTTAATTTTTTAATAAGCTATCTTTAAAACAGCGGAGTTTTATATATCATGTGGTGGTGGGCCAGTTACAGCAAGAGGCTTTTTGTCATATTACCGACAACAGTTGTGCAAATATTGACTGAGTTTAATTTTCTGAAATGTGCGTGTGTGCATTTAGGTAAAGTTGTGATGAAATGTAATGAAATCCACTTTAAAGGTCTTTTCAAATGATAGTCATCTGTTCAAAACTGTAGGTCTTACCGAGTGTCAGTAAACCAAGGCGGTGTCTGCGAATGCAGAGGATAGGCACTTCATTTGCACTTCGGGTATCAAGAGGAGTAACATAGTACAGGTCTACAAATCATTGTGTTTCATTTTCGTATAAGATTGTGGTGGGTTTTAACCTTTTGTTCTTTAACAAGTTGAGAAAAAGGTATAGATATTTACTGTTTTAAGTTCAGTGGCAGAGTCACAAAATGCCGTCTATTGTAACAGGAGCTTGCTTACGTTGTAATTCTGTTTAAAAACAGTTGGCATAACACAGTCAACATACAATATTTTTATGAGAACTCTCAATTTCACATACTCTGTGAGTTGTTTACTTTATTTGCTTAATCCTTGTTTTCTTTGGAAAAGGCCTTAAATGAAGCTAATTAATGAATGTACGCTGGCAACTTGGCAGCCTAAAGCAAGAATCCGTGTTTAAAATTACTCCTTTCTATACTATCAGTGATTTACCAATCACTGGAGCAAAGAGGAAGCATTACTTCTCTTGGTGATCTACTACAGTGAAAGCTGCAGTACAACTGGAGAAATCTGATAATGTAGAAAAAGATTGCATGAGAGTGCTTTGCCTGTAAATTCCTTTCCAACAAGCTTCACTTCACTTGTTGTTTAAGCCGCCGTGCCTTGATAGAACCATATGTCTACTATTGCACAATTTTAACTTACGTTTCATAAGCTCAGATGGCTTTTGGTTGGTGATTAATAATATTTATTAAAACATTGAATGTTCGTGTCTTCCTATAGGAAGTGGATAGCTAAAATGCAGGGAAAATAGATAGAAAATGATACGAATGGTTGGTTTGCAAAAAATGAGGTTAAATTGAGTAAATTATTATAAAAATACTGAAAGCATTGCTTTTCTAAAACATGATTATTATTCAGGTTCTTTCAATTCATTCATAAAAGCGACAATTCACACTAAATACTCAGCTTATTTTTAACTACATCAGCAGGTATACATAGTCTGTAGTTCCCTAAGATAAAAAGACTTACAGCTTTAAGTGTCTTATGCTTACACGCCGTGACAGCCTTCTCTATGAGCTTAGTAGCACAGTAACCAAAAAAAAAGAGAAAAAAACCCAAAAGGTAATTGATCTTTCAGTGGCGTTCCAAAACAGGTAGAGATTTTTGCAAAAATCAACTCCCCTGTTTCTACTTGTGTGTCTGATATCTTCCTTTCAAATACAAAGAATGTGCAGAAAACTTCCTCCTTTCCAGTCAACTGAAAATTATGGAATTTTAGGCACTTTGATTTATTATACCAGAGGACATGCACTAATATACTATCATGGCCTGTGCTGTGCTTCTTCATAGTTAAGCATAGTGGAGTTGTTTGAGTTTTTCAGTAATCTTCCAATTATTGGAGTCGCTCCACTGGTACACAAATTAATTTGTAGTTTGCAGGCAATCAAAATGGATGTCCTGGTTAGTGCTAGCCAAACTGCTCACATACTGTTGTAGTCAGATAATGCGTACTTTTACCCCAAGCAGTATATCAAATGTGGTATATGGAATAACGCAAGCAAGCGTATTGCTCTTTGTTTTACCGTTTTTAGTGTTCTGGAAATTACGTATCTGTAAGTCAGAGTTCAGTAAGCGGTGTGTAAAATCTGGCTTTTTAGATGGCAGATTCGGCTGATTCTCATGAAGAATATAGTCACTGCCAACCTGACTGAAACAAACATGGCTTAGGTCCTAAATTTGCAAATAGGTATACATTTCTCTTGTACATTTGCCCAATTCCATTTCGATTTCACTGTCTCACCTTGGATTATTCACTGGTTTTAGCCAAAACTCTGGCTTTTTGTTACTTGCTTTGACTCACTGAGATGAAATTCAAATACATTCTGGTAACAATGTCATAGGCTTTCTGACCTTTAATAAATAATTATTTGCTAAGTTTGAACTCAGTAATTCTGCTTGCTTTACAATGCTGATCGAATTAAAAAATTCTTAACTGTCTTTTTGAACTGTCTGTGGGCTGTATTCTTTTATAAAGCTTTCCCAAAGAAAGCTGAAATTTGTGTACGAGGAATAAAGAGACTGCCATTTCTACTATCTTCCTTTTCTCTCTTTTCTTTTCTCTTTTCTTTTCTCTTTTCTTTTCTCTTTTCTCTTTTCTTTTCTTTTCTTTTCTTTTCTTTTCTTTTCTTTTCACATTTGTGCATGCTTTTGTAAAAGTGAAACACATATTCTTTATTACAGTTAAGGAACGATGCTTTTTACTTTATTTTTCTGAAAAAAAAAAGATAAAATTGATCTTATTAAAGTTCTCAAAATACTGTACTCTATACCTTTCTTTCATCTCCTTTATGCCACAGAAAGAAGAGGTTTATGAGACAGATGTGTGTCACGATTTCTAGCGTAGAGACATGATTAATTTATCTGTGTCCACCTGCGTAATTAAATTTCTGTGAATGACACTTTTAATTTTCTTTTCTTTTTACTTCCCTTAAAGGAAGAGGCTTTCTCCCTCTGTGGAATTTACTGTAGGCAGGGAGGTTTTTTTTTAAAAGACAGTTTATAAATGTAGGACCAGAGATTTCCTGCATAGGTGTTCAGTGCTGTGAATGTCGGGTCCATCATTTCTTTACGTCTTATGCTACACTTTATTAAAATCCTCTTTACAGGTGTACTGTGTATTAGTACTTGCAGGAATTTGACTATTAATCAGCAAACAGCTATATTTTGCACATAAGAAGCAGAATTTTTTTTTAAAAAAACGCTCTCTCATTACTAGATTAGAATTTCGTCTGCCTATGTGTAGATAGAAGTCATTAATTTGGTGTGAAGTCCATGCAATGAGAGATTTCTAAAATCAGAAAGTAGGACAGGAAGTTTTATTTATTTATTTATGTTTGTTTGGGATGATAGCGTATCTTAGAAAGCTGCTTAACTGCTGCCCAGTGCAGCTGTCCTTCCCTGAAAGATTAGGTTTCAGGAGCAATGATGGATGTTGAATGCCTGTAGCCAGTTGTGGGGTTTGCTCTGAGGTCAGTGGTACTGATGGAGGATAGGAATTTACAGCCTTATGTCTCTACGCCAACGTAACCAGTAGCATTTCTCACGGAGAAAACCCAACTAGGTGCGTTCTATGCTGAGCTTGTATTGCGGCATAGTTCAGAAAGTTATTCGTACTAGTGAGAAAGAGTGAGTAGATTTGTGAATAGTAAGGACAAATTTAGTCATGAGTATGCCCTTTTGTTTCACAGAAACACCCAGAAGTAGCTATAAAAAGTAAATACAATGACGTGACTTTATTTAGAACTTCTTACATACTATTTTAAAGTATGTTAATGAATTGGGAATTTACACTATTGACTTGTTATTTCGATTGTTTCAGATATGCTTGAAGTTTTTAACAGCTTACCAAGCACGAACATACTCTCCTTTTTCACCTAAAAATAGACTGTGCGGTTTTTTTTCATGGAAAAAATATATGTTAGTGGTTTTCAGCAAGCTTAACCAAGGCAGAGTTGATATTCATCAGTGATGAAAGGGTAGCTATTCGTCAGGTAGAAAGGGTAAATGGTATTTAGTGTTAGCTTGTTTAGTTTGGGTATCACAATACATATTGCTGATAAAGATGGATAGTTCGGATAGCTCTGACATGTGCTTTCAGAAGCGCTTCTGAAGATCGGACTTTCAGACTTTATTTATGGACTATCTACCTTCCCTGAGCTGTTGAAGTTTGTTCCTGATATACGGTGACGTGATTAACTTTTAAAAAGTGAATCTTGGTAGAGAAAGGTGCACAACAAAACATGCTGTTTTATTGTTAAACTTGCAAACCTTTTCTGAGGTGTTTGTATTTGTTTGTACCTTAATGGTATAGGTGGATTTTTCTGTCAGGCTTTGGAAGAGCTGTCCTAATAGGCTCAAAGCCCTCAGTCATCGGTGAAAAAGATTTCCTTTGACAGCAGCATTGTTTGGATCAGATCCATAGTGCCTTTGTGTATTTGCTTAAATGATAGCAGTTTTTACCTTGGGTAATCTTAGAAGTGGTTAAATTCAAATATAGAGAAGAAAGCTTAATAAAACATCTGATGAATTGATTTATAGTATCTCATAAATTAGGGAGTAAGAAGCATTTTGGTAAAGAGAAATACATATCCAGCAAGAATCACTTTAGAACAGTTTTGCATCAAGGAAAGGGCATTTTGCCAAATGCTTATGTATTCTACTTATTGGCAGCATGCCATCAACTTTATTTGGAAAACTGTCTTTGCTTAAGTAATAAATATTCACTATTTACCAATTCATTTTACTATAAATAACAGATGGATTCTGTGATTAGGGTTTTTTTACATTTTAACTTATTTCACGAAGAATCGAGTTTTGCAAATTATCATTAAGTGCATCAATGACCTGTTCTTGATTAACAGAATTTTCCAAACAGCGAAATTGTTTTGCTTACCTTGTTTGACTATTTGGATATTTTTGGATGTTATTTTGGCTTGACATGAGAAGCCTTGAATTTTTCTATTGTACATGGCACGTGAAAGAAAAAGTATAATGTTAACTTAAAGAATATTTGTCTTAGCTGATATTAATGACACTCTAATGCATTTTTTTTTGTTAAAGAGAAGTGGATAGTCAATGTAAATTTTTGTTATCACTAAGTCAAATACGTAGAATTTACATCTGTTTCCCATTTAACATTTTCAAAAGCTGCCTTAAATGATCACACGAAGTTTCAGCATACTGACTAGGTGAAAATTTTGAATATATCAAGGGCAGTAGATAATGAAGAGAGCATTGTACTTCCTGATGCTAACAGGTGGCAGTGAATGCCTGCAGGAGCAACCATACTTCTGTAAGAATCCAAGCATTCCTTGGGTTTAATTTTGCATGATTACGGTGACTCTGGAAAAAAATGAGAGTGTTAAGACTTTAGCAGTAGTATTTCAGTTAGCTCGGAAATTTCTAGGCAGTTTTGGGCTGAACAGAATAAGTACTGTATATACGTATAAAGGAAAAGTTTATTCTCCAGCTGTTCAGCTGTATTTGATGGAACAGATACGTGTCCTTCTAGTCAATGTAATCCCTAAAAGGACGCTTACTAGGACTGTATCCCTGTCTGATTTATTCATAGGATTGCTTTATTAATCTAGTGCACAAGGGTAATCTTACTCCAAAGGTATTAGAAAGCACGAAAATAACTACTGGACTTCTTAGAGATGTGGATTTCTCCATCTTTGAGAAATTCTAATTTATAATGTCAACCAGTCTCTCTGCTTTTCAGTGGGGAGTACATAAACTGTGAAAGGTGCAGCAGCCTTAAAACTGTTGTTTCATCTTTGCTGATCTCTGCAGTAGTCCAGGTTAGAGAGAGAGATTAATAAAAAAATGAAAATAGATGGTGAGTTAAGTGTAGCAGAAAGGTGTGATGGGATTTTCCTACCATGATGATGAATGAGTTGCTAGAAATGCTTATATACTAACCAGTGCTTAACACATGTATTCTCTTAATGGATACATTCTTAAATTGTGTTATTGCCCGGCAAGCTACATTTTCACCTTTTTTGTTGTCCTCGTATGGAGGTGAAGACCGTGCCATTTTGATGTGAAATTTTTGCTTTCCTGGGTTAACTTCGTATTGCAGATGCCAGTCAGAAAATTAGGCAGAGATATTTTCTGCAGCTTGTACCTGTTGCTCAGATAATGATGTTAATATCCATTTCATATTTAATGAGAAAGAACACTTGAGAACACTGAAGACCTTTGGGGGGGAAGGAAACCTGAATTCACCCACTTGAAAGAGTAAAGAGTGAAATTTTACCACCTCAGAAGTTTCCCACTAAAGCAAAACTCCCACAGGGTCAGTGCCAGTTTGACTACTGTGACTGGGGATGCCCCTTCCCCGCCCCTTCTTTCTCCAAGTTGTTCTCCCTCCTGGTTTTGCACTGCTGGGGACATTTCAGCTGGAGATCTGTCCTCTGTATGAAAAATGGAAGTTAGTAAATCAAGGAGAAATGTGTGTTCCTGAAGAAATACTGATGCCTACTTCATTCCAGCTCTTCCATACTGTACATCACTCTATCTTGAATGAGTCTTTATCTATCCTTTAAAGGTAACTCTCTGTAGCAGTTTTTGCTTCTCATTGTTAGATCATATCTGACGTTGGGAACTCTCACAAACTCTGAGAATGGCTCCCTAGGCTGTCCTTATTTCAGAACGTCACTTAAATTGTGAATATTGGATGCCCTGTTTGTTATGTTCTAGAAATCCCCCCTGAAACCGTTGTCTTTAGGATCTCAAAGGCTTCATTTATTTTTTTTACATCTTCTGCTAAGTGTTACAGGCTTGTCCTTTTTGCATTGATCTCCAACTTCCTTTACTATGTATAGATATCTAGAAAGCAGTCTTTCAATATAGACTTTTCTATCCATTGGTGTACTTAAGAGACCACGTGTGTACTTGTAGACCTGCTGCCTTTTTTGAGGCATTTGAATAACTCCGGGCTATCTATTTTTTAAAAAGTTCTGTGCTTTCTTTTATGTCTTGGGTAGGGTACAACATTGTGTTCTGGTTCGTCGTGAAATCTTTGCTTTCTCAACCACTTCACTTCCCATTTTTCCCATCAGGAGGCTCTCCACATTAAAAGAAGGAACACAGTAAGAGAAACAGACCTGTTTGACAGCTTCTCCTGGCTTGTTGTGTCTGGAGAACTGCATGAGTGTAACAACAAAGAAATATATCTCTCGTGCCATTTTGGTGTTTTTGTTTCTAGATGCAGAGGTAGCAGATTTAGATTTAACTGTGGGTGCTGGCTCTCTTCTTTCCAGGTGCAGCTTTCCATTTTATCCTTTGTATTATTCAGTTGAATTCAGTTTCCTAACTCCCGTCTCCGTCAGAGCAACTCAGTTTTTATCGAGACACAATTCTGGTGATTTGTTCTCACGGGTGACCTACCTGTTAAAAGAGTTGCAAGTTCATATTCCAGTGAGAAACCTCAGGAGTATAGGTACCCAAGGTTTCAAGCTCACTTCAATGCCAGGTTCTCCAAGTAGAATCAGAGCTAGGTATTTTTCAGAAGAACACAAGACTGCCACGTTAATGTTTTGAAGCATTAAATTTCATTAATAGACACCATTTGTCAGACATTGTCACACTCACTGTACTTTTCTTAGTATGCTGTATTATTTCACTGTGTTTAATGTGTTTGAGAATTTTCAGGCAGGTTCTCACTGTGCTTTTTTCACTAATGTAGTTATTATTCCACCTACTGAGTTTCTGAGGTGTTATTAGTGGTTAACAACGGCTGCTTTTCTTGACTTATGCATGTACATATACATATACAACAATAAGCAGGATTTCCCCCAGCTTTTGTATTTGTAAGCTTTGTCTCTGTTAGTGTAGGGTAGATGACTGCGCGCGTCAGAGATACAGTTGTATTACTAGATTTCTGGTGTTGCCTGGATTTGCATGTATTTAATAATTTAGTAGCTGCTGAGGGGAGCTAGCGGTGTACGGTTCCACTGCTGGGAATGAAGTCGTGGAAGCTGAGAGTTTGTGTTTTGCTGAGAGTGCAGGTAACCACACACCCTTGACATAGACGTTTATTTGTGATTTTGGTTGCCCTTTTTAGTGGTCTGAAGCTAATACCGAAGTTGTGTAGCTTGTCTGAATCTATGCAGAATCCGAAGCTTCTTTCAGAATTAGGTTTGTGGCTATCGGACACGGCTTTCAGCACTTGCACGTTTTCAGAGTCCTGTTCTTACAAAGACCAGTTTTCAGAAATTCCTCTCACTGAGACCGTGTACTTCAGAATGTGTTGCAGATCTTGTCAATATTTCGTCTGCTTTCTGTTTGCAGGTAGCTCAGATATTTGGCAGATTAACATTTTGATTTGTCAATGCTTTGTTTCCTGATAAACCGTTTCCTTTTTTTGCCTTCAGACTTGCTGAAAGGAAAAAACATATTCAGATTTTCTTGTGTGTCGTCTTCCTCTATGTTTTGCTACAATGCTGATGATTTTTCTATTTTTCTTAATGGTGTGTAGACGGGGAGAAAGACGGGAGGTCCATCTTAAATACTTCTTCCTTACAATGTTCCCTTGAAGATACCAAAGTACTCCTTAGAAAACCCAGAGTGTTCCTTTGGAGGACTGTGAAAATATCTTTTACATTCAGCAATTTCCTTTCAGATTTTGACTGTGAAAACAATAAGGCAATTTTCTGATGTTTCTTAACCCAAAGTATAGGTGAAGCTTATCCTTCAAAAGTCTTGTGGCTTTCCTTTATTTGAACTATAGATTTTCTGAGTATTTTACTAATTGTAAGGCATGCCTACGTTAAAAGTTACAGCTGTGTGAGAGGGCTTAGCATGTGACTGTTAATCAAATAACCGATAATTGAACTAGCATCAGTGGAATGAGTTGATGTTTGATTGCTTAGATGGCAATCAGGAATTACTTCATACTTCATAGGCAGAATCTTAGAACTCTGGTGGAATAAATAATATTAAATCAGACATAATTTTAGATAGCTCTACAGTCCTTTATTGGGTGTCTATATATGGGACTGATGGTGTATATGATACATTCTTTTGCATTGTTATTTTTTACTTGAACTATCAAAAATAGTTTTAGAGCTGCATTTTTAGGATGACTTAGAGGTATGAAGGAGTTGTACACTTGTGCATCACAAATACACTGCCCAGACAGAGAGATTACAGAGATCTGCAGAACGATAAAAATTAGTCCAGTCAGCTGTACTTTGCAAAAATCCCCTTACTGTTTGCGCCATTATACACAAGAGAATCCTTGTAGGCACCTTCTGCCGTTTACAGTCTTGAATTTAGTCCCTGGTTTGTGTCATTGCCTAATAGAGTATGAATAACGCAGTAAAAAAAAAACTGGTTGTAAAACACTCTGATTTTCACTCTTCCCTCTTATCCTTTACTAATTATCTGGAAATCTAAGGATAACTTTGAAGAAGAAAGTTCTTTATAGACATATAGCTAAAAATAAGTATAGGTGCCGAGAGCCATGTAACCAGATCCCCTGAAATGACTTTAAAAATACAGATCGTTCATGGCTGTTGCTAAGGTTAAACACACCAAATCAGAGAGGAAATGTAAGTGGTTTTTTTAAGTGTTAGGAAGAAAATTTTCTGTTGTAGATTAATGAAGGATTATTTTTAAATGAGCTTCATTGTGGAAGGACAGTCCTTGTGTGCAAGCACTCCTTGGTAATAAGAACTGTGTGCTGCATATGGCTCACTTTATTCATGCACATACTCCCACGTTATCAAAGGGATTTAATTGCACATCAAGTTAGCAGGAGCTGGTCCTTTGTCCTGTCATTCTATATAGTAAAAATGTATAGTAAAAATACGAAAACTTGTATATGAAAATGTAAGCAAGGACAGAAAGGATAAAGAAAAATACTTCATTGAGGACAGAAGTCAGTAGAGAAGTTAGGCTCACCCATACCCATAACCATATACCTAGGTAACTCCACCACTATGTAACATCATTGAAATCCGTGAGAGTATATGTGGGTTTAAAAAGAAGCATGTGTGTGGTTTAAAAACAAGTATGCACACTAAAGTGGTTTGTTTGTTTTTTTTTTTTTAATTGGGACACTTAACTCTATGGAGGGGAAGGAAGTAGAAAAAGCTAATTTCTGCTTTACTCTATTTTTGCCTTTTTCTTCAGAATGTTTGAATAATATTGTTAACATAGCTGACGAGATGGAATAGTTTACTGCTTTCCTTGGTTTATGGAAAGAATGAAAGTAATATACTACTACTTCTATGTGATATTGTGTGTTTTTCTTTTCAGTTTGCATACAGAGCAAGCAGAGCATCTCCAAACTACTGAAATGTGAAATAGACACAGGCTGTATTTCCATTTGTGTGCATTATGGAACACTGTCATTTGACTACAGGAAAAAATATTAATAAATAAGAGATCCAAAACAAGACACAATCTGTTCTATAAGTATGATCACTTCAATTCATGAACACACTTTTTTTTAATCTTACGTGATACAGGAACGCTATTATAGGCATCACTCTGTCAGGAATTTCTGTCTTTAACCAAACCACAATGCAGGGCTGAAATGCTGAACCTAGTGGAGCCAAGAGATTCTCCTCATTGATTCATATTCGCTAATATTTTAGTGAAGATCTGTTTCAGTATTTATCCAAATATCAGCTGAGATCTGTTCAAAGACTCAGAGGTATGATGTACGCTAAACAATTTTTTGTTGGTGTCTTTTCTAACCATTTTTTTCTTTTGCATTTCATTGTCATACCTACTCGTTTTTAAGATAAGTATAACAAAATCCAGCACTAGATTGTTAAAGGTGAAACTCTTAAAGACTTATGAGGGAAATACGAAAGTTTTAAAGAGAAAATAATCTTATTATTGGTAGTGATTTCTCTTGTGGAGGAATCGCAGAACAGAAATTCTAACGTGTTGTGTAGAGGATGAAGGGATTGGTAAAAAACAGTTCCTAATCTGGTAACTGAAGAAATTAGCAGAAATACATTATATATTACAAGATAAATTAGTCTTTCTTTCACTGGGCTTATGCTGGTTTATATAGTTTTATAGTTTGTGCTTCGTCGTTATTCACAATTATGTTGAATTGGTGATGGAGAAATAATTTAGGAAAAATATTTCAGCAACTTTCGTTTGCGCTTCAAACAGAATTTTGCAAATATTGAAAACAGTGAACAAGTTGATGTTCAGTGTAAGTCTGTGAAGTGAACGTGGATAGTAGTTGGCATTTCATTGTAAATTATGATGTGTAAATAAATTACTTTCTGTGCATTTGTATGTGGCATTGTTACGTGTCATCAGTGCCATACTCTTTGTTTAAAAAAGGGCTTTACATCCATCATTCTTTAGCTTTAGTGTTACCTTCTCTTACAGATTCCAGCCTTTGTCCTCAGAAAGCTTTTATTCTTCTTACAATGCTGCTCTTCTGTGTTCTCTTGTTTAAGTTGAGTGCCTTTCATACATTTTTATTAAGGCAGATGAGCTGAAGACCAAAAGACTTTGGAAGTCATACTTGTTCTTGGGAAAAGATCTAAGAGTATGAAGGTGTGTTTTCTCTAGGTAGTTAGAAGAGTCATTTTAGATCAGTATGATTTTAACAGCTAGATTTGCTGACATGGGCTGATGTGTATAGCATAGGTTTGCTTTGGTTTTAAAACAGATTTTATTAAATTACGTGAACCAGTTGGGGGTTAAATCTTCCAATTTTCTCTTTGTCCCTTTACTTCAATGCAGTCTTCCATCCCTTACACAGTTTTGTAGAATTCAGTGCACAGGAGTTTATCAGTAGAGGAATAAACATTCTAATACAGAGCAATCAGATGACTTTCTGTACATGTGATAAAACCTAATATTCATAAATCACAGATAGGGTGATATGAATCATACGAGTCAAATAAAGGTAGAGCGAAGAGAGTATTTCTTGCAATTGTAACACCGAGCCCCAGATTTCTACTGCTGTGTGAGAATAAAAGCTGCCTTGGAATTAACGTTTCTGCCTTATTTTATAGGACAGAGAACTTGTTACGTAGAGAACCTATTATTTATTGGTTGGTTTGTTTTGTTTTGTTTTTTTACTTATTAGATTTTTTAAAGCAATAGTTTTTGTAGCTAGTCTGTATCAATATTTCGTACTAGTAGTATAACTGAAGTCACTGTTTTGATATCCTTTTGGTATGTGCAGTTGTAACACACATGATTAGAAGGTCATCCTTCAATCTTGGAAGAAAATACTAAATGGGAACTCTAATCATGGATAGCATTCAGTTTTGCTTAAAAAGTAAAATTAAAATGGAAACATAAACTAAAATCTTGAAGGCCTAATTTTGTGTTCTGTTGACATCATTGGGAATTAGAATACAGTAGTATACAGAACATTATATTTGAAACAATATGGCCTCTTTATGGCCTTGTAATTTGACCATAAACTTCAGCAAGAACAGCCGTCTAGTAAAATATACATATATGGGATGCAAATGTTTGTGTTAATTTTCTGTTTTATACACCTTTTAGCCTTCAGATTGTACAGACTGCTGTTCCTAAAAATATTTTACTATCACTCACGATCAACTTCCTTTTTATCTTGTACTTCATAGCCTGTTTTACCAGTAATTTTCACACTGTTGATTGTTATTTGTGTAAAAACATGATAGCTTCAGCTGCCATTGGCCTTGTGTTTGACATCTTTTTTTGTTGTTCTGCTTTTATGACTATAAAAATATGCTGTTCCCTGCAGTCAGATTTTGGCAAGGTCTAGAAGGATTTTTCTCAAAGCAGTTCTGTGTTCAGGTAAATTAAAGTCACTCTAAGAGCTTTGGGGATTACTGGATCAATGCACATCGTTTTACATAACATTTTCATTGCTGGATACTGAAATATATTTAGGAGTTGTCTTACAAGGTACCAGCAGGACTTTGTTAAGTATGTGTATGTTTGTTTTTTAATTTTTATTCTCCAACTGCTGTTTGTATTCAGTGCACATTATAGCTCTCTGAAGACCAAAAATGCTTTTCATTATTGCCTTTTATCTGTCATGCTGTTTGAATGATTTTGCTGGACACTGGTAAAGTAGGAAATTGATACAAGTAAATTACAACTTGTATCTATTTCTGCTGTCAGAAAAGCACTAAAGGAAAAATAGAATATGGCTTCTATAAAACGCAGTTATTTAGAAAGCAATTTTTGCCAAATTAGTATATGTAAATTGTCCTTTCTGTGTAACTTTCTCTGTAGGATTGAAATGTTTACAACTGCAGTTGACTCATAAAAATAATGTAGAATTGAGCCACATAGATTCATATTTTTAAATTGAAAAATATTTTTCCCTAGGAAGTGAAAAACATCATGATTACTACAAAACAGATGGGTTTCTTTTCTTTCTTTCTAGTCCTGAGGTCTCCGGCATGCATACACATGTACACACAGACAAATGCGCACACACATAAATCATGAGAATTTCATGGTGGCTTTGGAGATTGTACGCATTAGGTTTTGTTGCTGTTTCTTAACACCAGAAACTTGATATTTTGAGGGTTTGTTGATTTTTTTAATTAATGGGATTTAGAAAATACTGACATTTCTTGAAGTACTTTTCAGATGCGTCCTCATCTAGATTTACAAGGCTCTGCTGTAGGCTACCGATTATTCTACTTTTATCACCATTAGGTGATGAACGATGCTTTTTGTTCTTGTTCTTATTTGTTACCTCCTTCCTTCCCTGCTTTCCTCACGGGTTTCAATACCAGCAACGTAGCTGGTCTTTTTCCTGGTAGCATTGGGTCTGATCGACACAACGTGTTGGTAACGGTATGTGTGATCTTGTGTAAGAGGGAAGATGCAAGGGGAGTGTTTGGCTGGGGCGACCGTAACCCTTTGTGCGCACGCAGGCTCACTGATGAACTGCCCGTCGTACTGTGCGCAAGATAGATTATCAGTTTCTCTATAGGTTCGAGCAGTTTAAACGATACCATTGCTGTATTTAGATAGACTAACCAGATGAATTTTAGGCGCCCCGTCTGCACAGGGTAAGAAACCTGACAATTCTTTTCCTGCAGGAAGAGGCAGGAGAACAGTTTCCATATACATGAATTAGTTTGGGGGAAATTTCCTGGAAAAACATACCGTTTCTTATCTTTAGTTTCTTTAGTGATCCAGTGTTACTGTAGGGGGTAGTCATTACTGTCTGTGACTCTTAAATCTTTTTTGCTCTGAATTTGGACTGAACATTTTTGATGCTTAAATTACTTGTTTGAAGTTACAGGAATTAAAACTAGAATTCGTAATGAAGCACTAATAGTTTTAAACAGAAATGTTCCCTGAATGATGTGACACTTAAGAGTTCTCAATAAAGATTTTCCCATCTCTGAATTACATTACTGATGGGATAGAAATTTGGCAGCTTTGTGTTACCTTTATTCTTTCTTTTTCTTTCACTTTCTGTCTTTTTATATACGGATTTTTAACTAATATTTAAAAAAAGAAAGCATTTGAGTGTTTCCATCATAAATATTAAATCATTATGTCTCTTTTTATTTAGCTATAAAGCAGATTTGTCTCAAGTGACACTGCTTTGTATTGATAACAAGGTGAAGTATAAATTTCCTTGCATTTTACACTGTAATCATGCAAAAATTTGAAATGCTTCTGGAGCAAGCTAGTCCTGACCAGTTTGTTCTTTCAATAGTTTTTCTTTCTTGTTTTGACTAAAGCAAAATCTCATATTGCAGAATACATGATGAATGGATACAGTACTATGATATCAATTCAAGATTAATCCTTTTGTGGACATCCTAATTCCATTTCGTTGACGAATGAACATAGAATGTAGGAAAACATCCTGAAAAGATGAATACTTTTAAGATTCTTTGCAAATGGCATGCAACAAATCTAAAACTTGGTTTCTCACCCCTGATCCTGTTTGAGTGTTTATAAAATAGTGTGAGGATATGCTGCTTTACTGTGACAGTCAGCCTTCAGTCATTTGTATGGGTGTTAAAAACAGGATTTGTTTGGATGTAATAAATCTATATGAGTGGCTGGTAGATCTGACGTGAACCAGTTATTGCACAGGTATAGTTGGTGTTGCATAGAATTCACAGTACTTTGCCTTGTAAGCCTGACCAGCTGGATACCTTGAGCTCTCCTGGGGGACTTCCAGTAACGTATCAAATTGAAAATAGATTGACTAATACAGAAATGTTTTCACTAGGAGCTACTGAAAGATTAGATAAGAAAATGTAGTGATATTCAAGTTTGAACTCATGTTTACCAAAATCAAATTCTTATATCTGTGTTGAGCTTTATAGCCTTTTTTACAATTTATAAGCTTTTTCATTTTTTTTAATGGACAATAGGGCTATTTTTGTGAGGAATATATTTGTACCTGTACTATTTTGATAACAACCTGTTCACGTGGCATAATTTGAATACATTAGATCATAATTCAGATGATATTCTGGACCTGAAATCTTTGAATAAATGTTGTTTTCACCTACAAAGTAGCATTAAATAGTAGCAGGAAACTTGACATTACTATGTAACCTATTTTCACTGTCTGACTTGCTCTCCTCCCATCGCTGATCTAGGACAATAGGTTCTGTCTATTTCAAATCTTGCATATTAATAATCTCTTGACTATTTTTCTAAATTTTTTAGTGGTAGAATAAATGTAACTTCTCATACAAGGGATGTTGTGACAGTCCCAAACCATGTTTAATTAGAGCTCAGCGTGCAGTTTAAGATGGCATCTGTTTTCATGAAGCATGATTATTGCTATTTGTGCTCTTTTTTTTTATTTCTGTTCCTTTAATGAGCATTAAATTCATTAAAATAAGTGAATAAAATTGCTCTAAATAAACAAAAAGATAAATACAGCAAAGATGGATAACCTTTTAAACATTATAATCAAATATACATTGCAGTTTTAGCATGTCGTCTTTCATGTGCAATCTGATAAAACACAAGGATATTTAGTGGTTGTTAATCTAAAATCTATGTATTGATTAATGCAACACCACTGTGTAAAATGTAAGATTTACTGCAGATTCTGTAGATGACCAGTGATCTTGCATATTGATGGGCCGAGGTAGTTTTATTATCACGTGAGAGAGTAACATCTGCTTGGTTTGGAAGCTTTATTTCCCGTACCTGTCCTGTGACTGACCTCTCTGCTGTCAGTGCCAAACAGGTATCACACTGTTTCCTGTAAAGTTAGGATGTGTCTGTCTGACCACTTGAAGTCTGATGGAGACTCTCAGTGTATCTGCCATAGTTGATTAAAAACACCACCAACTCTTCAGCGGCCTATGCTGCTTACGGATGACTTTGATCTAGAGACCTACATGTTAAAGCCCCCATATCTCATTAACATTCCTAAAACATCTTGTTCTCGTAGAAAATTGGCTATAAATTAGGGAGAAAATTACAGTTTAAATGTGATTTAAAGAAAGTTAAGTGGGTGACTGAGGAGAGCTGTAGCAGCAAAAGGGCTGTATGTCAGCCATAAATCACAGCCTTGGGAAAAAGAAACCTAAAATTGTATAAAGGGTGAGAAAAAGTAGATGAAAGGATTACCTAGGGAAGCTATTGTGGTAGGGAAGGAAGAGATGGTCCATGAATAGCCTGAAAAGAAGGAGACATTCTAAAATTAACTCTGAGCTAAAGTAAAATGGGTATTTTGAGTGTTTATAGGTTCTACTTGAGATAAAAATCTCCTGTATACTATGCTAGAAAGTAAAAAGACTACTTAGATTGTAAACTTAAAGGCTAAGAAGTTAAAGTTTTGCAGCAGGCCACACAGTCTCATTTCTGTCCTTTGTGCATTTGGTTTATGGACTAATTGAGGCAAGTCCTCTGGGAAAATATGTGATCCTGCATTTGATGTCTCTATCACGATTCTACTGTTATCCAATTTTATTTAATTTTCAGCTGCTTGACACTGAAACAGAATATAGCTTTAATGCAGCTTTATCTGAGATATGTGATTTGATGTGATTTCTTGAGGAAAAATGGCATCATCAGCATAGTTGTCTGACTTCAGAATTGCTGTGGGCCATCTTGCAACACCCTCTGTATAGGCTTCTGCTGTTACAATTGTTGGACTGGATTTAGTTGCTAGCAGTGGGGAGCGCTTGCCATCCAACAGTGAGATTGGCTTTGTATGTTCCACAAGTGAGATCCAGAAGTGCTTCAGAGGAGTTTATCCTGGTTTATTGTCATGCGAGGCATTAGGAGTGTTCTTGCCTGTGTAAAACTTCCAGGATAAACCAAAAAAACCACCCACAAAAACCAGCACGTAGTCTTTAGTACTATTCTTCAAGGAAAGTTTGAAGGAAATAGCTTTTTCTTGCCTTTGCTTCTCTTGCCACGGAATTCCCACGATAACTTATGTTGCTTCTGCCGTTGCTCAGTAAGCCTGAAATATAGACTGCTTGGGCTTTTTTTGGCCAGGTGCCCTAGTGTTCCTAAGCTATGTATGAATGTTAAGGCAATTGAAAACTTCTAACAGTTTGGAGCTCTGTTGCACTGAAGAGAAACCTCATGATGCAAATATGAGCTGTTCTCTTCTGACAATTTCAGTGGAGCTTGCTGCTGTTGCCCAGACAAGTTGCATGTGTCTCTCATGATGGAAAGTTTTAGATATTTTGCAATCCATGCTATTTAATAGTAAATGCAAGCATTGCTTTTTTTCCTTAGATACTGTCCTGAATTGACTTGATTACAAAAAAAGTCACGTTGAAGTATTATTGTAGTGGTTTGTATTGTGTATTGTAATTTTGTTGTACTTCGTTAACTATGTTGACCTTTCTCAACCAAACTCATTTCAGAAATTAAATTTGTATAACTTTCACCACAAGTTTATGACATGGACCAGAGTCTGTAAAGATCGTAAACTTTTATATAACTCTCAGCTAATGAAAGAATGCCATGTTTGCCTCATGATGATCCTTCTACTATACTGTCCCTAGCTTACTTGCCAGTTCTATAATTATTTTATTGGAAATATCGTACTTGCATATTTGAAATGAATTACAATAATTTGTCTGCTGTATCCAAAGTATTGTGCTTTTTCTCTTCTGGCCTTAGAATCTAAAATAACAGCGACAGCCAGACCTTTTCAAATTTGCTCTGACTGCAGTTTTTAATTAAAAATAAAAGTTTTGTCCGGTGAATCACTGACAGACTGTCTTAAAATGTAAATTCTCTGTGGGCTGGATTGGGCCTGTGTGGGTTAGTGGGTAAGGACTGGGCCATGTGAGCCTGTTCTGCTTAAAGAAGGAGTTAGGGACATAGCCAGTAAAATGAATTGTAACAGAAGTGCTGTGAAGCACAGCCTAGTGGAATTTGAAACCAGACAGTGAATACGCGACAGCATTTTGATACTGGCCTTTCCCTCTGGGGGAGGGATACCTCTGTCTGTACTGTTGTCACTGCACCACACAAACATAAGAAATGGGCATTTCATAGAGCTACTGCACTGTGGGGATGGTCATATTTTCTGCTAGGCAGGCTAAAAAGCTGAGAATTCAGTCTAGCTTTATGAACTGTCACGGTTGGTGCTCTTGAAAACATACTGTCTTTTTTAGTTTTTAAGAACAAAAACTTTTACTTTCAACAGCTTATGACTTTTATGAATATACCTTTGATAAACTATATAAGTATTATCCAGAATGAAGCATAACTCCCAATGAACATGTGGTATTTTTACAAATTTTTTGGACACATTCTGAATCCTGGTGATTTTTTTTTTGCTGTTTATTACACTGGAATGTAAAAGAGAGAGCTAAAAATCTTTGTAATTTTCTTTCCAGTAACACTCTTCCAGGAGTTTTGCTTCACTATTTTCATACTGGTTTTGTTTTGATGTCCTTGTGCTCTTATACTGTTGTTTTTCATCTCAACCGTAATTCTAAATGAGGCTTATTCTTAGTTGTGATGATCGCTCTGTGCAACAGAAAACTTTCTGTTTCCTTTAGGGGACCTGATAACTTTGCAGTGCACTATGCCTCTGTCACAGGGCGGATCCATAATTGAACAATCCATCGTTTTGTTTTGCTCTTTTGTTGTAATGTAACTGCTGTCTAACCTTACCAAGAGTGCAAAATGGGTTTAATGTACTATTATTATTGCTGTTATTATTAACATCATAAGTGCTGATTAAACATGCCTAAGGATATTGTACTAGACATTATGGGAATGTATAAATTTGCAAAAAGCTTCTATTCTCTGCAATTTTAGGCCTATTATTTTAAGTGGATCTCATTCAGATTCAGTTCGCTATGCCCTAATTGGACTAGTTTAACACAGTGTTCTTAATAAAATATATTGAGTGGATACTTCTAAAAATGAATATAGTGATGAGAAATGTATCATAGGTACCTAAATATATTACCTGTTAATTGTTTAGGCTATTGAAATTTAAATCATAATAATTTCTTCGGTGTTATTTGTGAAGAGATCCTGTAGGTGAAGACACTTAAATTCTTAAAAGCTAAAGTAATAAATATCGTTAACCCTTAGGGCATAATTCTAAAGCCTTTGTAGGGAAACAAGCTAAGTAACTCTGATTTCTTTTGTGCTGTATGCACACACCATGCAATGCTTTTGTTGCTCATTCTTTTCAATGAGTCTTAGGTTCTGCTTACTAGAAGTAACCTCAAACTACTGCTTGTAGAGGTGGGAATGCACATTTTCAGAATTTCTTAGGAGGAATTCCAAACACCCGTGAATACAGGGCTCTACACAGAATAAAAGTTAATCTCAGTAGTAATCAAAATATCTGGTTGTATTGTGAAGTTCCTTACAAAATGATATCTATATCTGCTTCTTTTTCACTCTACTTTTGCATATGCTGTGACTGCCTTTTAGTAGTACACCCAATACAGTTACTATGCATGGATAAATATCCCAAATATGGCAAAAGACAGGATATTCTTAAGTCACTTGAGAAGCTTTCAGATCTTTACCAATGTTATCAGTATTTTGTTTCTAACAAAAAAAGAAACTATGAAGAACCACAATCGCTTTGTCTTGCTTGCAGAGGCAAATAAGAAGACGCTTACTGAACCAAAACCAGATCTGAAAAGTTGCATTGATTTTCACAGTTGCTGAAGCAGCATCATTGTGGCCTGTGAGGCTTTTCTGTGAATTCTTGTGTTTTATACCCTCTGAATTTTGCTGGAGGGTTAAATTTTACCTCAGAAATCCCAATCCTGCAAAGCATAGTTGCTTTATTTTTAATGTTACTGCTTAAAGTTACTTGGGTATGCAAGCATTCTTAGATTTTACCTCTTACTGTTGTCCACTTCTCTTTCCAATACTCATTATATGATTTCATCTATGTGACTGCCTGTGACGCTAGATTTGTAAAGGTATCATTTTCGTTGACTTGTTCCCCATTTTAAAAGGGTTCAGTGACAATCAAGCCTAGTGTTTGAGAATACTGCTTCTGTGTTTTTCTTAATATAGCACAGACATTTTAAAAATACAAAATGCTTTTCCATTTTAGTCTCTATGACCGTGATATTGCAATGTCTGAAGCATTTTTATTGAAAGAAAAAGATGTTAAACTAATATTCACATAGGTATGAAAGAAGCTGTCTTCTGTGTATCAAAGATTGGCTGGCCATGTATGGATAAACCAGTGTTTTTATGTGACATTATTGGTATCTTCTGATAGTCACAGATATGGGAAACAGATCTGTTGAAAAATTCTGAACTATTTTCTTATCATAGAATCATAGAATTGTTCTGGTTGGAAGAGACCTCCAAGATCATTGGGTCCAACCATTAACCCAGCATTACTAAGTCCCCCACTAAATCGTATCCCTTAGGGCCTCATCTAAACGTCTTTCAATGCTTCAGTTTTCTCATCTTTAAAGTGGGGATACCATTCAAATGGGGGTGCCTTTGAAGTAGATGAGACCTGGAGATACAAGTTGTTGATTGAGAACATTACAACGTATAATAAATTCTTTTAACAGTAGTTGCAGGAGTTCTAGCAAGTGTCTGAGCTTTTGCCTTCTAAGATGTAAGAACACTCCCAGAAAAGTTTTCATAGTCTATACCAGCCAAGCTTAAATATAATAAAAGTAACTGGATATTATTTTGTATGCAAAAGGAAATTTAAAAAAAAAAAAAACAAAAAACACCAAGAAAAGAGGAGGGTGCAAGGTCATTCCTAGCTCAATTTCTAGATGCTTTTGTGACCTTGCATTTCAATCTTGCTTTACAGTTAATAGCATTTTTCTGCTGTGCAGAAGCATGTTCATTAATAGTTGTAATGTTTGAAGGCTCCACAGAGAAAGTCAATTAAGCATAAGCAAAACATGCCAGCATAGGTCTAATAAAAATAATTTCCTAAAATTTGTGTAAATGTACTGAAGCTCTTTTAAAGTGTATTTTAGGAAGTTTTAGAACAATCTGGTTGGGATTATATTCTTGATCCAATATGCAAGTTAGGTTCCCAATAGAATATTGGCATACAGGTAACAGTGTGTAACGTGATCTTTTTGAGGCTAGTATGGGTGAGGCATGGGTGATGTCCATGTTTTTTGAAAGCCAGGAACTCACCTGTTTTCTTTTTCTAGCAATTTATTTGACTTTGCATGCATGCATGATGTACTTGTTAATAACAAAATTCTAATCTGTTTCCTATCTGAAGTATCAAGGAACTATAATTTTAGTACAATCTTAATCTACAAAAACATATATATGTGATATCCATGTAGCAGAAGATTGTAGAACCATGTGAACCAGTTAAATTTACTGTGGGCCTTTGACTAGATACCCTTACAATTAGTCTTTTCCTCCAAGAAGTTACTATAGTAATCATCCATGCCACTGAGAAGCCTCAAACAACTGACATTTCAGCTAACCATAAAAGCATACACTAAAGTACTAGGCATGTTTATGCTCATTATAGATCATTTGAATTGTTTGCCAGATATATGTAAATATTTTTGATTGACATTAGAATGTGTTGCTGAGGGGAAAGAGACAAGATTCAGGGAGATATCGAATTACAGACAGAATAGAGTTATGTAGACAATATTCAGCCTTCATATATTATTATATCATTTGATAGCAGAGAACTGTTTTGTTTTGTTTGTTTGTTTGTTTTAATTCTTTATTCTATAAGAAGTCCTGTTGTTTTCTGTTCCCTGGTATTCTGAGGCACTTTAATAATGATTTCTGCAGGAGCTATAGGAGGACTTGTGGCCGCATTTTAGGCTTTTACTGAGGTGATACCATATCTCTAACATCTGCTGTTGCTAGCAGAATTTCAAGACAACTGAATATATTTTACCTTTCTTTACTGCCTCCCCTGCATGTGTAAGTATGTGTATATAAGTATATGAAGATTCTCATTCACTCGTCTAATTACTATTTCAGATACTGTAATTATATAACAGACTATATGGACAGAAATTAATAAATGCCCCTGTGCCCTTCCAGCAGTGGGGAAATATTTTCCTTATACATTGCGATAACTTAGTTCTCGCGTAATTTTTGAAATTTCTTATGCTAGTTAAGGTTACAGAAACTAAGTGCTAATGAGTAGCCTCTTGAAATCTAAAATAGAGGCGAAGGAAACAGAAGGATGGGAGGTTTCTTAGTGCCCTGTCATTGACATTTGTGACCAGCTGTGGACTTGGAGAAATCCAGTGATACAGCCATCTTCTGGGTTATTTTTTCCTCCAGGGTGTTACTTTAAAAATATAATGTCATAAGATCTCCTTTATTATTGGATTTGGAGAATGACTGTGTGAGTCTGAATGTTTTAAATAGTTCCAGGCTTCTGAGTAAGACCTGAAGAAGTTGCTTGAGACTTCATAATGTGGTTACACATGGAAGCAGATTTGTTTTATTTATAATTAATTGTGCTTTCATCACAGTAATTATATTTTGTTTGCCTTATACATTAATTATGTTTTAATATCATGGACAAGACACAGAATTTAAAATGTACGTTTATTTCCTGGAGAATATACATGCATGAGAAAATATATTAAGAAAGCATAGATGTCTTATAGCAGAGAACATAAAATATGGATTCTTTTCCTGATGACAGTGTTATGATAACAATGTGATTATTCTCAGGAATGAGATTTTGATCTCTTACATTATTACTCAAGAGGCTAAATATGGAGCTGTGCCACCTCAGTTATCTCTTGTGCTGTTTATCAGAGACTCAGTGAACATCTTCATTTTTTGTATTCATCAGGATTCAGGTTATACATTAACTGCTCTGTTTTGAAGTGCTGTCTGAAAGGGTCTAGCTCATAATCTTTTGTATTAAAATTTGACTCAATTTAAGGGCTGCAACTTTAGTACATGCTGCAAAATGTGATACAGCACAATGTTGAATTACTGTGGTAAAGACATCCTTTATACAAGAGCACTTTTGGGTTTGCTTTGAATCAGCAGTATTATACTAAACCTACCAGTGATCAAAGTATTGTAAGTTATTTAAGAAGTGTACACTGGTTTTGTAGAGCTAGGATATGTTTTTAGTAAGTTCAGTTTGAAAATTTGTTGTTTTTGTGAAAAGGAACTGAATTGAAAATTTGCACTAGATTAATGACTTTTGATATATAACAACGGAATCGATCATCATGATTGAAATAATTTTCAGATGTTTTTATATTGTTTTATGATTTTGAAAAATAACTGGCTGTGTACTCCTTGTGAAAGAGATCAAATGTTGTCAGCAATTACTCATACAAATACTGCACAAGATTCCACAGAATAATGAAATGAGTGATGGGAATACTTTCCTTTTTTTGGTGAGCAAATAGATAATTTTAACTTAAAGTGGGAGATCACAATTTTGAATTTTCAGACTTCCACTTGTTTATACAGTTTGTTCTCAGAATTATATTAATATTGAATGTAAGTTACATTTCCTCATATTTTAAGGAAGTCAGAATAAAATTTTATGCTTTTTATGCTAATACTTAAGTATTAGGCTATTTTCTTTTTAAAATAGTGAATTTTTAAAAAATAAGATAATAGTCTTAAAAATAAATTACTATTGTTCATCAAAACTCTTAATTAAAAAGAAGTAAATCAGTTCTCAGCAATTTCATGTGCTGGTATACGTACAGTCTCTATTTAAAATATGAATCTAGGCAAGAGTTCTGTCCCCTTCTTAGATTTGGCATTTTCGGTTGAATCATAGAATCATAGACTAGTTTGGGTTGGAAGGGACCTTTTAAAGGTCGTCTAGTCCAGCCCCCTGCAAGGAGCAGGGACATCTTCAACTAGATCAGGTTGCCCAGAGCCCCGTCCAGCCTGACCTTGAATGTTTCCAGGGATGGGGCTTCTACCACCTCTCTGGGAAACCAGTTCCAGTGTTTCACCACCCTCATTGTGGAAAACTTCTTCCCTATATCTAGCCTGTATCTCCCCTCCTTTAGTTTAAAACCATTACCCCTTTCTGTTATAACCCTGTTCTGCAAGATTGTTTTTGAAGCCTTAAAAATAGTGATTTGTAACAACTCAGATGACCAGAAATTGAAGATAAAAATTCAGACTGTAGTGTCTTAGGCAAAGTTCCACATGATTATAGTGAGATAAAAACATACTGGCCATCCAGCCGTATTTTTATAGTAGTACAGTAGATCTAGAATAAATATAAATATGGCAGTTGTTCAGGTAGAAAGGAATAGCTTAGTGTTTTCTTCATCCTATAGATAAATGAGTAGAAAGGTTCAGGAGCTAGTCAGCATTTGTTTGTCCAGCTAGGTAAAACTAGGTTAAACTTTACACATAGAACATAGATATGACAGACTAATCTGTAGAAGATCTGGTAAATATTGAAACACCCATGTCTACTTTTATTTCCATTTATCTAAATTCTGATATGTAATGAACGAGTGTTTCTGTAAAGCTCCTATATGTTCACAGACAGCAGGTGCTTTGGTGATATAAAACAGTGCTGTATCAATTAAACGTATATAATTAACGTGAAAGTTTTTAGCAGTAGCTGAGAAGAAATTTTACCCTACATTACGTTTACTACTGACTGCTTTCACTGATTGTGCTAATATGCTGTAAAGTAAGCTGTTATGCATCTTGTAACCAAGATGGAAGATGACAACCACATCTTACCTTTTTTTCCATAACTTAGTATAAAATGAATAAAGTAACTTGGTGGAGGGCTGATCACTTTCCCAGGTCAAGTTTTAGAAACTTAAAAATATAAGTGTGAAAATCAGGAAGAAAATACCCTATGACCATATGCTAGCTAGATTAAAAAAAAAAATACACCATCTCTTTATCAAGAAGACAAACGCATTTTAACACAACATGCAGTAGATAAAAGTTTGAAGCTTTATGAACTGGTGATAAACTGTTGTTTGTGCTGTCTTTGAAAAATGTCAAGTGCAATGTTTACCCACATTGTTTTAGAAGTTCATTAACAACAAACAAAGTAATACAACCATTCATGAAAGATTCACATAGAACTTTTATGGTCAAAACTCTGAAACTGATCTCAGTTCTGAAATCAGATGGGCCTGCATGGATGAACAAGGAGTTTCTGGCAAAACTTGAACATAAGCAGGAAGTGTACAGAAAGTGGAAGCAGGGACAGATAGCCTGGGAGAAATACAGAGACACTGTCTAAGCATGCGGAGACACAGTTAGGAAAGCCAAAACCCAACTGGAATTGAATCTGGTGAGGCATGTCAAGAGCAACAAGAAGGACTTCTATAAGCACACAGGGGACAAAAGGAAGACTACAGGAAATGTGGGCCTGCTACTGAATGGGGAAGGGGCCCTGGTGACACGGAGCATAGAAGAGACCGAGATACTGAACGCCTTCTTCACCTCAGTCTTGACTAGTAAGACCAGCCTTCAGGAATTCGAGGCCCCAGATATCAGGTGGAAAGTCTTTAGTATGGAATACTTACTCTTGATGGAAGAGGATCAGCTTAGAGAATAGTTAAATAAGCTGTACATACATAAGTCCATGGGCCCTGTTGTACCCACAAGTGCTGAGGGAGCTGGCAGATATCTTTATCAGTGATCTGGATGAGGGGATCGAGTGCACCCTCAGTAAGTTTGCAGATGACACCAAACTGGGAGGGAGTGTTGATCTGCTTGAGGGTAGGCAGGCACTACAGAGGGATCTGGACAGGCTGGGTCAATGGGACGAAGCCAATTGTATGAGGTTCAACAAGGCTGGGTCCTGGGTCACGCGTCCTGCACTTGGGTCACAACAACCCCAGACAATGCTACAAGGCTTGGGGGCGAGTGGCTGGAAAGCTGCCCGGCAGAAAAGGACCTGGGGGTGTTGGTCGACAGCCGGCTGAATATGAGCCAGCAGTGTGCCCAGGTGGCCAAGAAGGCCAACGGCATCCTGGCTTGTATCAGAAATAGTGTGGCCAGCAGGACTAGGGAAGGAATTGTCCCCCTGTACTCAACACTGGTGAGGCCACACCTTGAGTACTGTGTTCAGTTGTGGGCCCCTCACTCCAAGAAAGACATTGAGGTGCTGGAGCGTGTCCAGAGACAGGCAATGAAGCTGGTGAAGGGTCTAGAGCACAAGTCCTATGAGAGGCAGCTGAGGGAACTGGGGTTGTTTAGCCTGGAGAAAAGGAGGCTGAGGGGAGACCTTATTGCTCTCTACAACTGCCTGAAAGGAGGTTGTAGACAGATGGGTGTCAGTCTCTTCTCCCAAGTAACGGGTGATAGGACAAGAGGAAACGGCCTCAAGTTGCGCCAGGGGAGGTTTAGATGGGATATTAGGAAACTTTTCTTCACTGAAAGGGTTGTCAGGCACTGGAACAGGCTGCCCAGGGAAGTGGTTGAGTCACCATCCTTGGAGGTATTTAAAGGACATGTAGATGTGACGCTTAGGGACATGGGTCTCTTCCAACCTAAACAATTCTATGATTCTATGATTCTGTAATGTCATTGATAGGCTATTCCTAATAGTTTATGAGTGATCATGGTGATTGAGAAAGGTGCCTGAAGACTACAGGAATGCAAATGTCACTCCTATCCTCAGAAGGGGCAGGAAGGAGGACCCAGGGAACTACAGGGCACTCAGACCTCACCTTGATCACTGGGAACGTGATGGAGCAACTAATCCAGGGAACCATTTCGAGGCATGTGGGCAACAAAAATGTGACCAGAAGTAGTCAGCATGGATTCACCAAGGGGAAGTCATGCTTGACTACCCTGATGACTTTCTACCATGAAATGACAGGCTTGGTAGATGAGGGGAGAAGAGTGGATATTGTCTGCCTTGACTGCAGGAAGGCTTTTGACATTGTCTCCCAAAAGATCCTCGTAGAGAAGCTGAAGAAGTATGGGCTGGATGATCAGACAGGGAGGTGGATTGAAAACTGGCTAAATGGCTGGGGCCAGAGGATAATAATTGATGGTATAAAGTCTAGTTGGAGGCCAGTGACTAGCAGTGTACCCCAGGCTCAGTACAGGGTCCAGTCATGTTTAACATCTTCATTATTGATCTGGATGTTTGCGCAGAGTGTGCCCTTAGCAAGTTTGCTGATGGTACAAAACTGGGAGGAGTGAGTGGCTGATATGCCAGAGGGTTGTGCTGACATTCAGAGGGACTTCAACAGGTGGGAGAAAAGGGCCAACAAGAGCCTCCTGTAGTTCAAAAAAGGGAATTGCAGAGTGTGGTACCTGGGGAAGAATAACCCCATGTACCATTACGTGCTGGAGGCTGACTGGCTGGAAAGCAACTTTGCTGAGAAGGTTCTGGCCAGTGGACACCAAGCTGAACATATCCAGCAGTGTGCCCTTGCTGCAAAGAAGTCTAACAGTATTTTGAGCTGCCTTAGGAGGACTGCTGCCAGCAGGTCAAGGGAGGTGATCCTTCCCATCGATTCAGCACTGGTGAGGCCACACTTAGGATACTCTGTCCCGTTCTGGGCTCCCCAGTACAAGAGAGACATCGACATACTGGAGAGAATCCAGCAAAGGGCCACTAAGTGGTGAAGGGGCTGGAGCATCTGTCATATGAGAAAAGTCATATGAGAGAGCTGGAACTGTTTGTTCTGGAGAAGAGAAGGCTCAGAAGGATCTTAGTAATGTATATAAATACCTGATGGGAGGGTTGCGAAAATGACAGAGCCAGGCTCTTTTCAGTGGTGCCCAGAGGCACCAGAGGCAATGGGCACAACCTGAAACACATTTGTTAACCATTAGTTGATGGCATATTTCTTTCCACTTTTGGAATCATAGATGAATAAGGAAGCCAATTGTTTTCAATTTAAATAATGTAATAATGTATTTCTTAGGTTTTTTGGAAATCTGATTACATTCAGTTGCATTAATTCTGAAAGAGCAGCTTTACACTGTGTTCTTTTTCATTAAAAAGCAACTGTTTCATCTCTATCAGCTGTTTAAAGAGTTTTCGTTTTCACAAGAAGCTTTAGAAATCACATTAAAGTACTTTGCTGTTTTATAGTAATTTGATTAGTTTCTTATGTTCCTTTCAATGCTATTTATCGCTTATTTTCCGGTGGTTCATTAAAATATTCACACTTCTACACAGTTCATGACAAGCATGTATATGGCATTTTCTGTCAGCTCTTCACAATCAGCTTGAATTATTAACTATTGCTTCAGCATATATGAAATAAATTTCCCTGTTTTTTGTTCTGTGGTCCAACACCTAAGACATTGGGAGAGATTATCTCTGAGTAAAATGTGTTTTTTTTCAAATACTTACAGTCTTCTTTCAAGTGCTTCAGTTACTTGGGAGTCTGGTTTCTAGTTTGCAACCAGTGGCATCTTTGTTTTTGGATTACCTTGAGAACCAAAATATTTGTCATCTAGCTGGGATTTGAAAGTAATTGGTAGCTTATGCATCTTGTCATACATTTCATTCCGTAGTATACATGTTATTGCTTTCAAGCATGTTGGTTGATACAAGGTCTTGGGTCATGGAAATAGGCAAGAAAAGCATTTTGTACTCAAAAGCACTAGCTGTTGGCATAGAGTCTTCACTCAGAGAAGAGTTTTCAGAAATGGGGTTACAATTACCGTTTGGTTTGGAACGGAGTAGAACTTCCTGAAAGTTGATTTGTGATGTGCACAAATGATAATAGCTTTGGGAATAGAAATAATATGCATTATAATAAAGGTAGTTTCTTGACTTCCTCAGCTCTTTTTGCAATAGAGGACTCAGAGAAGATGTTTAATGCTTCCACATCATATATAATACTGCCTTCAATTTTGATTAAATCTTTGCTTTCATTTGCTTTTTGTAGAAACCCTTTGTATATACAAAGACCTTATGAACAGAATTTTTCTTTTTGTTCCTTTGAATCAGCAGCGCTTTCACTGAAGTGTCCATCCTCACAATTCACTCACACAGTCTCACTGTCAGTAACAAAGTCCAATTGTGTTGATGAAATGCATCATTATAGATAATTTAGCTGCAGGTTTTTTATTTTCTCTCAAGGAAGAAAGGAGAAGATGTAAGCAGTATTTGCATTACAATGCAGTTGTATACTTACATTGATGTGATCTTGTGTGATACTCGAAAGCAGGCTGCATAAGGGTCTTCATTTCTAGCAAAGCTAACTTACTGCTAGGCTGATCATGTATGTTCTGATATCTGCCTTGTCATATTTAGCTAAATGGGACCTAGAGCCTGTCATTTCCAAAATGTTAGTTCACGTATTTTACTTTTTTTGTATAAAAGAATATTCACTTCTACCTTGAGTTATTTCTTTGAGCTTTCATGGAAAAACTCTTGGCTTCAATAAACACTGATTCAAAAATTGCATTTCACAGTGGTAGTTTTTTTAATTTCTGAAGAGTGCACAGTTTTGGTTGGTTTCCTTATTTTTGTTGGGTTTTTGTTTGGGTTTTTTTTCCACCCTGTGAAGTTTTATCGGACTTTATAATGGAAGTGTGTTGATGGTTGACCCTGGCCAGCAGCTAAGCATCAAACAGCTGCTCTCTCACTCCTCTACCCCACCTGTGATCTGAGGGAAAGAACAGGAAGAGTGAAAGTGAGAAAACTTGTGTGTCAAGATAAAGAGAGTTTTATAAGTGAAGGGAATAGGAAGGGGAAGAGAGAAAAAAAAAAAAAAAATGTGATGCAAAGGCAATCACTTACTACCTTCCATATGTATACTGATGCCTAGCCATTCTTTGAGCAATGGCTACCTCCCCGCAAAAAACCCTCCCCTCAATTTTTATTGCTAAGCATGACATTATATGGCATGGAGTATCCCTTTAGTCAGTTGGGGTCAGCTGTCCCTGCTGTGTTCCCTCCCAGCTTCTTGGCCATCCTGGCCTACTTGCTGCAGGGCAGAGTGCGGAAAAGAGAAAGTCTTGATGCTGCACAAGTGTGGCTCGGCAGCAGCCAGACCACAAATGTGTTATCAACACTGTTTTAGTCACAGGTCCAAATCACAGCACTATATGGTCTGCTGTGAAGAAAATTAACACTCTCTCTCCATCCCAGGCAGACCCAGTACAATAATGAATGAACTTAACCTTGAATTGAGACATTATTTTTGTAGAGCCGGAGAGCAATGGTCCAAGGGGAGCTGACAAAAGTTTTGCTGTGATTTAGACACATGTTCTTAATCCTAGTAGGACTTCTGTCTTGCATTGGTATATCTGAGCTTGTTTGACTTAAAAGCTGAACTTCCATCTTTTCTGCTGCTTGTCAATGTTTCTTCAGAAACAGAAGCAGGAAATTCTGGCTTAATTCTCCTCCAGCTACACAATTGATTTTCACAGATATGTCATTATCTTGTGATTGTCCCTGCAGTCAGCAGGTCAAGGGAATAAAGACATTCTTGTGGGGGAGAGAGAGAGAAAACGGGCCAGCTTGGCCCTCCAAGCAACAGCTATTTTATCATTGGCATGCTTTGGGGTAAATTTTACTCTAACTACAAAAACATAACATGGTTCTTCTGCTTTGTTAATGATTAAAAAAAAAAAAAAAAAAAAGGAACTTTCCAAATGGGAATGTAGTTTAGTAAAAGAAACATACATTCTGACATAGTTTGGTAAAAGAAACATTGCCTCTGAGATTCAGGACAGTCATTCAAAACTTGGATTAGTTGATAACTCTGAGGATACTTAGGAGCAAAGGGTCAGAAACAACACAATTTGTGTATGTGACAATATTTTTATCAATGTACTGTTTTGCAAATGTTTTCTGTTGGTGTCTGATGCATGTAGACTTGTATGTATGCTTGTAGAGCTGACAGTCCTGAAGATGAGGAAACCTCTAGGAGGAAGAGAATTCATCCCTACACTTTCTTTTTTCAGCCAACCTTTGCCTCCCAGATAATAGAATTTTAGCATGGCGCTTCCAGGTGGATTTTTGCCTGAAAAGGACAAACAAAAAGAAGTGTTAACGAATGTAATGAACCAGCTTTACTACTGGTATTAACAACAAAGAAATGGCTGAGCAAACTTGCAGCCACACGCTACTTTATCCATGTAAATGTTAGCTGTAGTTTAGATAAATTAGAAGAGATTATGAAGTGTGTAGGCTAAACAAGTATCTGAAATGTTAGCTTCTATATCCAGACCTGTTATAGAAGTCTTTATTGTAACAGAAGACTCGATGTTTTGGAAAAATTTGGCATCAAAAAAAAGAAGATTCAGGCAGTCAGCTAGCAGGTTTTGCCTCTTTTAACAAAAATTATCTAATCTAATCCATAAAGTAAAAGGCCCCAAAAGAAAAGCTTCTCTGCCTTTTGTGTCAGAAGACATAAAAACTCCGAAAAAGTTTCACTGACAACATTTCTGACTTTGTTCTCAGTGCTGTAAATAATGAAATAAAATACTCCATTTCATGGAGGCTTTCACAAGTATAACAGGTTATTACAGAGTTGTTGCTTCTTTACGTCATCATTAGGGATAATTTTTGCAAAAACACCATAGAACCCAGTCAGTTTAGGTTTTATGCATTATCATCTGAATAAAGGCAAATAGAATACTTGAGTGGAAAATCTGGCTTAATTGTTACAGGTAAGTTTTGATAAACGTGTTTCCAAAGCACATAATTTTAAAAAGGAACAAAATGAGAGCTAGATTAGAGAAATAACATTCCATCTGCACAAAAACAAGTGAAGAGTAACGTAACTGGTTAATTCTGGTTCTGGGGGTCATAGAGAGATCAGACCCAGTCCTCAGGTTTCTTGGAGGATTTTACTGGAAGTGATTAAGGAACACAGAACTAAACCTCTGGAGAGAGCACAATCCTCAGAGGTTTTAGATTAATTAAGCTCATTAGAACAGAGTTGTTGGGACAGTGTTTTCCAACAAAGTATAACTGCCTGCTTAGCTACTGGAGCAGATGACCATTAAGAACACAATTTAAATGGCTGTTTTGCTGACAAATCAAACCCTGTGCAATCTGAAAAGAATTAAAGTTCCAAACCATAAATAATTGCTGTCTACACAGACTTGAAAGCAAAAAGATCTGATACTCTTCCTGCCTGCCACTCATGTATACAAAGTCATCAGATGAGATTGCAATTTCATGAAAATGTTCCTTGCACTACAAGATCTTCCTTTTTGCAGTTATGCTTATTTGAAATATTTAAACATAATACACTTTGAAAGTTATTCTCAGTATTTTTCAAATTATTGATGACATTTACAAATATTGACTGATAACCTAGAGAACGCTCTTACCCTTCTGTTGCAAAAAACAACAGAAAAAATTATTCCTGTCTCAGAGACCATTAGATGTTCTCCTACTCAGAAATTGTGATCTGCAAGTATTCTTCTTTCCTCTCTCCAGTCTCATACATGTCTTTTATGCTGTCATCAGAGTATTTTTATGTGTGTCTTTGATTCTGTATGATTCTTAAATCCCTCTTCTGAAAATCAAATGTGAACTGCTTCAAATGTGTTCAAGATATTTAATTATAAATTTTAATGGTGAACTATTCTTATGAAGCAATATATAAGTTTTGATGGAAAAAGCTTCTCTCCACTTTCTTCTTCTCTTCCATTTGTGTCAGGAGGAGGAATTTGGCAGAAAGGCATGAAGGAAAAGCTAGGTATTTATAATATCACTGAGCGTAGTCCAGGGCTAGGTGAATTTATTTTAATTGATAAAACAATTTCTGTTTCATCTGAAGTACAAACATCATCAAAATCAGCACATATTTCTGCATATTTCTTTGCAACAGAATGGTTGACCGAATTTGAAATAGCAAAGGAAAAGCTTTTGAGTGCTGGTCAGTTTACAATTTGAAAGGTGTTGGGAAGTCAAAGACCACCATAAGGCAAGGAAAAGCAGAATGGGAAAGGCAGTAATTACAAGGAAACCATTATTTGTCTAAAGGAAAGAGGCCTGCTTGTTTTCCAGGAGAAACCTAGTCCCATAGTGGGAGTTAGGGAAAAAAAGCTGTTGTGGGAACATTGAAGAGGGGACTGGGGAGTGCCCTGAGTAATTCAGGTATCAGTAGACTTTATTTGGGGATCAGAGTTATCTTGAGTGTATAAGGTTAGATAATTTTTCTTTTTTTTTAAAGTAATAGAGGATATCATAGTATGAGCTCTAATTTACCCATAATTTTGTAAACTTTTGGGCAAAGGACCCTACCTCTATTCCATTTGCAACATTTGTAAATTACCAGGTTATTTAAAAAACTAGATAAATACATTTTAAGCTGTAAAAATATAGTTGAATTCAAAGCCTTATCTTTTTACTTCTAGACTGTCCTGGAGTGGGTAAGCAAAGTACTCTGAACGGTGGGGATCACTGAGACTCAAGCAGTCAGGTTCTGATGTAGAGCTGAGGCTTTAGTATAAACTGCAGAATCTAAGCTCCATTCTGCCAACAGGAAAAGGAGACATGACCCCAGGATTGCTTTCTTGGGGTTTGGGGCATTCTGGAGCTATAATAATACAAAACAAGTTTGAAATTCCAGATGTTCTGCACAGCACCCTTAGCAGTAGAATTAGTAGGTTCGTCCTCCTTACAATTTAAACAGCACATTTGATAACCTGTTTCAAAGTCAGAAAAAGCAAACTATAATTTATAGATTTCATGTATAAACATCTACAGATTACAAAGTCTGTTGACTTTTGCTTGAATTGAGTTTTTGTGGAGAAGAGTAACACATTACCAAACCTACTCTTTAAATTGCTTTATAACTGATGAACCTCAGTTTTCTTGTGTTCCCTTAAAAAAAAAAAAAAAAGGGGAAGGCTAAAAAATTTCTGAAACAAAGTAACCTCCAGAGTTTTATAAATTTTAAATGATCCAGGACATTCCTTGTATTTCTAAATATTGCTGAAGAATGGGAATATTTTCCTTGTACTGGTGTTTTGGGGTTTTTCTTTTGAACATTTCAGAAATGAAATGCAAAGACTAAATCAGTAATTTTAGGAGTTTTTCAGAAAACGTACCAGTGTGAAGAACCTTAACCTACTGTGTGCAGGGCATTCATTTGGTGTGTGGGTGAATCCACTTCAGGTTTGTGCTTCATTTGAATCAGACCACATGAAACTCAATCTTTTATATTGCAAAAGAAATGAAATTAAGTTAATTTCAAAAAATCAATTAATTTGCAAAAATTAATTTTTTTTTTTTTTTGTTAAAAAGCATCAAAGAATTTAGGATGTGCCTAAAGTCTCTCTGTTTTGGTATGCTACTCATGGTGATAATTGTTGAAACTTTTTGGATTGGGTGAAGGGAATGGAAGGGGAAATCATGGAGTTTATTTGCATAGTATAAAGGTAGTTTCTTCTTTAAGAGACCTGAACTGAAATAGTTCCGTAGTATGTTTTGAGTCAAACTAGGACTAGACAACTAGATGGGATTAGCAGTTTAAAAGAGGCAGAGATTCTTGTCTGTCTTTAGCAAACCCTGTCCTTTAATGTGCAGTAGTCTGTATAGCAACATGAAATCTGCAATTTATTATTTATCCTGCATGAGTTTTAATCATCATCCAAGAATGCCACAGACATAAAACTTGTCTCTGATGTTAGACACCGAGATCCAGATTCTGCTGCCCATAATATCTTTTGTATAGTAGGTGGGGAGTTATGGGAAATTTGCCATGTTTTAATTTGGAAATACATTTTCATTAAGTGGCCTTTTAATTTATGTAGCAGTAGTAGTTGCTGTGAGCTTTTTGCAGAATCAATACTTTAAAGATACGATGGGGTAGATGTAAACTTCGTCAGTATGTGTATTTTTTTTGCTGAAGTCTTTTGATAAAAGATGTATTCTGAAGGAATGAAGTTTACAGAGATGATGGGATATGATACAACCTTGATTTAATGGTTGGGAGGAGGAAACAGGAGAAAAAATGTATAGCTGGTGACCCAGTGAATTTGGGGACAACATTCTATATAAATTACATCCTCTCAGATCACATGAAAATATAACACAGTGAACTATAGCAGTGGGCAATAAACCCTTGGAATAAGCTGATTTACACCTTAAAGGCTGTGTATTTAAGAGGCAAGATGTGATACATTTGTTTGTAAATGATTTCCTTCTTTTACCTGTCTTAATAGCTTAATGACTGTCGTGTTAATTTAGTTTGAGTTCTACTTTTTATATGAGTTTGCTAACAGAAGTTGACATAAAAGCCTTTGTGAACAGGCTTGATTGGTTCTGTTTCTATAGCAACATGGCTGAATAGAAGAATGATTTCCTTTAGGAACCTTTCCTAAAAGCTGTTTTGTACCCTATAACGATATCTCTAGATTGCCGTCCCTTGTCAGAGGTGAACAGAGATCACATCGAGGGTCAACTTTGTTCCTTGTGTTTATAGATTATCCTCTACAATCAAAAGACTGCATTGCTCCTCTTTTTCTCTGTGGTGCTGAACCAATTCCATTCTCCGCTATACACTGATGACAGGAAACTCAGCAAGACCTGTATTTTTTGAAACATAACAAATACACTAGGACTAGACCAACTATTGTAGTGTATTAAAAGTGTCTCCGGCAGTTCCTCATTTTTCTCTTTGGTTATATATCGTTTTGTAAATAATTTACTTTATGGATGTTATTGTCCGGGAAAGCCTGAAATATTAAATAGCAAGTTGAACAGTTCAGTTCAGTGCTCTGATTAAGAGAGAGTGAGATCTTGTTTAGTATTCTTGATGTTGGTAAACCCTGAGGCTTAATATACAAATATCCTTTGTTAAAGGGTGAATGTCGGCTCAATTAATAGTGCAGTTTTGAACAGAAAAGATATATCAAGTTATCTAAGTACCATGTTGGGGAAGTTTCTAGTCAAAGACAGTCAAATAGTTCTTTACATAGTATTATAGAAAAACACAGTAGTAAAGCTTGCTAATTGTAATTAATAATGATGAACAAAGTAATTTTTCATGTTTCCTCTCCATGTAGGTTTTAAATAAAGCTAAGGAAAGACTTGTTTTAGTACTCTGACTTACGTGAAGGATAATGCCTGTTAATAAATAGTGTGTGTTTGTGAAATAAAACACCTTTCTGTCTTTCTCAAACCCTAATTTTAATAAATGTTTTCTGAGTGAGAATTTTATTCTCATAGTAAAAATGGTTTGAAAGTTTCCTTCCTCTGGATAATTATACGAATGCCTTTGTAATTTTACGTCAGGTTTCTTAAATGAAGCTAGCAAAATTGCTCTTTGTATGCATATGCTCCTCTACTCCACATTGGTAACTTTTGATCCTGTTAGCCATTTTTATTCTTAGTGGTGCAAGTCTTAAAGGTATTTAGGTTCTGTGTCAGTAGAGGAGAGAGACCAATGTCTGTGCCCTGCAGTGGAAAAGGCGGCTGTTCTGTTAGCCATCAGATCATCCACAAGGAAGGAAACTTTTTACTAATGAAAAGTACGGGAATTTTGGCTTTATTATTTCTCTTCCTTTCAGAACTACTGGCTTATTCGCTTGGGGAGAATATAGGGCTGTTTCTTTTGACTAACTGTGTCTATTTTTATTGTTTTAAGTAACTTCTGTTTGAAAACTGATATATTAACTAAGAGATTTTCAATTGTTTAATTGAGAAATTTAATTGAGAAATGTAACACTTTCAAAAGCTGTTAAGAAGTCTCTTTTAGGGATATTTTCTAAAAATCATAGTGGTAAACAGTGAGAAGTCTTGATACTTTAAGGAACAGAAGACCTAAAAGGTATTTTATGCTAGCAGTGCTTTGGGAACTTCATGGGGAAATTCCTTTGTTCAAAAATAGGCCTAGGGCAAGCTGTAATGTGTATTAAAAAGGCTAATAAATGACAATTGAGGTCCTTGTGGTGGTATCACTGTCTCTAAGCAGATAATTGGAAGAAAATCTAGAGGGAACTAGTAATAATTTTAGTGGAAATAATTGTTACCAAGGTACTCAAGGAGATCTAGAACCTGTCACAATGAAATACAGGCGAGAGGTAGTGGTCAACACGTATAAAAGAAAGATCTGATTAAACAGGGAGTCAGAGCAATCTAAATTATTCTCTGTAATCTTAAATATAAATAATTCTTCCGTGCTTTCTTCCCTCCCTCCCTCTTGCTCTCACAGGGCCTTTTACATTTGGGAAGAAATCATTGCAGGCTTTTGTCTACCTGCACTTAGGCTTTGGTTTTTTCCCTTGTATTTTGTCAGGATATCTTTTTCTTTTGCATGTTGTCATTGCACCTGTGTTATCTTAAGCAGCATGAGTATATTTTACTGCAGTTACAAATAATGTGGTTTTTAATAGTGTGATACCCTACCAGATACTGGAAAGATCTGAATAGGTGCTTTTGCAATGCCTGTTGTCATAAAGGCAAACATTTGTTGTAGACATCCTGAAACTGTAGAAAATCTGTGTTATTAGATATCTCCATCTTATTCACCATAGGGCAAGTGAATGTTTTTTCATTGCAGTGTGTTCCCATCTTCTTTTACCCTGTCACCTCTATAGCATCAATTAAAAATGTAAAAAACTTTCACTGGAAAATTTTATGGTAGTGTGCTTAAATGGAATATGGATATATGTATGCAGAAAGAAAAGAATCTGCACACTTATTAGTCAGATCATTATACAAATAACATTACAGCAATAAACACCTACTGCATGGCAGAAAGACATATGTTTATCATATTCAATTCAGCAATGTTTGGAGTGCAGAGCACGATGGAATTCGTTGACATTCTCACCATAAAGCTGTCATTGCAGCACTGATAGCAGGTGATAGTTCTACAAGTGCATGTCAAATCTGTGCTTATCTGTTTTGACATCTGTTGATGGAAGCTCTCTTTTTCTGTTTGAGCTGGACAATAACCTTGATATTCCTTGTGAACAGTAAAGGCCCACAACTGTTGTTTTAAGAAGGATGTCTTAGCTTGTGACTTACACCTGTCATAACAAATTAGCAGATTACAACTGATAATAAAACAAACATTGGCACATTTGAAATAGATCCTCTTACAACATTAAATCTTTAGTTGTTCTGCTCACTGACTACACCTTTCTATCTGGTTGAGTTTCATGACTGTAAAAGAACAAATCTATTAGAATTTATTTGGTGATAGTTATGCTGTTCCCTTCTCACTCACCTTCTTTCCCATTTCTGTCATCTCCCTCCCCAAAAGAATCCTTCAGTAAAAGCACTTTTCCATTAAGTATAAGTGAGCTTATAAAGTAGTTATGGGAAAAGAATGTTTTGAAACATAACAAGCTTCCTTTATTTTCTTTACAACAGACAGACAAACTCCTTTAGGAGCAAAGTGTGGCACCAGCCTGAGTTATAAACCAGAAATACTTCCTTTTGCTCCAGTATCCATTGTTGACCATACTACATAACTTGCCAATAGCAAAAATAGGTTTAGAAGTAAATTAATATGACAACACCTAATTTTTCAGTTGAAATAACTACAAGTTTCTAAGCCCAAACTGTGCACCTACAGCAAGTTGTTACTTTGGTTTTATGCCAGTATTATATTGTACATCTATTGTAACGTCATGATGAAAAAGTCAGTATAAATGTATGCATTTATATGATAATTCTTTGATGATTTGGGCTAAATGACTTCCCCGCCCCCACGACATCAGTCGACAAGCTATTCCTTTGAAATAAATAAATAAATTAGCGTATAGAAAAAATAGGACTGGAGCATTAGTAAAACAGATTCTTCCTTTTCCTTTTAGCAATGAGATGGACCACATGAAGTAGGCTGTGGATTGACTACAATTGTTAAAATTAAGGCCTGTGGCAAATGGAAAACTATTTCTGTAGCATCCGTAAGATCAAATAGTGATTTTACAGGCACCATAATCCAAAAAAATCCTTTCAGGGTGACCTCAAGTTCATTTACAATCTCCAAATATAATTACTCATTTAGAACATAGTAGTACTTTCTAAATGGTAGTGTAATTCTTTCCTAATTTGTGGTTGCTTTGTTTGTTTGATTATAGTGATTATGATGTTCATTAGTAGCAACTGGTTAGGTGCTGTGGTTCATATCATCAAACAAACTGCAGTGTAAATGTGCAGAGACAAAATTTTAATCTTGAAAAATCTCTTTAGAGTCAGCAGATATTCTTTTAACAAAAACGTTTTTGTCATTTTAGTTGCAGCTTAATTTTGTAGACAGAATTATGGTTGTATTTCCATTTGATAGAGTCTCTATTAAAGTACACTTACTCTGCAGTTGTAGAGAAAAGTAGTGTAAAATAAATACAGTGACTTAGTTAGCACTTTTTAATTTTAACAAAGTGAGTTATACCATGTTTTCTAGTAGTATTCCAAATGCCTCTTTACAAGACACCTGTTATCAAATGACTTAACACGCTGAAAAAGAAATGTAGTTAATGATTGCAGAAGAATAGTTTTGCTATCTGTTCAATAATTTATAATCCTTAAAATTTTATATGTGATCCTGTAAAATTAAAATTTTAAGGGCTTTTTTCCCCCAAATTTTGGGTTCATTTGCCATCTCAAAAGAAAGTCAAGATTTTCAGGTGTGTGAGTCAAAATAATGAATTTAAATTACTCGCTGTTAGGATGGAGACTACCTCTAATTTAAACTGCTAGTAATATCCTGATGCCGGCTATGCTATATAACTTTGTTTTAAATTGCTTTTACTTTAAGCCCATTCATTTTATGGTGTTTTTAAATTTTAACCAATACATGAGTTGTATTTGCATTATAGAAATAGAAATTCATATTTTATACTAAAATTTATTGTTAGTGGTGCTTTCCAACTACCATGTGACACCACTAAATGATCTTAAAGAAAGATCGGTGGATCAGAATGTATCTATAAGTAGCTAAACCTGAAATAGATTACCAGGGGGGAGGAAAAAAAAAGTTTTATGACTCTCCAGAAACACTAAAAAGCTGAGGATTTCTTGTGCTTCCATAATCCATGTTTACACTACATGTAATATATTTCTTATATTCTCTGCTATTTTGGCCTCTTGCAAGACATTCAGTAAACTGAGAACCTATTTTTGAACCAATTTCAATTTAATTAGAAGAAACAGGTGGTTGTTAGTGTTCACATTCCATGATGTTGATGGAAAACTTCCTGCTAATTCAAGCAGGCTCCAGATTGGTCCAAATGAAAGAGCTGCTTGTCAACGGTTTTTGAAACAGTAGGTGTGCTGAAGTAGAACGGAGAAAAATAATGAGTAATTGTTTGCAAGAACTGTGAAGAGAAGTGAATACAGAGAAATCTTTCTTTAAAAACCTTTGAATTTTATTTTATCAAACAGTGAGATTAGTGTATGATTTTTATGATAGTCTTCTCGTATTGGGTATCAAAGTATAAGAGCTAAATGTCTTTTTTGAGTAGTATATTTATATTTTTAGATATGTCAGGAAAACAAATGTAGCAAATGAAAAGCCCACAACCTACAAAAAAACCCCAAACAAACAAACAAACACTGAAAGGATAATTAAATGAACAAACTTTGGTTCTGTGGAGACCTTGCAGAGGAAATGAGAAGGACAGATTCTCTCTTCCAACACTTGCCCTTATCCCAAGCTATAAGGCTTTGCAGAATCAACCAACAGACTTAACTGGTTTACCCTCTGTTCCAATACTAACCTTAATTTCAATATTAACAGGAATCTACTGGTCATAAACGTTGCCACAGCTACCCTACCTTGCCCCACTTCTACCCTTCTTGCCTGCATTTCCTCATCCTCTGTGATTTTTATGTTCCAGTAAGAAAATCAATTATTGCGACTTTTTCAATATACAGCTTTAGTGGTAATAGGCTAATATTAGACACCTGCCCATATATCGCAAAATACAAGCTGTTTTCATGTTTCCCAACTAATCCTTATCCTGGAGTATTAGACTTTACTGCACCCAGCAGTGAACATAAAGTTAGGGGATTAAGAGAAAGCCATGCCTGAGCCAGAATAAATGATAAACCATTCTTCCTTTCCTGCATCACTTTCATTCCTAAACTAGCAAGTTTTACTGGATCGAGCAACAAATGAAACTTCCTCCAGGCCTGTAACCTGACTCCAGGCTAAGCTCGTAAGTCTTTATCCATGAGAGGCTGGAACATGAACGTTTGACCTCTGCTAACTTTTTCAGTATACTTTATTCATCAGCAAATACACCTTTTCAGGCCCCGATCTTCTAGAACTTGATCCAGACCCAGCTGGTTTCCTCAGTTCCTGTTATATAAAATAAGAATAATGTGATTGCCTATTACATAGTTGTATGACGTACAATACGTTATGGCTTGTGAATTCCTACCACATGGCAGTATTGAATACTCATGAGGAAATTAGTAATTCAGGTACTCAGGAAAGAGTTTGAGTGGTATGTAGTAAATAAAACATGAATTCTTGACATAAATACAGGGGTAACATGAAGTCTCAAATACCTCCTTGTTCCATGAATATAATCACTGCTCTGTATAGATTGAATTAGGCATCATGGGGGTCATAATGTATGTAATTTGGGAATGTATGTTAATGCATATGCCTCAGAACTGAATTAAGAGTCCATTATGATAGATCTTAATTTTTCCTTTTGTAATCTTTTGAGAGATGACTTTGCCACTTCACATTTTCTTTGAAGTGTGAGTTTAGCTCATATGTTCTATCTTGCAGCTAGTATTGCTCTAGATAAATAGAGGTAGATTAGGTAAAGAAATTTTGAGAATTACAGAATTTAAATGAAAATTTTTAAAAGACCTTTTTTTTTCTCTTGGGAAAATTAATAAAGATGTAAAATTGAAAGGAAGTCTTTATTAAGATACATAACAGTCTGAAAAAGTATGGCTCTGATGTTAATTGAGCTGCACTTAAGGAAAATGGGCTTATGTTGAGAAAGGTCTGGGTAAAAAATATTGTATTCTGAATTATGTAAAATCTAGTCAATATTAAGGAAAAGTTCTATGTTGTCATGTTGTATTGTGGCCGGAAATACAGTGAGACGTTTACCTTGCTTGGGCAGAAGGTAAAAGGGGAAACAGAATTACCTATGTTCAGCTGTGTAGAATGCCTGCTGCACTGCAGTGTAGTGTCTTTGTAAGTCCTAACAGTATCACCCTGTTAAAAATGCCCTTAGTGTTATCCAGATATAAAGAGGATTAGGTGGACTGGATTTTTAGCTCTACATTTATGAAAGAAAATCTTGTCATATTTTCAGATCAATGCAATGCTAATATTAACATTAGGACGGTGTAGTGTAAGAAAGAAAATACCCTGGGCTCTTTTTTTTTTATCTAGTTTTGCCTTTTTTTTTTCTTTTGGAACTACTTTAATTTCTGCTGCTTGGGATTTTTTATACCTTTAAACTTCAAAGAGTGGCTCTTGTTGACATTGAGAAGAGCCACAAAACTACAAGAGTTTACTCAACTAGTAACAAACATGATCTACTACAAATTCTCCGTGACAATACAAGAACTGTACAGTAAAAGAACAGACCACAAACTTGAGCTCGTTGCTTTTAAAACATGAGTATAAATTCATAATTAAGAGATTGGTCTGCTGAGGAGGTACCACTGCTGACCCCTTCAGTGGTATAAAACCAAGGGCAAATACTTGGCCATTAGTAAAGCTGTCAGAAGAACAACGTCTGGATTTCTAAAGAAGACAGGAGTAAGGACAGAAGACTGCTTGTGCATTCCGCCACCCAACACCCCGAACTTAGAGCTGCAATCGTCTGATGATGTCAACTAAGCACAGTCGTAATATTGTTGCTTGCATTATGTTTTTCTAGTACCTTTCCATTCTTGTGTCAGGTATCATAAATTATATGATTTACACCTTTTCCTTTGAGGAGACAGTATCAGTCTATTAGATCACAGGATTAGAAGCTTTTACTTACTGGTTTGCCTAGACATAATTTGCTAATGGTTTTATGAAAAATTATTTACTGTCACTGTTTCCTCGTATATCTAATTAATAGGGAATGATTGTGTCGCCACTTCTGATGTAATTTCTCAACTAAGTTAAGTAGTCGATGACTGGAATGTGTTCAGGCCAATTGATTGCCTGCAGGGGTGTAACCGCACAGATGCAAAATTTCATTTCTTAACAAGGATTTTCACTGTTAGATCTTCAGATGTTCAGATCTCTGAACTGGTTTTCCTACTCTTGGTGTGACTGTTATGCTACTAATTATTAATTTTCTGTGGCCAGTGGCTCAGGAAGAACGATTCCTGAGAGTATACTGGACCCAATTTTTAATGTCTTTTAGTAAATTCTTCATTCTACATTATTATTGTTTATCTTCTCTTATCTGCCCTCTTGCTCTATCCTGTCATGGTGGGAAAGTTGTCCTGTGATTTTTACTAACAAAGTAGAAGGAAGGGAAGAAGAATGGTTCATGCAAAGGGGAAATCACTGCCTTTATTAAGTAAGGACTATTGATAATCAAAAGGATAAACCAGGGCAAGAATAAAAAGTGTGTTATCAGGAGAGTATTGCCTTTTTGATAGCTTTGTTCATGATCTGTGACTTCTGTTCTCCTGTGCCTGTTCAGAGGATCTTGATAAGCTTTTCTACCCCTTTCTGTCTGTCTCTATTGTGGTTTAGATCAGCTGCAGCTTTTTGGAGGGGGAAGCATGGTTGCTGTGAACAGCATGTATTTTTCTGTTATTTTAATATATTGCTATGGAGGATAACATTTATATGTGTAACAGCTTCCAAGTGCATTGTGGAATAACATATTTAGCAATATTTAGAATATTTTAGTATGCAGCACATGCTTTCTCCCATCTAGAAATCATTGAAGGGATTATCCGCATTGAATCACCATCAAGAGAGACTTCAGGGTCTTGGGACGACTGGTTAAGCAATCAGGAGCACAAATAGCGTTCTTCTCTATCCTTCCAGTTGCAGGGAATGATGAGGGAAGAAATAGGAAGAGCCAGCAGATCAATACCTGGCTCTGAGCGTGGTGTCACCAGCAGAATTTTGAGTTTTTTGATCATGGGTTGGTTTACACAACACCAGGCCTGCTGGTGACAGATGGGGTACACCTGTCTCAAAGGTGGAAAAGGATCTTTGCACAGGAGTTAGCAGGGCTCATTGAAAGAGCTTTAAACTAGATTTGAAGGTGGGAAAGGGATAAAACCAGGCTCGGTAGAGATAAGCCTGGAGGTGGCATGTCAATGTTTGAGGGATGGTGTGCTAGAGAGGTCCTTCGCTCTGCCATCTCAGTGGAGGTGGGGGATGGAGATCCACACAGCAGCAAAGACACAAGGGTTATTGATGTGTTAGAAACCACGGAAGCGCCTGAGATTGGTCACATAGGAATTAGGGCTTCTCCTCTTGGAAAGGTGGCAGGATCAATAACCCAGCTGAAGTGCATCTACCCCAGCGCATGCAGCATGCACAACAAACAGGAGGAGCTGGAAGCCATTGTGCAGCGGGAAAACTGTGATACAGTTGCCATCATGGAAACATGGTGAGATGACTCGCACAACTGGAGTGTTGCAATGGATGGCTATAAGCTCTTCAGAAGGGATAGGCAAGGAAGGAGAGGCGGTGGGGTAGCCCTGTGTGTTAGGGAGAGTTTAGACTGCCTAGAGCTTGAGGGTGGTGCCAATAGGGTTGAGTGTCTACGGCTAAGAATCAGGGGGAAGACCAACAAGGCAGATATCATGGTGGGAGTCTGTTATAGACCACCCAACCAGGATGAAGAGGCAGATGAAATATTCTATAAGCAGCTGGGAGAAGACTGACAATTGCTAGCCCTTGTTCTCGTGGGGGACTTCAACTTGCCAGATGTCTGCTGGAAATACAATACAGCGGAGAGGACACAGTCTAGGGGGTTCCTGGAGTGTGTGGAGGGTAACTTCCTGACACTATAGAAAGTGGGAAAAAAATCTCAGAAGTACTTTCTGTGTTTCATAGAATCATAGAATCATAGAATTGTTCTGGTTGGAAGAGACCTCCGAGATCATCGGGTCCAACCATTAACCTATCACTACCAAATCCCCCACTAAATCATATCCCTTAGGGCCTCATCTAAATGCCTTTTGAATACCCCCAGAGATGGGGACTCCACCACCTCCCTGGGCAGCCTGTTCCAATGCCCGACAACCCTTTCGGTAAAGAAATTTTTACGAATGTCCAATCTAAACCTCCCCTGGCGCAACTTGAGGCCATTTCCTCTTGTTTTGTTGTCTGTTACTAGGGAGAAGAGACCGACCCCCATCTCTCTACAACCTCCTTTCAGGCAGTTGTAGAGAGCAATAAGGTCTCCCCTCAGCCTCCTTTTCTCCAGACTAAACACCCCCAGTTCCCTCAGCTGCCTCTCATAGGACTTGTGTTCCAGACCCTTCACCAGCCTTGTTGCCCGTCTCTGGACACGCTCCAGCACCTCAATGTCTTTCTTGGAGTGAGGGGCCCAAAACTGAACACAGTACTCGAGGTGCGGCCTCAGCAGGGCCGAGTACAGGGGGACAATCCCTTCCCTACTCCTGCTGGCCACACTGTCTCTGATACAGGCCAGGATGCCGTTGGCCTTCTTGGCCACCTGGGCACACTGCTGGCTCATATTTAGCCGGCTGTCAACCAACACCCCCAGGTCCTTTTCCGCCGGGCAGCTTTCCAGCCACTCCCCCCCAAGCCTGTAGCGTTGCCTGGGGTTGTTGTGACCCAAGTGCAGGACCCAGCACTTGGCCTTGTTGAACCTCATACCATTGGCCTCGGCCCATTGATCCAGCCTGTCCAGGTCCCGCTGTAGCGCCTGCCTGCCCTCCAGCAGATCAACACTCCCTCCCAATTTGGTGTCATCTGCAAACTTACTGAGGGTGCACTCGATCCCCTCGTCCAGATCATTGATAAAGATATTGAACAGAACTGGCCCCAGTACTGAGCCCTGGGGAACACCACTTGTGACCGGCCTCCAACCGGATTTAACTCCATTCACCACAACTCTTTGGGCCCGGCCATCCAGCCAGTTTCCTACCCAGCGCAGAGTACGCCCATCCAAGCCATGGGTAGCCAGCTTCTCCAAGAGAATGCTGTGGGAGACGGTGTCAAAGGCTTTACTAAAGTCCAGGTACACAACGTCCACAGCCTTTCCCTCATCCACTAAGTGGGTCACCATGTCGTAGAAGGAGATCAGGTTGGTCAGACAGGACCTGCCTTTCATAAACCCATGCTGACTGGGCCCGATCACCCGGTTGTCCTGTATGTGCCACATGATGGCACTCAAGATGATCTGCTCCATAACCTTCCCAGGCACCGAGCTGTGTGTTAGAGGGAGAGTCCTATCACATTTTTTCTAGAACAACCTCAAGTAAACGCTATTTGACAGTTTCAGTCTCTGTATGGAAGTATAGTCTCCCATGTGGAATGAGAAAGGGAGAGGGCAGCAAATCCACCACATATCACAGGAAAGTAACAAGGGATTAAGACACTTGGCAGTGAGTTACTTTGCATGTAAAGGTGTTCTGCCTGAATTTATATAGGCTCAGTGAGTCATCCTTAACTTTAACTGGTAGTTGTATGACACATCTGGCACTGAGTGAATGAAAAGCCGATTCTTCAGGGCATTGAATGGAAATGGAAGAAACGGAAGGCAGTTCATCTATCACAGAGATGTTTCTTTTTTTAGATAAAGTGGGGTTAGCTTGAGAGCATGAATCTCACATATGGGGCACTTCCTACTTGCTTGTCAAATGAAAACATCTGTAGCGCTCAGTCAGTGTTCTTAGTTAAAGAAACACAAAGGGAAACAGAAACTTGTCACTTGTCACTACCAAATTGTAGATTGGGTCACTTTCAGCTAGATAGATCAGCTCTTATGTCATTAGCAGTACTAATCTGGTAAAATTATAGTACATCCAGACTCCTAATCCAGATGTGCATCTGCATCGAGACTGTATTGCACATCTAGCCTTGAGCACCTGCTGGTCTCTCTCTACAGTGGAAACCTGGGTTTGCAAGCTGAATGACCTTTCCTCTATTCTTCACTCAGTCTTTAGGACCCTGCTGCTATCAAGTTTATGCTCTTTATTCCTAGTTTGGAACTGTAAACTTGGTTGATTTTTGAGACTTTTGATGATACAGATATTAGAAAGGAAAATTTGTGCCCAGTGTGCACTCTACAGTTTGACATCAGAGATGTTTTCTAAAGTTTTTCAGCTTTTATGGGTGAGTTGTTGATGTGCTAGCTTTTGGGTTTGTTTACCCTCTTCAAAAAGGGGCAGAACTATGTATGCTTAGAGAGGAATAGTGGAAGTTTTGCCATGTTGAAGAAACATCAGCTGAAATAAATGTTGCTCTGATCAGAGAACCTCTTTGTTTTTTACCCTGGTTTGTTTTCTCATCCTTATCATGAGTCTGTGAATTCTCTACACATTTCTTCTCTACTCTTATATTATGTTTCTTCATGGTTTTTCAGTACATCACACATACTAGTAAAAGATCTCATGTGAATACCTCTCACTTTTCCTACCCTGGCAACTTCCTATCTAGCAGGTTGCATTGCTCTTGATTTTTGTGTATTTTTGTGTGGTTTTTTGATCTTCTACCATGTTCTGTATGCCCAGAAGGTGGTGTCTGTTTTCTTGAGCTTTGCTATTTGGAGTAGTGAGGAAGAATTTTTAAGATGAGCTGCTTTAAGATTTTCAGGGCTGTAGCTGAGTCAGGGGCTGATAGGAGCTCTATTCTGGTACCTAAAAAGTACCCTTTAAAACACTTGTTGGGGAATGTGTGCATTTTACAAGGAGAAATAAAGCCGAAAACTAGTAATTCAGTTGATGTAGGAAAAAATGTGTAGTGCTGATATTTATGGTCATGACTACTGTCACATTAAAGCCAACATGTTCTAGACACCACAATATTTCCATTTCTCTCTACTCCTCTTTTTTTTTTTTTTCCCTTGTCTGTCAAGTTTTCCGGTATCTTAGGTGATGATTAGCAGCTAAATCACAAAAGGCAAAGGCTGAAAATGTTAAAGAAACACAAAATCATGGTAGACAAAGTTGAGGTTGTTGTTAAAGCCTCTTCCAGGAGGCCTTCTGCTTGCTCATTTTTGATCTTTTCATACAGGCCTGATTGTGTAAAACAGAAGCAATTTAAAGCACTTGATCCCTGGGACTACTTGTCTGCTTAAGCTGGATCAGGCGCATAAGCATCTATTGGATTTCATCTTTTTTCTCTCTAACACTCCAGTCTCACCACTGTGTTGGCATGGCTTTTGTTGACCCTTCCATCAGTTTTCCTCCCTTTCAAGAAAAAGAGATCTCTGAGATTTGCCTTAATCTCCAGTTCCTTACTTCTAAACATATGAGGCCATAGCCCTGCACATGATTCATATGAATCTCTTCCTGTGCTTTCATTCAGCTCTTGAACTTTTATGCATACATAAGATGGGGTTTTTCTTGTTTTGGTCACTCACTTCCCCAAAAGACTTGCTCTGCATATTAATTTTGGAAAAAAAATTCAGAGTCAGTGATATATACTATTGAAACAGCACAGAGTTGGAACTGAGTTGTATTTTTAAAGGCATGAAATGTATTTTCTTTGAAGAAGGGTAAAATTAGCTGACATGCTAAAAAACAGCACTGTAAGACTGATATGCTATTTCAAAGCAGACGGTAACCCTGACAATGGCAACTTGCATTATAGTCTGCTTTATCTGGGGGAAAAAAAAGAAAAAAACGTATTAACTATGCTGGTCTTCATCATCATTGTCTTGTGATTGTTTTCCATGCTACCTTTTTCTGTTTGTCTAGAATATTATCAGATACCCAGATTTGAGGGATTTCCTGTATATAAGTGTTAGAGAGAACAAAGATGAAATTTCTGTTCTGTCTCTAAAGAATAGCCACAAGCAGATTGAAGGCTTATGGGTAAGAATCAGACACTGAGGCAACAAAGGGAACTTTGTGGTTGGTGTCTACTACAGGCTGCTCGATCAAGGGGAGCCTATTGACGAAGTCTTCCTACTTCAGCTAATGGAGGCATTGTGCTCGCAGGCTCTTGTCCTGCTGGGGGACTTCAGCCATCCTGACATCTGCTGGAAAAGTAGCATGGCGAGCTGTAGGCAATCCAGGAGACTTCTTAAGCCAGGTAATACACAGCCCTACCAGAAGGGATGAATTACTAGACCTGTTGGTGACCAACACAAGTGAGTAATTGGTGATGTTGATTGGAGGCAGCCTGGGCTGCAATGATCAAGCACTGGTGGAGTTTGCAGTCCTGAGGGATATAGATCAGGTGAAGACTAACGTCAGGACCCTGAATTTTAGGAAAGCAAACTTCCAGCTCTTCAAGGAGTTAGTCAGTAGAACCCCCTGGGAAACTGCCCTCAGGGACAAAGTAGCAGGACAGAGCTGGCAGATCTTTAAGGACGCTTTCCATAGAGCGCAGCACCTCTCGATCCCCAGGTGTAAGAAATCAGGCAAGGAAGGCAAAAGACCAGCATGGCTGAGTCGAGACCTGCTGGTCAAAATAAAGGGCAAGAGGGAAATGCATAGGCAGTGGAAGCAGGGACAGGTATCCTGGGAAGAGTACAGGGATGCTGCCCAATTGTGTAGGGATGGGGTCAGGAAAGCCAAGGCGTGGCTGGCGCTGAACTTGGCAAGGGACGCAAAGAATAATAAGGGCTTCTACAGGTATGCCAGCCAGAAAAGGAAGGTCAAAGAAAGCATACCCCCCCTGAAGAGCAGGACTGGCAAACTTGTGTCAACGGACGAGGAGAAGGCTGAGGTACTCAACAACTTTTTTGCCTCAGTCCTCACTAGCAATCTCTCTTCCAACACCTCTTGAGTGGATGGACCACAAGACGGGGACTGGGGGAGCACAGTTCCTCGCGCTGTAAGAGAAACTCAGGTTCATGACCACCTGAGGAACCTGAACATACATAAGTCTATGGGACCTGATGAGATGCATCCCAGAGTCCTGAAGGAATTGGCTGATGGACTTGCCAAGCCACTCTCCATGATATTTGGAAAGTCAGGGCAGTCAGGTGAAGTCCTTGGTGACTGGGAAAAGGGAAACATTGCACCCATTTTTAAAAGGGTAGGAAGGAGGACCCTGGGAACTACTGACCTGTCAGGCTCACCTCTGTGCCTGGGAAGACCATGGAACAGATCCTCCTAGAAACGATGCTAAGGCACATGGAGGACAGGGAGGTGATTGGAGACAGCCAGCATGGCTTCACCAAGGCCAAGTCCTGCCTGACCAACTTAGTGGCCTTCTATGATGGAGTGACTACATGAGTGGACAAGGGAAGCGCTACAGATGTTATCTATCTGGACTTCTGTAAGGCCTTTGACATGGTCCCCCACAACATCCTTCTCTCTAAACTGGAGAGATATGGATTTGATGGGTGGACTATTTGGTGGATGAGGAATTGATTGGATGGTTGCATCCAGAGGGTAATGGTCAATGGCTCAATGTTCAGATGGAGATCGATGATCAATGGTGTACCTCAGGGGTCTGTACTGGAACCACTGCTGTTTAATATCATCATCAATGACATAGACAGTGGGATCGAGTGCACCCTCAGCAAGTTTGTGGATGACACCAAGCTGAGTGGTGTGGAGGACATGCCTGAGGGACAGGATGCCATCCAGAGGGACCTGGACAATTTCGAGCAGCAGCCCTGTGTGAACCTCATGGGGTTCAACAAGGCCAAGTGCAGAGTCCTGCACCTGGGTCGGGGCAATCCCTGGTATCAATCCAGGCTGGGGGATGAAGGGATTGAAAGCAGCCCTGCCGGGAAGGACTTGGGGGTACTGGTGGATGAAAAGCTGGGCATGAGCTAGCAGTGTGTGCTCGCAGCCCAGAAAGCCAACTGTATCCTGGGCTGCATCAAAAGAATTATGGCCAGCAGGTCGAGGGAGGTGATTCTGCCCCTCTACTCTGTGCTGCTGAGACCCCACCTGGAGTACTGCATGCAGCTCTGGAGCCCTCAGCACAGGAAAGAGATGGACCTTTTGGAGCAGGTCCAGAGGAGGGCCACAAAAATGATCAGAGGGATGGAACACCTCTCCTATGAAGACAGGCTGAGAGAGTTGGGCTTGTTCAGCCTGGAGAAGAGAAGGCTCTGGGGAGACCTTATTGCAGCCTTTCAGTACTTAAAGGGGGCTTAGGAAAGTTGGTGACAAACTTTTTAGGAGGGCCTGTTGCAATAGGACAAGGGGTAATGGTTTTAAACTAAAAGAGGGTAGATTTAGATTAGAAATAAGGAAGAAATTTTTTATGATGCGGGTGGTGACGCACTGGCACAGGTTGCCCAGAGAGGTGGTAGATGCCCCATCCCTGGAAACATTCAAGGTCAGGCTGGATGGGGCTTTGGGCAACCTGATCTAGTTGAGGATGTCCCTGCTTATTGCAGGGGGTTGGACTAGATGACCTTTAAAGGTTCCTTCCAGCCCGAACTGTTCTATGTTTCTATGATATTGTTTAGAAGGCCTCTTCCCTTGATAATATGTTTTATTTCCAGAATGTTCTCCTGATAATCACTCAAATTCTTCTCTTTTATTTCTTGCATCTCAGTTTCCTTATGACCTTCAAATGTCTGCAGACTGTTACATCTTCTTTTAATTGTCACTTAGCCAATGTATAAGCAGCATGTCAATATTTAGCTCTGTCATCTTCCTCCATAAATTTGTCCTTACAGAGCTGTTCATGATGCATCTGCCTTTATTTTACTGACTGCTAGTTCACCTGCTTATTTTTAGTATTGAACCTAAAGGTGTATTTCTTGTGAAATTTTATTGGGATCTTATCAACTGTATATATCTTTTTGTGTGTTGTTTTATGCTACTTCTTTCTTTGTCTATACAAAGCAAAATTGTATTGTTTTAATTTATTGCCATAATGTCTATTAAACTATATGTACACTTTCTAAATGGCATGTGATCTATCTCTACACGTTCAGCAACAATATTATTAGGGCATTCTGACTTGGATTGATTTCATATAATTTTTTTTTTCCTTTATGCATTTGGTTTCAATTGTGTGAATAAATCTATTTGTTGCATTTTGTCTGTTGTTTTGGCATTTCTAAAAACAATACTTCTTACTTTATTTTTTTCTGCCATTCTGGTGAACTGTTGTGAATTTTGTCCTGGTTTCAGCTGGGATGGAGCTAATTTTCTTTCCAGCAGCTACTGTGTTTTGGATTTAGTATGTGAAGAATATTGACAATACACTGATGTTATTAGTTGCTGCTAACTGATGAAGGACATCTTCCAGCTTCCCAGGTTTTGCTTATGTGAAGGTGCAAAAACTTGGGAGGGGTGTTGCCAGTACAGTTGATCCAACCTGTCTAAAGAGAGCATTCCATACCTTAGACGTCATGCACAGTGTAAGTGGGGGTCAGCTGGTGGGCCACTTCCCTTCTTCTTTTTCCCTTTTTTCGTTCGTTTGGGCCTTTTTTGTTCGTTCGTTCGTTCGGCTGTTTGTTCCCTCGTGCGCTCTCTCTGGAATATGCCGTTCTGAGATAAATGCTGGAGAATATTCCTGTTCCCTGACTGCTGCTTGGGGCGGGCTGTATCAGTCGTTGGGTGGTGAGAAATTGTGCATTGTCCATTTTATATATTCTATTATCCTTACATTTTATTTTTAGCATATTAACATATAATAATTATTATTTTTTCTTTGCTGTCCTGGTGAACTGTTTTTATCTCAACCCACGAGTTTTCCTTTCTCTCCGATTCTCCTCCCTGCCCCACTGGGGAGGGGAGGAGTGAGTGAGCAGCTGCGTGGTATTTGGTTACCAGCTGGGGTTAAACCACGACCATTTTCATACAGACATAAGCACCTTATCTTTTGAAATCTGTGAATATAAGACATGCAGCTAGTATGGAAAGACTGTTTAGCCATCTCTCAGTTTAAGTTTTCTAGTATTTTCTAAACAATATACTTTACTAGTAGCCGTTTATAGTAAAGTATATGAACATAAAGGGATTTTACAGATAAGTAGACCTCAATGACTCAGTATCTAGTTTATTTTTAATATGTCTACTTAGCAATTACATACCAGATAGCTTCTATTAATTTAATTTTATTAAAGGAATCATGAATATAAGAATATGTGGGGAAAAAACAGTTATAATAGGCACTGGAATCACTTGACATTAAACAAAAAGTCCCTGTGTTTTTCCATAGTTCAAATACTTTTGCATTAAGTATAACCTGATTCAAGATAGTAATGTGATTTGTTAGGTAGCAACTTTTAAAAGGCGATGGCATTTAAAAAAAACCCAACCAGTATACTGTTAATTTCCTAATCTCCTTTTGGGTAGCTGTCCTCAGTTTCAGGTCATCCATTCAATTTCAGTAAAATATCAACAAGTTTTGATAGCTATCCAGTTGGAATTTTGTAAATAATAACATATTTGTTCTTTTGGAACGACATTTGATTAGTGCATTTTATTGACACTGGAAACAGACTGTGTGCCCTCTTTTCAAATTTTGTCTTGCAAGCAAGTGAATGCCCTTTACAGTTTTCGAATGCTGAGAAATAAAAAATAATGTCCTAGAAATATATTTAAAGCAATAGTGCTTACAAACCAGAAAGAACTTCAGTAGTTTGTTTGCTGCTAGAGAAACGTCTTTCAGTAGGGAAACAAACACAACACAAATAAATCTCAGTTAATCTCGGTTATTAAAAAATGGAGATTGGTTGAACAGAAATATAAAGGTTTTGCCAACCTTTCACTTTTAAGCACCTGTGAGAAAGCTCTCAAGGGTATACTGTATAAATTTGTGTTCTGTCACAAGCATGATTTTAAATATTTCATGAGTTCTGTTTCAAATGCTTCTACACTGCAAACAACTTCAGTGTTTGTAATAAGTAGATTTCAAGCCAATTTTTATAAACTTGTTACCATTTATCACTTTGCCTGTATTTAAAAAGGCAAAACTGTTCTCAAAATGCAGAAGATTTTAAAACAAATGTCTCTTAGTGAACCATTTGTAAATCATGCTTGCTGTTGTTTCTAATGAACTTTACAGAGCTTTGAACTGGATTGTTTCTCTTCATGACCTTAAAATGATTCCTCTTTTCTTTCAGAACTTGATAGTGTGGAATGGTGTCTCTGAGCACCACGCATAACAGTACATAGAAATCTTGTAAGACAGCTTTTCAGTCTGTAAGGTAGTCTGCTGCTTGTGAGTGTTCCTCTACTGAAGCTGGCAGTATTCTACTGTGTAACCACCTGTGACAACCACGACTGGTGAGGCCACACCTGGAGTACTGTGTTCAGTTCTGAGCTCCTCAGTGCAAGAGAGAGATGGACATGCTGGAAAGAGTCCAGAGAAGGGCCACCTCTACTACAATGAAAGGCTGAGAGAGCTGGGACTGTTTAGCCTGGTGAAGAGAAGGCTTGGGGGATCTTCTCCATGTGTACAAATATTTGATGGGAGGGTATAAAGAAAATGGAGCCAGGCTCTTTTCAGTGATGTTCAGCGACAGAACAATAGGTGATTGTCACCATCGTTCCACTTCCACAGATTGTCCACTGTCCTGTCATTGGACATCAAGTGAAGCAGTGGAGGTTCTATCTGAATATCAGGAAACACTTTTTTACTGTGAGGGTGACTGAGCACTGGCGCAGGTTGGCCAGGGAGGTAGTGAAGTCTTCATCCTTGGAGATACTCAGAAGCTCGCTGGACATGGTCCTGGGCAGTCAACTTTAGGTGGCCCTGCCTGAGCAAGGGTGTTGGGCCAAATGACTTCCAGAGATCCCTTCTAACTTCAACCATTTTGTGATTCTGTAGTTAAGGACACAGAATTAAAATGTAAAATTGATAACATCAATACAGAATTTGGCTACCTTTTCTCAGTCTCTTGCAACCAACAAAAATAGTAGTGATAGACACAGATGATTAGTAAAATCAGGCTTTTTGCTAAAAGTTCCATCAACCAAGTAGTAAATAACATGCTCTTGCCATTCCTAGATTCATTTTGTGAAAGAGTAATCGAGGTATGTAAGTGCTCTCAGATCTACTTCAAATCAGCATCAATAAATACTGTGGCAGCTTATGCTGCAAGATAACAAACTAGGAAATAGTGATACAGGAATATCATTGTGTTCTCATTAAACCTTAGTGGGGTGGCTGTTTTCAAAACTGATGATTACAATATTCTGTAATAGTTAAAATTTTACCTGTTCTGCTTTGTTTGGGGTTGGGTATTTCAATTTTCAAATTTTATACATCCTTTCTGTCACCAAAAAAAAAAAAAAAAAAAGCACATATTTAAAGTGAGAACTGAAGCTTGTCCACTTGACTCCAAGAGCTGGACGTTCTAAAGAGAAACTGAACATTGCAGAACTTAAAAATAAATGTCTAAGAAGAAGTTAATGGGATGCCAGAAACAAATATCCCTAAAGTCATAGGACACACAATCTCTGACAGGTGAGAAGTACAGTATTTCCTAGAAAAAAACAAGCATATAAGTGAATTTGTATCTTCCACTCTTGGAAGACAGACAGGTGTAAGATCTATGGTTGAGTAGATGGGAAAAATCACCTCCCTTAACCAGCTGTCAGTGTTCCTCCTAATGCAGCCCAGGGTACCGTTAGCCACCTTTGTGGCAAGGGTTAAGGATAAGGGTTGTTAATATCAGAATTAACTGTTGGATTGATAGATTTGAGACTTCAGCAATCTGTTGAGAAACTTTCTGGTTGTTCTGTGTTTTGAATGACTAGATGCATTTATAAAAAAAAAAAAAGAAAAATATAAGGAAGAAATAAGATAATTTACCTGATAAATATAGCTATTTGCATTTTGCTAGCTTAATGGTAAGTACTTTCAAGCACCATTTTAAAATTCTTACTCCTTTACCAGTACTGTTGATAAAGTACACACCATGCTCCATTAGTTACCAGAATGACAGTGTTCCTTCTTTCACTCTTGTGGTTTCCTGTTTGCCTTTTTTTTTTTTTTCTTTTATTCTCTGAAGCTCATAATTTTACTGAATGATCATTATTCATTCCTTTTGTTTGCAGTAGGAGTTCTAACAGTTCTTTAGCGAACTGCTTCACAAGGAGCCTGGCTGCAGTCAAGGATTGTCTCTTTTATTAGTGCTCAGAAGACGGACCTGGCAGGGTGCAGCATGTTTGTACAAGATTCCAGCTGTTACAAAGGTTCTCTCATGGTCTCCAGTCATTTCAAACTTGATGTAGATCTGACCTGAAACTGATGGTTAGTCTGTGGGTGTAGGCTGTAGAAAATATGTATTATTAGTAGCAGAATATAGGTAGCTTGAAAAAGGCATTTCATAAATACAATCTCACTTGCATTCACTAACTGAATGACCATTATGAAGAACTTGAAATATGTGTAGAAGATGTAGCCTTTCCAGAAGGTCAAATTAGTCCTCTAATCCTTTATTCTCCAAACCTCTGTAATGGCGGTGTCAAAATTAGTGTAAGGTTAAGAGGGGAGAAAAATTAAAACATCAAGTAATGTGTCTCAAAGCAATACTTCTCAAATTTGTTACATAGTAAGGCAATTTTGATGTAACTTTGTCAAAGAAATAGACAAAGAAATGTTAAAATGGGGGGAAAAAAGAACATGTGAGGACACAACCTCCTTGCATGAGTTCTGCAGCTTGCTAGGTCACTCCACTGAGGTATTCTCACTAGGCATTGTTTAACAAGTTTACTGAACTATTGAATAAGAAAATCAAACAACACAAACCTGAAAATACTTGCCAATAGCCATGTCCAGAGAGTGCAACAGAGAAGAAAACTGGTGTTAGGACATATTTACATTTAAGAAATTTGTCTTAACTGTATTCAGGAATCTAGTGAGAGAGGCTTGGTTTGAATTGAGTCATTACCCAGTTAAAAATAACCTTTCCAGGTCATGTCATTTTGTTTGCCGCAGTGAAATAAGTTTATTTCAGCAGAATGAAGCCGTTATTAGCTTGGCAGAGTCCACTTGTCAGAATTTTATGGAGCAGAACACCGTTTGGCTTGGAAATTCAATAAATACTGTAATGTGAGAGGAGTTAAACTCCAAGGGCTGAAGGGGCACAGTGTGGGGAATTTGTCACTAATGTATTGTTTGACACTTCTGTTGAGAAAATATCAGGATAGATGAGGAATGGCCATTAAAAGTCAGGCAGACATCTCTCTCACGATGCATGGTGATGTTAAATGCGTGGATTGAATATAATTTTTCAATACTGAGGCAGAATAGCAGTATTTTAAAGAGAAAATACATGCTTTGCACTTACTTCTATTTTTACCTACTTCATTTCTCCGATATGCATTTCTTCTGACATTGGGATTAGTAGGGGGATGGTTTAGCATGGTTGGAGGAAATCTACAATTAAATGTAATACAACTATTATTGTTTAAATCAGCATGGGAAAATTTGCTCTATGCTGTGTATTTGTCTGAAATGTGGGAGGCTGGTGTTCTGTCTCCAGTGGGAGAGGAGTAGGCAAACTAATTGCTCTCTCTGCAAGGTGAAACTATGCAATTCAGTCATGTGATAATTTTAGAGGCAGGGATGAGGTAGTCAGCAAAAACTGGTTGGGGTGCCCTCCAGCTATTCAGACTTTCTGCTTGTGCTTGGAACACTATCATTTAAAATAACTCTTTAAAGTATTGCCTGTTCCAACAAAAGGATTACCTCTGGGAATAAGTGATGGAGTCATTTTAGGTTTCCAGTTCTATACAGTAGTCTTTATAAACAATGAGCTAATTAACCATTGAATATATGGTGGCATATTGATTATATGAAGTCATTCTGTCAAGGCTGGATGTTTTTATTAAAAAATGTACATCTGAAATAGGCGTTACTATCTTGATACTGAAATACTAGTTGAAATACCATGCTTTGTCCTATGTAGAAATCAGGTGAAGCTATTTTAATAATTCTGCCAAGTGTTACAATCTGGTAATTTCTAGAAGGTGAAGGATTCCTGTGAGGGAGTCAAATGGTGCACCACAGCAGGAAAAAGTTGCTAACATATTCTAAATGATACTGTCTTTTCCTGAACGTATTCTTTCTCAGCTGTTCAGTCTGTTTTAAGCCCTAAACCTTTTACAGACAGTGGGAAATGGTTTGCTTGTGTGCAGGAGAGTGCCAAAGATGTCTATATACCTTAAGAAAGTCTTAAAATTGATGTGCCAAAGATAGCTGTGAGAGTTAGAATTGATGTTATCTGTATCATCAGTTCATAACTGTTCCCCCCAGTGTAATATGACTAAATCCAAAGAATATACTGTGGTTCCTATGATCGAAGTACTACCTTCAATATTATACTTGGATAATGTTAGCATGCTTCTTTGTATCACTTGAGGAAAAAAAATAGGAGCGTCATTTGAAAAAATACAGTATTTTCATATTTGTTGCCTAATTTTTTATTGTATTTTATTTTTTTTCTTTAGTATGCTTGTATTCTTTTTTTCCCCAAAGTAGTTGTGCTCTGCATCTTTTTTCAGTCTGAATAGAATTATCTTGTCTTCACTACTCTTACTTACGTGATTCAGAAATAGGTGCGTTGCAGTTCGTACATCTGTGTGTACTATTCAAACAACTATCCTGATGAACATGACAGTAAGTGGGTGTGCAAATCTAGTCCCAGATAGGTGTTAGAGCATAGTCGCTGAACTTTATTTTGCTTAGGGTAGGATACTTCTCTCTCATTTGGAAGTAAGCGTTCTCACATTTACCTTGGAAATAAGAGTGTGCCTTGAAGTAACTTACTCGTTTAGTTGCACCAGAGAGCTCCACTTGTCTTAAAATGTGTGTCTAAATGTTGAGACTTAGTGATTAGTACTTTTTAATTACAGCCCTTTATTTGAATAAAATAGTTTAGCAAAAGGCTTTCCAAATACTCAAAACCTCTAAAAATTTTATGAAATTATTTTTGTAAAATAAAAAGCAAACACCGTAATGTCCAAGTTCATTGCATTTGGTTAGTAACTATAACTGTAGTTGGACACAGAAGAGATCATTCACAAATTAGTAATTCCCAGAAGGCTTTTTAGTTGGGCAAGATGTGTACACTTACAGTATATGGACGTATCTTACCAAAAGATTCTGTTCTGTGATATCCTGAAGCAGCAATAAACAAACATACCAGAATAATTGACACAGTTTACTGGCATTTCAGAGTTTATATGGTGTCACATCTATATTAGTTTCTGGCAGCTGTGTGTACTGGTGACTAAAGATACTTCATTTTTATTTTTTGTTCATTCACTTAGTGCACTTAGTGTTTACTATCTTGAAGTTTTGTGGGTTTTGATTAATACTAAAATTAGAATTTTTAAATTGTTATTTTTAAAGTCATATTACTTCAGGAAATTTTAACAAATAAAGTTAACCAGACAGAAGTTTTATAAAGAAAGCATGAATTATATACATCACAGTATTGAGAAATTATGACATTATATGGGGCTGGTTTTTATTGATATTTACAGTATACTTTCTCTTGTATTTAGAATGAATTTTTCTTTGATTATGTTACTCTTCCTAGGTTCTTCAGCACTAGCAGATACTGTACTTAGATCCAACGGGCAGCCAAAGGTTTACATTTTGAATGACTTGATCCCTTGGCTTCACATACTACAATTTTTTAAAAAAATAAAAGGATACTTCAGCACTCAAGGGGAGGAAAAAAACGTTTTCTTCGTATCCTAATCACCTGGGCCAATTATGTGCTGAGATGGTCTGGATATTTCCCAGGCAATATTGAAACTTTTTACTCGTTATCAGTATTATAGTAGATTTATGCTTTTAGAAAGAAAATGATATTAAAATTTGATCAAATGCAGGTGTTTCCATTTGTAGTTTGCAATGTTTTCACTAAGCATTCTAGTTTCAGATTTTTGACTACGTCTAAGTGGAGGGACATGTTGTGGGTCCTCTTTACATTTATGTCTGCAAGAGCCACCTGCTTGATCTTTTTGTCATTAACATAGAACTGTTTGGCATGTGGTCATCTGAGACACCTCTGTTTTATCTGGAACTGGAACAAAAAATAACCAGTGGTTGCGTATACCCACCCTTAAGCTGGACAAGTTGTTTTCCCAGATTTCTATGTTACATTAAAAATATGCCCAGAATTATTATGTCTTAAACCCATTTTTAAAAATCTGTAGTTAAATCTGAAATTCAGAGGAGGATTAGACGATGCAGAAGACTGTGACTACAAGAGTAACCAGGGCGCTCAGTTCAAGTATAGGGTGGGCCTGGGTCTGTCAGAGTGATGTTTTTTCTCAACATGGTTAATTGTAGGCTAAGAAATACAGAGTAAAGCCCCAGAGTCCTCCACGAGCATAGATGGTAATAGTGCTTAGAGGTACGTCTGCACAAGGGAATTTAAATGAATATATGTTGCGGGCAACAAAATAGTTTTGAATCGGGCAATTTCATAGAATTTAGTTCATTGCCAATTGACGTACCATTGACTCTAGTATTGAAAAATAAAGATAAGCAATAAAACAAACACTTAGACAAATGCATCTCAGCTCCTCTCCAGACACCTCCCTCGCACCCCTCTTTTTTGTCCACCAGCCCCCTCTCCGCACGTTACAGGCTGTGCCTTTGGCAAGATCACAGGTGGCACTGGAGGTTGGGGTCAGTGCCTAGTGGTTTCTTTTCTTCTTTTGTCCCTCCTTGTTTTTTGCTCAGCTGCTCCAGGGTGGGCTCCTCCACAGGGTGCTGTCCCCTCACAGGTGTACCTTCCCCTCCCGTGTCAGTGTCTATCCCAGCTTGAGCATATTTTAGCTGCAGCCCTGCTCAGGCATCTCCTTGCTCCAGTCCTGCTTGGGCATCAGTTGCCCCAGCCCTGCTTGGGCATCTCTTTGCTGTAGTGCAGCTCAGGCATCTCCTCTTGTGCGCCCTTTCTCTCCAGCGACCCTCCTGCCCTGGTGTCTCTCGCCTCTGCTCCGGCGTCATGTCTGCCCCAGCTTGAGGGTTTCCTCTTTTCTTCGGTGTCTCTCTTTTTCCTGGCAGTTACTGCCCTTTTTTAAATACACTTTTACAGAGGCACCACAAGGTCCTCTGGCTGGTTCGGTTTTGGCACAGGGTGGGTCGCTTTTGTGTGTGGTGGATCCAGCCGGAGCCGGCGGCTGCCCGCCTCCAGCAGGTGTGGCCCTGCGGCTCGGCCGCCCCCTCCCCAGGCCCGGCCAGCCCGAGCCCTGCGCTCCGTTCCCAGTTAGGGCTGTGAGCACATCCTGTCGTCCATCGAGGTCGGTGTTTGGTGAGTGTTCTACGCTCTTCAGCAGAGAGCTAATTTCATCTTGTTGAAAGGGAAGAGACATAAACTAGAAAAACGCCATTGTGAACGGTGTGTGCGTATAGGAACACCCGGCTCAGGAGTTGTGGTTTTCATTGCATGTGGGTGAAAAGCAGTGCCTTACTTGCTTGTCTCTTCTGATCCCGAAGGAAAGGCTACAATAATAGCTTTTCTAAGTTTCTTTTCTGAAGGTTAGGAAGGGCTCATCTTCCTTTGGAAAGCACTGCCGTACGTGTTTTTGTTCCCCAAACAGCAATATTTCCAGTACTACTGGATGAGACCTTACAGTTTCATTTCTTCAGCCCTCAGTAGCTTTTCTTTTTCTCAGATGGTTGCCAAGTGTAGAAGTGGATCCCGCTGTAGCAGTGGTTAAAAGAAATACGGAGAATATGGATGTTAACATTTAATGTCATTTGACGGCAAGGTGCTAATAAATGCAGTGCTCTGAATGCGTGCTGCTGACTGAGAATGATGCTGATGAAACGTTTACATATGGTTCATTGTTTGTGGCAGCCTTCTTTGTATGGGCTGAAGTAGAGGTATGCTTGACAAACTAGCCTCTATTGCTGGGGCCATGGGATATTAAAAGAACAATTGCAAATATGATAGAGAGTCATGATGCATTCTGGAATGACTTACGCTGACCCATGCCAATGTTGTATCAGGTAATGAGCAACCAGAAATTTAGACGTTTTTATGCCTTAAACACTCATTGTCAGCCACATACAACAGTAAAAATTCTGACATTAATGATAATGAAATATTTCAGGTATTTTAACAATTGCTCTTTGAATTTATATTCCGGACATTTTTGCTATTCTGTTGTGTGAACTCATACCGCTATTGCTTCATGCATTCATCACTGTGCACTAACTTACTGTCTTGCTCCAAGTAGATGTCTAACAGAAAAAAAGCACAGTTCACATTTTTCAACCCAATAACTTAGTTAAATAATTAGGATAAACAACTGTGCCTCTGAATAAGTTGATTTGTTGTTTGGGGTTTTTTTAATTAATTATTTTGGTATCTATTTCCTGAGGCCTCTTTTCCTACAGTTTTTCAGCCATATTTGAGGAAGAACTCTTACTTAAATCATGCAAACTCAATCAGCTGGTGTCACTTAAGTTTCAGATGAACACTGTTTGTAGTCATTGAAGAATAACGTAATCTGAAGAAGCAAACCTTTAGGAATCGGTTTATATACTTTATTTTACAAGGGTTGTAGATATATGTTATGTGTCCATATATATATCTAGAACTGTATATATATTTATGGACGCCAGTTGTTTGAATCTGTGAGTGGTAGCATAATTGATTGTCCATGGTAATGCTTTTTTTTCCAAACTGCCTTCAGAAGATTCAACAAAAGGATTTGTAGATTCTCGTGGGCTTTGGGTCCACCAGGCATTCCTATAGTGGTTTGAAAATGCTCTTCCTAGCCAGACGAACCAGTTGTTTGAAATCAAAGGTAAAGCAACTAAGAGTGAATCCTTCTATTTAGACAGAAGTTTCTCTTTTTTACTGACACTAAATAATAAGTCGTTCTCACAGTTTATGATGTAAATCTCACCTTAAAGTACATCCGGTGAGCTAGCAACAATTAACCACCTTTCTATCAGCAACTTACTGCTTATCGCTGCAAACCTAATACGCAAACTTTTGCTTCACATCTCTGAAGAGACAGTATTTTTCTGTGTCCCTCATGTTTAGCTACCGCTAGAATCAATGCAAGTTTAAGGAAGGCACATTCTGAATGCAGAATTATATGATTTTACATGGATTGTGAAGACTAATTACATCATTGCATTGGTTAGGGCAGGAACCTTTGAGATTTTTATTGTGTCAGTGTGTACTTAGATGTAAATGCCAAAAAGATTTCTAAACATGATCACAACAGAAATGGGGATGAGAAATGCAGACTTTGGGGGATGAAATGTACAGACTGAAAGCATACATGAAAAGCACACATGCTTTTCAACATGACTGCATACAGAAAAAATTGTGATTTTAGAAACCTGTCAGATGGTACTAGCAATAAATCCCATTAAAATAAAGAGGCATATTTTGTTTTGAAAAGGAAGACCATGTTCCATGTTTGAAAATCTAAAAAGTTTTTCTCATGTTTTGTTCTGTGGAAAATTTATTAGCTGCTGCAAAGTAAGCAATGTTGTGTTGAAGAACCAGGCTTGATATTTGTAAAATATATGCCTGTTTGCATGGGTTCGTGGGTTGTCCTTTTAAGCTATTAAGGCTTATACAAAAGATTCCCTTGGTTGCACAGTGATTAGAGTGTTAGAGTATAGTTAAGGGAACAAAATGTTTTGACATCCATTTGACTTTATGGCACCAATACTTTCGCTTAAATGAATGGGAATACTCTTAAATTTCAGTAGGTGATGTGTTAGATTGTGGCTGAAATAATTCAGCTGTTTTGCAGTCAAAAGGAAGCTTACATTGATTTTGAATGATACTCAGTTTGTACCTCCAAATCCAGGCTATGTGTGTGTGTATGTTCTCATATATTCAGGATGAGAGGGACAAAGAATATTTGAGAACATTTAGAATTGTCTGGGACATAAAATACTGGAATGGTATATGAGGGTTGACTGAAGTTGTGGCTAGCAGTAGGAGCATTAGTGAAGGATCTTGATTCTGCTCTTTCACCATTAGGTCATGGTGATTTGCAGCCTTTCATGTGTTACATTTCTTGGCCTTCTAGTCTAGATATTAATTTGGCTTCTTTTGCAACAATTTGAATGAGGATTATGTGAGCATGAAGGGAGGGGATTGTATGGTTGCCAAAACTATAAAATATATCAACTTAAACTATTTTCAATAAGGAAAAATGGCTGTACATCTGAACACTAATGAGAAAAAGTTTTCTCTGTGTAGTAAAGGTGAAAAGGTAATAACATAAGGAGGGCTGTAAATGAAATGTAACAGTGTTAATACTGTGATGCAGCTGTTCTTAAACAGGTACTCAATGTTATCAGGGTCTGTAGATCATTATTCTTCTTCCTTTATCAATTATATAAACTACGTCATAGAAGATTAAGAAGATACTGTTTTGGAAATAATAGGATTTGTATTACTGTGCAAAGTTTTGGCATGCAACTAAAAAGGGAGAAATGCCAGCCACATGCAATAGTAACTTTTAGAAGTCTAGGTACCTCATCTCTTTCTGAGGACCCTCAACGTTTTATTGCCTAATTTAGAATTGAATCATATAGGTGTTTGTGTGTGGTGTTTCTTTGTTGGGATTTTTTTTTTTTTTTTTTTTTTTTTTTCCCCTAGAAGATAATATTAGTGTTACTGCCATTATTTCTGTAAGGGATCCTGGAACTGCTTGGCTGACCTTGTATAGCGTCATGATTTGAAACTAGCAAGGTGATTCACAAATACCTGTTTTGACGCAGCCTCCCATTTGCTATAATTCTGAGAAACTTGCAGTGGTCAGATGAGAAATTCTCTTGACCTGTGTATAGTTTGCTGGTTGAAAAGCCAAGATTCTACCCTATTTTCTAGCTCACCATACTCTACTAGCAAGAAAAAACGCTTTCATTGAGTCTTACCAGTTTCTTATTCAACTGGTTTCTTTTTGTGCAAAATATGGTTTGAAACCAGTGTAATGCTTTTCACTCAGTGGGCTTACTTCTGACTTTCACTCAAGTAGACTAAGAAGTCTGACACTCTCTTTCACAGCTGATGACTGATTCATCATGCCTTCCCCAATCAACTTGGCACTTCTTGTTATGAATAGCTACAAAGTTCAGTTGCATAGTTTCTTTAAAAAAAAAATCAGACTAAATGTTAAAATTATTCCCAAATCACAGTGGTAGCTGTTCACCTGCAGTTTGCCCGCGTTTAGGTGAGTGTGAAAGTTAAGACAGTATCAAGTCTCTGCTACAGTTACACATAGTCAAATAATTACCCTTTAGGGTTAGGACTTCTTCCAAGTAAAACATTAGGGTTAGGTCTTCTTCCGAGTAAAATAGGATTAAGATGTCTTAGCGGTATTTGTCAGAGGAATAAATCAACAATTTCTATCAAACAATTATCAAACAGTGATGCACATAGAATAGAAAATAGGGTAGCGAATTGCTAGAACAAGTCAAGGAATGCACATACGAGCTTTAACCAATGTTTCTTCAAGAGAAGTAAGAGGTGATGTGCTTGTTTTGTGTTGACTTCTTCATACAACAAGTTCACAAGAGACACCTATAAAGTCCTGACCATTTCTTAATGATCTTGCTTCCTGACAGCTACAGAACAACAGAATCATAATGTCATAATTGTTCTTTAGCTGTCAGAAAGCAAGAAAGTTTGAATGTTTCAGACACATAGATTGGTGCTGGTAATGTACTTCTAATATAAGAACACTGTGCTTGGGTTTTACACACCGTATGTCTCCCACAGTATTAAAGGGAAATATTTTAAAGGTCTATGCGTGTATGATGTGTTCCACCTTTCCTTGGAGAAAGGGCTAAAGAAAGACGTTACCTTTGCTTTTATTGTCACTTTCCAGTCCATAGCAAATTAATCTCAAGCATCACTTACTTCTGTTCCAGTTCTTCATAATACTTTTCTGTTTAAAAAGTAATGAAGATCTAGTCTGCTCAGTTTCTTTGGTAAATAATTTTCTGACTTGGTAGCTGACCATGCTGCAGGTTCTGGGAGGAGCAAAGAAAGGAGACATTTTTTTTTTTTTGCTTAACAACCTTATAAGTGGGTGTGTGTGTTCCAGGTTTTCCCACAGGGGGAACTGTGATGTATTAGACACACTTCTGTATCTATGGTTAGGATGATGGCATGAAAATGTTCTGTAATAAGAAAGATCTGTTGCACAGTGAATCAAGAGATTTTTAATTTTAAGTATCAGAGTTGGATGGAATGAAGGCAAAAGCAAACAGGAGATAAAAGATCTTTTCGTGCTATACCAAAGTAATTTGTGGTTTGTCTGAAATTGTACTTCAGTGTAGGAAAATCTCTATCCCTCTTTAAAAAGAAACTTTATTCATCTAGTAGTAGCCAAGCTAGAAAATCATACTTACAGAAATCTCATATATCCTTCTTAAAAAATCAGCCTTCTCTGTCAAAGATAAATTTTACATTTCCGTGTGAATATTACGAATTTCCCATTGAAAGTTAATCTTACCAGAAATGTTAAAATACAAGGACAGGTAAGAGATGACAGGATTGAAAGACAAACATCCGACTTGGAGGCTACTGATGAAGATTATTTCTGTGACCCTAAAAAGTATTACTTTTGTTGCCTTCTTGTATTGGGCGAGTATTCCACTTTCATCAGGAAATGCAACAATTCAGTGTTGAATTTGACTTGAATTTTTTTTTTGAAGTGTGTTGTTCTGCTTGCCCAGCTATATTAAAGGTTTATCTATGCCTTCCTTCATCCTCTTTTCCCCAATAATCTTGATGTTTGTGGTCAACTGTGCCATAACTATGTGTCAGTAGTAGATTTTTTAATTCATTAGCACTTCTGTAGCAATTTTATTTCTACCAAACTGGGAAGTTGAAGCCATTTACACTTCAGGTGAGAAGAAACATCATTTGACACCAGACAGACTATTTCAGTTTGATTTTGATTGTTACTTTAGCTTTCTAACTTTAAATAAATTTTTGGACATGTTAAATAAAAACTGAGAAAACTTTAATTAAGAAAATGTCAAGATAAAACTTTTTCATTTTTGAAAAAGGTCTTGTTATTATGTTCTCCCAATCTAAGACTAACAGTAACATTAAATTGTGAACTGTTCTGAATTACTGCATCTCCTGGAGGAGGTTTTTTGGGGGGGAGAGGGGATCAGTCTTTTTCTTTGCCATAAACTAGATAAAGCCTTTTAAGTTTGCAAGGATAGCACTGTTCCTTTCTATTTTACAAAGGGAGGAATCAGAGAAACTAGCTATTTATCAGCTTCAAATATTGACTTAAAACTAAATTAAGCAAAGCTCATTTTTAACTGTCAGGTTTTATAAATGATTGGGTACTATGGTAAAAATGCATATATGAAAGACCTTGCCATATCCTCTGAGATGACTACATGAACTATCTCAAAAGGCTGCATTGTGATAATGTGGCACAATACAAGAGTACTTAGGGCATTTTGCTCTCAGCCTTGTTTTTCTGAGCGATAGATAGCAGCCTTCTGTCTCAGACCACTTCCTTCTTAGTTTCCAACAAAATTAGACCTGGTTTTGTTTTTTAATTCTGTCTGAGTAGAATACAGTTGAGATTGTTCTCGTCTTGAGTTGTTTGGTCTGAGATTTTTTTAAGGAAGTGTGTACTGTTTACTAAGTGATTAGCAGTACTTCAATGCTGACATTGTTAAAATCATGTGGAGCAGACCATTCTACTCATGTAATTCACCTTTTGTCATTTTAGTATGCTCAAATTTCTACTTTTATGGAAGAGTTTCATGTCTGTGGTTAGTACTTGCTGCAATGAGCAAAAACATTCTTTCCTGGGTTTCTCCTGTGTTTAATTTAAGGTTTGGACTTTCTTTTTTTTTTTCCATTTTCGTAGGAAAAGCCAAGGCTGACATCAGGTATACCAAGGGGAGAGATTTATTTCTGAAATACAGGAGGTCATTAGATACTCTTTAATGCTTTGTCTAAGCTTGAAGATCGGCAAGTGAAGATCCTGGCCTACAACAAATTTGGGAATCTTGGAGTGTCTTGCTAGCTCATTTTTATAAGAAAGTCCTGCTTCACTAGCTCCTCTGTGTTCAGCTATTTCTGCTTGCTGCTAATGCAGGTTTTGACACTATTGCATATGTTAACTATTTCTTTTCTGAGATCAGGAAAAGCTCTTATAGTATATTATGGCATATGACTAAGTGATTCATTAAAAGAAATGGAAAATAGAGGCTATAAGAATCTGCCTTCTGCTTGCGAAAGAAGTTGGCAACAGTAGATAAAGAATCAAATCTGTAATGGGTGCAAACAAATGACATGAATTGCAAATTCAGTTCAGTAACTATAGGTGAAATTTTTAGAATTTACTATCAAGTTAATATGAAACCATGATTTAAAAAATGGTTTCTATTGAAATTTAATTTGTTTTCTGACACCCATTATATCGTGAGATTCTTTTTAAATATCTGTTCTAAAATAGCATATCGTCTACAGTATCCAAAGAGTAGTGGAAGTATATATGATTTAATGTGGGCTAAAAGACTGCATTGTATTGGGGTTTTGGGGGAGTATGTTTTTTCTGTAGTTGCAAAGCAAATAATGGAAGTTGGCCAGCCAGCTTAATTTCATACTTTAATTTTAGAGCATAGCCTTATTCACTGGATTTTGCATTCAGAATTTTCTTATCTATATTCTTCAGAATAAGGGATAAACTGAAGCCACTGTGTAGTAACTATTGAAAGCTTCCATGATTTAACCAATTCTGGAGATCATGTTTTATGATAAACAAAGTGTTGTTCTACAATAGACAATCGGCAGAACACAGTTTATCAACCCATTTCATTTTATTCTTTATGAATTGTGGATTGCGAGTTTTATTTGCTACAAAAAGTGATCTTGTATGTATTTGCCACAGTTTGAGGTTTTTTTCCCCTAATTCTGCTGAGTTCTGTGCAGGCTGTTATTTTTAAAAAATTACAAACAAAACGTGTTTAAAATGAGTTCCATGAGTAGCCCTTGAATTTTACAAATAATGTTACTCAGTGCTTCACATTCTATTCCTTCCATTCCTTTTCATTATATCACGTGGTCATTAAAGTGGTGTTTTCCTTGCTAGTTTGTTTATGTCACCATCAGAACACTGACAAAATGCAATATTATTTAAAGTTCTAATTATTACGAGTTTTCGATCTTTGTCATTACAGTATGAGTTTGGATACTTCACTGTTTTGGCCTTTAAAGCTAATATAATCAAAGGAAGATTAAAAGAAATTCTTAAATCAAGAGACCTTCTTTCCTTTGGTTGTATGATTGATGATTGTTAGAGTGAACCGGTGTTCTTCACAGCCTACTTTATTTCCAAGGCATTGATATTTACTCCAGATTATTTGCAATTATACTGCAATGTTACGGCTTTAGCAAATAATAAAATATTGAAAATGGCCAAATGAATTGCAATTTATTTGTTGTCATAAAGACATGCTGAGATCCGTTACCAATTTTATTACTATTTTAATATTTTCAGTATAAATTATTATAATTATCAATAAGTATTATTAATTTAATATTAATACGTTAGAAGAGAGCAATAAAACAGAATTTTACAAAGTTGAATAAGCAGGCTTTTGGATTTTACAGGTAATGATATTGCTTCATGCTCTCTATATTCAATGTGTCCTTTTTTAATATACAAATATTTTGCAATTTCATCTCTAGTTCTTAAAAATTCTTATAAAGGACTTCTTAGGTTGTTTTATATTTGTGCCAGTTTAGATCTAGGCGTGAATTACTACTTCTTACAGACCTGCATTGTCCCAAGATCCATTACCTGAATAATGATCTATACAGAATGAAAGGGAGGTGTAGAACTTTCTCTACCATTTCAGACATTTCAAGTGAGACTTTTCTCTCATTTTTTTACAAGTGGTAGTAATACCTATTTCTTATAATATCTTCCATTGATAAAGTTAAAATTAAGCAAGTTTTTCATCTTGCTAATTAGAGAATGTTTACACGACCTTCGGTCACTTGCGTGGTTTTGGAGGCTTTTCCTGGTTTAGTTGCAAAGGGAATAGGTATTAAAAAACGGAATGCGTCTAAGGATTTTTTTTTCACAGGCTGGGGAACCTATGTGCTTTTACATTCACCTGAAGAAAGAAGCATGCAAAAAATTAGGAAGGATCATAAGGATTAAATGAGCTGGCAGTAGAGCCTTTATCAAATGGAAGTCTCTCAGGGTTCCTACACAAACTACTTAATAATTATCCTAAAAATGCTAATGTAAAACTATAAGGTGCATTTGTATTTCATTCTTTTTTATATAATAAATATATATAAGATAAATAATAAATTTATGTAGTTATTTATTATATATAAAATATATAATGTGTATGTAATGATTTTTTATCTTATATGTATTTATTATATAAAAAGGAAATAATGATGTATACACCTTATAGTTTTACAATAACATTTTTAGGATAATTCTTAAATGTAATTTAAGTAAACATATGTGGTTATATACACCACTTCCATTTCTTGTATATCCTGTTTGCTGTCACGTCACAGTCGTCTGTTGTTGTGTTATTACAAAATATTACAAAAATTCAACAGACCATTTAGATTCTTTGGAACGAGAACATAGTAGAAGCACTCTGGAGAATCCTTCTGAAAGAACTGCTAACAAAAGCAGGCGCAATGGGTAAGAGGTAATATTTACCAGATTCAGGCCACTGCAATTTTTCTTGTTTGAAAGACATGTAATATATCTTTTAAATGTAGCTTTATGTCTCCCTTTTTCATCATGTCAGGCTTGGGCAGTGAATATTGTAAACTGCAGATAATTTCTCTGAGACACTGAGCTCTGCCAGCAGGGCAATCTGCATCCTGGTCTGTCATTCACACTTCAAGTAACTTGAAGAATAAAACAGTGATTTTACTATGGCTAAGCAATCTAAAAGGTTTTGACCCTGAAACAAATGCCTTTTCTGTAGTTGTTTTTTGATTTTATTCTGATGATTTAAGGACGTATAAGTAAATATAACTACATGTCTATAGTAATCACAGTAAATATATCTGTGTGTAAAAATACAGCCTCACCACATACATACTCTAGGCATCAACAAAAATTCTGATTTAGTGTCTGACTCAAAAGAGACATAGTGAAATCACCTTAAGGAAAGGACCAAGTTGCCTTTTCAGTTCCCAGTTCATTAGAAGAGCTGATTGAATTTGTGTGCTTGCGCCATGACAGGAGAAAGTCTTGCTAATAGATCTTTATTTTTTGCATATTAAAAGGTGTGCAAGAATGTTAGGAAAAAAACCCCATGGTCAGCCAAATAGGTTTTATTGTCAAAAGTCTGACTGATAATTAGTCAGTCTGATAATGCCTGCTTCTTTCAGTATAGATGTGTTGTGTATAGGTGTGGTGAAGACTGACATCCCATTGCAGAGTGGATGTGTAAGTGTTTTCAGGTGGGGGAAATAAGACTTCTCTTACAGATCCATTTTCAAAGGAAGTGACTGTAGTGTTTTAGTACTTAGTAGGATGTCTCCATGCCTTCGTCTGCTTAAAGGTGGTGGTTTTTTTTTAATGTAAAGAGCTGCAAACGTCACTCAGGATCTAGAGGACTTGCCTCCTGTGAGGCAGTGGAGGGATCAGTCCTTCTACCTCGGCTACTTAAACATTACGTTTTGTTTCGATGTTTACTGGCTTTGCTCTGACTAAATGGAATATTGGGTTTCTTAGATTCAGTTAGGATCACTGTCCAATGTTATGTCTATGATATTGAGTCAGGAAAGAATCCCTTTTCAGGAGAGTATTTATGCATGCAGTGTTTACTCATGGTTTGTTTCATTGCAGATCATTAATAAGCCATAATTCACATCACTTCCCCTGATTACTGCAAAGTGATGATACAGGAGTAGACACCATTGTATCCGTGTGCAGTTGGATATTGCGACAGAAAAGTAGCATACCTGTTCTCTATGCTGGTATTTTACTCTGTAACGCAGGCATCACTTCCAACACAATTTCACAGTCCTCCTTTCCCTCTTCTCTATAATACGTTTTTAAATGTGCCTACTTTCCAAGAGATTTCAGTGTTTAAGGCCTCTTGGGTATCACTGTGAGGAAAAGGAAGGAACCACTGAGGGTGACAGCAGTGATTATGTAGTTAAAAGACTACTTAAGAGAAAACAAAATATGAAGTAGGATAGTGTGGGAACAATTTTTTTTTTTAACTGTACCTCTTCAATAAAACAGTTGTAGGACATTGAAACTATGATAGAATTGTTGAAGTAATTTAAATAATATTTAAAGAACTGGGAATGTGAGTAATAATACCGTATACCAAAAATTTCTATGTGACAATCAGGATTGTACGAATTATTGTAGAAATTTGGATCATGATGTGTTGCTTTAAACTTTCTCTAATGAGTTTGTGAATGAAATTTCACATTTGTAAATTTATTCCAGTGGCAATTCTGTGCAGTGATCTGTATTACCATTATACAAATTGATTTTAAGCGTGAGGATTAGGTATCAGCATAAGATTTTTTTTTTCCCCTCAAGGAACTTCAGGAAGTCTTCTCTCCACCTATTGGGAGAGGTTTAGAAAAAAGCAGATAGCAGAACATGTGTTTGAACTTACTTGAGAAAGGCTTGCATTTCAGTTAGCATTTGTCTGGTGCTGGATACTAAATTCAATTCCAAATCAGATGGCTGTTTGGACTATCGAGTAGATGTGCTTATTTGAGATGTCAACTACGAAAATAAAGACAGCTTTATAGATAAAAATGAGCAAAATGATTACACAAAAAATGAACTAATTGATTACACCAATACATTCCAATACATTCCTGAATCCACAGACAAGAGGTAGAGTGAACTCTATATAGATCAATTCAAGCCATCCTCCAAAATTCATTGTAAGTTTCGGTACTTCAGTAAATGAGTATACATCTTTGTCCTAGATCTCAAGCAGTCTCTGGCACAAAGACTGGTGGAAGTTTGGACTGGAAGTTTGGGACTTCCATTAAACCATTTCAGATAAAATTGTTTGATGTGGAAGTGTCTGTGTGGTAGTACTATAATTGTGACATGACTAAATTAAGGTATCTAGACTTCTTATATTCTAGGCTTTTTTGATATGCTAAAAAGAAAAAAAAACCGCCATGAAAAAAGAATAGGTGAATTAGCTAAAATGTAACAATAGCGATTCGCATTTATTTGGTACTTAAAGGAGCTGACTTGCAAAAAATAAAACTAATGCTTGAAGCAAATCTTTTATTTTTTGTTCCAGAGTCTTTAAAAAATGAAGAGGCAGTAGTCATATGATTTGTGGAGGTAGTCCTGGGTTCCACAGTGCTAGTAACTAGAAAATGACTTGTATGATGGAAAATTTCTGAAGTAGGGTAAGGTAGCAGTGTGCAGACTGTGGGCATTGAAAAGCATGATAGACTCATCTACAGGTACCGGAACAAGATCACCGTTTTGGATTTTATATTCTGTTTAAGACACAAAGCACATCTACTTTTTTCTTCCCGTTGTCTTTTAACCTGTGACCTGCATGTATCTGTTTATACAAGCATCTTCAGCCTTGTGCTGGCAGCAGTGATGGATCTATTACATGACAGAGATTAGGACTGAGGATTTCTTATTCTGGATATCAAGGGGTTAGAGATTTCTTGGAATACATCCTTACATTTTTTCACTTAAAACAATTGTTTCTGTTATTCTAATTTAAAAATAAATAAATAAATACATAATTCTCCTGTCAATAGTGTATCTTCTATCACCTGAGGTGAGGAAGCAATACAAACTAACACATCATCTCAACAGCTGAATAAGTTTCTTCAGCAGAAAACCTCTTTTAAAATTGATGGCATGCTGCAGCATGCAGAGTACTAAGGAAAGGAAATATTTATAGTTTTTTTCTCCTGACTTCTGACCCTTGAAATTAAAAGCACTTTCCCCACGCCCTCAGGTCCTGTTAACCCTCAGGAAAAATGAGTCGCTTTTCTTGGCCGAAATTGGTTTTAACAACATTAAGATGATGCAGCTGCTTTCAAAATACAATAACATGGATAAGAGAGTCTGAAACATGAGCCCAAAAACGTAGACGTACCTCCAAAATTTGTTTGCCCTTTATACATACGCTGCTAAAATTATGCAGAAAATCCATATTGTGTAGCTTTCTTTACACTTTTTTTTTTTTTAAACACCAAAGAAGTACAGTTGGAAAGTGTTTTGAAAAAGTTTTCTGTTGACTAACGACAAGGTCCCTAAGTCATTTGCAACTGTATACTTCAAATGAGGCTTTTCAAAATATTGAAAAATTGGTTACAGCTGGCTGCACACCCTGACAGTTGAAAACAAAACTCCCATACCAGTCATAACTAGAAATTCAATTTAGCTTATGCACAGTGAGAGCAACAAAACATAGTTTCTTTCCAAAGAGGCGACAGTGCAGTCAGAACTTCTACAGCTGCCTTTCATGCACCGATAATTAAAAAAAATCAAAACAAAATCCCTGACTGGAAAATACACACTCCCTTTATAATTACCTATTTCAAAGCTGTAATTGAGCATTTCATTATAAAGATGCTAATCAATCCAGAACAATACTCCTGGGACAGCACACATGTCCAGAGACATAACGGTTATAATAGAAATGCTGCAGAAACTTTACTGGGTTATGATTAGTTGCTCAAGCATTTCTGTTGTGAAAGATGAAACTCCCACAAGGTGTATTGCAGTGTTCCATGTAGAACTTCAAGCTGATCTTCTAGGCTTTAGATATATTGAAAAAATAGATACTTTGTTATCAGTATAAATAAGCAGAATGCATTCATTTAAAAATAAATAAATAAGCTTTCCTACATCTAGGCAGATTCTTAGGTAAAACAAATGACAGTCAGCAAAGGAAGCCAGAAGAGGAATTGTCTTTCTAGATTATGTTGTTGTTTTTTAAAAAAAAGTAATTTCTAAAGTATCATTATTTGTACCTCCCTCTAAAAATTGAGATTTTTATCTCTGTGGGACTGTGCCAACGCTCCAGCAGGAATGGTTGAGTCCCGAGTAACCACTGCCATTTACAGCCCTCTTTCATAGTGTAGTGTGCACAGCTTTGGGGTTTCCTCAAAAGACTGGCAGCCACAGCATTGCGGCTGTTGAGACAGTGCTTCATGTGGAATTTGGGTATCTCTGTCATGTGGGTGGCATCTTTCTGGAGAGGGAGCACAGTAACTTTTGTCTGCCTGTGTTTGGAAAGCAGTGTTGTGGGAACATGGAAGCTGATGGTGCTAATACAGAGAATTCCATAAAATTACACAGCACGTTTCCTCCAAGTATTAGAAATAGTTTTATTTCATGTTCTAATGGGACAATTAATGTAAGCTGAGTCTTTGAAAGTTCTGAAATATTTTAATGGGACTGTCTGAAGGCTTAAAATTACTGTGTACTTTCTTATAGGATACTGGCTTTTGTGATCACAGCATATGGTATTTTGCACTTCGTTATCTCGTACAAAGCACCGGGGTAAAATTCTAAAATCTTTTTTGATAGCCACCTACATGAACTCTTAGTATTTCATTAGTTCTGGCCGAATAGAAAGAAGTGTGTGGTTAAAGGTTAGGCGCTTTCTTTAGTTTGAATGTCATAGCAGTGTGTTTACAGACTACTACTTTCCAGGTAGAAATGAAAAAGCAGAAAGCAGAAGGAAAAAGCAGAAGTCCTGGAAGTCTTTGTGTATGAGGCATATGTCTGAAAGGCAGATAGGTTGTCTCTTCTACCTTTTGATACAAATTTGAACTCTGCCAATCTGTCCTTTTTGTGATTGTGTGTGTGTGCACGTGTGTATGTTCTTAAACCTTCTTACTGTGCAGATGTTGTGCTTTGCTGGTTGTTAAATGCATTGCTGTGTCTTATGTCTGTATTTTTTTATTCCTTCTGATGCTCAGATTATCAAAGACTCTGAAACTCTGAATGACAGAGAGCTCTAATCTAAAATACCATCTTTTGTGTTTTCTCAGCTATGTATTTTTTATAAAAGGTGACAAACATAATTAGGATAATAACCTCCCTTTTGTGTCCTATTTTCAGTTCAGTGTCTTTCTTATGCCTTTGACTGTTCTTTTAGAAGACAGACTATCAATGGTGCCTGCAGTTTGGTTATTTCACCAATTTAATCTTTTGTAATATTTTTTTCTCTGATTTGTCTTGCTAACTTAAGAAGGAAGATATAACAGATTGTCTGTTTCAGAAACTGTGTCATGTTCATAACTAGTGAGAGAGGTGATTGAATATATATAAAAACCAATAGTATCTCAAAAGTTCAGGATCGAACTACTCCAGGATATGGGGAGGAAAACAATTTTTGCTAAATATGACATCATCTCTATAATATTGTTGTGAACATGCGTACCCTGTCTATGTCACAATGTGCTATTGGTATCTATGTTGCAGCAATATTTCCATAGCTGTATATAGTACAGTTCAAATTTATTCTTTCTCATACTCTTTATGAAAACAGCATTCATTTTGGTGGGTAGCACATGTTCTCACATTCTTACTGAGAAGTGACCAAAAGAGGCTACCAAAGAAGCTGAAGATTACACAATGTCAGTATGCAATTGACAATTATGTTAGGAATTACCACCTTGTTGCTAAGGCCAGCATGTTTGGAAGAGAGTAAGGTCACCGTTAGTTTTTCTTTAGTATCAGCCCAAAAAGATGAGTGCTTGGGAGGCTTTCACAGGGCTTAGATTTGAAAAGTACTTGCTGAAATGTTTCCTGAGAAGGATGTAAACCCGGTGAAGAATATATGGAATACACATAATGCATTTTGGTCTATTCTAGCAGTCTATAACAGAGTTGTAAGAGGATGAACCACAGGTCTAACAGGGATTTCTATTTATTATCACATTCTTGTAGCTAAGACATTTGAGTGCCAAGTTGCCTAGACAAAACAATCTGAATGAAAGCTCTTGGTATAGAAGCTGCACCACTTCAAAGCACAGAGAAAATCTTAACCTCAAAAATGAGAAATTATTGCAAATGTACTGATTAATGCTTTGCATAATCTCTGTGATGGTCAGATTGTTAAAACAGTAATAGGTTTCACTATGGAAATCTTTTGTTGTTGTTCTCAGTTTGCTTTCACCAAATCGAATACAAGAGGTCTGTGGGGATCCAACCTTTCTGCTTCTCACTTTCCATTTGAAGGGGGTTGAGGTATAGGTTCTGTGAAGCACCTGAAGTGCCACTTGAAGCGGACATTCTAAGCCACTCATTTCTACTAACTACAGATAAAGCTACAGTTTTTAATGTGGTCTGTAAAGAAAAACACATTTTGAACCATGCTGTCTGGCCCCGCTGATGAATTTACTATTTTATTTGGTATCAAAACTGGCTTGTCAACATTAGGACATTAGTTTGGTATCTAGAAGTGTACTAAGTAGAACTTTCCTTAATAAGGAAGCTTCCAACTATAAAATATCTGTAGGCTTTTGTTGACTTGTAACTCTTTTTCAGAGTTCATAACATTATTTTTACTTTTTCTATGAATGTGATAAAAAGTATTGTGTGTTACAAAGATATTTTGTAGTTCTCATCTTCTTTTTTCCAAAAGAGGAACTGTTGGCAACTGTGTGCTGTTATGCCATATCTTAGTATGGGAAATGCATAGTGCTTTCATTGCTTCAGGAAGTTTTTGTACTTTATTATCAAATCATTTTATAATGCCAACTACTTTTGAAAAATAACCATTTCAGCTCTCCATCTCTTCCTCTAATACGATTGTATTGCCATCAGCAACGTTATAATAAAGTGCAGTCAGGCTAAACTAGCTGCAGCTGGATTACTGTCCTGTGTGTACTGCAAATTCACTGTCTCAGTCAGTCATGCTTCAATCTGATTAGGCAACAAGTATATTGGATAGTATTGAAACAAAACTATAAAGTGAAAAGGAAAAAGAAAAGCCATAAAGGAAGAAATTGCAGAGTAATATAATAGAGAAAAGATGCCTTGCAATGTTGAAGTCAGGTTTGACCTGTTAGCTCCAGACTTGCAAATATATTTCTAGCTTCATTTTAGTATCTGCAGTACCCAATATGCTTTAACCGCACCTGATTGTAAAGGTGAGGCCCAACCTGAATGTTTCACAATTTCCATGCTGAAAAGACACAGAAGAGGCAAAATTCTTCTGAAACAGAGGAGACTCTTTAGGTATAAGCAATGTTAGCAAGCCTGTGTCATGTGCATAGCAGTGGTAGCTGTAGGATCATTCTCCTTGCTAGGTCGTCCAAATACCTAGCTCTGGGAGGAAGCAGCCACTGAAAGATGCTGACTCTGACAGTAACAGCGGTCCCAGAATTCAGCTACTCATCGTGCAGTCTAGCTGTTCTCCTTAGGTGTGGTGCTTTTCTGTAGGGCTGCTGGGGGCATCTGCTTGAAAGCTGGTTTTGGAGCCCCTTTTCCTGGGAATGTCTGACAAGTATGTGGTATATGGCCCAATGGCTTTATGAACATTTTGGTATGTGGCTCACACGCTCAAAGGTTTAGCCTGTCCTAAAAGGTGGTAGCTGTACAGCTTCAGTGTTGTTCAAGTAATGCAATAGACAGCAAAAGAAGACTTAACAAACTGTCTATGGCAAATAGCCTGGTACAAGTGATTTGCTCTTTCATTTTTTGTTCTTTTGAGACTAAAGACAAAGGCAAAAATCAGTCTGTAAATGTTTTTGCATAAAAATAGTATTTGCTCATAAACCAGACTTTGGAGGTAAACAATTCATAGAATCACAGAATCATTTAGGTTGGAAAAGACCTTTAAGATCATTCAGTCCAATCATAAACCTATCACTGCCAAGTCCACCACTAAACCAGGTCCCTAATTGCCACATCTACACGTCTTTTAAATACCTCCAGGGATGGTGACTCAACCACTTCCCTGGGCAGCCTGTTCCAGTGCTTAATAACCCTTTTGGTGAAGAAGTGTTTCCTAATATCCAGTCTAAACCTCCTCTGGCGCAACTTGAGGCCATTTCCTCTTGTCCTATCGCCTGTTACTTGGGAGAAGAGACTGACCCCCACCTAGCCAAGATATTTATTTTAGCTCCTTTTCTTTAGCTGCTGCTTTTTTTCCCTCCCTCCCTTCCTTCCTTCCTTCCTTTTTTTTCTTTCCTTCCTTCCTTCCTTCCTTCCTTCCTTCCTTCCTTCCTTCCTTCCTTCCTTCCTTCCTTCCTTCCTTCCTTCCTTCCTTCCTTCCTTCCTTCCTTCCTTCCTTCCTCTTTCTTTTTATCTTTTTTTTTCCTTTTTTTTTTTTTACTTTTTTTTTGAACAAGAGTCAGAAAAGAGTTTGCTTTCTTTAATTTCTTATATGGGCAAAGTCAGAGCTGGACTATTTCAGATTAACTAAAGCTAAGTAATTAACAGGGCTCTTGGGTGACGAGAGTCAAGACTAGGGTATTGGCAGAGTGTGTGTTTTTCAGGCAAGAAATCAGTCTTAGTAGAAGATGTTTTGTTTGTCCACTTAACCTGTGATCTGTGGCTTTGTATGGTTTAAATTCTTAGTATAGATTCTCAACAATATATTGCTTTAATATACATTGACAGATGCATTGTATGTTTTTCTCCTGTAGCAAGACTATTTTCATCTCAGCAATTCAGCCATTACCAGCACAATACTTTTTTCTTGATCCGTTATTTGGGAGTCACAGCGTTAAGAATGCGGAATGCTCTAGTGAATTGTTTCTGCACCATGAATAAGAAGAGTTATAATCTGCAGAGGTGACTAAGATGGCAGAAGTTTGTAAGCACTGAGATATGTGACAACATACAAATTGGTATTTTAGTTCATGATTTAGAATGTGGGTGAAGATGTATAAAGATCAGGCTAGGCCGAGTTTTCTGTGTATGGTTTAAGATTTCACGTGAACATCAGTATTTCTGTAAGTAAAAAAAGGTGAACTTTTTAACAGCTTTCTACAAGAGCAAAACAACACTGTGATGTGATTTTCAATGTACTTTGCTGTCATTGAATTAATTTCTCCACTAAATTAATTTCATTTATCTATTTCCTTTATTTCTTTGGTTATTGAAGATCCATTTTCTGTTTTGCATGGTAACAGATGAATCCTTGCTGAAGTCCAGAATAGAATTACAATGTAGGATCAGATTGAGTATATTAAGTTGTTAAATATAAGCAAAATTCCACCTAGCACTGCAACTCGGTGATGCTTTTATAGTGATGGAGTTCAAAGGCCTGCTTGAGAGCAGAAACCTACTGTTCCAGGGTGGGCGCTCACTGTTATTGGAATAACTGTAACAGAAATTCAGGAATGATAGAGGAGCATTAAGGTGTATTATTGTCCAGGGACTGATAAGACTAAGCTTTGGAACACACATCTGTCTTTAAATTTCTTTAATCATGGGTTCGCATTTTGGGTTTTTTAAGAATAAAAACAGAACGAAGCATGGAACTTCTCCAGCAGGTCGACTATGGAAACTTTTATCATGTTTAATCAATAAAAGAAAAAGCTAAATGTAGAACTTCTGACAGTTTTCCTCATTGCCTTGGAAAATACATTTAATTCCCTTTAAAGGCCATTGTTTTACCCAGAGGTCCTTCTGACTTGATTTTCGTTAAACAGCTTATGAGCATTAATTTTATGCGTTTTTTCCTATTCTTTCTAATGATTCAGCTGTCAGTCAGATTTTTGCAGCCAAGATTTGTCTATGAAATCTGTTTATTCTTTAAGGAGGGGTCTTGGTTGATATGCAGAGATGTGAAGTACTGGCACTTCTTCCGTGACTTGGTTCTAGTAATGTTTCAAATTTCTTTTTTGCATCTTTTCACTTGCATATGTATGGTATTAGAAATCTGTGGCTAGGGAATGGATGTAATTTAGGATTGTGGGTGTGATGAATGAAGTGTAGAAACAGAATGTCAACTGAGTCTTCTGGTTCAGTCTTTGCCTGCCACTTGTTCTTAGAGAAACACTGTTTGTTTTTTGTTTTTTTTAATGTAAGGTGTATCCACTTGTTTTCCCATAAGTCCTCATGGCCAGACCGGAGATGGCTGTGAACTGAAATCCTATCTCTGAACAATTTCAAACTTTAGAAAAGTTGAACTAGAAATCCTGTTTGTGTAATAGCACAAATGAGCTCTCATATCTTCACATTCCTGTATTCCAAAATTTTGTAAGTTACTGGGTTTTTTCCATGTGGCTCCCTACATCTGCTATGACTTCTTTTTTGTCTGTGTTCAAGTCTCTTCTGGGAGCTCTTCCCTGCTGTGGCAAATGTCTGTGTTGAGTTATCCAGCATTTACATGCACATGCAGGCATGGAAAAGCAAGCAGTTAAAATTAGTATTTACTTTTTTTATTTTTTTTTTGGTACTAGAATTTGCCTCCAGGTAAGCATTTTCTATAACCTTAATTATCTGGGAGCGGGGACCATCTCCTCCTGAGTACTGTGTTAGCACCTGAAAGATTATTTTTGGTACTAAAGTAAACAGACTGCAGGGAAGTAGTTCAGTGTTCAGATGTTTCATTCACCCAGTTGATCCTTTTGAGGAAAATTGGTACATGTGCCCATGCCTGTGTGCTATCAGCTACCATGCCCCAGCTGAGGAGAATTCTTTTGTGCCTCTGCATTGAACGCTTTGGGGGGCTGGACATCTCCACTTTTACTGAATTTATTGATAGGTAGCACTAATCAGGGAAAATCTATCCTCTTACTTACATATGTGCTAATGATAAATATATTGCCTAGTTCCAACCTTTGATTTTCACTTTTGTATTAACAATTTGTTTGTCTGGGGAAAGAGACCAAAATAGCTGTTGTGGAAGGAATTATTCATAGGTAGCTCTTTTAGAGATGTTGTAAGAGTCATTTTTTATTATTTAATACAGCAGTTACGCAGTACTTATCCTAAAATAAAACCAGCTTTTATTAAAGCTTCACAAATAGAGGGTTTTTTTCCGAATAACTGTTGATCTCTGTAGTTATTGTGGTCAGTCTTCTACCAAGGAGCAGCCTTATCTTTCTGCACTGGCACAATGTCAATGCTGTAACAGGGGCTGCTGAGAGAGTACCTCGGTCTGGATTAATTCTGTGAGACAAATGTTGACCCTCTGACGAAGAGGCTAGTACAACCTGGTGCTGCAAATGCTGTTTGTGTTTGCACTGTCTCTGGTACCACACTCTGGATGTAACAAATCATTGTCAGGAGGAAATAGAAAAGGGAAGAAACTACTTCATTTAAGAATTAATAATGCATTAGATGAACATTTTATTTTGGAATTATGAAGGTGGCTTGATTTGGAAGTTAATACTTGTTTGATAATTGAGTTTAGTCCTTGTAAGGAATTGCATATCCTTGTCAGTTTTCACACAGAAGCCAAGTATAGACCTAGATATCAGATGATTATCAAGCTCAAGATTGGTACAATGGTCAGTAGCAGAGTCCCTGGCTAAAGCTATGGTTTTTTGTAGGTAAAGCTGAGGCAGACTTGTGTGGAGAACCTTGATAGCACCTGATTGTCTCTTGGCTTGCTTCTCTTCAGCGTTATCAGATCATCATCTGCATGCCTCCACTAACAGTGTATCTTCAACTCACTTGAAAGGAAAGGTGCCACCTGCCATCTTTACTCAAGTGCTTCTGTTTACTTGACCTAAAATACTAGAAGTTAGCTATGGAGGCATAAGCAGGTGAAGAGAGAAAACAGCAGGCAAAGGGTCGTTAGTGTATTTATCAAGTTAGCTAAAGCCATGACACTTGGAAGCAGCAAAGAAAGGAAGTACTGAGGGCTTTGGTTTTTGTGATATGAGTGATAATGAATATCACCTTCAAAGCAGAGACAATGAGTGCAGTATTCCGAAGTGCTTGTATGTGCATTTACAGTGAGAGAATGGAAGGGGGTTTTAATTATAAAAAAAAAAAGCTCCTTTTTCTTCTCAACCTTTTCTTTGCCAGGTTTTGTGATCCATCCCTTCATTTGCAGACAGCTTGTAGAAGATAAATGCATATTCACATATCAGGATCATGAGATTTTTAAAATTCCCACTTTTTCCCCAAGCAGATAGTAATATTTTTTTGTTAGATACCACATTTAATATGAGAGAGTGAGAGTGAGTGTGTTTGGAATGTGTGAAAATAATCTCCAGTGACTTGTTAAGAAACAGTTGTGTAAAACAAGCACCTTTGCGGTCACCTTTTTTTTTCCTTCCTCTGCTCCCTTTATTAATTATCAGTGTTTCCTCTCCACTTGCTCCCCTGCTAAAGGGAGCAGTTTATGGTTCAGGCACAAATCTTAGTACCCATCATATTTATGCTGTTCACCTTCACATGTCAGCTAGTGTGTTTGTGTGACAATAAAAAGATAAAGTTTTGTCCACAAGTGAGCCGCCTTTGGAGATAGTTCAGGGCTCCCTTGTAACTCCTGCAGTCTAGAAGAAGCAAAATCAAAATTGCCTCTTCCTTGAAAGTACATTTCATACATCTCCATCTTTGTGATAGCATTGGAATCATTGTGTAGCAGTTGGCTCTGATACGCTTGCAGAGACGCAAATTGAGTCCGACAGGACCGATGTCTCATGGACTTTGCTGTCATTTGAAATGCTGGCATGAAGATGGTAGCGATGAAAGGGGAGAGTTGGTGCCTTCAGCACTTTGCCTATGAAGGTTTCTTAGGTTTGTATTTTCTGATGGCAATAGCTGATTGAAAAGGTAGTTTTACAAAGGATATTCGTAACAGCCATAGATTTCTAACAGCTGCTCATGTCTTTTCTTCCTTGAGTAGATTCTTGGAGCATTTCACTGTGCTGTAAAATGGGCTCTTTATACCACCCACAAATCTGTGAGATCTATCTAGTGGAATGGTAATTAGTATAATATTTTCTCTGCCCTTTTGGTTTTTATCTTCACTGCGTGGAAACCACTCCTGTGGTAGTGAAAAAGATAGTATCAAACTTGCCAAAGTTTATATGTTGCAGACCATTCAAAAAGTAAAATTACATTTCAGTGTTATTTTAGTGACATCAGGCTATTTGGGGATATCTCTAGTATTTCCTGTGAGAGGGAAGAATACTTTTGTATTCCTTAATTTCTGTTACTGCTCAGGTGTGGTAAATTTGGACAGCAATGAGACACTGCTTTTTTAAGTCAGGCACTTGAGCTGTAGTACTCCCAGTGTATTATATTCAATTATGCATCATAATAAATGAGATAGTTTGAGTTGGAATCTCAGTCCCTTATTCAATGCTAGATTTCTATTTTTCTGTTAGGCATAATTCAGATATGTACAGGAAATCACAACAGGAATTTTAACCTTTGAGAGTTGTTGAACTATGCAGTATGCTAGCATTTGATGTCTAGCTTTAAGAACACCTCACGAAGCAGATTTTCCTATGTTATTCTTACCAGATGCCAGGGCATCAGCTCCCAGTATGCTGCTTGCGAGTGGACTTTTTATTCTAGATAATGAATCCACTTTGATTCCCTTCTTGCAACATGAGTATTCCAGTGATGTATTATACTTAGACTTCATTAACAGTGACAGTTCTTGTGGTTCAGAAGGTGCTGTTGAATACAACAAAAGATGCAGGGTGTGACAGATGCTTGATGATGGTAGAAAAGGTGCACTGAGAAATATCTGGGAACAGTGCTAACATACACTGTACTGTGAATCTTCTGATATATGCCAGTAGCCTGAAATGAATCATGTTTCCTTTTCTTTCTCCCTTACCCTTTTGTCTTTTAAAATTGGTTTGCCTCAAATTGTGAATGCTTAGAAAAAAACAGCAAATCTCTGTCCTATTCTTGCTAAATGTATTTTTCTCTTTTTTTTATCTGTTCCACAGGCTCTGAAAATACTTCATCTGAAATTTCAGACCGGACAGACTCGCAGTGGCTTCTAAGCCAGTGAGAACAAGGCTGCCAAAGCATGCTGGTGCCAAGCTGTCGGATGATGCACGTAGTCAGGCCAATGGTGGTGCTCCTGTGCTTGCTACTCTATGCTGATGCTGAAAGTAAGCTTATTATTCATTTGTGCTTAGGTCTTGGCCATGATGAACAGTTTTGTTTTCAGCTGGTGGTTACTAAGCGTCTCGGAATGAGTTTCCTTTTGAGTAATTCTTAAAACACTGCGAGATCCTCTCTAGATCACAGCTAGTATTTGAAAAGGATTATTTATGCAACTTCCTTACTATTTTTCTTCTTAATGCCCCTTTTCTTAGGCAACTAATGGTTCCCGCTCAGGTGGTGGAGAACATTGCCACAAAGTTATGTAGTCAGAACAAAGACCAACCATGCTTATCCCTTAAAGATATCTGTCATTCTTCGAATATTTCTTTCTTAACTTTGGTTTAAAAAAAACCCCAAAACACACCGCCCCTCAATTAATACCCAGTCCAATTAAAATTCCAGGTCTTTTGTAGCTACCACAACAGTTGTTCTAATGTATTATTTCCGACAGCTGTCGCAGAGTACAGTATCCAAACAAATCAAGCAGAACTGACAACTTAGTGGCTGGGCTAAACGTGTGCAATTCAGTGAGGAAAGGCACCTATGTTTACTTGTAGTGAGGGGAAACTGTTGGATTTTGGTCAATTAGTTTACCTATTAATGGGAAGATAATATCTTCTTTTTAATTAGGAAATCATTAGGTCTGCCTTGTTTACATATGTTCCTTCTCCCAACTGTCCTGTGGCTTCTTGCAGAAGTAATGTGCAAATGAGAAAAGCCATTTGCTTTCCACCTGTTGACCTGCAGGTTTGCTACAAGCTGACTCTTAACATTCACGTAATTGAGAGGTATTTTCCTATTGAATCTTCCTGACTCTGTGCAGTTACATCACCAATCAATAACTTTGTTCCAGCTTTGACTTTTGAACACCTGTGTAAAACAAAGGAGCTGTTGAATTAAGTAGGAACACACAAGAATAAAAACAGTGTCAGTAAGGTTGGATAAATTCAGTAAATGCATGTTGAAGAGTTCCTTATCACTCTGCTTATCACCTACACTCCATATATAATAAATTACAACAACAAAAGAGATATACAAAATCTTTCCACTTCCATGTGTAATAAGACTTCCTTCTTTTAACTGTAGCTCTATGAAAGTGAAGTAAATGAAAAAAAGAAAGAAGGACAAAACATACATGTTTGTCGAGTACTGACAGCTGAGATTCTTTGGCCCCTTTCCAGGTAGATAATGACCAGCTGGGATGATTGTGTCTAAGGTGAAGCCAAGGACACTTTAACACTTTAGCCAGCAAATAATTAATTGGGAAGTGAGCCCTTATGTTGGATGTTTCTGCATTTGTAGTATACCACCTATTTTAAAAGTAAATTCTGTACTTAGCAAACACAGATTTTTAGAATCTGATATACCTTTTCTGCTTCAGATAATGGAATGTCCATCCTCCTGTGGACAGTAGTGAATGATTTTTTGGTTTTGGTAACCGCAATCGTGTATCGATTTGCAAAAAGACAGTCAAACCCCAGAAACTCCTTTGTTAGTCCAGTACTCGTGAGAGAAGGGTATAGTTTCTGTAATCATGTTACCTTAAACAGAAGGCTCCCTCTTTCATCATTCTTCTCTGGGCGGAAGGAGGATAGATTTTTTTGAAGGTTAGCCTGGAGTTTACTTCAAAATTGGCTGGTGTCCCAGTACAGTTTTTAAGAGAGTTGTCAGATTCATTTTTCCAAAACTGCTGTATTCCACTTATGATTCTTTTTTTATTTTAAATAACATGAAACAAAATAGAAGTCAGGTATTAGCCTTTCCTGGCTAGGGCTAGGAGGACTTCGTGGTGTTACTAGAGTCTATGGAGGGTCACATGCGGAATAAAGGTTGTAAGAGGCACAAAAATCATCTTTTTGTAGGAGTTACTCTCAGTGAAACCAGCGTGGACAACAAGATGCAGTCTTAAAAGAAATAAAGAAAGCGTAAAAATGATGTATTAATAAATATTAATATTAATAGTGGATAAGTAGTGTTTTCAAAGACATTCTTAATAATCACATTCTTTACAGATCTAGTCTACTATCTTGACTGGAGAACAAAGCAAAGGTCTCTTCAAGATAACAGATTAATTACAGAGTTTTGTGCTGGAGGAACTCACATAAAATAATCCTTTATGATTTTGTATAGTTGCCATTGCAATTAGTAGGTATTCCTAGGCAGAGTTACAAGAATAGAGGGTAGCCAAACAAAGATACATTAGGTTATCTTCTTGGAGGAATTTATAATATTGCAATATCATCTATGGTTATTACTTAGTGTCTATTGCATCTAGTTGTTATTAGCCAACAGAAGAAAGAAAATGACAATTTACAAATAAAAAAAATAGGAAGATTAAAAAAAAGTTAAACTAAGAAAAACTTGAGAAATACTGCTAGAAATTTGGAACTAAAGTATAATGGAATAATAATTTCATTAACTATTTTTTTCTTCAAAAGAAATAGAAATGCTTTAAGACAAACTCATTTGTGCTGTGTACTAGGCAAAATTTTAGGTTAGAGTTTCTGTTAGGACATTCCAGAATAGAGAATAAGCAGACAATTATGTTAAGAAGTGATAGACTAGGCATCTCTGGTTTTACTGTTCCTGTATTTTCTTAAGGAGAGAATTGAGCTGAACAATATAACTTTCTAAAAACAGAAGTGCAGTTTCTCACCTGATCATTTAAAAATATTGTTGACTTGTTTAGAATTTTGAAAGCTCTATTTCTTTTGGTCTTTCCATTTTTTTTGCTATTAAGAGTTTTTGCCATGTGGGTAGTGGTACTGTGAAATGCAGGAAGTGGGTGAACTCTTACATGTACCAGGTGAATATGAAATGGTAACTTTAAAGAGTCAGACTTTTATCGAATCTGGCTAACTCTTATTTTATGGGAAAAGGCTTTCTTTTGAGATTACCTTTATTTTCTGCTTACTACTAATAAAAGGCGTGACTGAGAAATTGTATGAATGCCCACAATTTGTACAAATTAACAGAATCCTTTTTTACAAGGTGAACTTTACAGTTGAAACTAATTTTTCAACTTCGTACATCCTTTCCTGCATTCCTTTTCTTTCCAAGAAATTATAGAAAGAACTGGATTTGAAAGGAGAGAGAAAAATCTAATGCAAGATTTTGTTCACTTCCACTGACTTGGTTTGAATTTCAACTAAAACAAACCAAAGAGGCTTGTGATAGCTAGATGTTAATGCAGTGTCTCCCATATTCTAGTCAGATATGATGATTTCATTCCCTTTACAATATAGTGCTGAAAATCATACAGCATATTCCTCTGTCTCTTAACCTATGAGATTGAAGAAAGAGACTATGATTGTCAAGTAATTAATATGCACAGGCTTTTAAGTTGCATAAATATTTATATATGTATAGACAAATGGTGTACATTATAAGGTATGAATTAAATTGTGTTCCATATATGTGTCTGTATGGCTCCACATAATTTTGCATTAATGCTGTGAGTTGTAAATTGACATTTTTCTGTTCTGCCAGTCTAAAAGAGGAGCTCTTTGAGGGTCACAGTAGCATTTTGCTTTTGCACACTATACTTTGTTTATTTGGAAGATATGCTGAATTTCCACGGACATAGTTATTTTATGGGCTGGGTGAGAGCACAGGATCAGTGAGCCTTCTGTGTGCAGACACACAGAAAAATGTGTCGTCTTCTTGCATGGTTACCTCTTCTCCTGGATTTCCAAGGACTTGAAGAAAAGTTCCTGCTGTGCTGGAGCTGTTCTGCCCTCCACTCTTGCAGGTGCTTCTACTGTTTGTATAGCTCGTTGTGAAAGGGTCCCAGACCCTACTGTTGTCCAGGGCTCTTCTTGAACTTCTTCACAAACAGTTGGCCTGACTACGTTATTTCCTTTTAGTGGGGAGAGGACACAGGTGAGACAAAGGGGACAAAATTTTTGTCTTTCGTTTTCTCTGTCACCATGGAAAGGCCATGCCTTCCTTTTTTTTCCATCATTTTTCCGTTTCTAGCACCAAGGTGCTACAGAAGAGAAGATACATCCTGACATTGCCACTGCAGTGTACTCTTTCCAGAGTAATTGCAAATGGATAAGGAACTCATACTCTTCTGATCTCACTGTTAAATCACTGTGGGTGGGAGCCAAGTAGCAAGCCACTTCATGCTTTTGAAGAGGTTCTCAACGATAGTCCTTAGTACTTCTTTTCTGTTTACATACTGCCCTTACAGCTGAGGGAGGGAATGAGACATCTTTGTTTCTCTCCATCATTGTGAAAGACCTCAGACTCTGAAATGTGTTGGCACAGGCTGATAAACTCTACTGTGGCCACCTGTCAGAGGGATACAGGACGGCAATGCCAAAAACCCCTTCCCTAGTGGACTGGATGAGTGCACCATGCCCTTTATGTGTGCGACCAAGATTAGATTCGTACTGTTAATCCAGAAACTAAGCTTATGCTTGGCTGAGCAAAGTAAGCAAACTTGAAAAGTGGCAAAATTACCTTTGCTCTTTTATCTTTTATTGTTACTAAAATGAAGTGTTGCTTGTAAGTACAAGAAGTGAAAAATCTTGAGGAATATGATTTTTTTAGGTGCCTCCATTTATGTTTGGTATTTGTAGCTTCTGTGCACACTGTGAGAGGATGTTACAGAGTTCACTGAGGAAAGAAAATGTTTGTTTAGCCTTGTTGTTTGTAGAAGGACAATCCGCTGGTTCACAGTGCTTATCATTGGCTGCCTCGTTCTCAATGGTGTAGATGGCAAGTCTGTTAAGGCAGTACTATTGGTAAATTAGTAAGAATACATTGCTTGTCATAAGAAAAGTAGTTTTTTTCATATTTTCTAAATGACCTGGCAGAATAGCAACTATCTAGAAGCTTTATGCAGGTTCATCTGTTTGATAACAAGAAGCATATATGTTTCAGAGACTTTTATGTAACAGATTTCTTTTCAAACTATAGAATATGGTATACTATTATCTCTTTCTGATCTCTGTAATGATGAAGTGTCAATTCAATCACTGAGCTCAAAGAAATATATAACATAAAAATACTTTTAAAATGGTTATTCCTGGTCTTTCCTAGTATTCTAGTTTTTGAAACTCAAGAGTTTAATTTGTATTAATAGAATCAAATAATTTTCTGCAGATATTCTGTATCCTGCTTTTTAGTAGTTGAACTGATTCTCACAGCACACATACTGTTCCTTCTCCAGCCCGAGAAAGACCCAGTCACTAGCACTTCCAAATTCTCCGCTGCATTCCAGCCATTTTGTCTGTTTAATTCTTTTCTTTCATTCTTGGTTACATAGCTTCTGCTCTGACATTTTTCTTTTGCTGCTTCTTTTGAGATGCTCTTTCAGAAGAGAAGCCACAATTCTTACTTCATTCAGTAGAAGTGTTTGCAGCTGACTGTAAAAAGACAAACAGAAATACTAACCATAAACAATACATTTATTGTATATTGCTTCTATTCCCAATTGTTTGAAATGTGAATAATGCTTGGTTTGCTCTCTGGCTCCTGATGCATGTGTGTCAGTTAGCATCATGCTGTCTAATAGAAAAGTCTTCACAATCTTCTCTAGACCAGCATCAGGAAGGGCTAAAACTTCATGCTGACAGGACAGTGATTACTTTTAACAAATGTAGGGATGATTGAGACAAATTCTTGTTTAAACAGGATCTAAACCCAGTAGTTTAGTATTGGTGAAATCAAACATAAGGCGGCTATTTTTCCTCCTTTTTTTTTTTCTTGTTCCATTTGGTTCCTTCATTTTATTTTTTAAAGTACACCTGTTTTTTCCTTGCTAATACCATTCTTCCCTTTTAAAATATTTTTATGTTCTTCGACAAGCTGAAACACATTCATGCATTCCACACTGAAATTTTTGTTTCCAAGCACTTGTCTACAACACTAAACTAACATAAATTATCTTACAGAAAGTAATTATCTTATCGTAAGTCTTGCAACTGGACATACATGGTTTACACTAAAAAACCCCTATTCCAGAATAGCTTCATAAACACTGTATGCAGACAAGCCCAACATGGAAATGATTTACTTTTTTGTATGTGTGCCTTTGGTAACTAGGACTAAATTTCTGTCATATTAGATTTAAACTCTGACATCTTTAAAGAGATTATTTCAATTATTGCTTTCAATTATGGGCAGTAGCAAGAACTGTAAAATCCAAAGATAAAATCTTTCTGTTCTTTATTTGTAATTTTTTCAGTATCATCTGTCTTTATATCTTACTATATGCTGATAGCATCCATTTTGTGTAGCCCTTTGTTTACATTGCTATTTCTTTTAATAATGGTGATGTATGCAAGAGAGTTTAACTATGGACTGCCTTTTCTGAAAAAACAGCTTTCAATTTTGTTTTATATTCTTTTTTCAGGAATTTTTATATGCTCTCTACAGTTCAACCCTAGGACATTTTCCAGCTGATTTTATGAAAATTGGTATATAGTATTAAGAGAGTAATTTTATATTGCACTTGTTAAGTATGATATTAAAATACGTTGAGTAAATTACCCATCAGTTCTCAAAAGTTTTAGTTGTAGAGAAAAGTGGGACAGCTAATCCCAAACCATTCTAGATGTATTCATTTTGCTCTGCAGCAAAGTGAAGGCTTTGGAATATATGTAATAGTTGAGATGGAGAATCAGGAAAAGGGAAAACATTATGTTATCATTCCAAACATACTGATTTAGTCACAGAAACTAGAGATAAGATGGATGTTTGCATAAACCTAGATTTATCCAAGCCTTATTTTTCAAGTCTTTACATTAAAGCAAATTTGAATAGTTTAATTCCAAGAGTAGCCATAATTACCACCACATCTGTTTAATTTGCTTTATCAAGTATTAACAGCAAAATGGAGAGGTGCTTGAGGAATGTAGTTTTCCAATTCACATAATTTTTAGGAAGGTATTTGGATTATCTCTAAATCTGTACATAACAAAACATTTCAAAATTTAATATGAACAAAAGATTTGTGTGTATTTTGTAAAGTGTAGGTTCAGAATTGAATATAGTTTACCAGGGCTTTGAACTACAGAATAAACTGAAGGACAACTGCAGAATGGTTCTCTTGAACATTTTTGTAAGTTTACCTCTGCAACGTTGAAGATTGCTTCCATGCCTGTTTCACAGCCGCTGTTAATTTAGGTAGTTGCAGGCCCTGACCTCCCGAAAACAGAGCACTGAACAGAGCTGAGTCGCAAGCTCTGGAGTTCTGAGAAGCCTTTAAGCCCTGGCAACATTGCCTGTGGCTGACTGTACAGGCCATGAAGTCTCCCCAAGTATGAAAACCCCACATCTTTTGGATTTTCTAGAGTGTATATAAAACTGGAGCCAGGAAATCCAGGGTTTCCAGTCTTTACAGGCACCAAGAAATCTAGATAAGGGAGCTGTATTTTAATGGCTCAACATAGTTGGACAAAACCACATTATTTAGATGAGTGTCAGCTGTTAACAGAACAGTGTCTCTGGAGAAACTTCAGAATGGGTAACTATCTCACTATGTGCAATTCCCTGCAGCATCAGTAATGACCACTGGCAGATAAAGGAATGTGGGTCATTAATAATCCTTTATCAGAACTGGCAGGAAATTCCAACATGTCTGTGTTTGCTACATTGCTTAAGAACATGCCTACATACTTTAAAAGTTTACTAAAAGTACGTATCATAGTTTTAATATAGGAACAATTCTTGGGGAAAAAGAAAGGAGAAACAGCAATATAGAAATTTTGTAATTTTTTAGGTTATACTCACACAGCACAACAACTGCTGTGGTGGTTTACAATATTTTCACTCTTATCTGAAGTTAAACCCTTATTGGCTGAAACTGAGATACTTGAGTAGCAGTATCTGTTTCAGCAGTGAATTTCTGACAACAGCTTTAGCAAATTATAAAAATCTGAAAATATATAGGAAGATCACCATTCATTTCTGTTTTCCACCCTATCTTTCAGGAAACCACCTCCCCTCAAAATTACTGATGTATAGGATCTTTCTTTCTTAAATAATGTCTGCTTGAAGCTGTATTTAATCAAAATAGTTAGGCAAATAATTTTTAATTTAATCCTTTCAAAGTTTTGGGAATATGCACAATTTTTTATGAATTTTTGGTGGTGCAAGCTAAATTAATTTGACTGCTTCCTTCTTCTAAGGGTAGCAATATGAAGAATAAAGTTACATCTTGACTTTAAATTGCTATAAAAGAGGTTGGAGCATAAAGTTGTGTATAAATTGCTACTGTGGCTTTCATTGAATTTTACAAGACCGTAATCTACATATTGTGAAAAAAAATAGTGCAGAATTATAATATCAGTTGATGAGTTAAGAGGTTGTGTTGTATAATTGAAGAGAATATATTGATAAAAAACAATTCAAACTTGAAATTCCTCATGCAAGGTGAATGCAAATATGTGGCAAATGATCATACCAGTTTACAAGAAATTCTGGGGCATCACCGTAAACAGCACTTTGAATATGGTCTTGCTGTGCAAAGTAATAGCAAATAACAGAATTTCACAATGCATACCACGTTCTCAAGTTCCTTGCTAAAAAGAAATTTTGAGAGCCTTTCCCAGTAAGGGTGTTGTTTGGGAAGAGAGTCAATAGAAGTTTAAAATTTATTCTATTGGGATATCAATTCTTCAACTGAATGTGTCTACGAATTTAACTAGGTAGAGTTTTTATTCTAGTTTGTGCTTAAGAAGGTAATCTATAATTACTGTGTATTTTTCAAGCTCTCTGTGCTTTCCACTTCAGTAGCAGCATATGGATGGAAGGGAGGGTCCATTACTGCTGACTTTTTTTTTGGCACAGGAAATGTGAAGAAGGAGGAAGAAACAACAAGGGAAACTGATACTGAATTTATTTTGGCAGTAAGGGTTAATTATATATGGACATTTCCAGGAGAGTTCCACCTGGGTCATTTTTTTCCTCCAAGAACTTCACATATGCTTTAGAAAAATCCATAAAATAACTGTTGAGAACACTGGCATGTGATGTCTGGATTGGAGAGAGAAATAGTCATTTGGTTTCCTGTTCTAGTGAAACAGCACACATTTTAGCAGCAACAAATACAAGGCCAAACAGCTAAAAATGAAAAATATGGTCCAGAATAGAGAGTAGTATCTTTAATGTAGTGATTTTGAAAATAAACTGAAATTTTTATTGTGAAAAAGTTTCTTGTGTTAAGATGAGGCAGTAGGGTCTAACATTATCTTTTGATTGAAAAGCAAGGGTAGAATGAATGGGAGTAGAAAGGCAAATTAACCCTACATATATGGGCCTAGTGAGGCTAATAATGCAGTTACTATGCAATATAGTTATTATTATATTATGCAATATAGTTATTCTATTATGCAATATAGCTGTTATTATTATATTATGCAACATAGTTATACTATTCCTTTTACAAACCTCAATAAATGCTTTTAGTCAATGTCTACTTAATTAACGTACACTAGCTGCTTGAAACAACTGCCTTTTTATGATTTACTTTGTTGATAAATGTTTATCATTTGGCTATTGAGTCTTTATATTTATATAGCATTCTGACATTTATGAAGTAAGATTTTTGTCAGTTTCCCATCTCAGGAACTGCAGCAATGTATGCTATTTTATTAATGCAGATCTAAACCCACAAATTCCATTGTTGCAATCTTGTAAAAGTTGGTCATATCATGAGGGTATGCCTGCTTGCTTGACTTAATGTCTGACGCTCTGTTGAACCTTGTTAAATTATAACAAATTATTTTAGAATTTACTCACACATAAAAAATCAGTTGCTTTTTATTATGCTGTTGAAAAGGTATTATTCATAACTTTTTACAAATATGTCCAGTCTAGATAGAAACAAAAACTAGAACTGTTTTTTTTAAGTTTTATTTCTACTCATTCCCCCTTTGTTAACCGAACATGATTCTCTTAGATTGATGATTTGCATTCTACTTAGCAGCTCAGTGTTGGTTTTTACTCATGAATTACAGACTTCTAAAAATAGTGCAGTGTAATGAAGTGCTTTGGAGACTCATAAGTATAATGGTGTGGATAACATAAGTATGTTAAAAATAGCTTTTAGATTTACATGAAAAATGTGTGGGATTTTCCGATGGCAGAAAATCTTTAGAAAAATTTTCTGAGCTGTACGCTATTTGACAGTAGCTCAGTACCTACACAGAGCAGGAGCTCATTTGGTGTCTTGAGAAAAGCAGCTGAATATCTGTGACAATTCATGATTGATCTCAATTTAGATAACTGATAGGTTATGTATAGACAATTGAACGACAACGAAAGTCTGCATAAACCTGATTCTTGAATCTTGCTGGAATTTTTTTTGTGTATCAAGTGTAGGATGGGGAAAAAAAAAAAAAAAAAAGAAGAGCATTTCTTCTCATAGGTATATTGCTTGCAGGTATTACTAAAACCTAATAAATGCAATTCCAGTGCTATTTCAATTTTCTGCTTCTTTTTTCTTTCTCAATAAATGTGAATATGTGAATGGAGGCTAGAGAGGATTTTTAACTAAACTAAACTTGGCCATGAATTTGTTTGTCTGATTTTGAAATACAGAAGTTGGAATATGTGCATAAAATTTGTAGATTTTATTTATATGAAAATATTAGATCTTCCTAGCCAAATTATTCTCAGATCCCCAACTACAGCAAGATGCCTTGATTTGTTTACTTTTTCAATAGCCAGAAAAATCCACCTTTTGTCTAGAATGCACCAAACCTTCTCTTCTCTTCGGATGTATAGACCAGTAATTCTGTATGGGTTCCTCTCTTATACCTGCACTTGTTTGACTGAGAATTTGTAGGTGCTTTTGTTAATAAATGTTCGTTTCTGCCGTTCAGCAGATCTGCCAGGTCTTTAGCATGGGATGTTTTTTTGTGGGGTTTTTTTTCTTGTCTATGAGTGCATGGCTCAGTGTCTTATTCTTCCCTGCAAAATACACTTTAACCTTGGGGGAAAGATGCACTACTCTCTGAGCCTGAAGATCAAGAATTTGGATCTCTTTGATGTTAATAGATCTGTCATGTCTTTCCATTTTAAAAAGAAAGCATTTTGAAGGATCAGTGAGAATAAAAAAGGGGTCTCTAATGTAAGAGGACCAAATGTAAACCTCTCAGTTTTCAGATTTCATGTCAAATCATGTGGCCCTTACAATGTTCCTCATATCAAGAAGACAATTTTTCTAATTATGTATTACTATTTTCTTATTAAGTGTATTACTATTTACTTCTTAAGTGATGAACAGAATGTAAAACTGCAACTGCAAATCATCAGAACTGTTCTGCTTGAGCTATAGATATCTTAAAACAGAAAGGACTGCTATGTCTTGTACATAGATCAACCTCAAAAATGAAATTTGTTAGGTATCTGACTGTAGGCAAGAGAAGAGTCTATACTGAGACTGTCCGATTCAAAGGAAGAGGGTTTCTTTTCTTAATTGTTTTCAGAAGTGTCACCCTGGTGCCCTGTCCAAAGCTAACTTTTAAGAGGTAGATTAATAATCCTTATTTGTAGTTCTTTACCTTAACCAGTATATTTGGACATTACAGGTAAATTTAATAGTTTTCAGATTTTGGCTTGAGGAAAGAGAAGTTACTAAGGTAAGGAATCACTCCTTGCTATTTGGGAGAATACTACTAGGAAAATGCAGGGCAGGTAATGCACAGTTTCAAGGAAAGCTGATGTCTTTGACTGTACAGTGGTAATACAGGCACTGATACATCAATGGTATCCAAACGACTGATCATTTTAGAAGGCTACTGCAATTTGTTTCCAAGAACTGGTTCAGAAAAATAAAAAGGTAGTATTTCATACCATATGCTGAGTCATTTATACTTAAATGCTTTGAGATTGAAGTTTTAGAAAAGATCTTAAGTCCCAGCTCTGTGAAAGTATTTAAGTGATGTTAATTTCTGATTACAACACTACTGTTTTATTGAAGATAAAGAAATTATGCTATTACTTTTATTCTGGAGGGGAAGTTATGTTCCTTTAATACATTTCCTTTCTCTTTAGAATGCACACATGGTCCAGAAAAGACCATTAACATAGTAATGATTTAAAGGTGAATAAAAAATGGTATCACAAATACCATTTAACTGTAAATAGTATTTTGGGATAATTTAAATCTCACTGGTATAGTATTTATCTCTAAATGCTCCTAATATAAAAGCTTTTAAAAGAGTGTGCAAGATTTCTCTGGTAATTAATGCCAAATTAATATTTCTGCCAAAATACCCCAAGTTACACAAAGACAGCAGAGTCTATGGTCTAAAAATAGCGTTGATGCTCCAGTCTGCTTTTTCGTCACAATCTGAGTACTCGGCTCCAAGTTCTGCCTGTCCTTTAGGGCAACGGGTGTACTGTCTGTGGCCCAGTTCCCTTCAGGCAAAGCTGGAGTGTTTTCTGACTGGAGATGGAGGCCAGCAGGGGATGTCTTCTGCTTTGAGAAGGTGTGTTCTTTGCTGTGAGGAAGTGCTCTCCTGCTGACATGGGTGGAATGCAGAGGGAGTGCTGTGCACCCGCAAAGCCCACTGCTCACTCTATGCTTTGTGGCACCCCACAACGACCCCGCTTTTCTGCTGTGCTGTGAATCTCCGGTGGGCCTCACCCTGTCAGTTCAGCAATTTGGATTTCCTGTGTCCTTCTTTTGCCCTTTCTGCTTCTTCTATGCATCCCTTTTCCCCTTCAGCTGTCTTTATTCTTTCTCTTGCTAGCTTCTCCACTCCTCTCTTAACGTCAAAAGTAAGCACCAGTTTTCATAAATGTCCGTGGAATCTGGTATAGAAATGTTGTCAATTATGCATCACAAAGTAGAAACAAAGCAGGAGCAGCCATGTGGAAATAATAGACTGAAAAATTCATCAAAGAAATTTCATCTAAGTTGCAAAAACTCGTTAGAGGTCAGCAAAGTAGCATTACAACATAAAGCTTAAGCAGTAGCAGCCTCACTTTCTTCATATTCAGATGGACACGCTTTCTCACTTGATTTTTGGTTTTGGATATTTAAAATTGTTTTTACTTGACCAGACTGTTTCCAAAAATGACAAAGATCCTTTCAATGGTATCTATGTTTTATGATCAGGTGAGCAGTCAGACAGAAAAGACTTACTTTCTGCTGATCTTTCAGTACTTTCAATGAAGAAAGAGTGAGGTCTCATTAATGACATGAAAAGAAGCCACACTAATTTTTTATCTGTTGAGACTAGACAGGCCTTTTCAAAGGGGAATGTAATTGTGCACAAGTATTCTATCTTTTTTCTTATGTTAAAGAAAAAAAGTTTTACCTCTGCAAAGAATGTTAAGAGTCATTATTTTGCTAAAATTTAACATACTTGCCCAACTTACAGACTATGGGATCTGTAGAATTGCCAGCTCTGGCAAAGTTATTCTTTTTCTTCTCATGCATTTTTTTTTTTTTTTTTTAATGCAACCCTTATGTTTAATTGATTCTGGGTTATTTTTTCTCAGACTGGAGTTGCACAGCCTTCGCACTTTAAGTACCTGTAATAAGAATGCAGTTCTCAGGGTCCTATCCTAAAAATAGAAAGTTTGGGTAAACCTAATTGGTTGTAGGCTTGCTGTTGTTCATTATCTTAATTAGTGTAAGTAATTAAATTATTAATTGATTGGCACTGATCCCTTGCTAACAAACAGTAAAGCTTAGTGCTTTCCTGCTTGATCCCCTAAGACCTGCCATTTCAGTTCTTCATGCAACTCTTCATTTGTGGTATTTGTGCTGTCAAGAGGCATGAAGTCAGTGCACAGCACTGTAGCTCTCCAACATGAACAGCAGTGGGAGGGGGTTAACCTCACCCATTGGTTGTACTTTTAGACAAACTGCTTCTTGATGTGTGTTGCCTCAGTGAAAAATAAAAGACAATACCAAGCTGACTGTAGCTAATTAGTGCTGGACAATGAACCATGTAATGGAGTTCATTGTAGAGACCTGACTGCGTTTTTTGACAATTAATTTTCATTGTTCATGGCTTTGCGTAGGGATTCTTTTGTGGATCTGTATTTCAATAAAAGTGTTTTAAGTACAGAATGATTAATATTTTGCTTTAGTGGTACCAGGTTAGACATTCACCTGTCCATATTGAGGATTGTAATGTCGAGTCTGCATGCCAAATTCAGTGACTGAAAATTTGTTTCTCGTAATTTTAATCAGCTAGTACTATATCAGCTAATACTCTGTCAGCTAGTACTGATGAAACTACTGTTCAGCTCAAACTGATCATCTAGAACTGAATCAAAATAGTGATCTTTTGAAACCTACATCAGTGGCTGATTTCTCAAGCTTATATAACAGAGTTGGCAGTTTTATTCCAAGGTAGACATCTAGGATATTACGAAAAATTTCTTTACCAAAAGAGTTATCAGGCACTGGAACAGGCTGCCTACGGAAGTGGTTGAGTCACTGTCTCTGGAGGTATTTAAAAGACGTGTAGATATGGTGCTTAGGGACATGGTTTAGTGGTGGACTTGGCAGTGACAGGTTGATGGTTGGACTCAATGGTCTCTGAAGTCTCTTCTAAGCAAAATGATTCTGTGATTCTATCCTGGAAACTTCTTGTAAGTAAAGCAGTTCGCAAGTTTGGAAACTTGCTTAAATTCTAACAACTGGTCTATTGATCTATGTGTGAATATTCACAATAACTTTTTTTTGCAGTGCCTCAGGGATTTGTTTGAATATACTTAAGATTGACATTCGTCCTTGAGTTCATTAGGGAAGTAAAATGAAAATGGACAGATTCTTACATTTGTTTCCTTAAATAAGATATTTCATCAAAACTCTGCACAAGGTGCTGTTCCAAGGGACCTGGGCAGGATAGCAAAATGGGCTGACAGGAACCTCATGAAGTTCAAGAAAGGGAAGTGGCAAGCCCCACACCTGGGGAGGAACAACCTCTTGCATGCTGGGGGGTGACCAGCTCAAAAACAGCCTGACAGAAAAGGCCCTGGGGGTCCTGGCAAACAAAAAGTTGACCATAAACCAGCAACATGTCCTTGCGGCAAAGGCAGCCAACAGCTTCCTGGGCTGAGGAGATCCTTCCCTGCTACTCAGCACTGGTGAGATGCATCTGGACTGCTGGGTCTCCTCGGTACAAGAGAGACAAAGACATGCTGGAGTGAGTCTAGTGAAGGGCCACAAAGGCAGTGATGGGATTGAAACATCGTTCATACAAAGAGAAGTTGAGAGGTGGGACTGCTCAGCCTGAAGAGAAATGCTTTGTGAGATCTTATCGATATATATATATAAATACCTGACGGTAGGGAGTGAAGATGCGTGAGCCAGACTCTTCTCAGTGGTGCCTAGTGACAGCACAAGAGTGGGCACAAACTGAAACACGTGAAGCTCTGTTTAAACGTAAGAAATTTTTTTATTTTTATTAATACTATTATTCCAAGAGTGACAGAGCACTGGAGCACGTTATCGAGACTGTTTGTGGACTCTCCATTCTTGGAGATACATAAAACTGAACAAAGCATGATCCTGGGAAACCTGCTGTCGCTGACCCACGTCTGAGCCAGGGTTGGACTAGACACTCTCCAGATGTGACTGCCAGCTTTAGTGAATCTGTGGTTCTATGAAAATTAATACCTAAATTTCAGTGTGCACTTAATACTTTTAATGTTGTATTTCAGCTGTTGACATGAAACTGTGGAAGTAAAATATTATTAAGCCTACTAGTTTTGTGGAAATACGTATAAGAATGGGAGATCTTATTCTATAAAAAAAAAAAAAATGCTATTTCCTTAACACAGCAAGGAATGAGAGAAAAATTGTCAGTTTAATAATAATTAGATTTCTTTTGCATAAAAAATGAACATCATAGTATTCACAATGGAAAGCAAACCCAAAACTTGAAAGTGTTAATACGACTATATGCAATCATAACAGAAAAACAAGTAGGAGAGCTAGGTGACATAAAAAACTACAGAGTCTACCCTTTCAAATTCTACACACTCCAGTTGTATGCCACATACAACAAGGCAAAGAACTGCATGACTTGAGGTCTCTGTCTTGGTTGTATCACTGTCACTTCAAGATGTGCTGTTCCACATCTGAAAGTCTGTGACAAAGAAACCTACTATTTATTTTGGCTGAAGGAATGATCTCTTTTTCATAAACATGCCTTCAGTTATCTATATAATAAATCTCTTTAAGTGTGTGGGTGAAATCCTGCACAAATGAAATCAGTTGGAAAAATCCTATTCAAATTACAGAGTCCAGAACGTATATCTTCCTCTGTATTTACACTGTGTGAAACACTCCATCAGAGTTTCAAATGCAGTAAGTAAATCATTGACACACATTAATTTGGTACATTTAAAATAAAAGTGATAAAAGCTAAGTAGGTATCAGTTAAAAAATAAAAGACTCTTGTGTATGCTCAGTACATTTCAGTGCTAAGTTTTGACCAGGCCGTTAGAACTCCATTTAATCAAAATCCCTACCATTTGAACAGTGCCTTTACTGTTATACTTTCTCAACTATCTGTGTTGAAAACCTTTAAATTAAAAAGTTGATATCATTTACTACTTTATTAAAGTATACCATGAGTTCAATTAATAGAAATGGTGTAATGCACAGAATACTTTGTTTTTAGTTACCTGAACTTGTTCTAGTAAGGTAATAAAAATGAGTATTTTGTTCTCAAAGAGTGTATAATTTCCTACAGAATGACAGGCAAAACAAACTTTTCATTTCAAACCAGGTTCATTTTCAATCCTGAACTGAATCCATTAATACTTTCTGCATTATTTTTTTACTTCCCTGATATTCTAATTAGGTTTTGGACAAGGGAAAGAGTAATACTATTTGAAGATGGGTGACAAAACCTAATTAATTTAGTTGTACACCATTCTGTGGTAAAGATTGCTTAAAATGAGTTGAAGCAAACCTGTAAGGTTTTATTATTTATGTTTGTATGTGTCATGTTGACGTTAAATTTCTATAATTATTAGTCATAAAAGATTTAGTTTTTTCATCTGTTCACTGTTAGATTGAATTGCCAGTTTGTTTTCAAAAATGAATGAGAAGCCTGATGGTGGCCGAAGCTTTATAATACAAGACATTATCTCTCTCACTGGTTAGAAATAATAAAAGCACATCACAATACATCTTGGCCATTAACGGCTGACCTCTAGTGTGCAGTGGAGCCTTGTAATTGAATAATTCCGTTTGTGAAGAGAGTGAGTGATTATGAGAAATGGAATTTAAGTACAGCAAAATGGTAAGGGAACTGCTTGATGATGGTGAAAACAGTTATAAAATGGAAGAAACCCTGCTTTTGATGCCCCTAGGCTGGCTATTTTACTGTGCTACTAAGGAATTTGAAGGCTGATCACAAACAAATGTGAATAATCATTGTGCTTTCTTTTTGACGGTGGCACAATTGCACAGGTGAAAATAATACTGTGCCATAAGAATGGAATTGTTCTGTTACATTTAGTTATTCATCAGTGAAATGTCACACACAGATGGAAAAAAAAAATAAAGATAAATGTAGTTCGGACTAATTAAAATGACAGATTGGATAACAAAAGATTTCAAAGCCTCAGCTATTCCTGCTGCTGAAAATAGTAATTCCCCACAATACAAAATCATCTTTGAATTGGATCTTAGGTTTAATGGTGTGATGTTTCCAAATAATGATTAATCAGGTTCTGCTGCTACCTCAGGCTTTTACTTAAAAACAAATGAAAAAAGGACAGATGCATTTTTCTATTCATCTGATGTAGAAATTGATGGATACCCAAAGTACAAAAGAAAGTGTTTCTATAAAATGTTCTTAATTACAAAAGAGAAAGAAGAATGATCTGCACTAGAATTCTGGATTTGAGTGAAGACTACTTCTAGTAAATAAATGAAATTCAAGGCTTAAGATAAGATCAAATACCAAATTGTCAAATTAAGTTAGAAATGCAAATTTTACAGGTGCAAGTAAGAATAATACGGGCAAATCAGGATATTTGATATCCATTGCAGCCTTTTTTTAAACGTACGAATTTATACTCTGAGATGTGTATGCAAGGGTTGTGCATGTTATTTACAGTTGCCTATTAAGAAAGGAGCTGAAATACAGATTAGATAGATACAATATTTATCACCCATTTATATACTAAACGACTGCTAAAATCATATTTACTAGGTTAATATCTATTCAATAGGTTCATAATTTAAGAACTTCTTTTTCCTTAGGAAAGGCAAGGCTCGTGACGACTGGAAAGATCTTTTACTCTTGTAGTGGGTGTGTATTTAATACAGGTTTTATTCTATGAAAGCACATAGATTATAAAAATCTTCTTGTACATGTTGCATTTATAACAATCTTACAAATACATGCTGCGTCAATTACTCTCCTGCTATGTAATATTGAAACTGTCTTAATACAACCAAATTTGTGTATGTGTTAGTAACAATGGAGACGTCACCAAATTTCATGCAGATTTGTTTTCCAGCTTACCTCATAGAGTGGGTTAACGCTGACAGAGTCTCACATGGTGGTATTCTAGAATAAGTTTCTTCAAAGAGCATTTGAGTTATTTAATATTCAAAGTATGTGAATTCTGTCTCTTTTGAAAAGCATTTTTCATATTCTAATATAAAGACATTATCTTATCGCAGTAGTAGGTAGAAATCACTAAATGAAATATATTTTCCGTTGCAATACATATGCTTGTTATTCATGTGTAGCCTCCTGACATCCGCTTCAGCTACCTTTTTCTATATAAAGAATAGGATTAAATGAATTATAAATGAAGCATTGTGATTGAAATCTAATCTGAATGTTGAAGATATTTCAAGGAAATATCCAGCAAATAAATACAGTGATGAAACTTGAGAAATACAGTAATATTGTAGCAGCCTGCCTTTTAGTCACATCAGAGTATGCAGACTTCATATTGTTTTCAGGTTTATTCAGAACTTTGATACAGCTTCTGCTATCTCTCTGCCTTTCTCTCTTGTTTTTCTTTTGTTGGAATTAGGTCAAAGTGTCTTAAAAATAGCCTCTTCTCCCCACAAATGCGGTTTAGTAACCTCTTAGTGCAGCTGTTCAGCATCTGTCTTCCAGGTACAGAGCTGTACTGGTAGGTTTCCTAAAGAAAATGAGGAATCATTTTACAGTTTGTCTTAATTTCTTTTTAATTGTTAGACATGCATTGATTGACCCATTAATTGGACATAAAATAATTAATGTTCCAACTTAATAAATAAATTAGTTCATAGATATTCTGAAAAGTCCCAAATCATGCAAGAACATGGCAGAATAAATATTTTCAAATAATATTTTAGTAAGTGAAACTTCAGTAAGTGTGAAATACCACATATTATTTCTGTGCTATTTATCAGTAACCTATTTTATTTTTTAGGGATACAGTAAAAATAATTACAAATAATAATGCAACTGATAATATAAAACAGTACAATTGTGTAATAAAATAACTTACAATAATTGCAATTATACAAGATGCTTGGTAGGCACTATCTTTTAAAGAATAGATACATTTTTATTTCATGAAATCAGCTAATCTACTGTCAGGTCATGCAAACACTTCTAATAGTGGTGTTAGTATGACTTGTCTTGATAGCAGCTCACTTTTCACAGCCTGGAGCATAATTTTTTGTGCATTCAATCATTATTTCTCTTTTCCCTCTCTGTCTGCCCCCCCCCCACCTTTAACACCGTCTTATTGTCTGAATGCTCACATAAGGGATTTTTCTCCTTTTACCATGTTCAGGAGTAGTAGGTGTGTCAGTACTGGAAGAGATCAGAGAATGAAAAGGAGGTCAACCGGTAGTAATACCAGATGATACAAGCAGCATTTTCTTTCTGTTCTCCATCATCCGTTTTACTTCCTTGCATTTGGGATATGACAACTGTAACTGCCTTCACTTACTCAATTTATTTCTCTTCCTGTTTCTGCCCTATAACATCCTTTTGGACCAGTGACAGCTGGAGAAACAACTTGTGGTGGTTGGAGCTTGGATCTCTTCCCTACACTGATAGTGGTGTGCATTCCTTAGTTTTGTGTTTTTGGAGAACAACCCAGGCTGCCATGTATTAGGAAAATTTTACAGCCTGTGGATCAAGCTGCTGTTTCTGTTCCTTTATTTTCAGCTGGGTTCCCAATCTGTTACAATGCTTTTGGTCAAGATCCTCCTGAGAGGTGGAGTAAGGTCCAGAACAATATCTATTGAAAAGAGCGCTTAGCAGAGACATAAGGCTTCTGTAAATCACCTGGCAAATGCTACTTTCTCATATATAGGGTGCCAGTATCAACAGCAAATGAACATAAGCAAGCAAAAGTTTTGCTATCTAGAGACACCTGTATAATAGCACTTTGGACAGAACTGTACTAAGTACAGGTTTAAACTATCTGTATGTTAAAAAAAAAAAAAAAGTTGCACAAAGAAAAATCAAGTTTTATTCTTTGAGTTTTGTTTATTAAATTGATGTAAGATTTCTAGATATATTTCTTGACTGAAATATATTATTTTCATTCTTCTCAAACTGTATTTTTCAATTTTTTTCATTATTTTTACCTTTTTCTTATACAGTTTTTTGTGGGTTTTTTGACTATTTGCCCCCATAAGTTCTTTATTTTTGTAAAATAGTCTCAGCCTTATGTTTAGGGGTTTTTGTGAGGTATTTTGTAGTATGGAATTTCCATGAGTTTGTTACATTTACTGTTACAACTCTGCTTTGGGAAGATTGTTTTGTTCTGAGATATCAAGAGGGTTTGTCTTAAGAAGATGAGAAGAAAACATACTGATGTCAACCTAGTTTTTGTAGTATTCCAATATAAAGTTTTGTTGTACATTTTCATAGCGTTTTCCAGGAAGCAATAGTCAGAAGCAGCATTAGGCTACGCTTATCACTGTGTGATCTATGTATACAAGCCAGATAGCTGCAAATGGTTGATTGTATTTTGAATGAACTAATATGTTCTTAGATGAATATTCGAGTCTGCATCAAAGCTAGCCTTCTGTTCCACACAAATTGTGTCCTAGTGAGTTAGTTCCCAGCACCTTAGCACACCAGCTAAACAGAATGGTATCACATGTAACTGCTAACCGTGGTTCTTGTTTTTCACCTTACTAAGCTAAGTAAATGGTTCTAGGGCCAGAGCTGCAAATAATGAAGAGATGTCATTAGGAATTGTTAGTGTACATCCAAAGGAATAATTAGGACTTTCATTTAATAAGTGTGTAAAGGAATTATTAGCATATGTCTTTACAAGGATTCTCTTTATTTCAGTTAATCTTTCACTGCTCATTCATAGACTCTTAGTTAAGTTTTTTAGTTTTGCCTTTTTTTTCCCCTCTTTTTTTTTTTTTTTTCCAACCAGGTATAAATATTTTTAAATTTGAAATACAGACTGGTCAAATGGTATAAAATGTATTTTACCTCCTCCACTGTTCATGAAAGAGAGCGCAGATTAAAGAAAACACATTCCTTTTTTTTCTTCCAGAGATGAATGTTTTGCTCTTGAGATGTAGAAAATTGGTGATATCTTGGGAATTTTTAAGGTTTTGATGCAGTCCGTAACATTGGAAGTTTGCAGAGTGTATTACCAGTTCAATGCCTCTCTCGTGTTCAGGATGCTCTTCTGTAGTTTTGTCAGGTAGTGAAATATTTGGGGCATAGAATCACATGTTTTGCTATCATTTTTCTTTAAGCCACTGTTAAAAATAAAATTATCTGTGATAGGAAATTAGTGTACCAGGTTACTAAAATGCACTGACTTAATCATTCATATTTTCCCTAAAATACTTACTTTTGACTTTCTTAACCTCTTTCTGCTATGGTTTGGTTTTTTTTTTAATACTTGTTTTCTGTTGATTGAAGCATTAAAAGGGGGGATTTTCTAAAGCATATGAGAGGTGGGTGCCCAACTCCTATTGTTTTTTACCCGGGACTGGGAGTTTAAAAATCCCATATAGGTTGATCAAGTAACTTAAAGTCACTGACAAAGTCAGTGGTTGGACATGAATTAGAATGAGGATCTGTTCTGTTTGGTTTTGATGCTCTGGTTTGTCAGGGGACGTCTTTCCATTTCATGTAGTTTTTGAAAATGTAGTTTTTTTGGAAATGGAATCTCAAAAGGAAGGTTATAGGATATTAATATGGCAGTGGTGAGCGTTATGCTATAGAATGGTAAAACTTGCCTATTAAACATTAGAATAAATCTCTTATATAGTGCTAAACCATTGAGCTTCATCTTGAATGGGTTTTTGAACGTGACTCTTTCGATAACTTACACTATTTCTAATTTATAGCCTACACTTATGTTTGTTCACTTCATACCAGAATTGCTATTTTAACCTTGTGGACACAGATGGTAAAACATTACAAAAGGGGGAAATGAGGGAAAAAGAAAAAAAGAAAAAAAAAAGGCACTTTTTGAGTTTTCTCTATCAGATTACATCTGCACAAAAAGCTTAATCAGCACTATTGAAGGATTAATGAAAAGGAGAGTGGCAGCCACCCACCCAGAAGCTCATCTGCCTTTGAAAAAGTTTTAATTTAGGTGTTGGTATCTCTGTGTTATAGTTCCTGATTTTCCTGATGTTGCATCTTTCCACTGGCCTCTTCCCTCTGAACCATTTTCACACATTTATTCTTCTGCTGATTCATATGTGCTAAATCTCAAGTGAACCGTTTGTATGGTTCTAGTTGAAAGATGCCCAGAAGGGTCCTAAGGGATGAACAGCTACTTGAAGCAGTAAACAGATTATTGTTTTGAAAATGGTAAATTGGTAAATTGGTTTCCTTTGCGACTTAGTTTATAACCACTTGGGCTGTGCCTTATGCTTATAACTGTGGTTATCATTTGAATAAAACTTCTTCCCTTGTGTATACACACTAGCCCCTTTGTTCTCCTTTCCAAAGTACTTATCAATAGCAGTTAGCTTTTATTTTTATTGGCTGGCTTATTGAGTCTTTCCTGAAACATGGAATCCTTTTTTCTTACCCTGGTACACCCTATCTGTACCTTTTCCATTTGGAATGCACTTTTCTTGCTCATGGATAACTGAAATCTGTGTAATCTTAAAGATGTAATATTGTCAAAGACTAGATTTTTTTATATCATTAGCATTAGTTCTTCTCCAGCTCTACGAGGAGAGTATATTCTTATTCTTTCCAGAAACTTCTTTACCTTTGAAACAGCTGCATTTCATTGGCTCTTCATAGTGATTCCATGATTAATTAATACACATATGTATTTTTCTGCTGGATATAATAAGCACCCTTTGCAGTAGTCTTTGAGCACTTTACTTTGTACTTTTTACAGCTGAGATTTCTCTTATTTCTGTTATTGCAGTACTCTAGATCCATTCCTTTAATGTGTTATTCAGATCCTCCTCTATGATGGCAACACCTTCCACCATAATGGAAGGCAATCCCTTTTAACTTCATGTGTCATCATTAACACATTTCATTAGCTAATTCTGGGGGTTTTTTTCAGCAAAGTGAATAATTAACAATTCTTAAAATCCCAAAGCTGATCCTGCAGGAATAATGTTATAAATTCCATGTAGTCTTTTTTTTTCAGCTCAGCTCAGGATAGTTTGTTCTGTGTTTTATAGTTCTTACAATAATCCCAGTTTGTTTTGATTTTAACCATTAATTTCCCATTTCATTCATGCTTTACTGAAGAATACAGACCAGTGGTATCTCAATACAAATAGATTAATTGTATCTTTTTCCCTGTGTCTAAAAAATCACATATTTTATCAAAGAAAGATCATAGATTCATTTAGCATAGTCCAATTCTGATCAATCTCTGTTGTATTTTCTCCTGTTTGCATTTTTCTTTGTGTCTTTGTCTATTATTTATTTCAAAGCTCAGCAGTAGTCGGGCTGTGTTTATGTGTATACATACAGCATGTAAACAGCATGATAATGACATGAAGTATTCTTTCTTATTTGGACTGACAATTACATTAAGTAAAATCTTTTCTTGGTATTCAAGTTCTCCTGGCAATTTTGTGATAGTGGATTTTATTATATTATAGATAATCAGGCATTCTTGGTGTCATTGTGAAAGGATATAGTGTAGGAATATCTTTACCTTTTGTTATCTGCTTACCTTTTTAAAATATTTTTCTAATACCAGATGTTACAAACTAAGGCTCTTGGTCAGTAGGGAGTTTGTGGCATGGCTTTAAAGAATGTGTTTTAACTTCTAAACATGTAATTTCCAGGTGAATATGTTGCCTAAATTCATATCTGAGGGGTCCTACTGAATTCAGTGGGATTAAAATGTGCTTCATGTTAAATGTCTTTTTAAATGCATCACAGGATTATGCCTATATCTGATACAACAGCTGGAATCCTATGAATGATCTCTAGAATCTATTAATGCTTGTCTACTGCATGTAAAGATTAGTCTAGCCTCTTCATTCTTTATAATAGCATACAAATGCATTCTGAAGAGATTTTAATGTCTCATTTCAGTCATGACTAGGAAAAAAGGGCCACCGTTGTCCAGATGTAGATAATAATGGTGTTCAGAAAATTAAATATTTGTGTATGAAAAGGAAAAGATGGAATTAACTATTTGGTTTTTGTCTGGATTTAAATTTCGTAGAAATGAAACCAGCTTTAAGTCTCAGTAAGTTGTATTGTTATGCTTAAGTGTGATGGGTTAACCTTGTCTTGCTGCCAGGTGCCCGCCCAGCCGCTCTGTCAGCCCCCCTTCTCAGCAAGATGGGGGAAAAAATAGGATAAAAAAGCTCGTGGATCGAGATAAGGGCAGGGAGATCACTCACCAATGACCATCACAAGCAAAACAGACTTGACTTGGGAAAAATTAATTCAATTTATCGCCAATTAAAAATAGATTAGGATAGTGAGAAACAAAGAAGTAAAAACATCTTCTCCCCACCCCCCCTTCTTCCCAGGCTCAACTTCACTCTTGACCCTTCTACCTCCTCCCCTCTGAGTGGTGCAGGGGGGTGTCGTGGTTTAACCTCAGGCAGCAACCAAGCACCACACAGCCACTTGCTCACCCCCTCCCTCCTAGTGGGATGGGGGAGAGAATTGAAAAAAAACCCTTGTGGGTTGAGAAAAAGGCAGTTTAGTAGGATAGCAAAGGAAGTGAGAATAATAATAATAATAATGATGATGATAAATGAATATACAAAACAAGTGATGCACAATGCAATTGCTTACCACCTGCTGACTGATGCCCAGCCCATCCCTGAGCAGCAACACCCCCCAGCCAGTTCCCTCCAGTTTATACACTGCGCATGACTTCATATGTTATGGAATATGCCTTTGGCCAGTTCGGGTCAACTGTCCTGGCTGTGCCTTCTCCCAGCTTCTTGTGCACTCACTGCCTTCCCGTTGGCAGGCCAGTATGAGAAGCTGAAAAGTCCTCGACTGCTTAGCAACAACTAAAACATCAGTGTGTTGTCAATATTATTCTCATACTAAATCCAAAACACAGCACTATACCAGCTACGAGGAAGAAAATTAACTCTATCCCAGCCAAAACCAGGACAGAGGGGATGGGGAATGGGGGTTGCAGTCAGTTCACAATACTTCGTCTCTGCTACTCCTTCCTCCTTATGCTTTTCCCGTTCTCCAGCGTGGGTCCCCCATGGGATACAGTCATAGAATCATAGAATTGTTTTGGTTGGAAGAGACCTCCAAGATCATCGAGTCCAACTGTTAACCTAGCACTACCAAGTCCACCACTAAACCATGTACCTAAGCACCACATCCACACATCTTTTAAATACCTCCAGGGACGGTGACTCCACCACTTCCTTGGGCAGCCTGTTCCAGTGCCTGATAACCCTTTCAGTGAAGAAATTTTTCCGAATATCCAATCTAAACTTCCCCTGGTGCAACTTGAGGCCATTTCCTCTTGTCCTGTCGTATGTTACTAGGGAGAAGAGACCGACCCCCATCTCTCTACAACCTCCTTTCAGGCAGTTGTAGAGAGTGATAAGGTCTCCCCTCAACCTCCTTTTCTCCAGGCTAAACAGCCCCAGTTCCCTCAGCCGACTTGTGCTCTAGACCCTTCCCCAGCTTCGTTGCCCTTCTCTGGACATGCTCCAGCACTTCAGTGTCTTCCTTGGAGTGAGGGGCCCAAAACCGAACACAGTACTCGAGGTGCGGCCTCACCAGTGCCGAGTACAGGGGGACAATCCCTTCCCTACTCCTGCTGGCCACACTATTTCTGATACAGGCCAGGATGCCGTTGGCCTTCTTGGCCGCCTGGGCACACTGCTGGCTCATATTCAGCCAGCTGTCGACCAACACCCCCAGGTCCTTTTCCGCCGGGCAGCTTTGCAGCCACTCCCCCCCAAGCCTGTACCGTTGTCTGGGGTTGTTGTGACCCAAGTGCAGGACCTGGCACTTGGCCTTGTTGAACCTCATACAATTGGCTTCGTCCCATTGACCCAGCCTGTTAGCGCCTGCCTACCCTCAAGCAGATCAAGACTCCCTCCCAACTTGGCGTTGCCTGCAAACTTAGTGAGGGTGCACTCGATCCCCTCATCCAGATCATTGATAAAGATATTAAACAGAACTGGCCCCAGTACTGAGCCCTGGGGAACACCACTTGTGACCAGCCACCAACTGGATTTAAATCTGTTCACAACAACTCTTTGGGCCCGGCCATCCAGCCAGTTTCTTACCCAGCGCAGAGTACTCCCATCCAAGTCATGAGCAGTCAGTTTCTCCAGGAGGATGCTGTGGGAGATGGTGTCAAAGGCTTTACTAAAGTCCAGGTACACAACATGCACAGCCTTTCCCTCATCCACTAAGTGGGTCACCATGTCGTAGGAGGAGATCAGGTTGGTCAGGCAGGACCTGCCTTTCGTAAACCCATGCTGACGGGGCCCAATCGCCTGTTTGTCCCGTACATGCCACGTGATGGCACTCAAGATGATCTGCTCCATAACCTTCCCCAGCACTGAGGTCAGGCTGACAGGCCTGTAGTTCCCTGGATCCTCCTTTCGGCCTTCCTTGTAGATTGGTGTCACATTTGCCAGCCTCCAGTCAACTGGGACCTCCCCGGTTAGCCAGGACTGCTGATAAATGATGGAAAGTGGCTTGGTGAGCACTTCTGCCAGATCTTTCAGCACCCTTGGGTGTATCCATAGACTTGTGTGTGTCTAGGTGGTGTAACAGGTCACTGACCATTGCCCTTGGATTATGGAGGCTTCATTCTGCTCCCCTTCCCCGTCTTCCTTGTCAGGGGGCTGGGTGCCCAGAGAACAACTTCCCTTGATGTTAAAGACTGAGGCAAAGAAGGCATTTAGCACCTCAGCCTTTTCCTCATCCCTTGACGCTATGTTTCCTCCCGCATCCAATAAAGGAGGGAGATTGTCCTTTGCCCCCCTTTTATTGCTAATGTATTTGTAGAAACACTTTTTGTTGTCTTTTATGACAGTAGCCAGACTAAGTTCAAGTCGGGCTTTGGCCCTTCTAATTTTCTCCCTGCATAACCTCACGACATCCTTATAGTCCCCCTGAGATGCCTGCCCCTTCCTCCAAAGTTTATAGACTCTCCTTTTTTTCCTGAGTTGCAGCTGAAGCTCTCTGTTCAGCCAGGCCGGTCTTCTTCCCCGCCGCCTCGTCTTTCGGCTCATGGGGACGGCCTGCTCCTGCACCTTCAAGATTTCCCTTTTGAAGAATGTCCAGCCTTCCTGGACTCCTTTGCCCTTCAGGACTGCCTCCCAAGGGACTCTGCCAACCAGGCTCCTAAACAGGCCAAAGTCTGCCCTCCAGAAGTCCAAGGTGGCAGTTCTGGTGACCCTCCTTACATCTCTAAGAATTGAAAACTCAATCATTTCATGGTCACTATGCCAAAGGCAGCCTCCAACCGTCACATCACCCACAAGTCCTTCTCTGTTCACAAATAACAGGTCCAACGGGGCACCTTCTCTCGTTGGCTCCCTCACCAGCTGTGTGAGGAAGTTATCTTCCACACACTCCAGGAACCTCCTGGACTGTTTCCTCTCTGCTACATTATATTTTCCAGCAGACATCTGGCAAGTTGAAGTCCCCCACGAGAACAAGGGCTAGCGATTGTGAGGTTTCTCCCAGCTGCTTGTAGAATACATCTGCCTCCTCATCCTGGTTGGGTGGTCTATAACAGACTCCCACCGTGATATCTGCCTTGTTGGCCTTCCATGATTCTTATCCACAGACACTCAACCCTCTTGTCACTGTCCTCGAGCTCAAGGCAGTCTAGACTCTCCCTAATATAGAGGGCTACCCCACCACCTCTCCTTCCTTGCCTATCCCTTCTGAAGAGTTTATAGCCATCCATTGCAGCACTCCAGTTGTGTGTGTCATCCCACCATGTTTCTGTGATGGCAACTGTATCATAGTTTTCCCCCTGTGCAATGGCTTCCAGCTCCTCCTGTTTGTTGCCCATGCTCTGTGCATTCGTGTAGATGTACTTCAGATGGGCTAATGATCTTGTTACCTTTCTGGTGGGAGAAGCCCTAATTCCTACGTGACCAATCTCAGGCGTTTCCGTGGTTCCTAGCAGATCAATGACCCCTGTGTCCCTGCTGCCGCATGGGTCTCTATGTCCTATCTCCTCTGAGACAGCTGACCGAAGGGCCTTGCTGGCACATCATCCCTCATTCATTGGCGTGCCACCCCCACGCTTATCTCTAGCGAGCCTGGTTTTATCCCCTTCCCACTTCAAATCTAGTTTAAAGCCCTTTCAATGAGCCCTGCTAACTCCTGTGCTAGGATCCTTTTCCCCCTTTGGGACAGGTGCACCCCGTCTGTTGCCAGCAGGCCTGGTGCCATGTAAACCAACCCATGGTTGAAGAACCCGAAGTCCTGCCGGTGACACCAGTCTGGGAGCCAGGTATTCATCTGCTGGCTCCTCCTGTTTCTTCCCTCATCATTCCCTGAAACTGGAGGGATAGGGGAGAACACCACTTGTGCTCCTGATCCCTTAACCAGTCATCCCCAGGCCCTGAAGTCTCTCTTGATTGCCCCAGGACTTCTTATTGCCACCTTGTCACTGCCTGCCTGGAAGATCAACAAGGGATAGTAGTCTGAGGGCCGTACCAGGGTCGGAAGCTTTCTCTTCACGTCTTTGACCCAGGCCCCAGGGAGGCAGCAGACTTCCCTAAGGAGTGGGTCCGGTCTGCATATTGGCCCTTCTGTTCCTTTCAGAAGGGAGTCACCTATGACAATGACCCGTCTCTTTTTTTCCTTTATGGGGGCAGTTTTGATGCAGGACATAGGCTGACTAATCCTTGGTGGCACCTCTGAGCTAGCTGAACCATCAGCCTTGTCGTTGTTCGGTTCCACTTGCAGAGCCTTGTACCTATTGTGCAAGGGCGCCTGTGGAGGTGGGGTAGACACTGAGGAGATACACCTGCCACGCTGGGGAGGAACTAGTTGCCATTGTCCCCTGTCCCCTAGGTCACCCTGTTCAGCCATGTGGGTAGAGGATCGGGATAGGGAGTCCTCTGCGACAGGCACCCTGGCTGCCTGTTGCACCTGTCTCAGGGAGGGCAGGGTGTGAGTCCAATAGTTGATCTCCCTCTCGCACTCCCTGATATTCCTCAACCTGTTCACCTCCTGCCAGAGCTCTGTCACCAGGCGGAGGAGGTCCTCTACCTGGGCACACCTCCCACAGGCATGCTTGCTGCTGCTGCCATCCGGTACTGGCATCAGAGTAGAGCTCACCCAGCAGCCTGACACCTGGGTGGCAGCGTGTTCCCACCACAGCTCGGTCTGGGAAGCTGTGTCAGTTGTGGTGGGTGCAAGTCTTAGAGCAGCCATGGCTTTCTGGCAGGTGGACACCATAGCTCCCTAGTCGAGCTGGCAGAGCTTCAGCGCCCTTCCTGCACGTCCTTCCTGCGCAAACTGCCCACGCAAACTGCTGCGCTGCACCCTTGCTGATGCGCCACACCCTGTTTGCCCGAACAGTCCTTCATGAGCTGCTCCAGCATGGGCCCTTTCCATGGAGTACAGTCCAGGAACAGACTGCTCCAGCCTGGGTTCCCCACGGGCCTCTGTTCCTGCCAGAAAACGTGCTCCTGTGTGGGCTCCTCTCCACAAGCTGCAGCTCGTGCCAGGAGACGGCTTCTGCATGGAGTCTCCATAGGCTGCAGCTTCTTTCAGGGCACATCCACCGGCTGCATCATGAGGACTACCATGGGCTGCAGTGTGGATCTCTGCTCCATTATGGTGCTCCATGGGCTGCATGGGGACAACCTACTTCACCATGCTCTTCTCCACAGGCGACAAGGGAACCTCTACTCCAGTGCCTGGAGCACTTCACTCCCGTCTTTCTTCACTGACCTTGAAGTCTTGGTGTCTGCAGGGCTGTTTCTTTCATATTTTCTCACTCCTCTCTTACAGCTGCTGTGCAGCGTTTTTTACCCTTTCTTAAATACGTTATCACAGAGACAGCACCAGCATCACAGCTCAGCAGTGTGCTGCAATGGGTCTGTTGGAGGCGATTGGACCTGGCTCTGTCTGACATGAGGGCAGCCCCTGGTTTCCTCTCACAGAAGCCACCTCTGCAGCCCCCCTGTTATGAAAATCTGTCTATGTAAGCCCAATACAATGTCACCTTCCACTTCAGTTTTCATAATATCATCAAAATCTTTGTAATAAACCAAGTCTAAAGATTCTAAGTAGAAAAGAACAGTTTAGTCAGGTCTTGGGGAAAAAAAGTATCAGAGAGATTTTTCGTATCCTATCTTAATGCACTTTCGGAATGTTGCACTGAACATTTTTCTAAGATTTTACAAGCAGTGGCTGTTATCTGTCAATATCAAATCTTAACCTTAAGTGTAGTTTTGGTGTTGGAGTATCATGTCTATGACTGAAGCTGTCATGCTGCATGTCCATGTACTCTGAGGAGAGTGAAAGGAAAGTGTTTCAGAAGAGTAAGTAACATGGCAAAGTGTTAGCTGGCTATTTGGATCATGTAAGAGACAGCTCTTATCAGAGTACTCACCATTAAAGTGCTACCCGGTAATAATTTTATTATATGAAAAGTTCTAATTTTCCTGTGTGCTGCATGTCAAAAAAACTTTTTCATAAGTGTTCTTTCACAATTTTTAAGAAAGCCTTCTGAGAAGAATTTTATGTTTGTTACTTTTGTAGTTTTCATAGCACAGTCATCCTGAGAAGCCTAAAAATGTCACTACTTAAATTATGACTTGAAGCTTATGTCAAAACATAAGTAGACCAGCTGATCATGATTTTGGGGTCTGAAACATTTGTTGAGTGACCACAGGCGATACTGAGGGCTAAAAAACTTGAGCTGACATTGTGAGATCTAACTGATGATATCACTATAAAATTTGAGTTTACAGACACTTTGTAGATGCTTTGTCTAGGCATTGGAAATCTCTTGGGTTATGGTGAAGTGATAAACATATCTTCTCCTTTTAATTTCCTTTGTTTTTTTCATTTTCAAAGAATCATGGAATCATAGAATGGTTTGGGTTGAAAAAGACCTTTAAATATCATCTAGTCCCCGCCCTTGCCATGGGCAGGGACATCTTTCTCTAGATCAGGTTGCTCAACACTTGGCCTTGTTGAACTTCATGGAGTTCACATGGACCTACTTCTCAAGCCCATCAAGGTCTCTCTGGATGGCGTCCCCTCCCTCAAGAATATCAGCTAGACCTCTCAGCTTGGTGTCATCTGCATACTTGCTGAGGTTGCACTCAATCCCACTACCTATGTCATTAATAAAGATATTAAATAGTACTGGTCCCAGAACAGACCCTTGAGGAACACCAGTCATTACTGGCTTCCACTTGGTGTCATTGACTATAACTCTTTGGATGCAACCATTCAGCCAGTTCCTTATCCATCTAATAGTCCATCTGTCAAACCCATATCTCTCCAATTTCATGTTAAGAATGTTGTGTGGGACTGTAGCAAAGACCTTACGGAAGTCTAGGTAGATGCCATCAGTTGCTCTTCCCTTGTCCACTGATGCAGTTACTCCATCATAGAAGGCCACCAAATTAGTCTGGCAGCATTTGCCCTTGGTGAAGCCATGTTGGCTGTCTCCAGTCACCTCCCTGCCTTCCGTATGTTTTGATATGTCTTCCAGGAGGATCTGCTCCATGATCTTACTGGGCATGGAGGTGAGGCTGACTGGTCAGTAGTGCCCAGAATGCTCCTTTCTACTCTTTTTAAAATTGGACGTGATGTTTTCATTTTTCCAGTCACTGTGGACTTCACCTGACTGCCACAACTTTTCAAATATGATGTAGAGTGGACTGGCAACTACATCAGCCAGTTCCCTCAGGACCCTGGGATGGGTCCCATTGGTTGCTCAATACTTCTAATGTGAACTTTTTTCTTGTATGATTTTCTTTATTCTAGCTTCTAGCATTCAGGCCTGTTGTCATTCCTGCGAGTAATGGAATTCACTTTTTACAACCAGCCCTCATTTTCCTTGTGAAACAATACACATTATTAGTTTTTTCAAGTGAAAGATTTAAAAATTTCCCTCAGAAATTCTTTATTCCTTCAAAGACCTCACAATGAAAGGACATGTTCAATCACAGCTTCTTTGTCTGTTCTTCATTCCACTCCATTTCTTTTATTTTGGGCAACAATATTATTTTTTAACTCATCTTATGTATACCATGAGCTCTTCTTTTTCATGATTTACTATTTCTTTCAATCTAAACTGTCATTAAAATGTGCAGGTATATGCTTTGCTATGTGTACATGTATTTTGTAGTTTCAGTCTCCGCTGAAGTGCATTCTCTGTTGTGTTGTTGGTGTGTAGGTTTGGGATTTTTTTGAAAATTCTGTTCCTTCCTGGTTACTGCATGAGCCTAATCTTAATAGTAATAGATGTTCTTGGGATCTAGTCAGATTACTGTTTGCAAAGTGTATTTATGTGTTTTACTGAACTTTTGTTTGTACTTACTTTAGGAGATGTGATCACGAAAAAAAACAATAGTATGTCATGCAGTCTAATGTCTTCTCACATTTAATAAGCATTTCCTTCATATGAAAAATGATCAAGAAATAATTTACACCAGTTGACAGAATATTATATGTTATCTATACTTACTTGCATTTTGGTCTTCAAATTCAAGAATGGTAAGTTTTTAGCCTTTATGTATTGTAGGAGGCACGGCAATCTCTTCAAACAGTAGTCTTAATTTTATATGAAAACAATGTCTCTTTGTGACTTCCTCTTCTGATTTATTCTTTATAAGGAGACAATTAAAGTTGACCTTGAAAAAATGTTTAATCTTAAGGGTTTTGTCTGTGTGTTCTCCAGAGTTTTCATAATAAATAAAGGGGATTTAGTTATTTTGGGAGAAAGGATTCTGAAAGCTTTTTTGTATAAATTTTGTTAATAAGGTATGTCAGATATTTTTGAGAAGCAAAGATCTGGGAAGTGCTTTATGTCAGGTTATTTGAAATGTTTAATTATAATGATTCTCATCCCATCTTATTCTTTAAAACTCAAAATATTTACCATTCTTCTCTAAAGATCTAAACCAAATGGAAAGCTATGATTCTTGTAAATGTCATAGAATATTTAGGCAAATTGATTTTTTTTTTCCCCAAATGAGATTTTGGAAATCTGCCACTTCTCTTTTGCCTCTTTGTGTGTATGTGTGTGTAAATTTTCACCTTTTGAATGAAATTTTGCATTTAGCACTTACCAAAATGTGCAGAGCTTAAACCAGTTTCTGATTAGTAGAAATGAGACTTAATGACAGCTTCTGGGTCCTTCTGTCTTGCTTCAAGTTCATTACTACTAGGTATTCAGAGAAAGATTCCTAGATGAGGAGTTTAAATATTACTTAACATCTGACTTCTAGTTCTTGACAAGAAATTAAAAAAGGTATTAAACAAAGTAGCCCAACAGACAGCTCCATGCTTATATTGTCCAAGTAAAAATCCCAATTTCCTTATTTTAATGTTTGTAATTTCACTGTTCTGGTAGTATTTCAGTTACCACTGAGTCTTTTTATGTAAAATCCGTCATGCAACTGTTGTTTCCCTTCTTTATACATATGTTACCCCTTCTTTGTACATCAGAAAAAAAAAAGAGACGACATTCAGAAATACTTTTTCATTGTATTTGTAAGGCCTGTTTACAGAAATTATAACATTTTTGACCTAATGATTTTGTGGGGAGCTTCTTTGTATTCATTTAGCTTCAAAGCCCTTCCATATGTCTTTGTCAATGAATGTGTAGGAGGATGAAGGTTGTCAGGCTTATTAAAGGGTTTTTAATGTATACACTCTCTGTTTCCATATCATTACAAGAATCTTCTTTTCCACCTTCTATTAATTCCATATATTTGTATGTCTTTCTTTTATCTTCACAGCTCTAGAAACGTTTTGCCTTGAAATGTCAGATATAGGTATAACTTTTAAGTGTTCAGGCTGGTGTCTTACAAAGTGCTACAGAGGTTGTTTTGAAGTATTGGAAATAAAGGTAACTAAGCAATCAAAGTCTTGAGGAGTAACTACTCCTAAAGCTTTACTTACAGTAAGCTGTAAGTAAAATTCTTACAAAAGAATTATGCAGAATTCTTTTCTTCTGATTCAGCAACATGTGCTTCTGGTGTTAAAAAGTTAGTATTTATGGCAGTCTTAACATATGCACATTAATTGTCTGCAGAGTACAGAAAAATTCTCTGAATGAAAACCTTCATTGTGAACGGTTTGAATGAAGTTGTCATTCATAAGGGCTCTTTAGCATAACTGCGGTTACTAACCCTTGGATCAAAACACAGTGTAAATATCAAGTACAGTTTAAAATGCGGACTTATGATTAAAAAGTTGCATGTCTATCCTGTAGGACAGATCTTTGGTTTAGTTTTTTTCCATCTGTTGGTAGCACTTTTCTCCTTGCTGTGGATATAATAATTCTTTACCTGATTCTTTGGCAAAATTCTATGCAGGCGTACTTTCTCTGCACATTTCATATTGCTTTAGAGCGATGAAAAGTTGTAGCTAGCTCCAAATTTTGTTTCTGTTCCTGTGATTTTGGATAAGGATTTAGAAGTGACATGGATGTCTTTCTGCCTCTTGGTGGTGAACAAGTATGAATTCTGAATCAGTGGTTGGAGAAGTTTTTCTCAATTTGTTACTCAACTTGGCAACGACGGAAGCTAGACTGTGTGCTGACGGTATTCCTGCACTAGAAATTTAAAAGAAAACAAGCTTGACTGTTTTATGTGAATGCTTAAATACAAGTTAGCCCCTCTTCCACATAGGAAGGATGTGAGGTGTTCCTCAGCGATTGCTTTTGCAGTGTTCTCTTTTGATTATCATGACAGATTTCTACTGTAAGCAGAGAGGTGACTGGCTAAACGTTCATTTCAGATGTCCAGCTCCTTTGATCGTATGCTTTATAAATAAAACTAAACTACTCTTCTGAAGATCTTTTTTATGTAAACCAGAGAAAAATTGCCTAAAACAATTACGAAAATTCTAGTCAGAGTCATAGGGAGCATTGGGAACGTTGTGAATTTTATTTCCCATAAAATTTCTGGACAGTGTGGCAATGAGGATAAGTACTTCCATGATAAGAGAGGAACATTTTATGACTGATAAAACCATATCAATATTTTAAGGTCTCAGCCTCATTGTAAGTATACTTTAGTTCAGCTGAAGTCGGTCACTTACGTAGTTGTGTCAGTGTTCATTAGATCCAACAAGGAGAGGAGCAAGAGACTTGAAATTTGAACTGTAGTATTCTGCACAATTCTCGTGTTTCTACTCACGTGTTTGCCTACAATGTCATTTTCTTCCAGAACTCAAGTGATGTCTCACATATTTGGGGAAAGATCATGGCATTAAATGGAAATGGATCTGTGTATGGAGTCAAGGAAGGAGCAGTTGTTCTGACTCCATGCATCCATCACCATCCAACTCTAGCACGTGAGAGGGATTTTACAGTGACTACAAGTCAGCTGGTACCCAGTGCCTTAAGTACTGCCCAGATGGTTGAGGTCCTAAATGGCTTTTGTCCAGGCTCTTACACTCCGAAGCACCTGCTTATGAAGTTTCATAGTCTTTCTAAACTAATATTATCACAATTTTTCTTTGGACAGCTACCAAGGAGATCTTTGTATCTAGTTGTGTCGGTTTTTCTCCCTGAGGCATCACACATCCCTATCGAAGTTACTTACATTGTAACACTGACTGCTCGACTCCAGTAGTGTCGCTGATGCAATGGGTAGTGTCTTTTGGTGGGATGTAGGAAAGACCCATACTTGTAGAGAGCAGTTATTGTTTGCTGGGAAATGCTCGGTGAAGCTTTGGGCAATATAAGAGGGGCAGTGAGGGCAGGTACTTCTCTCATGAGAAGGACTCATGTGACTGTATACCATCAACTGCAGAGCAGCTGCAAATTTCTGCCATCCTTTCAAGATGCCATACACACAAGAAAATTATTGTAGTTCTAGCAGAATGGTCACTAGTAACACTGTGTGTGTGCGTCCAGAAATCTTTATCATAATTAAGGGTCAGCCAAATTCTTCATTTTTCATACTGAATTGGGACCTGGGAGGAACCATCAGGAGAAGCTGTTGCAACATTTTTTTTTTTTTTTCGCCTTTGCAGTACAGGCTGGATTCAGAACTGAATTCTTTCAGAGACATTCTTTCCCATCTGTTTTTTAGAGGTGGTGAAGTTGGGAAACACGAACTATGGGTGAAGGGCTTAAGAATATCTTTTTGGTCTGAAGGAGACAACTTCAAATATTAGCTGTTTCTAGGATCTGAATGTGCTAGCTGATAGCTTTTTGATATGTTTCAGAGAGTCATTCAGGGGTTACATCTGCACATCTGTGAAGATGGGGTAACTGAGCATCCAACTCAACAAAAACTAAGGGGAGAGTTAACTGTCTATCTTTTATATGGAATGTATGAACTGGCAACCAAAATTTAATTGACTTAGAGATATAATTAATACATTTTGGAAACTGTGAACTATTTCCCCCTCTGTATTAGTCTTCTTTTTTAAATTATTCCCCCTGTCCTCCTGTTTTTTCTCTTAGGCACCCATTTTGCTGTTTATTTAGGTGCATGCATGAGATTTCTCAGAGGTAAGATAAGTGATGATTACCACTGCTTGGTACATCTGTGTGCTCTTCCCAGGGTCCAAGGTTAGAATAGGTTCAGTGAAAGAGCCCTTCCTTTTAGTGAAGACTAAGGCTTGTCTGGTAAGTATTTGTCCTGTTTGACATCTGAAGAGGAAAAGAGTGACTGGAGAGTCATCTGTGACTCTTTTTATTGCCTTCATAACATCAGCAGAAAGCTATGTTTTGTTAGGGTGTATTGGTAAGTCTGATGAGCTTTCCAAAAGGCAGTGCTGAGTGTGGTGAGATGATCAAGTTACCAGTACTTGGAGTTATGGGATGGAGAAGGCTAATGAGCCTTGAGCCTCAGCAGGAGGTATTGAGGTGTTAGATAGTAGAACTTGAGTGGTGAGAGAGGAGATAGAGACCATCAGGTTGCCCCCTTGTTGCCCAACAGAGCCCATAAATGGATCACAGGACTGAGCCGGTGTGTCTGGGCCAACAGTTTCTGTATTGCTAACACTAACAGTGCCTTAAAAATAATGTGTTGAACTCTGTACAAAGTACAGAGTGACTTTTTATTGGATGGTGTACCAAAAGGGCACAAAGATAATACTTCTTGTGGGTCCCCTGATGACAGTGTGTATCGTTTGAATTACGTTAAAAAAACAACATCCCCAAAACAGCTGTCATGTGCTATTTAAAAAGTAATAGCTATGTAGACTATATTTTTGAAAGGGAACATGAAGCTTCATTATTCTTCTGATGAAGCTGACTGTGAATAAACATATAAACTAAACAAGTTTTATCACTGTATCGATTACATTATGTGTTAGTTGAAAATTGATGTGAGAATGTAGATAATTAAAAGCCTGTTTCCTGTTGCTAGGAAAAAATGAGCAATTTTTTCCTGGAGAAATCTTGTCCGTTTGCATTATCTTCTGTTTTTACTGGTTGTGGTGTTATATTTGCAAGTGATAATGAAGGCAGACTTATATAAAACAAAAATTCTGACCAGAATAATAACATCTTGCTATAACCGTTGTGGCACTTTACCAATAGAACACTCTTCACATATGTATATGAAGAGAATTGTGTTAACTGTTTGAACACAAGGTTCAACCATCTTCCATGATTAGCCCTGTCGTTAGCTACACAGCAAAGAAAACTTGTAGCAGTATGAGAGTAAGAAAATTGGAATTCATTAATAATTAAATAAATTCCTTTAAAAAAAATTACTATATATACACATATATATATTTCTATTAGATCAAGTACTTTTTACACCTTGACTTCTTTAAATGGGCATATTTTTCTGAGTTGTTTTATTGAGAAGAGATGTACTGAAGTTTTTGACTTGTGTATGTTCCTCTGAGTGTTAATGAGAGAGGGAAAAAAAGAGGGGGAAAGAGAGCTTGTAGCCACTTTCAGTTGCACATAGATTTGCATATAAAGGTTGAGGGATTTGTGGGGAGAGGCTTATTTATTCTTGCAAGCTCCACTTGCAAATTTCTTAGCTTTTTTTTTTAATAAGCAGCCTGACAAGGACATATAGAAGTTAAGGATAACGCATTATTTGAGTTTTTACCACAGAAACTAATGGCTTTTCTATCAGAAATTACATCAGAAGTTACCAAGGCCCATTTAGTCATGCATGGCAATAGTGAAGTTTAATTAGAAAATAAACATAGGGATTGTTGGTAAAATAATAAAATACCATTTTTAGCTAAGTGTGTAACCTGCCACTGATGACCACTGTACGTTCACGAGCGCAATTATTTTTAACAGATGTCTTTCAAAAAAAGACATACAGAGTATATGGAATTATGTAACATTTTTGCATATTGGAGTTTAAGACTAAGACTTTGCAAGGATTTGTACTGTGTTATTATACTCTATTTAAAGTCATAATTACTGTTGTACTTATCGAATTTTGAATAGCCTGTGATACCCCTAACAGAACCACAGCTAGATCGTACCAACTGTGGACAGTGATTAATGCAGTGAGCAACGAAAGCACAGCATGCATGAAAGGAGAGCATACCAAGGACAAAGGCAGACACAATGATGATTGTAATGAAGCTGGATTCCCATGAGGGGTAGCATCATAATGTTACTTTTTCTCCTTTTTTTTTTTTTTTTTAAATTTGGTATTGGCCATGACTATTTATTTTCAAGATTATGTTTATTTATTCTCAGGTGGGTAAACTAATTTATTTGAAAAGGCAGTGCATTTGATAGCAGACAAAGGTTTAGGTGTAGCAGTAGGTTCCTGCTTTTAAAGCGATGTGTATGTTTGCATTTAGTGATATGCAGTATTTCATACGCAGTATTGCTTCTACTTGGCTTAGGAACTCTTCATTAAAATTCCATTTTTGATCATATGTTTTTATTGTTTTGAGTTCTGGTGGGGTGGTGAATTTGTCCCATCCTTACTTGATCCTGAATGTTTTAAAGTAAAATACGAATCAAATAAGTGTTATCTACAGAAAAACGTTAAGGCTTGATCACAGAAGTGGTGAAAGTTCATTGCTGTTATAAGGCAGTAATAAAATACTGTTATCATGAATCAGCATGAGTTAACATGTTCACAATTGTGTTATTCTGTGTAAAATAATGACACTGTTTTATGAATAGAAATTACAGCTGTGGATACTCACAGCAGAAATGTATAATAGCAAGAAGTCAGTGACTGTTTCTATTTGAGTAATCATCCTCATTCTGCCTTTATTTTGAGGAAATTTATTGTGAATTGCTGTCTTTTCTATCCATTGGTGGAAAATGTGAAAATAAAAAAAAGACCCAACAACAAAACCCACTGATGATAGGAATGGGTAGAATTAGGACATCCTACAGGAAATAAATTGTGAAGATACTCACTGCATTTGAATGTTACACCAAAAATAAGGTAGTCAATGTGTTTTTTGTTGAACCACAATTAATTTAATTGGATTGGAATTGGAGAAACCTAAAAATGTATTTGGTGCAGTAAGCATATTTCTTCTGAAGCTAAATCAAGCTTGATTTTCTTATTACATTTTATCATAAATCAAGTTTACTTGCTAGTGATAAGATTCACTGTTGAACACTGCGCTGGGGTCTAGAAATCCTATCTGAACCTTCACGTTACACACAGTTGTACTCATTATGAGAAAACCTGCACAGCTGCAAACAGTGGTTATGAGGTGGAACATGCATATTCTTTAATGTGTTGTTTGGCTGAAAATTTGATGATACATGTACATACAGTTTTATTGCCATAGTACCCACACCAAATCTTATCTTTTGAAAGGAAATTGTTTCTATTTTCATTTCAACTCGTGAGCTTACATCAAACTTCACAAAGTAATTTTTGTTTAAGACCATTAAGCACTAATGTTTTGTTCCTGAAGCCTACCAGCATAGAAAATTAATTTTGCCTGTGTGTTCTTTATCACATCATGACCACTGCTACTGGCATTATATTATGGTGAGGTTAATAATCCTTCTGACTGAAATGCGATGTTTCAAACTTACATTATTTCAGTACCTCAGAAAGATGTTCTGCAAAAATTCATTCTTGTTGCATTTTAGTCCTTCACCTCTGGTTGTATAGGTGTCAGAAATGGCTAATGAGGGTAGTTGGTTTCTTCACAGAAATAAATTACATTAAGGGACATACTAAAGTGATCCACTGATTTTATACAGGTAACTGTCAGCAGCTATCAGACATTTGCAATGTTCATTTCCTGCTTACGTGACTGGATTTGAATTTATCATCTAGAGAAAGGACACGCTGTCATTTTCTGTGCATACCAGTGATTGTCTAGCTCAGTGTGTCTCAGATTAGTTATTCTCTGTCTTTATTCTATAATGCAGATATATGTATATGTGAGTGTCTCTAGATAAATTTTAAATTGAACATGAATTTCAAAACTTTGTAAGTGAACTCTGTTTCACTTGCAAAGTTGCCTCATCGGTGGCTTTTTTTCCATTAGATACTAATAAATTTCCAAAGTGCAAAAGTGTCTACAACAGTCAACAATTGGGAAAAACAAAATTGTCTTGTATCTTTTTCATCTAGGCATTTATATATCTTCAGTGAGAATTAATAGGTGGTAGTAGCAGTGGAGTTTATATCCAGGGATAATGGTGAATTTAAAACACAACTGAAGTTGAACAGCATTGCATTCCTCCATGACAGAAACATTCCACCATTTAAAATTTGGTTTGTAATAGGTCTGAACTGTAGAAATGAAATGGGAAATGAAATAGGAAACAGCACGGTGGTGTACATTTTTAACTAGGTTTTGTCCTTCTTCAAGCGGGTGGTGTTTTCTCATCTCTAAATGTACTGCTGTTGTAAAGTGGCCCAAGGGAGCCAAACCTTTTATGGGTTTTAACAAGCTAAGTGCTATTATAAAAGAACTATTAATGGATTTACTCTAATTCTAATTGGATATTAAGAAATATTGACTCTAAATCATAGATAGCTTTTAGCTTGTAGGCTTTTTACAGGTTTGGTTTCACAAATAGAGGAGTGGAATAGAGTTTAGCCTCACAACAGTAGTTGTAGGATCTACATTTTTACTAATTTCTGCACAGCATTTCCTCACTGTTTTGAAATACACAGGCTTAACTTTGAAACATACAGCAGACTGTCGTTCTCCCACGAAGCAATGAGCTCTGCAGCTCTGGGTGAATGCAGATGAGTACCAACACAGGGCATAACTGAAGCCAGAGTGTGGCTTCACGTCTTAAGTATCATGTTTAACAGGTAATTTTCAGCCCTCTTGATAATCGTGGTGATTTTGTACAGAATTTATATAAGTAGATGAAGTATATTTTACTTAACCATTAATTCCTAAGGCTGGATTGTGGTGGTGTTACTAATGTTGAATAGCATCGTACACAGAGAGCCTCACTGCAATTAGTAGACCTATGTAAAGAAAAAGGTACTGATTTGACTGAAGTAGGGGGTTCAGAGTCTAGACCTTTATGCATATTTGCATTGCTGATGTTTTCTGTCAAAAACATGTATTTCACATGACTCTTACATTTATTTATTTTTGCAGTAGTTACTGGAAAATATATTAAAAATTCTGGATAGTGCCATGTAGTGTTCATATTTCAGTGTGTATCAGCTTCTGCTGGTCTTGTGTTAAAAAAAAATACTTACATATCAATACTTTTTTGATCTGTGAATATTGTGCATATGAACACTTGTTCAACTGGGTGTTCTTGTTAAGATACAACTAAATGGGTACTGACAGAAAAGAAAACAGTTAATGTGCCATCCATATTAAACAGGGCTAGAGGTTTTGTAATTCATTGTTACTACTCAAAAGGGGAATGGTTTCTGTCTCGTCATTTGATGGGAGGTGATGTGGAAAACAGAGGTATTGGACTTCCCTGTGGGTTATTTTAGAAGTTGTTATGTTCAAAAAATCATATATATTATTACCATTTCACAGCCTTTAAAAACTAAAAATCATTAAAATCAAGGAAACAAAGTGGTGCACATAAGGCTTTCTGTACTATTTTTCACATTCTGTGAAAATTATTTTCTTATATTTCTTAAAAAATGATAATTCAAATACAAGCCTTTTTTTTAAATTAACTGAATTGGAACAAGAGGATTATGCAAATTTGCAATTTTTTTTTTTTACAAGATTCCTAGTATATTAATTTCTGCATAACAAATTCAAGCAGTGTAAACTGTGATTTGTTAAGTTTCCTTAGTAGTCATGGAAATTGCATTTGAATTCTTAATTTAAGGACCTAGAAGCTCTTTGCATTTGGATAAACTTTGAAATAAATAAATAGATATTTTCTACCAGTAACAGAGCCCCTAGTATAACATGATACTGCACCTGAGGAACAATGTTTTAATAAGGATTACATCTTAGATTTTTTTAAAATTGGATATATAAACTTGTTGAAATTTGTGATAATTTTTTGTCTTTTAAATACATTTTTTGAGTCTGTAATAAGATCAACCTTGTAAACGTAATACACTTCAGATAGGACTTTCTAGACAGCATTATAATCAGTATTAGTGTAAAGAATTGAACTGAAAATGAAAGATCAGGTTACAAAACTCTTGGGAAGATGTCCTAGAAAGGAAAAATAAAATATTAAAACAAATATCTCTGAAATTTAGATTTTTGGAGTTGAAATATCCAGACAATGCTGAAGACCCATATATAATGCTAAATCCTTTTTTGGGAATTAGTGTGCAACTCAGATTAGTTTTTGCTGTAATTATGGCTTTGGTGACAGATGATGAAAAGTTTAATGAAAAGTCAATTACATAAACTACTGGAATCTCATGGAGCTTGATTATAGGGTCCACATTCTAATAAAATTATTTTTCAAGCCTCATTGAGAGGACCTCACTAAAACCAGAATACCTACATGTAACTTCATAATGAAAGACTTACTTCAAAGGTTTTTATAATGTTACATTTACTGGCTGTGTAAAATTACAAAAACTGAAATGAGACAGAAGGAGGACACACTACAAATTTGTTTCCTTCAGAGACTGTAACAAGGGAGTGATTCTGCTGAAAGCACTTGAAAGCCCAGCTAGAAATATGAAACACTTTACTTTGTATACATATGCAAAGCTTTTTTTTAAAGGCTGTACCAGCTTGTTAAAAGGAGGATTATTTCAAATAGTGTTTAATTTGCCTGTACTTTATTATGATTGTTACTAATTTGTGAATAACTGAATTGGGCTGAGATAATTTCTAGAGTCTGTAGCTGATTGTGCTTAATACAAATTTAGCTTTTTGGAAACAAATTCCTCCCATGTGGAAAAAAGAAGTGATATATGTCTGAAAAGGTCAACTGATAATTTGTGAATGGGCTGCTCTTTCATCATCTGAAAAATATAAAAACAAATTGCTATGTTTTGCAAGTTACCTCCTAAGCTTCATTTTAAGGAGTAAGTACTAGTAGAATTAGTAGAAATGTGGTTTCTAATTGCCTACACTTTCAGTTACAGAATGTAAATGTGTAATGCCTTAATGTAGAGTATATTACACTTTAACCATTGCTTCAGTTTTAGGCTGAAGTAATGATCAAGAGATCTGTGAAAACATGTTTTTTAACATCTTTTGAAGCTAAAAAACAGGCGAGTGTGTTGCAAAGTGTTGCCTTCCACTGTTAAGGAAGCGTCAGCCTGATCCTTCTTCATTCTTTCTGATCATGTCACGTATCCATGTGTGGCAGAAGACCACGCACGATGGCATATTACTGAGAGGCCAACTAATACAGGGTACGGCTGGGCAAGACTTCTGTGTCTGACATCTGCCCTTTACTTGAAGTTATGAGTAGGTATCCAAGACTTCTCGTCCTGCTTATTTTATTTTATAGCATGAAGTTTGTGCTTAGGCTTTTGCTGGAACCGAACGGGAAAATGTTGCATGCTGTGCAGACGGCAAAGGCATGCAGGCTGTTGGCCATACAGCTTAAAATAAATAACTCAGCGTAGTATTTTATTTTTGTTTAAGAGGTGGAACTATTTGATGCAGACTTATTTAGAAAATGAAAGCTGACAGGCTTTCATTGTCCGCTGTGAATGTGAATGAGAAAGATGTCCATCGCTGTTGTCTTGCATCATTTTCTAATGTACAACAGTAAACTAAAGTAGCTGTTGAAATGATGTCCGTTAAACACCATCCTACTATTGTATTAATAGTAAAGAAAAAAGAGGGAGCTTGTCACCTGTAACTTCATCTGATATATTCTCACCACTACAGCTTAAAGTTAGTGGAATATGAGTAGATAAGAATGTAACAATTGACAAACAGAGTATGTAGTGGAGACAGTTTGTCTGGCTTGGGTAGCTAGTCACATAACTGATATATCTGTTGCTTATAGTGTCAAAGATACAAAGGATACTGGAAATTTTCCTTTCTGCATTTTTATTTATGTCATAGCGTTAAGTAGAGAGCAATTATTGCTTTAAGACAATAGAAGGAAAAAGGTGATACTTACAAAAAAAAGAGGTGTAGATGTCAGTTTATAGACCTGGTTATTCCAGAAAGCGTGGTTTTAGATACTACAATATGAGATAAGAACTGCTAGCAGTGGAATGAATTGAATGATAAATGATTGATCAAATAGTTTCAGAATGAAAACAGTTTTTAATTACTGCTTCATATTAAAAAAAATATGGCCCTAAAGGAGTACACTAGAATTGTGGAAAGGTGGAAGGACTAGTTAATAGCAAGATACGGGAGTGGGAAGAAGATGATAGCAGAATGTACATAGGTTTAGAAACAAGACAAAATGAAGCTAGGGATGTTGTGTGATAGTCAAAAATTGTGTGCCACAGGAAAGGGCCTAGGCAGGAGTGAGGAAGGATACAAGGCAGGAACTGAAGCTAAAATTGGCTCTAGGTCATGAGTAAGTGCCAAATCAAAGAGTTGGATTAGGGTTTGGAGATGAGACTGAGTTCAGGATTGTTAAAGAGACACAGCCTTGACAGAGGTAGTAAGGTAAGAAGAGAAGCTGGGGGAGGAGAAGCTGAAGGGAAGAAGAGTGGTAAAAACTTTGTTCTGCACAGCCTGAAAATTAATCCAGGTTTCGTGAGATCAAGGATTCCTTTGCTTTATAACAAATAGCCTCTAAATCCAATGGAAGAATGGTTGGCTGTCTTCTGTCAGATGTCAGACAGACATATCAACTTAAGTGACTACAAGTTGCATTGTGCTGCTGCTGCTTCTGCACATCAGCAAAAGTGTGTGGATGACTTAGAATGAGTAGAAATACGTATTATACTGTAGGATTCCTTTTTTTAATAGAACACCCCTCCTCCCCCAACTTTGTGAAGATTTCTATATTTGCACTTACTGGGAAATGCTAAAATCAAAGGTATTATTGTAACGTTCTATTATCCTTATATGCATGCATGATAATATAATTACACTGACTTTTTTTCCCTGGCAGTCTGCCAGGCTTCAGACCTTTTTGTAGCCCAGGCTCTTTTCTGTAAGCCCTTTGCATCTTCCATTTTTTATGGAAGTTGTACAGTGAACGAATCAGAGACTTGCGGAAAGTAAAAGCTTAGGAAGCTCTTGAAAGACGCCAGTGCTATAGAATGTGGAAACACTGGTGTCATGGTTTGACCCTGGCTGGATGCCAGGTGCCCACCAAAACTGCTCTATCACTCCCCTCCTCAACTGGACAGGGGAGAGAAAATATAACAAAAGGCTCATGGGTCGAGATAAGGACAGGGAGATCACTCACCAATTACTGTCACGGGCAAAATAGACTTGACTTGGGGAAAAATTAATTTAATTTATTACCAATTAAATCAGAGTAGGATAATGAGAAATAAAACTAAATCTTAAAACACCTTCCCCCCACCCCTCCCTTCTTCCCGGGCTCAACTTCACTCCTGATTCCTCTCCCTCCTCCCCCCTGAGCAGCACAGGGGGGCAGGGAATGGGGGTTGCAGTCAGTTCATCATACGTCTCTGCTGCTCCTTCCTCCACAGGGGGAGGCCTCCTCACACTCTTCCCCTGCCCCAGTGTGGGGTCCCTCCCACGGGAGGCAGTTCTCCACGGACTTCTCCAATGTGAGTCCTTCCCACAGGCTACAGTTCTTCACGAACTGCTCCAGCGTGGGTCCTTTCCACGGGGTGCAGTCCTTCAGGAACAGACTGCTCCAGCGTGGGTCCCCCGTGGGGTCACAAGTCCTGCCAGCAAACCTGCTCCAGCATGGGCTCCTCTCTCTCCATGGGTCCACAGGAGCCTGCTCTCTGGTGTGGGCTTCCCACGGGGTCACAGCCTCCTTCAGGCATCCACCTGCCCTGGCATGGGGTCCTCCACAGGCTGCAGGTGGATATCTGCTCCACTGTGGACCGCCATGGGCTGCAGGGGGACAGCCTGCCTCACCATGGTCTTCACCATGGGCTGCAGGGGAACCTCTGCTCCTGTGCCTGGAGCATCTCCTCCCCCTCCTTCTTCACTGACCTTGGTGTCTGCAGAGTTGTTGCTCTCACATCTTCTCACTCCTCTCTCTGCTGCTATAATCCCACAGCAGGTTTTTTTTCCCCTTCTTAACTCTGTTATCCCAGAGGCGCTACCACCGCCACTGATGGGCTCGGCCTTGGCCAGCAGTGGGTCCGTCTTGGAGCCAGCTGGCGTTGGTCTGTCAGACATAGGGGAAGCTTCTAGCAGCTTCTCACAGAAGCCACCCCTCTACCCCCCCTGCTACCAAAACCTTGCCGTGCAAACCCAGTACAACCGGGCAGAGTGTTAAGCAGTCAGTAGAAAGTGGTCACTAATTGACCACGTATTTGTCACATTTGGGCACCTTTTCGAAATGTGCAAAATCTTCCATGAACAAGGTTAATTTTTGCCACTAAAATTTAACTGCAGCTTAAATAAATATTTTACAGCAGCCATATATGTTGTAGGCCCTTCAGCGGTAAAGGAGGTCAATGATAGTCATATGTAAACACCAAAATAACCACTTGTGGGATCCTTCAGATGTTAAAATTTGGGGAAAAAATTGAAATTCTGAAGCATACCAGTCTGTCTGGGTGCAATGCTACCCTGACACGTGTACAAAAATGCAGATTCAAGTTATAAGCCTGTTGCCTTTGAACCAATGGCATTTACCATTATGGAGCTTAACTTGCTTGTACCTCTTTCACAATTCCAGAAAGTAAATGTTTTATTAGATATTACAATATATTAAAATAATATTATATATTACGTATCAAAAGGAGAACTAAAGTCTCAACTGCTGTAAAATATCAACTGCATATTTAATTTAGTGGCTATCTGGGATGTTTATTCCACCGGCAAGCAGAATCTGGAATGATTCAAACCCAGAAAATGATGTTGACAAGGTGACTGATACGTATGGTATAAGGGTGGTAAGTAAGTGAGAGAAACTTTCTAGCAGATAAGAAAACATATTGAAAGCACATGTATCAATATTTCAGGTTCTGGTATGAGATTGACCTTTTTGGGTATTTTACCAGCTGGTTATGATGCCATACTTCCTGAACTGAAACAAGACACTAAATCCCTGTTACACTCATGGGCAAAATGGAAAATAAAGAGTAGTTCTATGCTACAATGTGACATTGGAGTCAGTCTCCTAATTCAGGAAGTATTTTGGGTTGGTGGTTGCAACTTGAAGACATATGGTATATTCACTCTAAGGTCTTAATTTCTCACTCAGTTGGAATCTTTTCTTAGTAAGTGAGATCACTGGTTACCTTTCAATACTATTTCTTTAATTTTAATACCTGTGAGTCAGCTGCACAGAGTTTCTTGTGAGACGAATTGATGAACATTCTCCTGTGATGTCTCTGGTGATTCCAAACCTGGAGTGCAGAGATAGTGACTTCTTACGCATTTTCGTTCTGGAGATACTTTTACAGGTTTGCATAGATCTGCATTGCATGCTATTCAAAAAGATAAGAAGAAATTTAGTTTTCCATAGTTATCCACAAAGATACTTTATAATCTTCCAGTCAGTAGTCTTTTGCTCTGCTAAAACTCAACAATTGTTAGAAAGTTAGTAGACTTCATTTTAATGCTATTCATACTGACTAAAACTCTCCCATATTTTCCATGTATTGTGTTAAGTCTGGCTGTAGCCAGCTGTCGTGCCTTACCTTAGACTATAAACGATTTAGGGGGGAAGATTAAGATAGTAAACATTCTTGGAGGAAGATTATCTTCTCTGGTTTTGTTGGATATAGCAAAGTCAGATCCTATTTTAGGAGGGTGCTAAATGTTCTACAAATACTAAATAATGCTGATAAATGGGTATATGACAATTGCAAAATGTGATCTGTTAGAAATATAGTGAAAGTATAGTGGAAGAATGAATGAAAATTTCTGTAATATTTCCTTCTTATCTTTCTCATTTGGGGTGAACTCCATTATTATTATTTTCTAATGGTTTATTATGTTCTTAATAATGGCATAGTAAATCAGGGACCAAAGAGTTAGTTCTACCCTAAGAAGTTTTATTTTGTATGTGTATGAGTATGTAATAGTAGTTGCATCTTCAAATAAGTTTGCTTTGGAAAAGTGCCTCACTTTATAATGTAATTTTCTTTGTGTTAAATTCGGGATTTATTGCAATCATATAGTCTTTTTGAAATACAGTTTTACCTGACTATGGAGCTTTCTTTGGTTCTTCAGCTAGAATTCATTGAAGAGAGTACAAGATTTGATGAACTAAGTCTATTCTAGAAGTTTGTTGCTCATTGCAACATTGCACCTAAGTATCAGACCTAATTCTTGCTTAATTTTACCTGCTGCATTAAGCAAATCCTGAATTATAATACACTTAAATAGCAGTTCAGGACTACCTGAATGTAAGGCTGGAATTTGGCCCTCCAAACTGGAATAGTCATGTGGATTACGACAATGCTGTAAAACATGCACACTTCTTAATTTTAGGCTTTACAACTCTTTCATTAGATTAGAGGATCATAATACAGAGAAACTCTCATTTTCATGGAATGATTTACAGATACTCTGTAAATACTGCTTCTGTAAAAGGATAATTCTTTGGTTTCATTTTATGGCTAGGATTCTACGACAGAAGGACAACCATAGGGCTTTGTGAAAGGAAACGGTGTTAATTCTACTTTAATTATGGTCATTCTTCCCTCCTACCCCTTTAGTTTGTGTGTTTATTATGGGTTTCTTTCTATGGTGTCTTGCCTTAGCATTTTCTTTCCTGACTGTGCTGGTACTTATAATTTTAGAGCTGAGCTTTCAGTTTACTCTGAAACATTTAAAAATAACATAGATTTCGACTGCTATTTGAATTTGTAATTGGACCTTTCCCTATGCTTGCAACTGGGCCTCTTTTGTACACCCTCATGAATGAAAATAATAATCTTATTCTTTTGAGACATCCTGTTAGAGTTTAGTTTTTCCCCGGTCATGATCAGAAATGTGAATGTTCTCTTTCACTTTATAACTGACAATATACAAACACCAGTTGCATTGTGTGGAAAGAGGTGATGTTGACATAAGGCACTTTTAGTACAAATTAAAATATAACTGTAAATAAACATGAACATAAATACAATTTAACACTGGCCTCCATAACACATACCTAAGGATGAGCAGAACTAAATTTATTCAAAGCAACCTCGAATTTGATATTTCATATTTTTTTATCTGTAATATCTGTGAGTTTTTAATATAAAAATATGTGTACATAATATTTACATTTTGCTTTACTCTGTCCCATAGTATTATATAAGACAAAAATGGAAGAATCTGAATGTCCACATCACAAAATATTATTACTTATTAGTTACTTAGCATGGTAAGACTTTGCTGGAGCGAAGGTATGAATAGTACCAGATTATAGCTATTTGTTCAACTTCTGTGCAGTCACGGCTAATTTAGCACATAATGAAGTCAGCTTGCAAACTTCTATTATTCATAGAATCATAGAATGGTTTGGGTTGGAAGGGACCTTAAAGATCATCTAGTTCCAACCCCCCTGCCATGGGCAGGGACACCTTCCACTAGACCAGGTTGCTCAAAGCCCCATCCAGCCTGGCCTTGAGCACTTCCAGGGATGGGGAAGCTATTGTTGGAAGCTATGTAATTAATACCTGATAATAGTGCTGTAAATGTGTGCTGCTTGCTGCTCAACCTGAATCTAAAAATAAGGGGCCAAATCTTCATTTTCTGTAAATTTGAGCAGTGTCACTCAAATTACTGAGTCTTGATCAGCTTACAATCACAGAATCACAGAATGGTAGCGGTTGGAAGGGACCTCTGGAGATCATCTAGTCCAACCCCCCTGCCACAGCAGGGTCACCTACAGCAGGTTGCACAGGACTGTGTCCAAGCAGGTTTTGAATATCTCCAGAGAAGGAGACTCCACAGCCTCCCTGGGCAGCCTGTGCCAGGGCTCTGTCACCCTCACAGTAAAGAAGTTTTTCCTCATGTTCAGACAGAACTTCCCGTGTTCCAGTTTGTGCCCGTTGCCCCTTGTCCTGTCGCTGGGCACTACTGAAAAGAGTCTGGCCCCATCCTCTTGACACCCGCCCTTGAGATATTGATAAGCGTTGATGAGGTCCCCTCTCAGTCTTCTCTTCCGCAGGCTGAACAGCCCCAGCTCCCTCAGCCTTTCCCCATAGGAGAGATGCTCCAGTCCCTTAATCATCTTTGTAGCCCTCTGCTGGACTCTCTCCAGTAGTTCCTCGTCTTTCTTGAACTGGGGAGCCCAGAACTGGACGCAGTACTCCAGATGGGGCCTCACTAGGGCAGAGTAGAGGGGGAGGAGAACCTCCCTTGACCTGCTGGCCACACTCTTCTTAATGCACCCCAGGCTGCTGTCGGTCTTCCTGGCCGCAAGGGCACATTGCTGGCTCATGGCGAATTTGTCGTCCACCAGGACTCCCAGGTCCTTCTCCGCAGAGCTACTTTCCAGCAGGTCAAACCCTAACCTGTACTGATGCATGCAGTTATTCCTCTGTAGCTGCAGGACCCTGCACGTGCTTTTGTTGAATGTCATGAGGTTCCTCTCCCCCCAGCACTCCAGCCTGTCCAGGTCTCGCTGAATGGCAGCACAGCCTTCTCGTGTATCAGCCAGTCCTCCCAATGTGAGACATTTCTTCACAATGGCGAAGAAATTAACCAACTCATTTAAGAAAACACCTTACCTGTACATAGTATGCGTATTTTCTCATTTTCAAGAGAGGGAAAATACTTTACATAATTAGAGACATATCAAATGTGTAAAGCCTCTTGAATGAAACATAGTATCAACTGATGATGGAGGTGATTTTCTAACAAAATGGAGCAAAATTATTTTCAAAACAGTCCAGTCTTCATTGCCTAACAGGAATAGTCTTTTACAGAAATTTAGTTGCATGAGAAATCTAGTTGCATCTCTAGTCAAGTTTTATAACAATATGGCAGTTCAAAAAAAGGGTTCTTCCAAAATCTCTACTTGTAAAACAGTATAAATATAAATGTACACTTGTGTTCCCTGTGCTGTGTCTTGCACAACCTTCATTTTGTGAGCATAATTGTAGAAATAGGTGTTTGTCCTGAAAAGCAGTACTAGTACTGGAGTCATTCACAGTCATAGAAAATCTAGCAATATGGGCAAAAGACTGGCCCCATTTAGGAATGCCACTGATTTCTGTGGCACCAGGAGCTCACCTGTTGTGGTCTACAGCAAAATTTATGTCTTAGTCTATGGCCCACAGTGTTGTAAGAATCTAATAGCTTCAATCTTAGAAAAGCAGTTAAAAACAGAAGGACAAATCCATAACAGGTTTAAACATCTGCATGAAATATCCAGGGTTGCATTTCTTTCACTACTCTGTGTGTCAAGTTTTTGTATCCGTCGCTTAAGCACTCAGTTCTGTCTTGTTCTTTTTACACGTTCATCTGATCTTGGGAGAAAGATAGCTGCTGCTAGAAGTAAATGTCTGGACATTGGAGGAAACTGTATGAATTTTTTATCTGTTCTTCATTGTTCATTCACATGAAACTGTGCACACCTGCATGACTTTCATTGCCTTTTTATTTCTTTTAGAAAAGAGGTTAATTTAGTCAGTCCTGAAAGGTCACAGTGAAGCGGTATGTGGGGAAGAGCATGAATATTTTCAGATATCAATGATGCAGACAATTGGCTCTGGCTCCACAGTGCAAGATCCAGTATTTATTCTGTTTGCAATGTTTGGCAATTAAAATTACTTGGTCATAGCCATTCCACCTTTTAACAGTGTAATGCTTTAGTTGTTGGACTAATTTCATACTCCTTTGCTGTGGTGCAGGGGAATCACCTGTAAACAAGATAAGAAAGAAATTGAGGGCATGGTGGAAGCATTCACTGGAACATGATCAGAAAGCTTAAGAAATAAGTCCTGACTTCTATCAGAAAGGACTTAGATTCTCAGATCTGGGAGAACAGAGGAGGCTTAAGATGGGAACTGGATAAAGAAGTCAGTTCCACATCGTATAAAGAGAAAACATGCTGGTGGATTGTGGAAGAAATTTGACAGGAAATTTGAACTTGGAGGTTACCAATATGGAAAGATTTACACACATACACAGAGTCTTATTTTGATAGTGACAAGGCAAAAAAGGTCTTTGTAATGGATCGCAGAATCAAGGGAGTTCATTGTGTGCAATGCGGGATGGACTGGTATGGGAGGTTTTTGTGAGAAATGATAAGAAAAGTGAAAAGTTTGGTGTGTCAGTACTTTTGTCAGTTCTGAAGTTGCTGTTCTTAATTGTGACTCTATAGATGTTCTCTGGCTACCTTAACCATTAGGCAGACAAGGTAGCCTGATTGCCTCTGTGAGTCCCAATCCCTCTGCAAGGTCCATGTAGTTACTTTGGTACCTGCTTGAGGGATCTGTGGATATCGGTTAGCTGTGCTGCCTTACCTAAATTAAAACTGACTAGAACATGTGTATGTGACTGTAATTACAGGAGTGACTGCAGTATGGGTAAACTCAAAGGTGAGGGATGCTTTTGACACTATTTGAAGTGTTGGGATTTTTTTTCTGTGCTATAAATGTGCACATGCATAGGTTAGCCTTTTGCACTCAGAAGCAAAAGCATTCTTGCGTTTGCATTTTGTTTGCTGTGGTAAGTCATATAGTCAGGCATTATAAGTTTGGGGTTTTTTGTTTTTTTTTTTTTTAAATGACTGGTAATTTGTCACCTTATTCTCAAAGCATAATTTCCTTGAAATAACAGCAGTTCTTAATTATGGAAAGTGAGGTGTTTCGTTTTAAAATTAAACTACCTCGGATTTTGGTTATCTTTATATTTCTTCCTTCTGATTTTATATTTATAACATAAAATAATTTAAGAACAAACTGGTCCTGTATACACTATATCCATTTCTTCATTCTTGGCATCTACATATACCTGCATATAGCTCTTTGTCTATAGAAACAGACAGTTGCGAACATCCTACTACTCTTGTCCTAGTATCAGGGGACAACAGCAGAGAAGCATGTACACCAAATAAGTTTTCAAAACTTTCACAATAAACAGAAAACACAGGATTAGTTCATGATGTTTCTAGCTTCTGATATCAAGTAGAATGTCACAGGTTCAAGTTCCTTGACCCATACCGGCTCCTGTATTGGGAAGAGTGAGAGCTATACTTCTTTTAACTTTGCCCAGCAGATGTATTCCTGTATGTTAGTGTGGAGCTAATTAAATAAGCACAGCATATACCAGTGTGGAGCTAATTAAATAAGCACAGCAAAAGACCTGTCATATCTGCTGATGTTATGCTACAGTCTGATACAAAAGGTCAACGTGCACATAGAACGTACCATACTACCGTCTATTAAGGTTTTATTCTTCATCATTAACTGTGTTGCTGGAATTAAGGCCAAACACATAAAAAAAATACATCTGGTACTCCAATGGGCTTTTCTTTGCTGATTTCCATCTCTGTCAGCAATAATTTTATATTGATTCTTCTCCCCACTTGCCTTTTGCTTTTGTACTCTATATTGCATTATATTGTATTATTACAGTGAAGAGCACTGTTAAGAATAATGAAAACAAAAACTTCAAAGACTTTATTTTTTCTGGAGTTTTTTGAAAGCTGTCTACTTTGAGAAAGAGGTTTGGTATTAGAAGTGAAAGCATCAAAGTATAACTTCTAAATATTTATTGCTAACTCTAATTAGAATTTTTTCTAGTTGTGTGTGCCAGCTTTTGACACAGTGATACGCAAAATTATTGAACCTCCAGAAGCTGCTTTTCTAAAGGCATTCAGTGAAGGAACAATACACATAGTAATTGATACTTGTGATTTGTGAACAATACAGTAATTCATTCAAGAGGTTTTACTATTATTCTATATGGTGCATTGCATGTTAAGAAACACAAAAGAGTAAATGACAACTTTCCAGACAGCCCTTGTGAGCAAGCAACTTTCATACATACTAAAGCCAAAGCTTTCAAACATTTTTCATTTTTAATAAATGTATGTGACTGACTGGCTATATATTCTTATGTAAAGATCTTGTTTTTACTTAAATTTCTACTTAAATAGACCTGAAATACATCTTGGTTTGGGTTATCCCTCTGCATTGTTTCACCAGCAATTTCTGCTTCTCTTTTGCTTTTCAGCATTTTTTTTCATGAAACGAGCCATGTTTTCAGTTGTTTCTTGTTCCTGTCTTTCAGCAGCCCAGATATTTGAGGCCAGCTATTGTGTTTTCTTTTTGGTGACTTACTATATTCTTTGCATCCCCAGCTTCAGTACTCTAACCTCATATGAATTTGTGTCAATAATTTCAGTTTTGTTGTGAGAAATTTATTTCTAGTTGTCTTCTTATATTCAGAAGGGAAAATCAGAGAAAAATCAGGAGGTTTTGCAACAGTGCAGGTTTTACCTTACTTTTGTACGATTCCTATGAGCAGATTGTACTTTGATGGTGCCATATAATGATCAATCACTGGACATCTTCTACATTTCGAATATGCCATTGAGATTGAGACATATATAAATTTGAGTTCATAGACAGCAAACTCACGTTCTCAATTCTCTTCAGGAAATATTCAGCAATTTGAAAGTATACTTTCAGGGCGTTCCTGAAGCCTGATTTGTAAAGTACAGTCTTCCTAAATTTCCAATTGTTGAACATGCATATCACTTAGATGTAAACATATCTATACATATTTAGTGTTATATAAATGAGTATTTTAAGTGAATATTATAATTAACATAGCTGCATAATTAAAACATTCAATTCTACTATTTAAATGGACACACACAATATTAATTGTACACCTTTGAATTTGAATTATGATGCAGGGCAATATATTTTGCAGAAATAATTTATTATAATTTCATAGAGGATAAACACTTTCAGTACATACCTCTCAGTGTCAAAATGAGCAGTTCTTATTCAGTACACTTGTGCAGTGTAAGCTGATTTCCTTAGAGAAAAGAGTGTTAATTAAACCAACATTTTGCAATACTGATATGCAGAGGACTGCAATTTTCAAAGACTAATAACTTTGCCAAATAGCAACCAGTTTTCACTGACACTCTAAAGATTTGAGTGCAGTTTATTTGTTTGTTTGTTTTGCTTTCCTCCTCCCTAATAGAAGTGTCATCCTTGTTACAAGTAGATAGGGCTTAAACTGGAACATTTTTCAGCCCTCTCACTCAATGCATGAGCCCAAATCTCTACACAAATTTTGTAAATATAGTAACAGTAACTAGTATAATACTCCTCCCTATGTTTTGTGGCATATGTAAGTAGCATAATCCGGGAAGTAAGGAAATTGAGACATGGAGGTTAAGTAATTTGCCTGAAGCTAAATGACAAGCAATTAGCAGAGATAGGATTAGAATTACAAAGTTTTGGCTCTCAGCCCTCTCTTCTGTCCAGTAGCCAACTGTCACTTGCAGTGCTTTTGGCTTCCAATTTTATCTCTTGAGACCAAACTTCACTGAATTTGTTTTCTGAATCTTCATACTACTTAGATATGAACTGAGAAGGGAACCATGGCTAGGACTGATACTACTTTTTGTTTTTATAATAATTGGAAAGAACATATTTGCCTGTGAAAGAAAAATGGAGTGTGCAGTCCTTATTGGTAGTAATATTTCAGTAATTTTTAATTTTATTTTAAAGTTGGGCAAGAATTGTGCTTTACAAATATGATGAAGGTTTCAGAGTGAAAATCTCTATGACAGGGCAAATGTAAATCAGGTTTTTTTAAGAAAGCAAGCTTCATAGTGTCCTACAAAACTCTTGCAATTTTGTATTTTTTAATCTTCTAAAACACTAAGTATGCCTTAAAAACAGTAGATTGGATGAAATCATAGAATGTATTGCAAGTACTTAGTGTCAGGTCACTAACTTGAATGTGTATTTCAGACCTTGCTAAGATCACCTCTGCACATTGGTATTTCAGTAATACAGTCATGGTACCAACTTATGGGGGGTCCTTCACTGTAAAAATACAATCACTCCATGGATAAGGCATGATGCAAAGCCCAGGTGAATTACCTTTGTTGATTCTGTATTGCCTTCACTGACTCTTTCGGGAGCACACACGTGAACTGTTCTAGAGAGTTGCAGTTTGGTCTGCTTAGCTTGGTCTCAGAACAGCTATGAATTGAGCAAGAAGAGCATAAGACAAGGACGATGCATGAAAGGAGAGTAAGAATAGAGTAACAGTCCTTGTGTCTGGGCCACTGTTGATTTTCTCAAGTGAGAATTGTGGTATTTGATGGGAATTCCTTCTAAGGGAGATGAGGCTCTTCACAATCTGTATATACCACATTAATAAAAATCACTTGGCAGTGCTTTTAACTTTGACATTGTAAATAACCTGTATGAATGAAACAAAATAATTTCTGGCTTCTTCAATTGAGTAACAGAAGAGCTTTGTATTCAATGGCAAAAGAAGCTGGAGAATGCTAGTATAAGATTTCCTCTTACGACATGGTATCTGGCCACATATAAGATCTTATCGCTCTTCCACCCTGAATTTGTCATTATGTTCCCCTTTAAATAGCATGCCCTTGACTGAATGTCAGTTTCATGTAGTGTTATGATTTCTTGGTATCCCTTTTTTTTTAAAGAAGAATAAATTTATGTTAAAGAGAGAAGAATGGAAGATATCATTGGTGAGATATAGATGAGATAGGTGTAAGCTAGACACAGCATGATTTATTTACATGTATTTTTAATCACTGAAAATTACATTAAAATCACTTAAGTAACATGAATAACCATGCAAGATTCTTGTAAAGCAAGTGCAATGCTACGGTGCAATACAAGATATTGAATATTTGTACTCTTCAGTGAGCAGGCTACTGGTAATGTGTTAACCATACCAATGTATCTTTAAGTGACTTGTAGGCAAGGAACTGGGATGATTCACTGGGGCTTCTAGTCACTGAATCTTTTTTAATACCTATAACCAGTTTTCTGGCCTAGTTTATGAATGTCCGCTTATGCATCAGTAATGTATCATCTTACAGGCCACACTAACCTGTCTTTTAGTGCAGCTGAAGCTGGGCTGCATTGCACAGCTCTCGCAACATTGCTGGTAAGAGCAACATATATTCGCTCTACTTGGCTGGACATCTAATTTAGGTTTCATAGAATCGATTTTTGTAGGCAAACGGTTAATGTTGTTTTACAGGTAATGGAAAGAGAGGTGTTTATCAAGTTCAGGGATGAAGTGGTTCTAACCTAGTAAGAAGGAAAGAAAGATTTATGAGTCTCTGCTAACTAGTATTTTTTTTATTTTATAGCAAGCTTAATGATACAGTCTTTTTATTAACCAGTTTAGCTCAATAAATTATGCTTATATCAAGTCATGCCATCTCATAATGCTGGTTTGCAAGTAGAAAGTCATCTTAAACCCCTTGTGTCAGAAATCCTGTGGCCAGCAGGACTAGGGAAGGGATTGTCCACCTGTATTTGGCACTGGTGAGGCCGTACCTCGGATACTGTGTTCAGTTTTGAGCCCCTCACTACAAGAAAGACATTGAGGTGCTGGAGCGTGTCCAAAGAAGGGCAACGAAGCTGGGGAAGGGTCTAGAGCCCAAGTCTTATGAGGAGCGGCTGAGGGAACTGGGAATGTTTAGTCTGGAGAAAAGGAGGCTGAGGGGAGACCTTATCACTCTCTACAACTACCTGAAAGGAGGTTGTAGAGAGGTGGGGGTCGGTCTCTTCTCCCAAGTAACGAGAGATAGGAAAAGAGGAAATGGCCTCAAATTGTGCCAGGGGAGGTTAAGATTGGAAATGTCTTTACCGAAAGGGTTGTCAAGCATTGGAACAGGCTGCCCAGGGAAGCGGTTGAGTCACCACCCCTGGAGGTATTTAAAAGCCGTATAGATGTGGTGCTTAGGGACCTGTTTTAGTGGTGGACTTGGCAGTGATAGGTTAACAGTTGGACTTGATGATCTCAAAGGTCTTTTTCCAACCTAAACGATTCTATGCTTCTATGATTCTGTGCCCCAAACTGTATATGTTCATATGGACTGTAAGATTTGATTAGAAACATGCACACACTTGTCCCAAGTAGCAACAGTCTGCCCCTCAGCAGTTTAATAGTTTAACCCACCAAAGAAAGAGGTATAAAACTATGTGTTTACCACGAGGACAGGACATGATTCTGTCCAGAATGCTTGAAAAGAAGAGAAGATATAAACCACCTTGTCACAAAGTTGAACGTCAGTTATTATGTTTGAGACTGGTTTGATGAATCTAAAGGTCACCTTCATACACCCAAGTAACAGATTTGGTATATTGATCATGTGTTGGGGATGAAGGCTGGGGACTAGTATTTGGCCAAGGGCTTGGTCCCTAAGATAAGCCTCCTCACCTTATCTGGACACAGAAGTGGAGAAGGAAGGTCTTTTGGTTTTGGTAACTGCAATGGAAAGACTGGATGACTTTGAATTTTCTGTCACCCATGTCCTTAAAAATGTTGATAACATATGTAATTTAAGTTTTACAAATTTTTCTTGCTTTTACCTTAGCTGGTTTGAGCTAGGTATGATTTTGCAGTAAGTAGATAACATTAAGGCATTTCACCCATACAGGCGTGTTGTACAAAAGACTAGAGTCTTAGGTCACTTTCACAGAGTGTAATAGCAGATTGTAACAGAATGCTTTTCCCCTTTGATGTGCTGGCCAGTTGGAGTATTGGTAACAACGCAGTTTGCCTCTAGTGTTGGAAAAGAAAGATGATACTTAGATGAAAGTAAGTCATGGTCTGTTCTCAGGCAGAATTTTGTTAATTTCTCTTCTGCTTAAACAGGAGTTATGAGAATTTGATTATATGGGTACCATGTCAAGCATTAACACTGAACCATATTTAGTATGTAGAGTTTGATGGTTTCTTTTCTCTTTGAGTCAGTCTTATCATTAAGGAGGTCATTTTGCTTTCACAGTCGCTAATCAGCAATCTGCCCTGTGTATAAATGACCAAGTATGCATTTTTTTGTGTTTAGATAAATAAAAAATGAGTGGAAGCTTCACTTAGTTTTTACAGTGCCCCAATTTCATTCTTCCTAGTTTTGGTACCTGTATTTTGAGGGTTTTAGTAAGACTGAGACACCAATAAAGGCCATCTCTCTAGTCATAACCCAGATAGTCTCAGTCACTAGTTGAAACTCCTACCTGTAGGATCTCGTTATTACCCCTTTTCTCTTAGAGCAAAACTCCTCTGGAAAAAGATCAGCTTGCCTGGCATTTTAAGATCCACTGCTTCTACTTTGCACATTGAAAAGGAGTGTCAGCTCTCAGTTACCAAATAATTCATATGCAGTCTGCAGACATTAAAATTTGAAAAAGAAGCAGTAGAGAGCTTTGAAGCACAATTTCCTTTCATTAAATTAGTGAAGATGACAAGGTTATGTAATGTTCCTGGGGGACGAAGTGGCGCATGTCACTAACCTTTTAGATTCAAGAGGCTTTATGCTTTTCATTTGCTGCTGGAAGAAGGCTTAGTACTGGATTAACTAGCAAGTTCTTCTTTCTAACTCAGGTAGATTAAGCCCCACCCAGATTTTACATAGACTGTGTGTCATAAATACTATGTATACACACAAGCTTATACCAATTTTGTTTTGTATTGTGCATTTGAACACATGTGCTGGCATATAACTTAAAAGCATATGTGCAGTTGGGTTAAATGTACAGTGTTGGAATTCCTATAGGCATGGGAAAAAGAGAATTCTTGCCCTCCTGTGCATTTTCTGCATAGTGGATACTTAATGCTATGCCTACGTCTTTCAGTGCTCAGGTTAATCAAATACTAGAAACAGGCATCCTGATTCTCTTTTCTTAAACTAGCATGAACCAGAATTCTTGTGTAGAAACAACTGAAGAGACACTGGAGTAAATAAGGGGAGATTTAGAAACAAATGTAAAAAACTGTTTCATTTTCTGTAGTGATATCTAAAAGGTGGAAGTTTGTAGTGAAAGTGATGGGTGTGTGGCACTGGCAGGTAAAGCTGTGTACGCAACTTGGGTGTTGAAGGCAAGAGGAGACGGGGGTGGGAGTAGGTCTGGCTTTGGGAGCCTTCTCCTTTGTTCAGGCCATCGAGGAGGCTGACTCTGATAGCCCATCAGCCCTGGATTCCCGTTAGGTTTAGCACAATAGCGCTCTGCAGAGGCAGTAGTTAATGGCTGGTCTCAGTCTTACAGTAAGTGTCCTAATAATTTGTCACGAAGCCAACTTAAATTGTTGTCAGGTTGCCTGCAACAGTTTTAATAGGAAAAGCACAGCAATAAATTCTTCAGCTTGATCCTACTTAGGGTATAAATGTATTGGTCTGTAGTATTAATAAAAGGCTTTTTCACACGTTTTTCACATAGATTCTTCATATTTGTGAAAGCCTTTTTCTTTCTCCCGGTTACTATAAACTAAATGAGTATGGGAGTGGGGGGGATGATGTTAGTTGGTAAATAAATGTCTGCTGCTGTCTGTGTTGGTTTGTATTCTTCCCATGTCCCCAAGGCTCAGATAATGTCTGTCTCTAAAAGAGCATACATAATCCACAATGAAATGAGCTGGTACCAAGGTTTGCACAGCCTAGAGGAACAAATTAGGAATGTGCTATTTTAACATTAGACCTTTTGGAATATGTAACCTACCTATTCTACCTGTAAGGCCTTACTTGTAAGTGTGTCATTTGATTTTGTATTTCAGGGAAGAATAAAGCCAATGGTCAGCCTAGTACACTGACACTGTACGTTGCAGAAAATTTGAAAACATAAAGATAGGCTTGACTTTTTATATTTTCGTTGAGAGATCAGGAAGTGATAATCTTTTTTTGAGCCACTTACTGAATTTGTAGGGTGGGTATGCTCTGGCTGATTGAAGCCTGGGGAACTGGAGATGACTGCTAAATTGGAAAAAACTCCTGACAATGCCCCCCCCCTCCCCCCCCCCCCCCAACCCAGACATTTTTTGACATAATTGTTTCTTCTGAGTGCTTTTGTTTTTAGAAGAATACAAGTGGCAGAAAGAAGACGGGGAGATAAGCCGTTTGATTATATTATAAAGATTTTATGAGCATTGTTGTAGGGGCTGGGTTTTTAAGAGGATATTGTGTCGCCTATAAAGTGAAATAGCTTAGTCTTCTTCACCCAGGATTTTGGAAAACCTGTGTTAGTACCTGCAAATAATTTTCGTGAACCAAATGGATCAAGGTCTTGAACTGGAATAAGTTGGCATAGCTGGATTGCATTTAGCAGTTCAAAGATGAAAACCTGGTAATTTTCATTCACAGGGTAATAAAACTATTCAGCTGCTCAGAGTATGATGGCATTTGAAGATTGGGTTGTTGCTATTCTTGCTGAAGGATGTAAGGATGATGCAGTTTCAAGAAGTTTACAGTGAAAAAGAGGAAAATTTCACCAGCTTGTGACTGACAGACAAGAGCCTTTAGGAACATACCAGTTTGTAACTTTGGGATTTCTTTATGCAGATTTCATGAATACAAATGGTTGCTCGTCCTTACAGAAATAAAAAGCTAATTAACTTTCTTAGATAGCAAATTTGCAGGTCCGCTGTAAGTGCAGGTTAGAATTAAGGCAAAACAATTGCTTATAACAATGATCAGTTTAACTGATTTCACTAATTATGATTAATGAGTAAATTAGCAGTGAATGCTGTAAATTAGTGTGCTTTGAATTTTTTTTAATAAATAAATGAGCACAAAAAGATTTTCTATTAAATATTATGTATATATATATGATAGGGTTTTTAGTATATTACCTCCTAGAGGGATTGTGAAAAGAATAATAACTCATGTAATTTGTAATGTATCTATACAGTATCAGGCTGAGATTGCATGCAACATTTGTGTATTTGTTCATTTTTATCAGGACAGGAGCCTTCACCATTATTAAATGTGAACCAGTTTATGGACTGTTTACTTAGAATATATAGCGGTTTCTGATAAGACAGTGGGACACAGTGAATATTTCAAAGTGGGATGTGGAGTGAATAAAGGGTATTTCTATTATTCTTTTTTTTTCCTTTCCTTTTTTTTTTTTTTTTTTTTTTTAAATCCATGTAGGAATTTTCTGAGTATATAATTTGACATGGGAAGAATGACTTCAGAATTTAAAACTAGGAAGGAGTCCAGTCACATACCCCACTGAAACTTGGTGTCACTAGACCAGTAATACATAGGGGCTCTACACTAAGTGGCAGTGATTCTTGTGATGGTGTGTGCAGTATCCCAAAGTGCGTGGGCACCTGCCAGACTACATTGTTTACTCTGCGCCCAACCTGCATTTCTGAGTGTCAGATGCAAAGGTTCCATGGGAACAGTTGTGACTGTATCATCTTCCAGCTTTTACTGCTACAAAACAAGTCTTTACAACCAAATAAGTTACTGTAATTTTTCAGGAGTCTCCTGACACATCAGTATATGTTAATTTACAAGTAAATGGGGCATTTGAAAGAAGCATCTTAGCATGTTTAATTTTTTCTGGTGTCTTTGTTATTTTATTCATGCTTGCTATTGATAGTGACAAAGAATATGATAGGATACGATTTTTCAAAATTTTTAGTCAGATTTCAGAAACTTTTTCAAATTTCAATCATATGAAAACGTTTCATCATAAGTTGAATTATGGTATACTAGGAACTTCCATACACCCCAAATAGAGGGTCTAGAAACAGAAATACATTAAGGTCTGCATACTCTGTATATCTTGTCCATAGCAGGTCCGCATGCTGAGCTTGCTATACTTGGGCTGCAGACATCCCATTAGCTTTCACTTCACCTTTAAAGAAGGTGAAGTCTTACCCTCATATTCATCTCTTAATTAAAGGAGTTATGTCCATAAAAATGTCTCGACACAAGAATAGCTCTCAGTAGCTGTGGAAAGAAGGGGGCTGAACTACTAATTTCAAAAACATTTTGTCAGACGTTTTATTTGAGTACAGGGGAAAAGTATTATGTGTCCTCAAAGCACAGCACAGAGTATAGAACAGCAAAATTAAAACAGTTAGATAATTCTGTAACATGATGAAATGTGAATTAGTTAATTCCATTCACTACTGCAGAATTGTACTTAAACTTACAAAAGACAATGTGGACATGCAAAAGAGAAGAGAGAGATGTCTTCTCATGCAAAGCTATGAAAATATTCCAATCCAAGGGAGTTATTTTAGTGTCCTATTATAAGTATATTTTATGAGGCCTCAATATGCAAAAAAGGACAGCTTCTTTCTGGATAGTGGTAAACTATCTGTATTTCAGAAGTTCCTGTGCTCCCTGCGGGGACAGCTTGACTGCTTGTTGAAGCAGCAGCCTAACTTCTACGGCTTTAAACTCCTTAAAAGAAACAAATTAAAGCTCAGTATATTTAAGGTGAGCTAGCAATAAATTCAATTTTCCTTCATATATTACAGTGTAATTTGCAGTAGTTCAATAGTTGTCACTTGAGCGTCTCGGGAGTCCCAGCAAGATGGGCATAACAAGCAGCAGAGGGTGGGAACCCTCAGGCCTTGGGTGACAAAGCTTGTGGTATTCTCCATAAGTCCACGTTATGGAATTCTGCTGCTGTAAAATTTTTGCCTTGACAAGGTATCAACATTCAGTATCAGCACAAATATCTGAGTAGGCACTGGTGGATAAACAAGCTGAAACAAACAAAACTTGTATTGTTTGCATTTAATAGCCAATATTGCTGTAATTTTGATGATGCCCACAAGAGAGTTCAAGTCCAGAAATATGAGGTGCTGATTGTAACTGAATTTTACTTTTGTTATTTTAATTACACTTCTGTTATTTCAATTGCAACTTTATTGACATGTGACCAAGCAGAGTTTCAAAAGTGCTGAAAGGCTGTGATATCATAGTTGGTAACCTATTACATCTGATTTTTTTGGCAGATTTAATTGCACTGGAGGGTTCCCATATAGATTGTTGCTGTGCTTAATGAAGTGTGCTGCGGAGAGTTTTTGTTGGACTCTGCACCGCTGTTGTCAAGGGAGATTGAAAATAGTTGTCAGTTCTCAATCAAAATTGCCCTCATGTTAATAACCACAACTGTGTGTGCAGTGTAATTGTGTTTGCTATCAGAGCGCCTAGCAGCTTAGGTCAGAACCAATGTCAAGAAACTGACAACGTTAATTGTGGAGATAATTTGTGTCCAACCTTAATTAACAACCTTTATAAAGATAAAGGCAACAAATACTACTTTTCATTTTTGGTTCTGTTGGGTTATGATTTCACATGCCCTTACACTGATGATGGTCACTTTATATGTAACAAGATGAACATGTTGATTGAATAATGAAAAGATGGATTGCATAATACCTGTCTTTCTCCATGGCTGGCTGACTACTATCACCATAGTCTGAGCAGCTCTTGACCATAAATGAGTTTATCCTCACCACACTTATTAAACATGCAGACATTATTATCCTTATGGTGCAGCTGCTAAGCCTGAAGCAGAGAATTTAACTGGTTTGCCAAATGAAATTTAATTTTGTGAATTTAAACATGAACTGCTGAAAACAGCCATTGTATGCATTAAAATATCTGAAGTGTACAGGACTACTGTAAGTTTCCCGTTTCAGATAAAATGATCTATGTTCTAATAATAATTTACCTTCTCTGATATTGTATGATACCTCAAAGATAACTGTCTTACTTTGAAGATTAGGCACTGGAGAAGACTTGTGTAATGTTTTTTTTACAGGAATTACTTACTTATGCAAAAAGAAACTTTGACCAACCACGTACCTTATTTTATCAGCTAGATTATGGTCTAAGTGAAACACAAATATCATCACGGTTCCCTTCTATACTGGAACACAAAGCTTTTTTATTGATGTAGATAATATCAGTCTTTACATACAACAATGTGGTCTTTACATACAACCTTAAAACCTTGTTTTTCTTGTGTCCTGGTTTCAGCTGGGATGGAGCTAATTTTCTTCCCAGTAGCTACTGTGTTTTGGGTTTAGTGTGGGATTTGGTATGTGAAGAATGTTGATAATACACTGATGTTATTAGTTGTGGCTCCAAGATCAGGGACATCTTCCAGTTTCCCAGGTTTTGGCAATGTGCAGGTGCAAAAAGCTGGGAGGGGCATAGTCAGCACAGTTGATCCAAACTGGACAGAGAGGGTATTCCATACCATAGGCGTCATACCCAGTATAAGTGGGGGGTTGGCTGGTGGGCCAGGGCCCTTTTCATTCGTTTGTGCTTTCGTTCATTCAGCTGTTTGTTCCCTCACTCGCTCTCTCTGGAACTTGCAGTTCCAAGAACGCTGCTGGGGAATATTGCTGTTCTGTGATCGCTGCTCGGGATGAGCTGTATCGGTTATCAGGTCGTTGGGTGGTGAGAGATTGTACATCATTCATTTTATATATTCTACTATAATTATTTATTATTATTATTATTATCATTATTAATATATAATATAATTATCTTTTTCTTTGCTGTCCTGGTGAACTGTTTTTATCTCAACCTACGAGTTTTCCTTTCTTTCTGATTCTCCTGCCCACGCCACTGAGGATGTGGGGAAGTGAGCGAGTGGCTGCGTGGCATTGGGTTACCGTCTGTGGTTAAACCACGACAACTTGAACAATGTCTACAAATAGGGAATTACATCATTATGTAACAACTGCGCTTGTCTTTTGCCTCTAATGCTTTGTAGCAAGTGTTGTTAGTTAAACAAACAACAGCTTTACTAATTGTTGGTCCAGCAAAAATTCACGTAGGACTGGAAAAATACTGTTCTTCTTCAGGTCGCTACCAAAGCCACGTTAGGTATTCAGCCCTGTTTCTGCAACTCCACTATGTAGATGCAGCTCTGCAGAAGCTGGTAAGCAATTTTCATAAGGAGTCATAGCAGTTACAGTCCTTTACCAGGTTTGGTCCAGTCCTAGGTGAAGAAATTGTCAGAAAACTGGTTTTACCTCCCTCTAACAGCAGTTAAGTTTCGTGGAAAAGATTTAGTTTCATATATATTGCTATGTGCACTATTTGATAAACAGCTTTGCAGTTTGCAGAGTGTTGGAGATGAACGGGATTTTGTTTGTTTCTTTTGTGTTCAGCCACAATGGGAAAGGTAAATTGTCATATAGTGTAAATTAGTGCAAGTTGTCTTGTGTTTACCTGAACTGCACTAGTGGAGAATTTGTCTCTGAGTGTCTGGTAAGGAGAGAAGAGATTCCCCTTTATTTATCTTTTTTTTTAGTCCTTGTTTTCAATAATACAACACATTGCGTATCAGTAAAAGCATGCCAACCGTAGATATCATGGTGACTGGCAGTGACATAAAACGTAATAGTAGAATACAGTGGAGGTTTTTTAGTTGATTGATTACTGGGGTTTGGGGTTTTTTCAGAGCTGATTTAACATAGTTCAACCCAGTCTTTGCTTATAATTTTTTGTTACTTTTGTTTTGCTTGTTGTTTAAAAATCTGCAGTTCTTCTGGTCCCAAGATAGTTGCAGGAATGAATGCACAGCATGGCTCTTAAATTGAGTTACTTTCCCTCCTTGACCCTTGTAATGCATGGCAAAGTTGGCAAATTTTCCAGCACAGACCTTGTCTCTAAGGAAGTAAGTTACTTATGTTGAAATTATCAGTTGGACAGTCACTGAATGTATGAGTGAGGCATAAATTTATAATTTAAAAGCTGCCTATGAGCTACTATACATAGTTACTCCGTGCTGATGGACTTGCCCACACGGTGTTTTTCTTTCGTTGGTTTGAGGTTCAACACTGAATTCACAAAATGTCAAAAAGAATAAAAAGAGAATGGCAGCGCATCATTTTTCACTTGAAGGCACACAATCACAACTTGTGCCACAGTGTATCAGCCTATCATATTCAGTCCTGTCTCTTTACATATCCGAGTGCTGAGTTCATGCGTGGATAGAAAAGGATTCAAAGCTAGCAGTTTTGGTGAAACCCAGATGGTCTTCATCAGAATACATTTCTGTCTTTTTTGTGGTCCAGGCATAAAGCCTGTAACTTCGAAAAGGATTTTTAGTTCCTTTGCTATAAATATGTTTTATTTGCCATGGTTTGGGCAAATGTTTGACATCAGAGAAGTTCTTCCCTAAGTTCCCCGTGGCAGCAGTGGCACGCTATTTTGCTGTGCTCAGATTTTCTGTTGCATTTGGTTTCAGGTGCATGTTCACTGGGCAAAAATAGCACAGCAGATAGTTCAAGGACCCTTGAGCGTTCTAAAAAGTTGAGCAGTAACAATTTTGCCTGACATCTCTATTAAAGAAAAAAGCATGCAGATTTTCAGGAATATTATATTTTTACTGCATTTTTTGAAAATTATCTTTGTTACTGGTATGTTATGCATTAGGGGTAGGGTAAAAAAGACTCATTTCATTTCATAAACTTAGGACAATCTGCATACTGTCATATTTAATGTAGCAACATAACAACAACATACTGAGTTTGTTTTATAGTAATGGCCACATCATATTTTCTTGGCATTCTAAATTATTTCAGGATTTATTCCAGTGTTACGTACATGCACACTTGTAGTCTACTGCATTTCTGACATCTAAATAAACATGCTGACAAGAAGTATTGCCTCTGGAAAGACCAGTTCAGCAAAATAAGGGGTTAGACATCAGAAGTGAAAAGCATCAACTTAGAAATGAAAACTAGAACAGTACAGGTACATAGCTGTCAGTACTAAGAGAGGAAAGTGAAGAAGAGTGGAGAGGCTGAGAACAGAAAGTAGCTGACTGATGAAGGTTGAAGATGGGAGCAAAAATGAATAGCAACAGCTGCTATAGAGCAACTACATGTAACGTTTTAAAACTGAGAAAGACTACATAGCAAAGACCTGGATTTTTTTATCATTTATTGGCCCTAAGTATCCACTTCATATCATTCAAATCAGCATCTTAAAGTGTATTGGATCCCTAGAAATTTCGTAGCTAAGAAAGAGAATGATGTAAACATTTACAGGAACTCTTCAACATTTCTGTACTGTGGGTTAGATATAATCTCATAGATTTTTATATTAAATCTTTAGAAGTCATGTCTTGTATTGGTGTAGGTTCGAAAGTTTTGTTTCCTGACAAGGCTGATAAATTAATTTTAATGATGGTGTAACAGAAACAGAAGGAAAAGGAACAATTAATTAAAATGCCTTTTCCTACTTTGGAAATTATTTCTCCATTTCTCTCTCCTCTCCTCTCCTGTTGTTACAATAGTTGGTTCTTTTTTCACTTCTTCTTTCTGACAGAGTAAAATAATCTGGGAGTGAACAGGAGCTATACGTGAAACTGCGCGCAAGCATAAATCTCTCTTCTGTTATAGTCCTTTCTGTGTGGACTCGTAATACATAGTCATTTACCTCCATCACTGCAAACTTACAAATGCTTTCTCCTAAATGTCACTGATTTTAATGGCTCAAAGGTGGAAATCCTGTTTTCATGACATCCTGTGATCATAACATCAAATCGTGAATTGTGATCTTATTCCAGCTGATTGATGAGCTCGTTTTGCAACAGAAGACAAATTGGATTTTTTATTTATAATGGTGATAAAATATAATGTGTGATCTTGCTATTCTGATGCTATCAGATTTCTGTTTTAATATAAATTTCACTAGTAGAATCTGTAAGTACTTTCCTGACCTTTTAGTTATTTTTTTAATGCTTTCTCTTGCAAATGAATACTATCACTGAAGAAACAAAACATTTCCTTCTTTTTTTCATTTTGAAATCTTGACATGGCCTATTTTTTATGTTTACTACTTAGATTAATTTTGGGGTTTTTTCGTTTGTTTCAGCACCACCAAAGTTTACAAGAACTCCCGTTGACCAGACAGGGGTTTCTGGAGGAGTCGCCTCATTCATCTGTCAAGCCACAGGAGATCCAAGACCTAAAATTGTCTGGAACAAAAAGGGAAAGAAAGTCAGCAATCAGAGATTTGAGGTATTAGGTCCATTGTTCTGTTCCTCTGAAAAACATTAATTCCCGCCTCGCTCTAATCCCAATATGTGTGCTTTATTATCAGTGATTAAGCAAAATAGCTATGACTATCGGGGATAATTTAGTGGGAGCAATCTCATGAAGTTTTTGTTTTGCAAACTGGTTATGCATAGCACTGTTAAAGAGAAAACTGCTACTGCTTTTTCTAAACTAGCATGATCTAACTGGGGAGCCTTGATGTGCTTCTGTTCAGCCTGCTATCTTTTCCATGAAGGAGATGGGGAAAATTTATTTGAGCAGTGATTGCTATATCCATAGAGCAAGCCACGTCCTTTTGTGACAGCATGCATCGAACAGACCTAGGCTGCTACTGCGTCTGCTGCCACAATTGCTTACGACTGTGGCAGGGGGGGATGAAAGGAACATTGTAGTTCCTGCTGCTGAAGGGGAAATGTAAAACTTGTTTGCTTTTGATTCTTTTCTTAACAATAACCTAGGAAAAGGCTTAAGAGAAAGCTGTTTCCTCTCTCTCCACAACCTTCAATTAAAGGAAACAGTGAAGATAGTCTGTTCAAAGGATACTGGTTATTTGAGGGAAATAAGACAACAAGTATTCTTCCCTCTTTTAGTGGCAGGAACAATTAATATCAAATATGGATTGACCTTTAACATAAAGAAAGAAAATGGAAGAAGGCTTGTAGAATGGGCAGCAAAGCTGGCACGAAGAGTGTAAACTTTTCAGTATGTCTCTTCACTATTTAAATGTTAAATAAAGAGACTTCTGCATTAAGAAGACAACTGTTTGGAAGATGACTAATTTCTATGTAAAACAGTTGTGACATGCATTTTATGAGTGAATGGTCTAGGATATACCTATTAAAAGTTGACTGAATATTGAAGTCTTCTGTGTTAAGTTTTAGTAGTATTTGGGATGATTGCTTGCTCTGGCTTTCAGGTTAGATTTATGTCAGCAGAAAACAATTGCAATTCTTGTATAAACTAAATTTTTTTTATTCCTTTTTTGTTCAAAAAATATTTAAAGGCATTGAAACTTGTTCATTAACCAATATAAATCTTTGCTTGTATATTTACCACAACGTGAGAAATAAAAGCTTGAATTTAAATGTGACCTTCCAGTGCCGAGAACTGTTTGCACTTTGCAGGGCATATGCAGAGCTGTAATTGGCTAGAGTGATTAACATAGAAATTTTATCATAAACTCTACACAATTTATCCCCTTCTGGTCACAGAATTTTCACTTGATGTGAGTTCTAAACAGTGAAAGATTGGGCATGTACATGTTTACTGTGTTGATTCAGTTTTACTTTGCCATATGTTGTGGTTTATTTGCTTCATATATTGTCTTCTATGTAGCTATGTACCTGTTTTTAGGGAGAATAAGCAAAAATAAAAGTTTTATTTCCATAAAAAATATTTGAATGGAACTATAAAAAATTAATTTAAAATGTTTTAAAAATGCCTTTAGTGGACTGTTGAACAAGCTGTATAGCCAAGTAAGATGGATTGTAATTCAAGGAAATAGAAAACACTTACCAAGTATTTTATAATTTTTGTTATAACCACTGAGCAGAGTAGTTATAAAGTGTGCAGAACACATTAGTATTTTTAGCAGCTTTCCTTCCTGTTCAAAGTAAGGCTATTAATTCATGCCGTGGAATCTCTAAATAAGAACAGAACAACCGTAGAAATGAGATTCAGAAAAGATACATGGAACATTTGGGAAACAAGAAACATCTGAGATTGTCAACTGCACCAATAAGAGAATAATTAGTTGGGCTTCTTTTCCTCTTCTTTCACATTAATATTTTGTATATTTCTCTGAGTTTGATTAAATGGTAATAGAAGACATGAAAACGTTTTACCTGGACACCTGTCCTCATAGAAGCCAGGTAAATACAGCTGGAAAGGACTTCAGTGGTCCATGTAATCCACATGCTTTTCCAGGGATGCTGGGGGTTGCTTCCCCCTCCCCCCCGCCCCCCCAATAAACTCAGACAGCCTCCTGCAGTGTTTCATGAACCTTGCCATGATCTTTTTTTCTCATGTGGAACCTGAACTTTTTTGCTGGAACTTGATGTACATAGCAATTGTCTTACCTAGCAAAGCGGGAACAAATAGTTTATTCCCTTTCACTTGACAGTGGCCTGTTTATTTATTTGAAGATTATTATCATTGAATGTGGAATGCTCTTGCTCACAGGCTAATTCTCACAACTGAGTGAGAATAGTGGTGAGAGCTATACATTGTTTCTGAAGTTAAAACTACAATGAGACCTTGTAGGACTTCATTATTAATCTTTCATCTTCTATTTATATTGCGAATATATACTATGAATGAATGTGATACAGGAGGATTCTTTTTTTCTCCTCTTGCTTCAAATCAATTCAAATAATATGAATTAGAAAAAATCTACTTTAAGTTACTAAGAAGTCTTTCTCAGAGGAACTTAAAAAGAAACAGAGAAGGGGAAAAAAACAAGTTTAAAAAATTGCACCATTCTACCCTCTGGCATGAGGCTGGTTTTATTCAAAAATCCATGCTTTAAAAAAAAAGAAAAATATCTCATTCATTAGATGGAGGAGTGGGAGGAATTAACTATCTGTGATATGCAGGAGAAGGGAGAACTCATGACAGGAAAAGTAAATCCATTTTATGATACATATTTTGGAGACACCAGACTTGAAACCTAATCTCTACAATATTTACCCAACCCAATCTGCTGCAGTTGTTTTTATTGGCCATCCAACTAGGATTATTCAGCATTCAGATTTAAACAATAACATTTATTCTTTTTAAGTGTAACGATAGTGATTATTTGGATCCCATGCTTTCATTTTTTATCTACAAGTTGTTAGGCTGTCTGCTTTAAGATTATGAAATTTTCCTTTCCCTCATAAATATCAATTTGTCAAGAATTCTAGTTGTTCTTTTGTTTGTGCTAAGGTCAGATGGAGGTTTTGTGTTGTCTAAGTTTGTTTAGGACAATGGCTTTACTTAAAGAACGAGGAAAAGTGATACAGCCTGTGGGCTATCAAACCAATTTATTCTCAGAAAAAAACAGGGTTTTATCTTATTTCCACTTAGACCTCTCCCACTGCTAAGAAGAAACTGAGCAATTCTTACAACGAAAATGGGAAGATAATGGGCATATAAACATCGTTCCTAACCCTGTACTTTATTTCTCTCTTACTCTTAACAAGTATAGAGATCTAGTAGATTACTTGTGTGTAAATTAGACACACAGACAGAAACATATGTGCAAATAGCCGTATATGTAAATCGTTTTGTGCATGTATATGTAGATTATGGCCAAATATCAATTATTTTGAAAAAAAAAAAAATTGTGATCTTTCTTCATAAGTGCCACTTACCTGATGGTAGTACTAACATATATTATTGACTTTTTTTTTGTAAAAGTAGATTAAATACATTAATATTATTACCTCATTATTAGGAAGGCTTTTCCAATGGCTGGAGTGCTGCAGTACTCACCAATATCTGATGTGATTCTGACTGCAGAACAAGAAGGAAATAAGAGCCATTCAATTAATTCTTTCTTGTATGAAAATTAGTATTCCTTGTGTAAATATTGCAATTTAAAAACAAAACCTTAGATCTTGCCTTTATTATTTAGTCTTTTAACTGATCACATGTTTTCTAATACATTGTTGGATAACTTTACTTATGTTCTGTGGGTTAAATGCATAGCTAAACTGAGTAGTCCTGTCTTGTTTAGAAATTGCTGACCCTTTTTCACTTTGGAGCTAAATGAATGAGTGAACTACACTCTGTGAGTAGAGTGGGAATATAGCCTGCAGCAATTAAAACGAATGTAACTGGCATTTCTAGGTAGAGCACTTAGGCTAAGAGAATAGAGAGAGAATTGGTAGGGAACTTCAGGATAAAAGAGAATTAAGTTACAGAATTCTTTCTTACAGCCCTTGTTAGTTGGGGGTTTTTTTGTTGTTTTTCATCCTGTCTTTTCTTGAAACCATCTTAGAGCAGCCATCAAATACTCACTGAACAGCAATGTATGTTACAAGGCATTGCCACTTAAACATTTTCCCATCTGTGCAGCATTTGTCCTGGTACGTGTATTTGAAAAACGAACCTAGCTTTGATGACATGAATACCAACAGGTCACTGTTCATGAACAGATTAACCGAGGGATAGGCATTTGTAACAACATCTGTGACAGCTTTTGTTTCCTTCTATAGGTAATAGAATTTGATGATGGATCTGGATCAGTTCTCAGAATACAACCACTGCGCACGCCACGAGATGAAGCTATTTATGAATGCGTGGCTTCCAATAGTGTTGGCGAAATAAGCGTGTCCACAAGACTCACTGTTTTACGTGGTAAGTTCTTTCGAAACATAACTAATTTAATTCATAGAGCTGAAAGTGCTATGTTGTTGTAAAAAAGAGGTTTCTCTCCAGGAAAGTTAAGTGCAGTTCTTTTCAAATGGGCGTTATTATAGTCCTGATGCTGTTAAATACAAACTTTTTCACATAATACTTGAATATCGTGTTTCTGATTTTTGACCATAAAAAGGTAATGTGAGTATGCAGGGTATGACAGATTAGAGTGAAGAAAAGAGGTAAAAAAAAAGTGAAACAGGAGTGCCATGCAGATCAGGTTATTATATCAATTATTGATCAAAACCCAATGCTTTATGAATGCTTTTGATTTACATTTTAGTGCTGCCCTGAGTAGCTTAGCTTTGTGTGATCAGCATTTACACAGAAATTTGCCCAATTAACAGTGACCTTGAAAAGTTTCATAAGTGGTTTTTAGATGAGATTAAGCTGCTACAAGATTTCCCCCCCAAGATGTAACACATAAAAAAGGAGAGGGCTTCTTCCATGTCAAATATACGTCACCTGAATTGTATTCTTACTTTGGCAAGAAGTTTTTGAAGACAGTAAAGTAAAAAATCCATTTTTTCAACTATCCTTCAGGGGTGAGGATATGAATGGACTGCCAAGTCTACTGTCTAGATAATACGCAGAGGAGTAAATACTAGTAGTCAAATGACCTGAATGTTTCATTCTGTCACCTGGAGATGAATGGAAACTGGATTTGGAAACACTTAATGAAATATCACACTCTTCAGTTTGCAGGGTTGCTTTTATGACTGAAGATTACTGTCTTATATTGTGGTATTACATGGCATTACCTTATTTGCAGTATTAACTGCTAGGGGCCTGTTTATAGGCATTGAAGATGATTAGTCAGCTCTACAGAATTTAGAAGAAAATTTGTAAAATGTATAATTTAATTTTTTTTTTTTTATCGTTCTATCCTAACAAATGTAGGGTGACAAGGAGGCTTCTTTTCTCTTATTTTTCTCTGAAGTTGGATTTTTATTCAAAAAAAGAAAGATAAAAGATGTATTTCTGTACTTTTATTAACTATTTTAGTTGGTATGGACAGTCCTGGCATTACTGTTGGAGTCAACTAATAACACTATGTACATATATAACAAATAATAACACTAAGTACATACATACTTTTTTCTTACAGGTAGTCTAGTATAAGCAAACCTTTTTAATATTTAAAGTTCTTATCTCCAATGCCATGATTGTTCCTTCTGTTATCTTTTAAAAATTCTTCCCAGTCTAGCCAATGAAAATGGGAAGATTTGATAGTTAGGTTCATGTTTTAACATCACCATGGACCTGTTCTTAACTCCCTAAGATAAGGTTTTCCCTTTATTAACTGATAGAAGCACTTTTTATGCACAGCTTCCACATTGTTGAACATAAAATGACATTTTCATACTGCATTAAAAGTTTTGTAACTTAAAGGGAAATGGGAAAAGCTCTGGAGTCCTCAGCACAAAAAAGACGTGGACCTGTTGGAGCGGGTCCAGAGGAGGGCCACAAAAATGATCAGAGGGCTGGAGCACCTCTCCTATGAAGAAAAGCTGAGACGGTTGGGATTGTTCAGCCTGGAGAAGAAAAGGCTCTGGGAGATCATATTGCAGCCTTTCAATACTTAAAAGGGGTCTTATAAGAAAGATGGGGGAAAACTTTTTAGCAGGGTCTGTTGTGATAGAACAAGGGGTAATGGTTTTAAACTAAAGGAGGGGAGATTTTTAGACTAGATGTAAGGAAGAAGTTTTTCACAATGAGGGTGGTGAAGCACTGGAACTGGTTGCCCAGAGAGGTGGTAGAAGCCCCATCCCTGGAAACATTGAAGGTCAGGCTGGACGGGGCTCTGGGCAACCCGATCTAGTTGAGGATGTCCCTGCTTCACTGCAGGGGGTTGGGACTAGATGACCATTAAAAGGTCCCTTCCAACCAAAACTGTTCTATGATTCTATGAAAAAGGAAGGGGGGTGAGGAGGGAAGCAAAAAGCTGTGAAAACTCAGGTGGAAGAAGTATTCTTTGTCTTCAGAGTTTCTTGAAATGTATTTGCAAGACTCTCTGATCTTGAAATGTGCATGCATGTGTTTTGAAAGATACTGTTCTAAACCAACCAAAGTTCTCATTTTGGGGTTTGTAAAGAAGCAACAGCCCTGCTGTGGCCTACAAGGGACATAGCAGTTGAAAAAGGCGGAAGAGTTGTCTGAGTGTCAAAACTGACTGACTGTGAAATGTGATCTGTTTCTTTCCTTGTCCTATTGATTATTTAATCAATTTCTTCTAAGGCGTATGTGGCTCTGCTGCCTATTTCTTTCTCAAACAGCTCAATGGTACTTCAGCCAACACTAGCATCAGATTCTGTTTTAAAAACCATGCATAGTGACATGCATATGCAAATGCCTGATGAACAAAAAATGTACGTTATTTAAAATTTAAATAAATTTAAATTTTATTTAAAAATTAATTGTCTAATTAAAAAAATATGAAATATGAAAGATTGTGTGTTGTTTCCAGCCATGATACGTACGCCTTTTGAAACTGCTGGAGTATACTTTGGCTCCAGGAATAGATTTATGGATTTAATCTGAAACTGGGAACATATGAGAACTCATGAATGTACTGGGACTGTAGATTTAGATAAAGGGGTAGCATCAGAGAAAGCAAGGAGCATGCAGAGTAACAGGGCATTGTAAGGAAATTTTGGCAGGGTTAAAATATTGAAGTACTGTAAGTACAATGACTTGCTGTATTACTTTCCAAGACAAAGGATAGTTCAGTACTAAGGGCATTAGCCTAGAAGATAAGTAATTCTATTATAAGCTTCTACTTTGCAAACTTACAGAAATCTTCGTCTTGTACAGTATGCAATAGTAACCTTGTGGAAAACACTCCATCTGATTATGCCTTTGTGGGAAGGAGTGCCTCTGTGCCTCGCATAGCTGCTGTAGGAATAAATATATGTCATAGATGTGAACAGGAATTAACAAACATAATCAAATGAAAACAGAGTGGAGTGAGTTGGATCTGTGGTCCTACTCATCCCTGGGGCATGTGTGTGAATCTGGATTGCAGAAGATACACGCATAACTTTCATATGTTCTTCAAATCTTTCCATAACGGCGCTATCACAGACCCAACTTGGCATTTGTGTCTCCTGCAAGAGGGCACCCTGGGGAGGAAGGCAGAGTTTACCTACAATTCAACCCACAAGTATTGCGACTCTAATAGGGGACGTTGGTGAAATCAGGATGTTCCCAGGAGTTGAAGTATCTGCCTATATTCATTTTTGTTTGTTTGTTTGTTTGTTTCTCTAAATCCGGTTCAACTGCTACAAATAATTGGCGCAGCATGAAACAGCAACATTTTTGCCAATATATCCATATTTTTAGAGCCAAACTTGTCAGTTTTCCTATCTATGGCAGTATAGAGTAACAGTAGTTCTATACACTACAGGTTTTACCCTATTCCATTAGGTTGTTACACTATGACCAATCTTCTGTAGTACTTGGGTCCCTAAGAACTGTGAATATAAATTAAATCTTTAGTTCAGGGTGTTGAAACTTCACAATGTGAGAAGGAAAAAGGGCAGAAAAGGCAGCTACAGATGATAACATTTCAAGGCCTTAGCAGAGACAAAGTATTGGGCCTTTTTTCTGTTACCAAAGTAAATCGGGAAACGTTCCAGGCTAAACTTTTACTTGCTAGGCTGAATATTGTGACAGTCTGGACCAAGAGTGAATGTCTGAGATAAATGGAAACTGCTTTTGGTTTTCTGTATATAAAGGAGGCAGCTGCTTTCCAGGACAGATTCACTCACATGAAAATGCTGAATTTGAAGGGAAACAAGGTTTGTAAGGAGAAGTCTGGAAGTCTCCTTCCAGACAAGAGGAGTTGATGCTATTTATTTTGCAGCTCTTTGTTTTGAAAATTTGTGCTGAGAACCATATGAATGGAACAGTGCTTTGATTGTTTAATTCAAAATTATCAATGTTCAATAGGCAATGAAAGACAATAAAGTGTAGGATCTTCCCGTACTCCGCAGACATCAGAAATGGAATAGCTTTCCTTTTATTGTCCATTCATTTCTTGTTAAAGCCACCTAACTCTGCTTTTGGTTTTGCAATTGGTGGATAACAGACATTTTTCATGACTATAGAACAAGGATTCTGGCATCACATGCAAGTATATAAATTGTTCAGGAAGGAGGAAATGAGGTGCCTCCTTCTAGTAGAGAAATTAGCAACAATTCCACGCTGTTAATTTTAAGGAATCTTGCTTTTCATTTCTTAAATGATCTTTTGATTATTCCTTGATAAAGTTCTGCCAAGACTATAAGGACCTCAAGAAACTTAGCTTCAACCACCTCCTGAGAAGATATATGATTGCAGCACAGAAGCGTGCAGGTTTTAAGCAAGGATGGAGAAGATCCAGTAGAGCAGAATATCTAAGTACATTCTGCTATCACTGCTGTTTGCATTGTTTTCTTTGCTGTCTGGGAAGTAAACAGTGAGACTACACAGGGCACTTCAGCAGAAGGCAGTTTGTTTTCTCAGCCCACAATTTTCTCTATTATTGTTGATCGTACTGTACATTATAAAAATATTGACATAGAGCATCTTTGTAGCCCGGGCTCTGTGTAAGGATGGAAGAATTAAAGTAAAATTTCTATGAGAAGTGCCTAGGGCAGTTATTCCTCTTTATGCTTTTTAGAAACTGATTGATTTAATGTCAAACAGACATTGCTGCATAAAATAAAAAGTGAAATGTATACTGAATAGTATTTCCCTGTCCATTGATACACACAGAGATTGAGATTGAGATAGTTGAGAGAGATTATTTTTATTGCACTCTCAGAAGCGCAGAACATTTCCACGCTGTTTAAAAACAAACAAAAAACCAAACAAAACCCCCAAGAACAGAGATGATGAATCCAAGGTGCTACATTTTTGGTTTCTGCTGCTAGCAATAGAGTCAATGATAATAGAAGCTCATTTCTGTATTTTCACTGTACCCAGTAGTACAGAAATGAGAAGGAACTATTTTGAAGTAATCTATCATCTGGGACAGCTATCTTTGAGGGCATGGAAATCAGACAAATGGAGTGGCACGGCTATAATGTTGGAAAATGTGCTGTGGGATGTCTCTCATTTCTAGACAAATGGGAGGAAGGACTGTACATATTCTGGGTATTAGCTGCACGGTAGGAGAAATTTGCTGTGTTCCAGCTGGAGATGTATAACTGATGTATACCAGTGTTTATCTGACTTAACTGTTTGCTGTATAGTCACAGTGATTATTGCCAGGGGGCTGCTAGTAGGACAGGCTTTTGAAAGTGGAATGAATAGAAACAAGGAAAGCGAGAAAATACCTGTGCAAGAACTTCATACAGTGGAAGGACATTTATCTCAAACATACATTGCATGAGAAGACTTTTGAAGAGGCAGAGGAGTATCTTTCCCCCAAACTTCCTGAACTTTCAGTGATCATGCTATATGTAGCACCTTGTGACCACAATTATCATGTTCATTACAGTCCTATTTTTATTATGCCTCGTTTTTGAAGAGGAACACTGTCGTTCCTGCTGTGAAAATGGCACTTTGCAGTTTATGTTGTAAAGTCTCTCCTGGGGAGCTGTGCAAGGAAGATTAAGGAACAAAACACAGCTGCTTGACAGTCACACAAAAGGATTTTGTGAAATAGTGAAACAAAAGGAGAGGTAGCCAATACAACTTAAGCTTAAAAAAAACCCTTACAGGAGGTTATAGAATGGCATGCAGATTTCTTGAAATGGCTTACAAAGTAGTACAGCATTAGAAATATTTAGCTGTAACGTTAGAAACTATTTTGAAATATTTTCTTTGGGTATGTGAATGTATGTTGGGCAATAAAACATTTGCCTTCTATGCAGTATAATTTGAAATACTTAATGAATTATTGATCTTTATAAAGATGGGGTGGTGGGATTTAACCACTAGCCAGAACAGGATACAAAAGAATAATTTTGTGAAATACATCGAAATGGCTGATGTCTAAGTTACTGTGCGTTTTAAGTTCCTTTACAGTGCAGGCATATACGTGGTAACTAATGTTAATGGTTTAGAAAATACTGCACCTTATAAATTCCACAACAATCAGTAAACATGTAAGGGTCTATTACTGTAAATATATGCTGCAGGGTATTAAGTTCAACTTCTAAGTATATACACTTGATCTTACTGATTTCACAGTTAACTGTTGTTGACTTTTGTGTAGTTCTTTAAAAAGCTATGGTTTTAGTCATTTAAAATATATGAAAAATGATGGAATAACTGCTGTAAGTGTGAGAAGTTTCTGGCAAGTGCCTCACCTCATGTTTTTTGTAGTTAATACTTTTTTATATTTCCATTTATGTCCCTAGATGCAAAATTTATCAAATATATTTTTCTCCTCAATTAGTGACTATTTTGATTACACTTTTTTTCCTTAGTTTTAAATACTCAAATTTTTCCTTTTCTTGCACAACATTTTATGATAAAGAACCTGCTACAGTAATTATAAATTTAAAGCTATACGTTCGAAAGCTTCTTCCAAAAAGTAGAGCAATCATTTTAAAAATGAATGAAACAGCAGTCCTAAATTTCTTAATTGTCAATGTAAATTCCTGTAGTCAAGACTTTCAGAGATTAGTTACTTTGGAAAATCAAGAGTAGGCTGCTCAACTTGTAAGACCTTTTAAGATGTCTTAAGAATGTATCCATAGTCATCAGATTTTTTTCAGAAATCTGACCTAACTTTATTCCTCACAAACAATTTTTTTACTAATGGAGTTTCTTTCAACTCTTTGTTATCCTACATATTCTTTTAACATGATTGATTGTTCAGTTGTATTTACTCAATGAACATAGATGGAGCACGTTTTCCTACAGCCAACTAGTAATACCAGCTACCATTACGTCTTTGTAAAGGTTTATTTTTTTTCTTCCTTCTATGCCTCACTTAATTTCATATGTCACTGAATTTCATCCAGCCAAGTTTCTGTTTTACATACAATGCTATAAAATTATACAGTTGATCTTCACGTATTTGTATGTGTGCATAGGACCAACTTTAGTTTTGGAAATATTAGCAGTAGTAGAAAATTATTTATGCCTGATGTTTACAGGGCGGTATGGTTGGTCCTAAGAGATAAACGTTGACTTGAAATCAGTAAGCTGTCTATGCTATATTGTATTTATTCTTATTAGGTATCTATGAAAGAAAAGAAACTAGTTCATGGATAGATGTCTGACAGTTGTTGTGATCTAAGAAGAGGAATTGAAATAATACCAGACAAAAGAAGAGCAGTTCTATTTAGCTTGAAAGAATTCTTCACCAGACAGTTTTGGCTAAGAATGTACACCTGTTAAATACTTTCAGACAACAGCTCAATGACTAATTTTAGCATGACGCCCATTTGAGTATTCCCATTCTAGTATCTAATGACTGCATATAGTGTTATAGGCATTTTTGATAACAAGAGTGAATATATGCTGGCCACTTGAAAAAGTCAAGCTAAGCCATCCTGAGCAGATCAATTTTAAAACATATGTTTGTTTTGTACTTTTTTCCCACTCATTGATATCTATGATGTTTCGGTCCCTTTTCCCAGCCTGTCATCCCCAAATCATTGGATATCTGTCAGAAACAAGTGACAATGAGAACAATGAAAAAGCAATTAGTAGAGGGAGGAGGAACATTTCTTCTGCCAGTCTGTCCTTGCAGTATCACCAGTATCAGGTGATATAAGCACAGAATTAAAATGAAATTTCCTAACTGTGAAGAGCCATGACCTGCTATATACAATAGGTTACCATTTTGATCTGGTTCCTCAGAGACTGACCCAGATATAAGCAGCACACAGATATGATATTACGAATGATCTTTACAAGAAAAGGCAAAGCATTAACTATGTGTACAACTATTAGCTGTTATGAATAAGTATAGGGTTTTTTGGACTTCTGTGCTATAATTTTTATGTTTTGCAGTGCTAGGTGTCTATGTACATATGTAAAAAATCTAACTTTTTCCAGTTTCTGCCTGGATGTAAGGTAATTCAATTTAAATAAAACTGTCATTCAAATTTGCATTGTGTTATTTTTTTATCTATTTGTAAAATGGTGAACCATTTGTCTATTTTAATTGATACAAAAAATAAGTACAAAATAGTTTTTCTTACACCAAGAATTTTCAGAATGTAATCACTTTTCCAGGGATCAGTTGTTATGCATGCATTTAAGGCCCTTGGCCTTGCGTAGAGTCATAGAATCATAGAATGGTTTGGGTTGGAAGGGACCTTAAAGATCATCTAGTTCCAACCCCCCTGCCATGGGCAGGGACACCTTCCACTAGACCAGGTTGCTCAAAGCCCCATCCAGCCTGGCCTTGAGCACTTCCAGGGATGGGGCATCCACAGCTTCTCTATTGGTCCAGTCCTATTGGTTCAGTATCGGCGTTTAAGATTATTCAAGCTTTCATTGTTCACTGACCTAAAACCACTGTCTCAACTGAAGCCAATGCCCTAATGAAAGCCAATGCAATTAATCAAATGCCATGTTTCCTGTTGTTATTGTAATCTGTGGCCTCAGTTCTGCATGCAATTTATCTATCTGTATGTCCATTCACTTAACAAACTCTTATGATATTAATTAGCAATGTAATTGCCATTACTGCACAACATGAAAGTACAATTGACAGCAGAATTCTAGGGAAGTTTTTCATGTCAATATTTCATATTGATTAAAAAAAAGTAACACAATTCTAGAGATTATCTGCTTGAGGAGATGATACGATGATTAGTTGCTCAATCCCTGACAATGTCAGCATATCTGTAAGGAACCCAGTGGTATTAGCAGCTTGATAGTTTCAATTTAATTGTTATCACAGCAAATATTCATGAGAGATGCCTAATATAGCATAATAAAACCAAGGCAATTACTAAAAAAAGACATTCATGTAGTAGGTCTGTCTTCAGCTTTCCAGGCTAGTGGCTTCTGTGAACGCTTATGTCTTATCAACTGCACCATTAGGATGACAGAAATGTTTGCTGAAATGTAGGACATGTTTGACACTAGTGTACTGAAGTGACAGTAAAATTAAGTCCATTTTAATGTAATAAGTGCTAATCTTCAAATACAGAAAAAGCCTAGTAAGAATGCTTTTTCACATATATCTGAAAAAATAATTTAGAAATTAAAGAAAGCTTATATAATACTTCAGCTTGCTTAGCCTGGCAATAGGTCATAAAATAGTATTTATTACTGTGATTGTTAAGTTTTCAAAGATTTAACATAGGAAGCAAAAAGTAAAAGAAGAATACATACAAAAGTATTTAAAATATTTTTGTTAAACATACAAACATTAAAAGGAAGCTGAAATTCAATGGCGCTTGTCAAAGCAAAAATATTTTGATTATTAGGACTAGTAATAAAACAATTCTGAAGCAATGACTTTTAACTGACGCAACAAAGCAAAGGAGGTTTCATTGCATTAGAGTGGTGGGAGGCTGAAAGAACTGTGATTTAAGTGGCTCTATGCAGAGGGAGAAACTTTTATGAATACTCTAAGTCTTAGGCAGGATATAAAATTCTGTTATGATATATATCACTTCAGGTATTTCAATGCTTGCTGTAAACTGACGTGAAGTTCTGCAGCTGACTTACTACTGTTCCATTTATCTTTGTAGCAAAGATGCATTAATAAAGTTACCACTCACTAGTTCAGTAGGAAATGGAATTTCTTTGTCTTCACTTACAAATGGATAAATCATGTGCAAAATTGTGACTTAAGTCCACCGTGATTTAAATTATTCCATTAAAATAATTTACTGTAAAACTACTGCAAAGAATCTACTGTGATGTAAAATGTTAGATAGTAATAGTAGCATTTTAGCACTTTTGTTTATATTGAATGCATCTTGTGATGTACAGTGTCAGTGCATGCTTAGTATGACAACAGCAAAACAGGCTAATGAGGTAATTTTTCAAGTGGAAGCATTTCAATAAGCTTTTCAGTCAAATACAGTCAAAAAGCACTGATTAGAGCCAGGTGTTTCATTAGGACCATCAATGCACCTGAGTCTCGGCTTACGACACTGTGGTCTTTCACAGCATTGACATATTTCGGGAGATATTGCCTTAACAGTGCATATCTGAATTATTGTTATTGTCTGAATTATTGTTATTACTGTTACATCAGGACTCCTCTCAATCATCTAGCAAAGGTCATGGGAGTCTGGAGAGGTGCCTCTGACTGGAGGGTAGCCAATGTTATTCCAATCTACAAAAAGGGCATGAGGGAAGACCCAGGGAACTACAGACCTGTTAGTCTAACCTCAGTTCCTGGAAAAATTATGGAGAAGATCATACTGGGTACTATTGAAAGGCATTTAAAGAACAATTCAATCATCAGGCACAGTCAACACAGATTCACAAAGGGAAAGTCCTGTTTAACTAATTTGATGTCCTTCTATGATAAGGTCACTCGCCTAGTGGATGAAGGGAAGGCGGTCGATGTAGTTTTTCTAGATTTTAGTAAGGCTTTTGATACTGTCCCTCACATCCTTCTGGACAAGTAGTCCAACTGTGGGATGAGCGGGTTCACGGTGTGCTGGGTGAAGAACTGGCTGAAGGGCAGAGCTCAAAGGATTATAGTGAATGAAGCTACAACTGGCCGGCGACTGGTCACCAGTGCTGTTCCTCAGAGTTCAATTCTAGGGCCAGTTCTGTTCAATATATTTATCAATGATCTGAATGCAGGAGTTGAATGCACCATTAGCAAGTTTGCTTATGATACCAAACTGGGAGGTGCTGTTGACTCTCTTGAGGGACAAGAGGCCTTGCAGAGGGATCTGGATAGATTGGAGCATTGAGCAATGATTGATGGCATGAAATTTAACAAGTCCAAATGCTGGATTCTGCACCTGGGACAGAGTAATGCGGGGCACAAGTCTAAACTGGGAGAGGAGTGGCTGGAGAGCAGCCCTGCAGAAAGGTATCTGGGGGTGCTGGTTGACAGCAGGCTCAACACGAGTCAGCAGTGTGCCCTGGCAGCCAAGAGGGCAAACCCTGTCCTGGGGTGCATTAAACACAGCATAACCAGCCAGTCAAAAGGGGTGATTATCCCACTGAATTCAGCACTGGTGCAGCCTCACCTTGAGTGCTGTGTGCAGTTCTGGGCCCCATAATTTAAGAAGGATGTGAAGGTCCTTGAATGCATCTGGAGGAGGGCAACAAAGCTGATGAAAGGGCTGGAAGGCATGTCCTGTGAGGAGCAGCTAAGGATTTTTGGGCTTGCCTCATTTGGAGAAAAGGAGGCTGAGGGGCGACCTCATTGCCCTCTACAGCTTCCTGAGGAGGGGAAGCGGAGAGGGAGGTGCTGATCTCTTTCCCCTGGGATCCAGTAATAGGACTCGTGGGAATGGCTCAAAGCTGCATCAAGGGAGGTTCAGAGTGGACATTAGGAAGCATTTATTTACAGAGAGGGTGTTCAAACACTGGAACAGGCTTCCTGGAGAGTTGGTCCATGCCCCAAGCCTGTCAGTGTTTAAGGGGCATTTGGACAATGCCCTTAATTTGCTTTAACTTTTTGTCAGCCCTGAAGTGGTCAGGCAGTTGGATTGTTGTAGGTCCCTTACAACTGAAATATTATATTCTTTTATTTTCTTTTCTTTTCTAGTCTAGTCTAGTCTAGTCTGTATTTAACCGTAATTAAAAAAGATCACAGAATGCTAAACCTGTTAGCTTCACAATTCCCTTAATTTTCAATCAATGTAAGTTTTTTATCTGAACGTGAAAGTCTTGTTCTTTCTATGCTCATTCATATTCCCTGCCTTTCAAAAAGACATTTGTCCTGGAACAGTACAGCCATATTTTTGTATCCCATCTAACTTGGCTAAGAACTGTTCCTCATTTCTGTGAACATCCTTGTAAAGAAATCTGTTTTTTATGATCACTGCTATGAATGGCAGTTATAAAGTACATTTTCTATTTAATCATTTGAAATTCAGTGCTTCTAGCTTAGTACCAAGCTCAAAAGCTCATCTTAGCTTCCACATATTCCATTGTTTCAGCTGTTGCACTGCCATGTTTTCTCTAGGCCTGTAATTTATTTTCATAAAATATATCATCTTGTCTTAAATGGCATTATCAGCCGAGCTCCTAAGATAAACAAATCTGTATAGACAACCTCTATCTTAATGTTCACACAGAGATTTATTTGGGTTTTGGCTGTATAGATAAGGAAGAAGACTATCTGGGGAATCCTCTTCATTATACCTGCAGCAAAATTACTTTCAAGGAAAGTGAATTGAGAGGCTGAAAAGTTGCCAGGGATTTTTTTGCAAAAAGCTACTGTCACTTGGAACTTGATTTATGGCAAGAAGATGAAGCCAAGTGCAGAAAAGCCATTAGTAAGCCCAAAAGCAATCATTTGTTGTTGTGACGTGTTTCATATAGCAGACAGAGGATGGAATGGAGAGTACGTTGAAGTCAGTGAGAAAACGGTCTTCTTAGCTAGACTTCAGATCAGTCAAATCTTGAGTTTGGTCATTAGTTGCAAAATGTCAAAACCACAAAAAACAGAAAAGCAGAAAAAAGTCTCAGGCTGTACCATTCACATTTTTCAAACCTGGAAACCTAAATTTAGGCTTATTGGTAGTTCCTCTGATGAGTACTGAGCACTTTATGTTTCTAAGGATACTTAGATACTTCAAAGTTCTGGGTTTTTTTGCTTAGGTCCTGAAACAGAGGAGGATAGGTCTTAATGTGAGATACTCAGGGCATGGGGCTGTTGTTGTTTAATGAGTTGCCTAAACTCAAGTGACAGTGTGAGTAGTTATTCTTAAATGGTGACCTAATTTTCATGTGTTCTGAATGTAGTATTTGGTTGCAGCAAGATCCTCCAGAAACTCATCCCTTTGGAGTTCAAGAATCTATGTGGTTTTAGCCTTAATGCTGGCTGATAACGCATGAGAAAGAATTTTATAAAATCGATTAATATTTAAAACAAATTTTATGTACATTTGAAACTTCTGCCATTCTGCTATGCATGTGGTGTGTATCGTAGACGGTTTCTTTCTAATGAGTGAGTCAAATAAACAAGGTGATATTTCTAATATTTATTACTGGTGTCATTTCTTCATTTACAGAAATTGATTTTGTTGCATGAGAAAAGGAGAAGGGTGTGATAGGACAACAGTTGGTACAAGTTGTTTTAAATTACAAAGAAGACAGAGCTGAGAACCTCATGGACAGATTTATTGCAGATTTCGTATTAGAGGGAAGAACAGAAGGAAAGGTAGAGGCTGAACATAACTAAGGACAGTTTAGCTTTCATCTTCAACTGTTAACATAGATTGGTTTAGGCTCTGATGCCCGAAACATATGTCTAATTCTGCTTTGCAGATAAGTCATGATGATTGGTCTATTTCTTTTTTAGGTGAACTGGGGGCAGGGAGAAAAATTTAGTCAAGAGGCCATAAATAAATTCTGTTTTCAGTAGATCTGTAATAACTAAGTTTAATTTACTGCTGCTTATAAGAGACCCCTCTCTTACAAAGGAAGAAAAACTACTCTCCCAGTAGCATAGTGATTTCCAGGTGCTCAGAAAATGTAAATGTGTATCATTGAAATCATGAGCTAACTTTAAGAATAATTGGACTGGTTTAATGATTAAAAATGGGGATTTATGGGTTTTGTTCTTGTAGGACTTCAGTTTTCTATTTTTTTCTCTTCATTAACAAGAGTTAGAAGTTTCAAAAGAGTGATAGTCCAATCTCGAGTACTGATAACATTCCCATAGTCAAATGGAAGTTTCCATAGTTTGAAATACCCCCAGAACAATGTTTAAAAGTTATAGATTAGTCATGTGGGTTATGGTAGAATTAGGTTTACTTTTTCAGTAAATGTTATTAGGATTTTTTTTTCCCATTTTCTTAATATCTCAATCATGTTGATTACTCTCATGACCTACCATCTGCTTAAAATAAACAGTGAAATGATCATGTTTCATTAAAGTCAGGGCAATACTGAATCTATTAGGAACCTTATTGAACCTGGTGTACACATCATGAACTTTTAGATACAGTCATTAAATCTAGCTTTTGAGCATTAGATGGCAGTAGTGGTGAAACTCAGAGCCAACTAAAATGGTGCAAAGTTTTTGGTACTGTTTCGAGTGATCAATTCTTAATTTTGTGTTCAGGAAAGTTGATAATTCATTTAATTTCTTTCTGTCTATACTAAAGTTATTACTAGGAAAAATCGGATATATGGAAGAAGGAGCTGAGAGATTTCTGCTAAAGGGACAGTTCATTTCATTGTTTGCTCTTACGAAAAATTGGTACAAGTTTAGCTGGTCTGAGTTTTGGCTTGATGGCTTTTGGATACTTATTTTATTCAAATGGATCTGCTGATTACACCATGACAATTGCAGTTGTAGTTCCAGGCTCCTCACCATGAAACAATTTGTGGTGTAAGGACATTTTAGTTAGGTGAAAAACAAATAGCAATTTAAAATTTAAACTTCAACATTTCTAAACATCTAAAATACAGAGGACAAGATGAGATTACTGAAAATGGTAAGGTACACGCTAATCTTTTCACAGGCAAATAGTTCTTTCCAGCTGTTCTTACCTCTATATGCTTTGCTTTCTATCTCCCAGACAATACTTTGTTTTTCCTTTAGATTTGGCTAATTCTCTTGTCTTAGACCATATAAGCACTCTTTGTGCACAGACTATTAAGATAATGCAGCAAGCACCATCTTCCTCCTATGACAGAGTGACTGAGACCCAGCTCTTCTGTCCACTCTTTCATCCATCTGTGTGGTGGTGAGAAGTTCCTTTCATTCCTTTCCAAATCCAATGTTCATTAAAGCAAGGGGAGGAAGCCACATTTTTTTGCTCAAGTTTTTAATTCTGATAGGCTGGCAAGAAAAATAAGATCAATTTTACTAAGGGATGCTGTGACTCCTTCCTCACTTTATCATGCCTGCAAAGACCATTGATGGTAACATGTCCACTTTCTATCTTTTAAACAAGGGATGGAATCATAACCTGCAATTCTTTATTTTCATCTTCACCACCTGGTTGGGAATCCTTTCTATTGATGGGATTGCTAGCAAGATAATTCACATGCCTTTTACTAGGCAAGAAGGTAACAAGAGAAAGTTGTCCTGGCGGTGCATTTTTCAGTTACCTCCCCTAGATTTCACAAGCCATCTCTAGCCCAGCCATTTGGGGTTTGTTCTTAAAAGTGAATGTTGGAAAGATTGCTACTTAGCTTTTATCCTGGAGACAAGATAAATGTTTAGGTCAGTGGTCAATGACTTATTCGTTCTCAAGAGAACAGGAAGAACTGGGATTCTGGTGTTATTGTATGGATCCTAACCATGAGTGAAGGCACAACTCCCAACAGAACAGCAACATTCGTCCCAGTGGGTGACACCTTATTTTTTTACCAACACTTTGGTTCCCAAGTGGCCCTTCTTGCTCCATTGGATTTCTTTGGATCCCAAAAAGCTTCCTACACTTGCAAGTTGCATCAATCTTGATGCATAAGAGTCTTCCAGTAAGCACTATAAGCAATTTTACCCCACTTCTCCTAAGAAAGCATGAATATTCAATTAATATATCATACTAAGAAGATCTGTTTTTCCTTTCTTTGCATATTGTGGAAGAACTTTCTGGTTTTTTGCAATCCTCTCATATAACAGTGCCTATTCTCAGGCACTGTTATACCATCATTTGAGAAGGATTTCATGTCCATCTGTTTTAAAATTTTAAATTTTAAAATAAGTTCTCAAATGGTTAACTGGCTAGGTAGGTAGGTAGTCACTTGGGTAGACATCACCAAATTTTACACATACCAGTTTGGTGTGTGCTAAAGGTGGATGGCTTTGGTATTTGTTGTGCCCTGTGAAATTAACCTTCTGAATAAAGGAGAAAATTAAAAGAGTTATTTTTCAGCAGAGGTTACTGGTGAAGGGAGAGTGAAGTAGTGAAAATGAAGGACAGAAAGTGGATTCAGTATTTTTAAGAAGCTTTTTGTTTTCGATTGAAAGATGTCAGATCTCTTTTATGTGTTTCCTGTTGCACTTAAGGTGTTTTTTTTTCTTTATGTTTAAAATTAGATGGGAGTAATAGTACAATATACAAAAAGTTGAAGACTATTATTGTGTCTTACTTATATAGCACGGTATAATATAGTACAATACTCTATCAAAGCAGTGCAGTAAGATTGAGAAAAATAAAAACAGTCTCAAATGCCAAAATTTTAGTAAACTAAAGGTAACAAACTGACTATGAGTTACAGAAGGGATGAGGGAAAGAGCAATCCTACCATGGGATGTTAATGGGTGTGATTTGGAGATTATGAGGTTTATTGCTCATTGAAAAAATGAATTCTGACAAAAGGAGTAAGTTGAAGACTGATTTGCTAGTGTATCAATACCTAAAAATCTTTGGGAGCATAATTTTTTCCAGCCCCACCTCACTGAAATTGCTTATTCCAACCACAAAAAGTCTTACCAATATGAATAGCTCTAGAAAAAACTTATTTTTTTTTTCTTAGCACATTTGCATCAGTTGGAGATATTGTATCATCATACCATAGGCAAATAGAACTATTATGGCCAAAGTCTGTAGCGTATACCCTATCTTACAGAAGGAATGAGGTGAATAAAACTGAATTAGCTGTAAATACAAAGTGTGAACCTAGTGGTAAGCAGAAAGAGCAAAGGAAAAAATAGAAAAAATATATTGGATATTAGACAAAATATGTAAATGCTGCAATCTAAAAGTACAGAAACTTTTATTCTTAGAAACAAAATACTGATTTTTTTCAGGTGCTTTTTCAAAGAAGGAATTCTGCATTTTTCCCTTCTTTCTCCAATCTACTTTATTAAATAAGTATTTAATGAATGAATTTGAATTATTGACTTCTTTTTTACTAGTAGTAGGAATTGGGACAAGCTACTTAAACCTCTTGTTCCGCCATACACTTATCTTTAACAGAGATATAGCCTAAGTGCCCATAGGAAGGCTTAAATAATTTAGGGTTTGTGCTGCATTATGACATTTCCTACTGTATTTAAGAGCAAAGTATTTCCTGCTGTATTTAAGAGCAAAGTGTACTGCATTCAGATAAAACTCTGAGTAACAGGATACTTCTCCAATAGTTTCATTGCTGCACACCACATCAGTAGGGATTTTGTTGCCCTGCAAAATCAGTGGTGATATCTTAAGGTGCGTATTGTATCCTGGCAACTTAGTCTCTGCTAGCTCTAAGCCAGTAAGTAATGTGAGCAGCCTATTGCTTCTTTTTAATTTTTAGGAATATTTTATTGACTTTGTCATAATGATCACAATGAGTAGTGCATGAGACTTTTTGCTATTGCACATGATTTTATTAATTTTTTTGTGAGTTTTAATGAATAGCTGCTAACTAATTTTTTTTTCATTTAGGATGTAGTATGTCTTGATATTAGAGTAATTACAAGGAATTTTCTGATGAAAAGGCCATTTATTAAATCATTTAAGACCTACAGTAGAGATCCCTAGTGGTCTTTCATTTTAGCTTTTAGAGACTGGCACAATTTCGTGGAGTGGCAGCTGCTGTAAGAGACGTGAAGAATCCTGAGAGTGGAATTTAGGAGTGGATGTCAGTGAATGGAATTTAAGTTCATCCGAGTCCAAAATAGTATACAATAAGTTTATTTCATCTTTAAGAAAATGATGCTAGACAATTTATTTTTGCCACTCAAGAAATAAATATAAAACTCCAAAACCACATTTCTCCAGGTAAAGTAAATTGCAGTTCCTATACATTAAATAAAATAGCATTACTAAGGCAAATATGAATAGTGAACTCTGGGCAAAAATAATTACTTTCTCTGTCCTTTTTTAATTTCATATGAATTTTAATTTCATATGAACGCAGGCTGGGATGCCTCTTACCATCCTTTTTTTATGCTCAGTTTTTCTAGATAAATTGTTGTCGGCACATACTTTCAGGGTGTGGCAGAATCATATCAACAGAACCATATTTGAAGCACAATAGACACCCAGTAGCATGATACTGTTATCTGGGCAACTGCTGCACTTAAATCCTTCCGTTATTGAAAAAGCCAATATAAGCAGGGCTAGTCAATGGCAGAACTAGTTAGTGTTACTAGGTAGTTAGGTGACATGCTTTCTATGCTTGGCCACATTGTTTTATAACATAACATAGTAATATAGGAATGGATAACAAACTTAATTAAGTGCTTGAGCCTTGCTCTTGTTTTCCCAGTTTGGCCGCTGATGCAATTGATTTGCATTAAATTGCCCACTCTTAACATTACCTGCATTATAGTAAATTTGTTACGTACGTGTATTTTCCAAGATGTGGAAGTTAGATGTTCTTCTCCCCCATCCTTTGAAACTTCTGCAGTTTTGGCATGCCTCAAATGACACTAGGTGGATGTTTGGAAAAGGGTTGTTAACTAGTGGAGAAAAAAGTTTCTGCTAAAGAGATGTGGTAGGCCTACCATGCATTCCAGTCACCATAGAGGTTGCATTGTAGTTCTGGATTTTGGGAGAGCAGCTTTCTCTTTAAACTAGGACAAGAGAATTTCAGACAGCTGGAGAAAAACTAGTATATCACATGTGAATAGTGAATGGAAGATTCTCATCCAGGACTTTTGCAAGATGTGTTGGAAAACTCTTCTATTATATAATGGATAAACTACCACATATCTGATTTTCAGTTAAATAAATAATTGGCATTATTAAATATTGTAGCATCTTCTTCCCTGTAAGTCGAGGTTTTGGCAGAGATAAAACCAGGATTTTATGCAGTTCATGAAGTTTTGAATATGACATTTCCATTCCAATCTATTTTTCCAGTTCCTTAGAGGCGTAAGATCACCAAACCGATTCTGGTTTAATTTGACCATGTATGAGAAATACAAAGATATTCACAGTGGTGCTTTCTGTCTATTTATTGTGACCATGATGTTTATTGCCTTGTAAAATGAATTACATTTTAGGAGGGCATGTGCTTTAGCCATGGATCCTGGCTGTCAAACTTAACATTTCTTTTGATGACTTTGAGTAATCCCGTAGACATAAGTGGGCTTGAAGACTTGGTGTTCAGAGCGAAAGAATAAAAAATTCCTTTGGTGAATAGGCTTCAAAAGAACGATACAACACCATAGTTTCTCTGAGACCCTTAAAATTCACTATAAATAAAAATTGACTATGAAGAAAGTCAATAAAATTGTCTTTAACTGCAGTAATGGCAGTAGATACTTCATCTCGGACTTTTTGAGTCTAGCAGGAGGATCACATGACTTGTCAGAATTTGCCATGGCAATATTGAAGTAGAAACAAGGTGTTTGAAGTCTATGCAGTATTAAACACAGTTTTAAATGTTTTACTCTTCCTTGGGTACTAATTCAAAGCATCTACTCTGTCTACTACCTATTTGATAGAATATGCTAAACAATTTGCATATTTTTCTCTACCATGAGTCCCAGTTGTAAAGTTTTTTACAGTTGTTGTTGCTGTTTTAAGGTATTCAGTTATCCTGAAATTCTGACAGCTTGCAATCTTTTTATCAGAATTATTTTAAGTTATTATATCCGTTTAGTTCCATCTGGAAATCACAATCGAGTGTGCATATAACTATTTGTTCCTTATATGGATTGCTTATATATGAGGAAATAAAATCAGTAAATATTTTATATCTACAAAGACAAAAATGTCTTATCTATCTCAGGGACAGAATCTCTCTGGGTTTATGTATGCTTCAGCTGTTTAATAAAAACTGGTATAGAGTCTAGCTCTATCTGTAAAACTCCTATCTTCTCTAATACAGGTGTGGTTTTGTGCCTGTGGAAGGACAGCCACAGATACACAACACATTCATTGCTGTCTTCTAGCTGTCTGTTAGGAAACTTCCAGTATAATTACCGGGGTTTTGAGGGAATCTGTTAGAGCTTTTCTATTTACAGAGTTTCATCACAAGCTTCACTGGTAGTCCTGCTTAGGTTTAATCTTCCTGAGAAATGTTTATGCAAACATTGACATTTAAATTTGAAATAGGTTAAAAGCCTTGTCACGGGCAGTGTGATGGGCAGTGCGATTTGATTTACCAATAATCATTGACTTTCCATCACAAGTACTGCCAGAGTACCACTGTTTTAACTTGAATGAGCATGCCTCTGACTCATTGAAGTGCCACACAGAAATAACAGTTGCTTCTCATAAAGTCAACCACAAAATGAAAACATAGCCTGAGGTTATTGTTATTGCTGTTTTAAAATTACAGACCCTAGATTTACTTGTTAAGACTTGATATTTGCATTTCGCTGTAATAAAAAGGATGTTTATTTGATGTCTTTTAAATGGCTGTGCTGCTCATTTCCATGAAATTTGGCAATATAAGCATGCATTTGTAAAGCAAAATGGGAACTGGAAAACCATCCATTGGAAATGGCATCACAAACACATGATTTCTTTTTTCATTTATTTTATTGCCACTTATTTTGGCACTTTTTTTTTTTTTTTAATTCTGCCCATTCTCATTCCATATACATTTATTTCTGTCAAGGCAAGCATATCTTCAACTGAGTGGGTCAGTAAGCAGTTCTTTTTAAAAGGATTTTAATACCTCCTATGAGTTAGTAAATGTGAGATTAGGTAGAAGTGACGTGTGTCAAACACCTGTGGGGGCTGACTGAATTTCATTTGCAAAGTGTATTCCAGGTCATTAGTAACTGAGCTTCCTCCTACTTTTCGGAATTCCAGATATTTATGAAATTTGTAGATGTAGGACTGACTATAGAGCTCTAATAGAAAACACAGAAAATAACAGAGCATGGAATAGCTCCACCTTTCTGTTCTAGGAGTACACCAGAGTGTATTTTTTAAGAGTACACAGATATAACAGGTCCCCGAGCTTCACATCACTGGATGCTGGGATAATACATTGAGGAAGGTTCATGATATATTTATCCTGTTCCATTCTTATCTCTGCATCTGATCTTGGCCATTGACAGTAGATGTGTACTAAGCTAAATGCCTTTTCGGTTCACATACAGTGACTGTTTTATGTTCTTAACATATATCTGTGGAAAGACAGCTTCATAAACTCTATAACATGGTAAAATAGTTTCGATAGCAAGCGTCTGACATTTCTGCCTCTCTTTGTAATTTAAAAAAAAAAAAAAAGTTAAATGAATGGCTATGAGGACAAAAAAAAGCCCCCAAAGACATACAAAACAGAATCCCATTAAAATGAAGACCACTAGTTTAGTCCAATTATTTATGGCACTTGTAGCCTACATAAATATTAACCTGTCAGGTAATAAAATATGCTAAATAGACCTACGTTAATGTCCCACTGTCATTGTTTTAATATCTGTTGAGGCACATTATTTCTAATGAAGTGATTTCTTGAAGAAGTGGTTGACAGAATAGATTTCTTTAATGGCGCCCAGGAAAAAGAAGAATTTGACAACTTAACAAGTTATTTCCAGATATATTGCCATAAAAAAACACATCTTCTTAAAAGTATTATTTTTAACGATTTTGTCTTTGAAGTCACAGCCAACTTGCTGAATGTAAATTTTATGTTAGAACAGACTGTTCCTAAGTAAACAAAAATTTTAATTCATTGTACATTTAAGGAATAGGATATTTGCGCTAATATTTCAGTAGCTAACTCAGAAGACACTCGGGTATATGGCTGTTTAAGGGAGCCAGTTTATGCCTCATATAACCAAATGAAGGCTAGGATTTCTGCAAAGAAACGCAACAGTATCTTGGGCTCTGTGAACAGGGGCAGAGCCAGAAGATCAAGCTGGGAATTACTCTCCTTGTGCTCAGGGCTTGTTAGACCACATCTGGTTACTGATTACAGTTTTGGTCACCCCAATACAATAAAAATATAGATAAAATGACAGGAGTTGAAGGAAGGCCAGTAAGGCAGTGGGGCTGGAGCCCTTCCCCTGCGAGGAGAGGCTGCGGGATCGGGGCTGGTTCAGCCAGGAGAAGGGACAGCTTCAGGGGCACCCAGCAGCATCCCCGGCACCGCAGGAGGGGTGGAGGAGACGCAGCCGGGCTCTTCACAGCGGAGCGTGGCGGGAGGGCGAGAGGCAGCGGCACAAGCTGGAACACGAGAGGCTCAGGCTGGAGATGGAGAATGCTTTTCCCCATGACAGCAACCAAGTGGTGGGGCCGGGGCCCAGGGATGTTGGACCGTGTCCATCCTTGGGGGTTTCATGCCCCAAATAGATGAAGCCCTGAGCAGCCCAGTCTGAGCCCACGGCTGAGCCTGCTCTGTGCAGGGGCTGGGGCTGGAGACCTCCCCAGGTACCTGCCAGTATGAGCGAGGCCCTGTAGAGGGAAACACATTTCACAGCTAAACTGCTTCTCCAAGAATGTTCATAGGCCAGTGTTATCACCAGTGCTCCTCTCCATTTCTTGACTTCCATTAGTTAAAATCAAAATCTCAATACAAAGATGCAATTCCATGTTATGAGGGCAACACAGTATGCGTTCTATTTCAGAAACTTGGTATGATGTTAATTTCAAAGTCCTCATAAGCAAAACTGATTTAAAAAGAGATGGTATGATTTAAAAAGAGATGGTATTATTGCTGCTGAGTAGACTGGGTTCAGTCTCGAGAGTTAAGGACTTCTTCATTACTGTAATTAGCGATACAGAAAAAGATAAAGTGAAAATTAAAAAAAAAAAATTCTGCGCCCTGCTGCATCTGGTGGAAGTGATTTTTTTGTCAATATATTACTTATACTTACAGTGATTTACAAACAAATAAGACTGCTTTAAAATCTATTTAACTTTTTGAAGTCATTATGATCAAGCAGTCAAATATATTTCTCAGTTGGCTATTAAACAAAGCAGTTATAAAGAAGCTGGAATATCTTTACATGGCGTACTAAATGTACAGAGGACTTAATTTTTTTATTAATCTGACAAAGCGTCGCTTTGGAGAACGTCCGTAGCTGTTATACATCTGATGACACTTTCTCCATTTCAAAACCTGATTTTTAAAGATTGCTGGATATAATCATACTCATTATAAGAAAATCAAATGAGAGTATGGAAGACAAAAGTAGAAAAAACATTTAGAGAATACAAACTTTTTCAAATGTTTTCTTATCTGTCATAGCATCTCAGTGAATCTGCCTTGGATGTGTCATGGGTCATCGAATTTTGATGTGCAAACACGACAGCAGAAGTCAGTAGATGACCACTTTCACCACAGGACTTTCTATGCGCATCTTTTTTAAGGAAAGCTAGGGTTGATCTGTTCAACATAAGCACATATGATTGTTCTAGTAGATGAGTCTGGCAGTAGCTGTAGACTTCACTGTTTGCAGTACATTCAGCATACTGCATTGAAGCTTAAGTTGAAATTGTTTGTTCTCTGACAAACAAGATTTAGACCTACTAAAACGTTTTTTTCCATCTTGTAAAGCTATACCACACTATTCTGAAAGACAAAAGGCTTAGAGAGAAAGCTACAGAAACAAGAATGTGCCAACAATTTCTTCTATGTAATGAAATTCCTCTAGTGAAGTCCAAATATACAGTGTTTCTGAATGCCGGTATTTGCATTTTTATATGCAGATTTACATTTATAGTCATACATTTCTTTAATTGTTGTCATCCAAAGAAGCTTACCGATTGGAGCAGCACTTTTCTTAAGTCATTGTGAGGCAAGTACACACAATTCAGTGGAGTAAGTTACCAAAACAGGAGAGAGCAAGTCACAGGGAGAATGCATATTTTATAGATCTTTTACCCTGTACATTTCCTTTGTGGAAAGAGGCTTCAAAACAATGTAAAAGTGCCAGCTGCCTAAAGAATAGCTCATATTGTTACTGCACAAGATATTTTCATAGATCCTAGTACTTAGTTTTACTTAAACTTTTATGTGAGATGTGCTTTATAGACCTGACAATAATAGTTGCTCCTGGAAGAGATTACCATTTTTTTTAAATGTGTATGCATTAGCTTGATAGTGTGTAACTAGGTAATTTTTTAAAATTAGACTCCTGTTTGTATATTTAAATTCTGTGGGGAAAAAGAAGGAAGAAAGCAAGCAGCTCAGGTAAATTCTAATCCTGCTTCACAGAATAAAGAAAAAGTGAGGATTTGAAGAACTGAAGAATCACCAAACAGCCGGTCCAGGTTTTGGTGGAGTCCCCATCTCTGGGGGTATTCAAAAGGCGTTTAGATGAGGCCCTAAGGGACATGATTTAGTGGGGGACTTGGTAGTGATAGGTTAATGGTTGGACCCGATGATCTCGGAGGTCTCTTCCAACCAGAACAATTCTATGATTCTATGATTCTATGATCAGAGAGTGAAGACTGCATCTTCAGTGGTGGGAGTGCTTTTATTTAATTTTGAAGCATTATTTAACAGCAATAACATAACAGTGTCTAGACTTACCTCTTCGTGCCTGAGTATTGCTGGTCTCTAACCGATGTTTCATATGAAAGTACGTATGTCAGTACATTTGAACATTTAACACATTTTTTTTAAATTTTATGGTAAGTAGTGTATATCACTGTCCAGTAAAACAAGCACAGTTCTGCATTTTGTAAGTTACTCTGAAAGTATGGACTAGTTCGTAAGAAGGCACTAGCATATCAAGCAAGACAAAAGTGTTTCTGACTGAAGTTCAGTATTTTGTAAAGTTCTAAATTCAGTATATTTGATAAGGATTTCCAAACCCACAATATATGGTATGTCTGACTGAGTTTACCTGATGTTAAAAATGCAGAAGAATAGAGAAAAAATATTTTGCACTCATTATTTGCATAAAGAAAGCTGTTTCTTTATCATTGTAAATATTCTTCTCATTTATTCAATTCCTTTATGAAAAGCAGAATAACAGATTGATATCAACAGCCATGTAGAAAATAACTGCAGTGAAAATCATCTTTGAATTGATAATTTTTAACTAAAACATATACCATGCTGTCCCTTACTTTCTTTGAGTAGGTCTGCCATGTTTTCAGAGTAATTAATAGAAACGAGATATCTTGGCAGGATAGTCTGGTTAACAGCATAGCTTTACAAGAACTTGAGATTAGGGACAAACATCTTGGTAAATGCTTAGCTAAAAGTTTCTGGAATTATTTAGTGGATGAACATACCAATGAAGATTTTCCCCAGTGCATTAAAGGGAGAATTTTAGAATCCTCATTAACATATCTTAAATTTTTAGTGGAAATTATTTTGACTTCTTGTATTGGATGAACCCCTAACTTTGTGCTTCATACAAAAGAGTCTTTTGGTACCAAATAGAGTTAAATCTGGTCATGTGATAATATCATGATATTCTAAATTCGCTTTCCTTTTTCTATGCAGAATGCTTTGTATGTCCTAATCGCTTTTAAACTTCACTGATCAACATTTCTGCCTAGATTTTTTCATCTTCCTCACACTCAAAAAATTTCAGTTATACTTTGGATTGCAGTCAAGATTTATCTTTAGAAATTAGAAGCATAGTGTAAGGCCAGTATGTTTTATAGGCAGCTACATAGAGGGTGGCAGCATTATATATAGAAAGTACCTGTTTACTGTGGAGACCAGTTAACTCTGAAGTGTGGTCCATCAACCTGGTGGTCTTAATATTCTCCTGTGAGATTTCATACCATCAATGGACATTTGCAGAAGGTAAGTCCCTGGATTTGAACAGGACTGACTCTTTTGCAACATTGCAAGAAGGAGAACTCTGCTCTGGTCTCAATGCAACTTAACATAGAAATTAAAAAAAAAAAAAAGGTAGAGCTAGATGATAGATGTATATCTACCTGCAGTTACAGGCTGAGTGATTATCCTCCACTGTACTCTAGTAAGAAAAATGAATGGGATATCACTGAACAATACACAGAGCACTCAAACTCTGCATTTTCCTTGTCTTACAAAATAGAATTACAATGCTTGGCTTCCAAGAAGTCTTCATGTACTTCAATATGAAGATATAGTTCTTAGATACAACAATGATAGGCAGAAATTCTTTGGACCAGCCTGTCTTCTGATTTATTAATAAAGATGACATTCTGTGACTAGCAGCCTGCATTTATTATTTAACAGTATTACTATAAGCCTCTGCCAGTCTTTATCTCTTTCTTTGTGTCCTTGCCCAGTCTATTCTTGGTATGTGTTCTCAGTATTATTTAAAGTAATCATAAAGAAGTCTACCCAGATTTCTGCCAGCTTTGACTTTGTTCCATCTGTCCAATTCCACTTTTACCACAGTTTTAAAAACTGCATTATAGGTTTTGGTTTTTTATTACTATACCTGGACCCTGTAATAACTATTCGCAAATGAAATAAGCACTTGGAAAAGTGTTTGTCAGTCCAAAAAACATCCTTCCTGCCTAAGTCAATTTTATGATCTTGGTGTTCTCACAACACTATCCAAATTGTTCATCTTGTCCAAGAACTGGGAAATGGCAGTATGCCATAACTTCAAGGGCTGATTAACCATTGCCAAGGCCTTAGATGCCAAAGACTTAGATGCCAAGGTCTTCAAGGCTCTTGGAAGTCATCCAAGCTTCATTTTTTCTGGAGAATAACCGTTCCTTCTGGTAAACTGGTTGCTGTTCTGTTGTGGTGACAACATTCTTGTGACACTGAATCCCCTTTTCTAAGGATGCATTGAATACTTTCAGAGTATTAGCAAAGAGTTTATTTTGCTAGGTTTTTTGGTCCTTTTCTCCTGTTCTCTGTCTTCTCTTACACAATCACTGCTGTCACATAACAAGAAAAATAAAACATATTAGCTTTGTATTTTCTAGCAAGTAGCAGGCCCCTGCCTGCCTACTGCATTTTGTCCAATTTCAGTTGTGCTGGCTGTTGTCTCTACTTTGATTTCAGAAACAAATATATAAGGTAAATACAGAGAACTTATGAGCTGGGTATTTTTTCCTGTTTGTTCAGTTGCCCATCACTGTATTCAGGTCTGTGCAGAGAAAACAACTGTTCTTGAAAGAGTTTGCCTTATTTTTTCATAAAGTTTCTAATACTACAAGGTGAGAGAATCTCTTTTGCAGTGATCTTTGAAGACAAATGTTATTAGAACTGCTATGGACAGAAAGCATAATTTTGTGACATTTTAAAGCAGAGATACCAAGTTGATCTGGCTGACCTAAGCCCTGTCTTTCTATTTATTATGGTTCCACTAAACTTTTGTATTGATCGAAACTGAGAAAAAATGAGCTAAAGTGGTAGTTAAAATGATGACCTGGTAGTCCAAAATAAAACTACATTGTACCCTCTGGGTCAAAAAGATGTAGGATAAGAACAAGTCTAACCTTAGTGGTTCCAGTGATGCTGATCTTTAAAATTACCTTTAATATCTTTATTATGCAGCACCAGTTTCTGGTGCTGATTCAGTGGAATATGCTAAATTAAGGTGTTAGGCCTTCGAGTCCTAAAATTATACTAATATTTTGGTACATATTCACCACTGTTTAATTTTATATTTCTGTCTCATCTTAGCTGACCATTTAAAGCTAACATAAAAGAAGAGTTTATTCTACTGTCTGTATATTTTAATACACCTGTTCTGTGTAATTATTTTGAAATGTTTTATACAACATGTATCTGTAGAGTCTTCTGAAATAACTCTGTTCTTGTCTCTCATTAAGGATAGGGAACTTGCTCTGAAGCATATGGCAAAAGAAAAAAAAAAAGTATATAGGGAAACAGCAGAACATGATTAAAAGATTTAGAGATAATGATGAGACTGAAGTACAGCCACACAGGACATCATGGAAAACAGCTAGCCATGATAGTTATCAGTGAAACGAAGAAAGTTTTACATGTTTCTTGTTAGAAGCTAAGTGATGGTGGATTTTCTGTTTTGGGACTTTTTTATGAAAAACCTAAGCAAACATACAGACAGCAGTTAAGAATTGGTAATTATTACAGATTGGATTAAAAATGAAAGAACTATGGAATTTCTAAGGGTAATTCATAGCAATGTTGAAGTACTGATACAAGTAGTGTTCTCTGATAACCTATATTTCTAAGCATGGAATGTAGAGTTTATAAAATGTTAACTAAATTATGCTTTCATTTACAATAGGAAAAATGGCCACTACATTTAGTAACATAAAGAACAAAACCAGTCTTATTTACGTGGAGAAGATAATTTGTTTCAAACTAGTATATGAAATGAGTCTCTTCCATTACATATTGTCTGCCTTCCTGCTTTGTTTGAGCACAAGCAGGAGGAGAAGTCCATTAAACATAAAACAGTTTTGAATGTTTTCTCAGGTTACAAATTTGTCAGTTTGGGTGTTGCCTTAGCCAGTGCTATAGATTGTTAACCTCTTCATGAATAATTCTTGGGCAAAGTCAGTGTCCTGGGAGACAATAACACCTCAAAGAGGAGGAATGAATTCAACTAAATTGAAACGAGATGAAGAAGGAGGCAAGATGAAAAACCTGTGAGGACAGAATGCAAATTCTCAGTAAAAATTAATACAAATATCTTAAGTGAAAAGAAGATGAAAACAACATAGCAGCTGCAGAGACTCAGTACAACATTAGGTCTGATTGCATTTGGCATAGAACATACCTGTGATCAGTTTATATAGTATCATGTATTTTCTGGAATGTGTATGTGGTTGATTACCAAACACATAGATACATACATGATAAATACACATATTTATAAAAAATTTAAATAAGCTATTTATTAACAAAAAATATAATAACCTGGGGTTATTTCTAGAAACCTTTGAGGGAAGTACAAAGTATTGCTGAAACAGGAAATTTAGCCAGCCTAATACTTACGGGTCTGACGTGAACTAAAATTGAACAAAGACTCTTAGTACATCATCCTTGTATGTGATGTGGGGTGTAACTGCTGTTAGGGAGCTGCATAGTGCCATGAAACTATAGGAAGTGTATTCTCTGCTTGATGTCAGTAAATAACAGGTATCAAGTGTATGTATATCATACATATATCAAATATACGCTATAGGAATAAGATCTGGATGATTTTTCATCCTAATAAATGTGAGTTGTCAAGACTTCTTCTCAGCCTTTTGAGGCTTCTAATATCAGGTGAATTGGTGATGCTCCATTCTTTTCCTACATATACAGTTATTGCCATCGTTCATAGAAAGAAAAAAAACAAGCATCTCAGTCTTCATAACGATCAACCGTTAAATCATTACTACATTGTCTTCTGAATCGTAGAGCTCTGTTGCCAGGTCAGATAAACTTGTTCTAGCTATTTCATGTACATAAGTACCACGCGTAAGTGCTAGCGTCTGTATTTCTTCCTGCCAGAGAAATGTCAGTATCCAGGAATGCCAGTGAAGCACCTCCAAAGAATTGTTTCCTTAAAAATAAACTACCAAACAAACAAAACTCACCGCAAAACCAGCAACAAAGGAGAAATGCATACTCTATATTTTTACTTTTGATATTACAAATATAGTTCGGTTTTAAGATAGGGTGCAATTAGTGGAGCTTTTTGCCCTTACAGGACTGTCTTTGTTTCTCAATAACAGCTGTTTCACAACAGCAGTTGCAAAAACTACCAGCAGTTTACAAATTAAATGTTTCACGACTGCTTTGCAAACAACCCCTTTCACATTATTTGTGAATCTTCCCAACATGAAGCTTTGAGGTACAGATGACAGAATAAAACAAACAACAAAAAAATCAAAGGCTACTTCGCTGGCTTTGTGATGCATTTTAAGATACGATACCATGAAAGCCTCCGTCTTAAACATCAAAAAAAAAAAAAAAAAGTTGTGGAGTTTCTAGAAGCCTGGAAATGTGTCAGTAAATGTTTCAGATACTAAAACTGCTAATAATGTCTGCTTCTCTCTCACTGTATGGGTAACAGCTGTCATGTGGGGCAATAGGAACAACATGGAGTGCTCCTTTTTGCGTTTAGAGCATGGCTAGACAATTGAGCAAAGCAGCTGATGGCATACACACTGAAGATGCAGCTGACGATGTGTGGCATTTCATTTCAGCCTTTGCCCTGATAAGTTTTTGACTAGACTGTTGAGAAATCAGCCCTGCCCAACCTTCATTTTAATTCTGAACTTAATGAGTTGTCTGGGGATTGTATGAGAAAGCCAGAGGGACCTCGATGAGAAGTAAGATGAGTAAAGTCACCATGAGCCTTTTCTCTTAAATAAGTTTCAGTGTATTAACAGCCATTTTCTTAGTACTGTGCCTTGGTCTTTTGCACGTCTTAAACTATACTGGTCATCAGTGTAGGGCATAAACCTTACTTATATATCCTCAGCTCCCAAATGCAGTATTGTTTTCTAAAATATATGGGTGACTTTAAGCTAACCAGTTTAAAGGAAAAAATACAAAGTACTTTCACAATGGTAGCCATCTAATTACTTAAGTATAATAATTAAATTCTGATCTTCCTGATGTCAGTGTGTTTTCTAAAGTGAAGGTTTCAGAGATTGGCAGGTAGGCTCACAAGGCTGACATCAGAAATGGCATAGCTTTAATACTGTTGACTTTTGTGAACTAAACGTACTTAACAAAGTTTAAAATATAAATGCCGAGTAACTTGAACACAACCTCTTTATGCTTATCAGAATGCACTTTAGAAGCAGAAGTGCTAAGGAAAACAGAGTTCTATAAAAATACTGTAATTAGTGGATGAAGATATTTCTAAGCTTCATTGGTTTATTTTTGTTCTTTGAAATATGGTAGTCCAGATATATACTGTATTGATTTTTCTTGTTGCACTGTGCTTTTTCCATTATGAGCAACTGTTTGTAGCTATCCAGATAAGGAAGGCTTCAATAAAGATGTGAGCAATATAAAAAACTTACAAAATAAACTTATGCAAGTAAGAATGTGACCAGGAGGATTGTAAATTATGCCAGATTCAGTGGAAGTACTGAAAAACACCCTTGTGAAATAAAATTTTGAGTTTAAAGACCTTGTTTCATATTCCAAGTTAGGTTTACCATTTTAGTGCTGGCTAAAATTTAGGAAAATCCTTGTCGCTGCAATCCAGCAAAATCCATCTGTGATTCTTCCTCTATAATCCAAGCTAGTTTTATGCATAACTTGTTGGTTGTATCTTCACTTCATGTTCCATAATGTTGTTTCATTAAAAATACACACATGTATGCAACAAAGGTGGTTCTGCAGCTTTGTGAATGTAGTTACAAGAGAGGCATGAAAGAGCATCACTATTGTTAATAGAAGTGTTGGATACTGTCATTTTGAAGATTTTCTGTCAGCCAGTTAAAACCAAGTAGAAAGTCGTAATCAGTAACCACTGAAGTCAGTGATGTGGTCATCAACAGACTGATAAGGTGTCAGTCAGTACTAGATATAATTTCTTTTTTTCCTAGTTTAATACTAATCTTGACATAAGGATTCACTAGAGCAGAACTAAAAGTTTGGAGAGTTTTGTGCTTAAAAATATCTCATTTAATATATTTGAAAAATATTTGAACTGTGCAGGAAGCCTAAGCCTTATATATATTACTAGACTTAGGAGTGAAAGCCTTTTATGGAAGTGCTAGAGAGAGTGTAATCCTCTGTTTTTAATCATAAGCAGACAGTAGAATATTACTAAGCATATCTCTATTTTACTGCTAAACTTTTCATCCTTATTCTAAAAAGGACAAAAAAGGTGCAAAGAAAAAGCCTAAAATATTCAAAAAAGCTTTATATTTTATCTTATCCACAACAACTGTCTCAACACTGCACAAAGTCAGGCTAGTTAAAAATGTTGACCTCTGCTGTATTTCACAGTGAATTAGAAATTTTATCGATAACAGTAAAACCTTTGTGTCTAGCACTATTTCACACAGCGCTAATAACTGTTCCATGATAGGTGTAACTCTGTAGATAGTCTCATATCCACATGAGCTATTCTGAGTACTCTTTGACAGTCTGGTTCTTTTATGTTATAGAATTATTGTTAAAAAAAAAAAAAAGGATCACAGAGAAATTACAGCATTTCTCTAAATTTATCTAGAAATTTGAGGAAAAAAGCTACTTTATAGGTGCAGGAGGAAGAGAGGAGATGAGAGGACATTTCTATGGCATTACTTACCTGTGAAAAAGGATCAGAATAATCAAATAGCTTATAATCCTGAAGGGAAGGAAAGGGGTGGAGTTGCTTAGACAAGACTTCTACACGTAGAAATATCATATATATTGGCGAGAGATGTGTGGCCATATTGGTCATGGTATGAAATGGGAATAAACTCTAAATTTAAAGCTACCTGAGGACTTTTGCAGATGGGAAGCAGCATATTGAATAGCTGCTTCTTGCCTGTGAGCTTTTTCATATAAACACCATTCATGCTAATAAAAAAAAGCTTCTTCTTAAGAACTGCTTACTGTAAGCATATAAAAATAATTTCCTGCTGTTACCTTTCTCCTATCTTGGAGATCTGGTTTCCTCCATCATATATAAGCAGGTCTGCTGGTGAGAGGCGAGGTGGTTATTTGGTATACTTCCATTTTTTTCAAAATGGAATCTTGTCCTGTTAGAGAAAGAAATCTGAATATGGTAGTAAAATGCATGCTTTAAGATGAAGATAACTTTGCACGATGCATTCTTTGATATTCTCTAGTATGCATCAGTTACATCACAGGTGTCAAGTTATGTCTGGGCTAAGATGGTGATATAGCAAAGTTAGAAACACAGTGAGTTTGCTTACTATTAAGTGTGTTTTTATAGACTGAAGAAGCAGCTGTAATCTGTGAGGAGCCCCTTTCGTGATTTGAGTTGCTGTTGAGTTACTATATTATGGTATGGATTTCTCCTAATTCGCTTTTATTTGGTTTGCAACTTGATTTGCAAAGTACAGAGGTTTTGTCGTATTTCTGAACTGTGCTTTGAACCTCTTTCTGCCCAAGTGAAGGGATGTGAGTAACTTCTCCTGTTAAGATACAAGTTTTCTCTCTAGGGAATACATCATAATAAGATTTGTTCAGAGGCTGCATTAGAGGAGCATTATACTTATAGGTATTATTAACTTTACTTACAAGTCAAAAATAACAGAGTGAAGAACGTGAAAAGCATGGAAAATGCATTGCTGAGTCTCTTAGGTTTTTATATTATTAACAGCATTTCTGCATTTTTAATAGAAAAAGAAGTGCTAAAGTTAATAAAACATACGAACATTTATTAATGTGAGTCTTACCATGACCTTTGGCTCTCAGCCAAGCTAGAAGCGTGTTTGGGCCACTATGTGTGCTCTTTTGGTGAACTTGCTTTTTCTCAGACAAAGGGTTACAAAGAATTGTAAAATATGATTATTTTAGCTTCAAATGGATTCTATTAATGTCTTCCTAGGTCACCGTTTTCTACTTTATCTATAGACTTTTGTCCTTTCAAGAGAAGGGCCAGGGTCTTATGTGTGAAAAGGATACTACATGTAAAGACAAGAATTTACTGCTAGTATAATTTAAATCATAACAGTATAATCAAACAACTGTTGTTAGTCCAAAATTAGCTATTACAGAACAGAATGAAAAAAAAAAAAAAACCAAACAACACATGAATACTAGTGTACAAAAGAAGTTTACAAAATAATCATACAGTTAAATTTGTTACACAAACACTTCCTGGTATTTTCCCCTTTTTCTGGTATTGCGCTCATATTTCCAGTCCTCCTCTGGGGTCTTGAGGCCGATGGCTTCAGTGTGGCAGTACAGGCTGTACAGCAAGTTCTCATCACCGCAAGTCTGAGAAATGCGATATTGATGTTGATCCTTCTTCCTCCCTCTAGGATCCAACTGGGGTCATTTTTATATGTTTGCTAGCACACTTTTACACCTTGCTGTTTCTTCACCAGTCTGCAAGTTCATGTTACATCTGATTTTATTATATACCGTGCCTTTTATGTATGTCAGATGCTATTTCCCTTTTCACTTTGTTACCCCGCTGCAAGCCTGCAGTTCTTTAACTGAGCACTGGAGCATTGTGGGGTCTGCAGTCCCAGGCTGGGCCCCGTTTTTTGACAGTTCCATGTATGTACTCATCTGCACCACGTCTCCACTTCTCAAAGCTTCTGCTGTCATACCAAGCCTGCATTTCTGTATGTATACCATTGCATTGGAGTCATAAATACCTCATTCTGCACAAAGTAACCTCTTGTTATGACTTTGTGTAAAAACTACAGCTGTAATATCCAAAGGTATGCAAAAGTAAACCAAATTAGTGATAGTCACCTGTCAGAAGAAAAATTGCTGTCACAGCTAAACCAAGTAAAAATGAAGCTGCAGGCATGTTCAGGCAAAGCAAGCCTGACAAGCTGCAGTGCTGAGGCCTTGCAAACCCGCTTTGAAGCCTGTCACTAGCAGTACCATATCAACATCACTGGGCTACAGCATTACGCTCTTTTCCATCTTATTCTGCCTCTAAATGAATGTATTTATTTTGTATGCATTGTATGAATTTCAGCATAAGGACTACTAAAAATGCCTTTACTTAGAGGTGTCACTTTTATTAAATATGCATAGCTAAAATCTCCTGCCACAAAATCACGTTAGGTCTTACTGATTCCTCTCTGCATAGAAGAGACTGTGTGTAATGTACTTGCCAGGAACATCAGGAAGACAAAGTCCCTTTATCAGATACGTGTCCCATTGCACCAAACTAAACACAGAATGGTGGACTACAAAGATGTACAACTGCTGTAGGCAGACTTACAGTCTGTTTTCTTCCCTCACTAGAGCCATTCTGCGAAGGGTAATACGCTGGTTGCTTATCATCATCAAACAAGGGTGGAAAGTGGATGTGTTACAGGAGAAGAAAACACGCCATGGAGACAGTGAAGCAAATACTTGAGTGAGCACTTCTTGATCCCAGCCTCAGACAGGACAGGCGAGTGTGGTGGCCATTTGGTCAGGACAGGACAGTGCCCCGACACTGCTGCTGCATGTACAGTGGCTGTCAGCAGAGGAAACGATAGACCAGGTGTGCCCCGTGCCCAGCTCACCAGCCTTGCCTGAAGCTACGTGCGGTTCGTGGCACTTGGCTGTCTCCTTTCAAGTGTGTTGCAAAAACTCTGTTTTAGAGGTTACATGCAGAGAAGTTAAATTTGCTCCCGTTTTTCTCGCCACACTTAATGCCATAATTCTTATAAGTAGAGCCTTTTTCAACAAAACGCCTCATATGGTTGATCCCTTGCCCATTCAGCTGAGCGTGGACATACATATCTGAGCTAAACAGGGATGGGATTACTCATATTTTTAAAGGAAAAAACACATGTGTGCATTTTGTAGATTCAGATGTTAAGCCAAAAATGTTCAATTCTTATTACTGCATCTCTTTCATACCAGATTTTAAAGCAAGTGCCTTTGACGTGTGCTTTATCTCCAGAAACTTTATAAAAATGAGCTTTTATACTGGCCTTGAGATTTTGTAGTTTTCATTTTAACATTACTTTTAATCAAATTGATGAGGCATAACTGAATGTTACATACTGCACTGCCAGCTTACTTGCTTATTTTTTAAATGGTGGTAATCCAGCCAGTTTTTTTCATTAAAAATATTACTAGTTTTCGAAATCATTTAAAATATACCATATAATGGCTTTATTTTTGTTTCCTTTGCTATGCACATCAATAAAAAGAAAAACCCATCATATATTTGCAACATTTGTTTTTCAGGATTTTTTTCTTTCTTTGTCTCTGAATATATGCAGCCCTTGGTATAACTTGAAAGAGCCTTAAATTAAACGTAATTCGTGTTTGTTACAAACATTTTTGAGATATTAAGCGAAATACTGTTTTTTAACGGGACAGAGGGAAAATACAATGTTAGTGTGTGCACAACTCATATGTTATGAAAATACAAATTTGAGACGTAGTGCATAGATGTGATGGCTTGCATACCAGAATATTTATTTCACATAGTTCAAATTACAAAGCTGCAAAATATAGCTCTTGTTTAAACTACGTGAAAGTCTACAGTATCAGGGTGTGACTGGCAACCGTGTGCTTCTAAGTTCATGTTATTTGAAAGATAGCGCGAATGCTGAGACTGCTCATGACCACTCGCAACAAACTGAAAACCATGTCACAAGCTGTGGCACAAATGCTGATAAAATAAAATCCCGTTTCACCATTTTTCGCTTCTGTGACAAAATTTGCTAAATTTTACATCTCATAATTCTGGTTAGGCTTGTTAAATTGGAAGTTAAATTGCAATATAAATATGGAAGTGTTCTGGGTGCAGCCAGTAAGGTTTTGGCAGCGGGGCGGCTGCAGGCCTGGCTTCTGCAAGAAGGGACGCGTGCCAGACACAGCTGGTTCCAGCCGGTTCCAGCCGGTTCCAGCCGGCTCCGCGACATACCCGCCACAGGACGCAGCTGAGCCCGTCAGCGAAGCTGGTGGCGCCTCTGGTGAAAACATATTTAAGAAAGGACAAAAATCCCAGACTGGCAGAAGAGTAGGTAACAAAGACAGAGTGAGAAACAACACGGGGAACAGCAGGGGTCGAGGAGGAGGAGGGGAGGAGGTGCTGCATGGCAGAGCAGACGTCCGCACTGCTGCCTGTGTGGACAGGAGGAAAGGTAGCGTTTTAATTTTTGTGCTCGTTTCTCAGTATCATAGAACAGTTTGGGTTGGAAGGGACCTTTAAAGGTCATCTAGTCCAACCCCCCTGCAATGAGCAGGGACATCCTCAACTAGATCAGGTATGCAGATCTATTTTAATTAGCAATAAATTACATTAATTTTTCCTGAGTCTGTTTTGCCCACAAAAGTAATTGGTAAGCAATCTCTCTGCCTTTATGTTGACGCAGCTCTTTCAGCCTATTTTCTCCCCGTGTCCCCAGTGCTGAGGAAGGGGCGTGAGGGAGCGAGCAGCTGGGTGGGAGTTCGGCTGTTTGCCAAGGCTAACCTACTACAACAGGGAATGAGTTACACGAGTCAGTGCATGTCTCATATATTATCCTTGCTAGTATAAGCCTTGTTTGTGTCAGAGTTTGAATGGTAAATCAGGAGTAAGTTCTTCAAGTTAACAGAAGTACACCAGTTAAAACAAATACTGAGACCAGAAGTCATATCCAAGTGTGTGGTTATTTTTATTGTAGATGTTGTGTAATGGGAAATAAATAGTATAATCCAAGCAGGGAAAGGATTCTTGTTTAGCAGGCTATAATTGTGGACTCGCTTTTTCAAAAGTAGTACAATTCTTGCAGACTTTTAACTATAGGCAGATTTTGGCACTGTATATACCTTGCTGTAGTGTACATGAAAGCTATGAACAGAGTCCTCTGAATAAATTGCTATAAGCACTGAACTGCTATAGCATAGAACAAAGATTTGTCTTCTGCCTCCTTTACTGTACCATCTGTCTTGGATGTGTCTTGTCTGTGCCTTCTTCCCAAGCTGCTATTTCAGATTTAAACTTTTTTTTTCATCAAATATATTCATAAGAAATGTTAAAAAACATACAGAGAAATAGAACCACTTCAGGAGATTTTCTCAGTTACTCATAATTGAATAAAGATACTACTTTATTAGCAGTTGGTATTCAGCAGTAGATGCTTAAAAATGGCTCATGCAACTCTCCAGATAAATGAAAGACAATAGGTTACCAGAGAGTAAATTAGAGGATTAAATGACTAGGACTAGCCTTGCTGACTTTCCTGAAATTCCTGTGCTTTTTTTCAGCATAGTATTAAAGTTCCCACAGTGAGGCCACTTTGTGTCCACTTCAGACCTCTTTCAGTCTGTGTGTCTCTCTGTCTGTCTATCTACCTATTTATGACCCTTGTGTTTATTAATTAAAATGTCAGGTTCTTTGGACTTAGAAACTTTTTACACTTTGATTTTCCCTGCAACACAGAGTCAATATTGACAATCTGATTCAATCAAAGAGTCTCAAAAAAAGTTGAGCTTTTCTTGAAAATAATGACTTTTAAAACCAAACATTTTAATGGGTGGGGCTTATGTTTTTGTTACTTTATGTGAACTATATTACATTGAGGTCACATCTGCGAATTTTTCATTGTATCTTCAAAAGCTAGAAAATGATTTTTCTTAAGTGAAAATTGAATTTTAGATGGATTCAGAGAATTCTCAAAGCTTGGGCCTGTGTTTAAATGTAAATTAAATTTTACATGTATTCACAGAATTCTGGAAGCTTTCACACCTGGAAAGGGGAGGCTGGTCTCCTTCAAGAGTTGCCACCTTACAATGGGAACTAGATTTCTTATATTGCTCTTAGACTTAGCGGTTGTACACACCATTAAGGAAATGATGCCTCTTTACCTAGTTGAATCTCTGCCCACCTTCTCCTGTAGTGATTTCATGTGTGTTAGGTGTCAGGGTTTGTCTTCTTTGTTGTTTGGCTGTATTTTATTATGGTTTCCTACATCAAGAAAACCGGATTAACTTAGGAAACAGAGCTCAGAAATAAATTTATGGCATGTAAATTTGGGAATAGTTTATGCCAGTATTACTGCAGTCACTTCAGTGTTAGACAAGAATGAAAAGTTGAATTGGGCTTTTTTTAATTGATATGTTATTGATAGGATTTATACAATTGCAATTGTTTCGTATTTCTTTAAAGCTGCATGAATTTGTGGCACTTTTTTCCGTGGTAAGGCCATGGTTGACTACTTATTCCCATTTACTTAAGCAAACCAGTTTCAGGATTAATGGTCAGTCATTTGTAGCTCCTCCCTCTGAAGACAAGATCAGACTTTGACAGCTCAGGTCAGATGCAATAGTAAGAACAGATCTACAGAAATAAAATCACTAAGGAAGGGGTAAAAGGTGATAAGTAGTCAGGGTCTTCACCTTGTACTGACACTGTCGTGCAGAGTAGGGGGTTGATAATGTTTATTATCCCTGTTGTTTATTATGAGGAGTTAACCTCTGGAAGGGTGGCTGACACAGGCAACTCCTCAGTAACCATGCAGTTGCTCTGTTTGCCATACCAACACAGTTATTTCCTTCAATTTGTTACACACTCACTACAGAGACCTCCTGTAACATCTCTGGAAGAAATTTTGTCAAAGTGATGCTAGTCAGAATGTTTCTACTTTTGTGCTGTTACTTCTCTATCACTCTGTCTTCTCTACGTGGGGAAAAGATAATCTTGGGTATTTAAGAATTAGAGTGTATGGGTTTCGAAAGTAGAAATCAATCTGCATATAAGTGGATCTGCCTGCATGAAAGACTTTGATATATTAAGAGTCAATTATAATAGCCTTTTGATGAACAAACCCTAGGTCATCAGTGTACTGTAGCTCCAGGGGAAATATGTCTTCTCTCTAGCATATGTGAAGAGTGCCTAATACAAACATACAGTACTGAAATGTCATCGTGTTTGAGTCAAGGTCAGAGATCTTTCTGTGTTGTTTGCCACCTGAAGCAAAAGTAGTTAAGATGGTTCATGAATAATAGAAAAGAGCTTAGAAATATTGTGAGCTCATTTGACCTCTTACTGTTACTTTAATCATGATTGGTCAGTTCAGACAAGAGACTTAAGTCATGATTGGACAGACTGCTAAAATGTGTACAAATTTATTTATTTGAAGAAGACGCTTCTTGCATCTGAAATGCTGTCTACACAATATTTGCACTTGAAGCTTGCCTCCCTCATTTACATCTAGCACAGCAGAGAACCGCTGAAGTTAAATTGGTGCAGGAAGATCTGTGGAATTAATTGGCTTTAACAGCTGTTGGGGGGCACGGTCAATCAAAGCCTTGAGTGGAAAAGATAACTGGTTTTGGTAAAAGAGAAAAAGGGAAGAGAGAAGAACCTAATGAAAATGTTGTCATGAACCCTTACAGTAATAATGTAATTACAAAGTTCCCTGCCAAGGACAATACCTTTTCTTATTGGGAAATAAACCAACAACAAGATGATAGAATATAATGCTCATTATCTAAAAAAAAAGTGTCAAGAATTATACAGTTCTTGTTAATGACATTCTCTTGTGAAATTAGGATGTATTGACTTGCTTTGGGTGCATTTAAATTCTGTCATCCTAAATTATAGTTTTCAGAAAGCATTTTTGAACACATTTCATCATGAGTTGACTGCAGAAAGAGCAGCCCTGAAGATTGTAGTCAGAGTCCTCCAGAGCTGCCTTTCTTGCCTGCACGAAAGAGTGGAATTCATATTATTTCTAATTTCTTGTATGAGCTCTTCAGTTTCTTTGTATATCCTAGAAATGGTTGCCTTATGACTGTTTTATACCCTAGCCAGAGATGTTGCATACCTCTCTGGTGAAAGTAAGTTGACACATGAAAAACTGAACCCGGAATAGATTTACGGGAGTTTACTTTCAGTCAGTAAAATCCATAGGATTTGGAGAAAGCTGCTTATTCTAGGAAAGTTAAATTTGTCCTAACATGTTGCCTCAAGGCTCTTGTTTTTGTTTAAGAAGGTCATCATTATGCAATGAAGAGCGCAGCATGATACTATAACATTGTGAAGAACACCTCAATGCTGTTGTTACATTATTTATTAGAAAAATTTCATCCTTAGAGATTAAAGAATTACAATGATTAAAATTATTTTGAGTAATGTAAATACCAAAGTCAACTAATACAATATTTTGTTTTTCCTCATTGGGATTTAATCACAGTAATAAACAATTACTATTGCATGCTTGGCATAAATAAAATGTAGCAAAATAATAGCCTTGTAACATAAAGAAGGCACAGCTGATTATAGTCTCGAAGCTAATCCCAATCCAATTAGTTTACATTATTTAGAGGCCTTCTGGAAATGTTTTATTTAAAAAACAGTGACACAGATTACTTAGATGCACTGTGAGACCAATTTACATCAGAGAGAAACATGAGTGTAGCATCCTGTTTTGACCTTCAGATTTCTTATTCTTAAGAAATTCAGAAATAATCCAGAATTCCAAGACTAAGGTTCAGGTAAATCATTAGCATTTTTCTTTTTGTCCTGCAGTTTGCCTTACAGGTAACCAAAGCACAGACCAAAAATTGATGAAAAAAATGGCATGTAATTACATAAAAATAAAATTTAAAAATGCTCATGAATATGTGTCTGAATCTGGTAAACTTAAGCTTGCACTTCGGCGGAACAAAACCATCTCTGCCTAGATACAGTAATGGCATTTGGGTATCCAGAAGCCCACCACCAAGTATGTAAATGTGTTATGTGCACGTTGGAGGCAGGCAGGCAGATATAATAGTGGTGAAGGCATTGTGAAGCATTTATGAAGTCATGTGAATGTTCTGGAGCAATTTCCTGCTAAAATATTTGGGTGAAGTGCCATAATACTGAGGATTTGACATGTGTGTCTCACTGTGTGATCACTCCAGACTTGCAGAATTTGCCTGTTTGTTTGCTTGGGTTTTTTTGCGTTTGGTTATAATTTAGACACTGGGAGTACTTTGAACTGAATTTGTTTGTGCTTCCTGTTTATCTCAGATTTTAAGTTTTGGATAGTCCTTTTTTTTCCCCTCCCTTTTTTCCTTTTTTTCTTTTTTTTTTTTCTTTTTTTTTTTTCCTTTTTTTCTTTTTTTTTAGTAGGCAAAACTACCTGAGCCTGGTTTTCCAATCTTGGTCCGTATTTTTTTCCCCTAGTTTTACTTCAGTAATACAGTGTGTGTTTTTTTGAAAGTGAGTAACAAGGCATACAGTTACATATGTAACTTACAACCTCCTATCCCTATCTTTGCACCAGAAGCTAAATTGCTTTCCGCAGAGTACCAGCAGCAACAGGGCTACTGATACAGGCTATGAGAAAATAGTGCTGTGTTCTAATTCAACTTGTTTCCAAATTTATCTGTTATGTAATCTGGTGCTCAGTGCTGGGTTTTTACCGTGTTCTTTGTCCAGGAAATTATTAAGAGATAAAAAGGTTGATGTGGTCAGTAGTGATCTTTTCGCTGTAATCTATGCTCAGCTGCTCTTGGTTTTGTTTTCTTTTAACCTTAGATTATACGAAGGGCATGAACACTGAAACATGTTCAGATACAACCCCAGGACAGTATTTCTACTAAACTCATATGACATGACTACCTCATTTCTTCCACAACTGAATTATATTTTGCAGAACCTGTATCATGCATCTCTACTCAGCAGCTTCCCACAGTCTTCATTCAAGTGAATTGCATAATCTGTTTGCAGTTTGCTCTTCACATACTGGAGCAAGTTTCTTGATGTAGGGAAGGGCTTTGTTAGAAAGATTCACCATAGTAAAGAAGTAAAATATTAGGAAGCTAAGTGCCTAACATTCTTAACAGAGTTTTATTTTTGTCATTTCTTCTACCATTCCTGTGGTCTTCTGGTTGAAATGAATTTGAGTTTTACTTTATATTTGTGGGGAAAAAAAATGTTTATGTTATTATTTCTTAATCATAGAATCATAGAATCATAGAATTGTTCTGGTTGGAAGAGACCTCCGAGATCATCGGGTCCAACCATTAACCTATCACTACCAAGTCCCCCACTAAATCATGTCCCTTAGGGCCTCATCTAAACGCCTTTTGAATACCCCCAGAGATGGGGACTCCACCACCTCCCTGGGCAGCCTGTTCCAATGCCCGACAACCCTTTCGGTAAAGAAATTTTTACGAATGTCCAATCTAAACCTCCCCTGGCGCAACTTGAGGCCATTTCCTCTTGTTTTGTTGTCTGTTACTAGGGAGAAGAGACCGACCCCCATCTCTCTACAACCTCCTTTCAGGTAGTTGTAGAGAGCAATAAGGTCTCCCCTCAGCCTCCTTTTCTCCAGGCTAAACATCCCCAGTTCCCTCAGCCGCTCCTCATAGGACTTGTGTTCCAGACCCTTCACCAGCCTCGTTGCCCTTCTCTGGACACGCTCCAGCACCTCAATGTCTTTCTTGTAGTGAGGGGCCCAAAATCGTTAAACCCTATTTTATAGTAAGTGAGAAGTTACATATTTACATCATCATTCTATTCTTTTTTTTTTTTTAATTTCATGCTTTTTTATGTGTGGTGTTGTTTTTTAAAGACTCTACTGTTCACTTGTTAACTTGACAGGGAACTTGTGAGAGAAGGAACAGGAAAGTCTGTGAAGTAAAGTTCACTAATGACAAATAAACGTAGCTTGTACAACTTTAGTCATAAACACCAAATGGGTTTATGGCTTAAGGTAAAGATTGATAAATGGAATATGCTAACTAAAATCCTGAATAGGAACTCTTGCCCAATATCTGTAGGCTATCTGTGAAACAGAAAAGTTAAAGCTTCGTACTTTTATGCATTAGCCTGTGGAAACAATTTCACTTCTGAAATGCTTCAACAGCATTTGAGTATAATGGTCTTTGTACTGCCTGCCTTGGCTGTACCCTGTAGAGAGCACTCAGCCCATTCAGCTTGAACTCCATTTTATCTAGCTCTTATCCATTAATTTTCTCCTGACCTTGGGCATAAAATATATGCACTTTTTATGCTCTGTGCTTTTTGTGGAGAAAGAGGAATAGCATTACCCATCGATCACCATTATGAATGATACAGCTTAAAACAAACACAGGTCAGAGACAGATATGTTAAGAGCAGATTTGTATTGATTCCATCACAACACTGAGTTAAAACAGAAAAAAAAATCAGAGTATAAATGATGAAAAGAGATTTGAAAAATAACAACAGCTATGAAGTAAACTTAAGAGCTTTGCTTTAGGGTTATTATTGGTTAAAAAGTGAAATTTGTTGCTATTATTAATAAAATCTACCTCCCCTTAATATATTTATTGTCATACCTTAGATTCTGCAGTGTACTACAGCAATCAGGTCTGTTTGTTTTACTGCTGCATTTTTTCCTGTTGAAAGCTTTTTTGTTAAAAGAATCTTACACTGGTTAGATCCTTTAATCTATATTTAGCTCTAGTGCTGAAATATTTAAACCATACTTATGGCTGTAGGCACTTTTTATTTGTTTGTAACTCCAGTCCACTTGCAGAATGCTGCCTTTCAGTACAACACAATTGTATGTCTTGTTAGGATACATGATGCTGGTACTAACAGTAGAGGTTTTAATACGCATACTTGAATACAGTATGCACCTGTATGATAATGTCCCTGTAGACAAATATTGTTCACCCTTTTTAATCCCTTTTTTTTTTTTCCCCCTTGTTTTTTCCTGAATTAAACTTTATTATGGAATCATAGTCTGTTCTCTGTAGTGGGCAGTTGTGGGAGAATTTCCATTGGGAGAATATTGACTTAAAGAGTATTGTTGGTGGGGAACAATTGTTTTACACTGTCTTTGAGAATTCTTGCCTGGGAACAAGAAAACTTAGGAACTTAGGACCTAAAATCCTAATCTGCTTGAATCTGGAGTTTGAACAATTTGTGGTAAAACCTTTATAGTCTGTTTGCTTACTAAAGTAAGAACCTGGAACTGGTAATCCAGGAGAGATGTTCCATCACAGCCTTCCTTTGCCAGAGGTCCAAGTAGTGGCTGTTCAGTTTTCTAAGAAGTTTTTGCATGTAAAACTCTGAGAGTTCAGAACGAACTGAATGGTCCTTTGACATTGCCATCCTCAATTCATAGAATTTGCACCATGATTTTTATGGGGTTTTTTACCGTTTCTGACTTGGTGCTTTCTATTCCTGATTACGGAGGTACACAGGCAGAAAAGATCTATTAACACAGTGGCTCCTGTGAGGGCTACGGAATATGAAAAAGCTTCTTTCTGATCAGCTGTGATCAGCTGGTCACAGGGACTGCTAGTTCTGAAATGTTCCTGGTGCTGGAAGCCATCTTCCCTGCACTTCCACTGTCTGGAGAGCTTACACGTAGGGAATGCAGCAATTGCACTCGTCTCTTGGTGAAACTCTATCTGGTAAACATTAGCATAGCTAGTGTCTATGCTAACTTATGTACTAGCTGAAGGCCTGTCCCATTGAGTTTCCTTACAACCACGTTTCCTATTGCAGGAAAAGATACATTACAGTTGGTAAAAAAGTGGAAAAGTTTAAGGTTAGATTTCATTTATTTTCCTGTACATTACTGGCTCATTATTGCTGGTAGAAAAATTACATGTGTTTCTTTACATCCTCAGTTTCTTTACAAGTATTCACGTATGGGCCTTCATTCACTATGGTCTATGGAATGCTTAAAATTTATGATGAAACCTGAATTAATATTTATAAATTTGTACTAGTTCAGTGACCAGGTCAGTGACTATTTCTTTCGTTCATTTTGTGTTTAAAAACAAACACACACGAGGATATTTAATAATTTGAAGATAACGCCATTTACTACAGACCAACACGGTGTGTTTTTTTCTTTGGACTTTTTTCTTGTTAGACTATTTTATCACATGCAAAGCCATTTTTGAAAAGTACTGTGTCCAGGATTACTGGAATAACTCTGAAAGGACCATTATGCTTAACAATCCTTTTTTATAGAAAGTCCATGAGATCATATTTTTAATAAAATAGGAATTTTTATGTAAATGTTATGGTATTACTTACATGGATAAGCCCCAGGAAATTCAGGGATAAATCTGGCAGGTGGTCTTCATCTCATTTGTTTTCTCTTTAAGCCATTGCATACTACTCTACTCGGCGACTTTCATTAAGCTGCTGTGAATGAGAATGAAATCTTACCACACATGAGTTATATTTTTAGGTGTCTTCTGTTAATGCACTACTGTTACTAAGCACTTACAATCTTTCACATGTTTAGAGCAATATGCAGTCATTGATTATTTATTCTTTACTGTATCTTTGAAAAAAAAAATCAGGAAGTAATACACATTTTCAGATGGAGAAACAGAAAAGAAAAGGCAATATACAGTTGTACAGTGGTACAGTGAATCAGTTGCAGATTCAGAGACTGAGTCCTCCTGAGTCCATAGGTTTTAAAGCCATAAGGGACTAGTAAGACTGTTTAGTCTGGCCTCCTGTATAATATAGGTCATAGGATTTCCTTGAATTAGCTCCTACTTCATTATCTAAAGCTGTTGAGGAAAAGTATCAGTTGGGTTTAGGATTTCCTGGCTTAAGTGCCTGGTGCTGTTCCATGGGACTGTTCAGACTTCTCAGCTGAGACTTGATCATGTACTTGCTTTCAGCCAGAACCTGTACAGACTTCATCAGAAACTGTGCTTCCAGAGGGGTACGTGTCCACCTCCCTGATAGATACTTAGAGGCAAATTTCGAAGCCAGTACTGGGTCATGAAAGTATTGATGGAATCTGTCTGAACTGGTCAGATGAGAGAAAAATAGACTTCCCTAGATTGCGCAGTAACTGTTTCAGTTTTTTTGTATCTTCAGTCAGCTTCTCTTCTGGAGCATAGTTTAGCTGCTAACCCACTATCAACTTTTATGCACCACTTGTGCTATCAATCCTTTTCTCCCCCAGAGATCTGGGTCTGGGAATTCAAGTCAACCTCTGAAAGAACACAGACCAACAAGATACAAAGGCACCGTTCACAGGTTCATGCACACTTTTTTCATGTGCAGCTGAATCTTTCTACTGTAGTTAGCGCCGTTACGGTGAACAGGATCCGGAGAGTATGCTTCTGAGGGATGACTGGTCATGGATGTGCTACATTTTATGTAAAAGAGAAATATGCATAGGACTCTCTGTTACATAAAATAAACTTTAAAAGAAATGGTTTCATCTTCCTCTTTTTAGTCAATGACAGTTTGGAAAGAAGAGAAAAAAAAACACTTCACCTGCCTTCACCCACTTTTAAAATTGTTTCCTGGCATCCACATCCTAAAAGGATTTGAATTGTATAGGGCATTCTAATCGTAGTCAGCTTTTTTTCAGACATGTATTGTAAAATATCTAGAATTCTGCCTGTCACATTTCGGATGTGGTAATAGAAAAAAATAAAAAAAGGAAAAAAGTGTCCAAAATTGGAAACTTGTCTCTTAAGTTTAAAATGAATGTTTTTATTCTGTTTCCAACTAATGCATGAAGCATTGCACCTGCTTTACAGAAAACTTTAAGATTGTTAAATCCTTAGGGTCTAGTATTCAAAATGTTTTTTCTAACCTGTTACTGAAGGGAAGTTTTGCAGTATTTGCTATATGTAGTGGGGATGTAGAAACATACAGTTGACATGAATCACCTTTATTTTAGGAAAAGTAAGATGATGAATGTGGATTTGTAGGGAAGAAGTGAATACAGAAACTATTGGAGATGGCCAGCATTGTATTGCTATAAATGTACACAATGCGTGAACATTCTTTATACCTTTTGTATGGAGTCTAAGTTCTGATTTGGGTACCTCCACTGGCAGGCAGATGTTAAAGTGTGCTTTATCTTTACATCTAGTTAGCTACGTACACAATTGAATGCAAAACTCTAGTGTTCCCTGACACTCACAAAAGCTTGGTCTGCAAACACAGAGACAGTACAGATATACTTACTCGCTAGTTAGTGTGAATGCATCTAGTCTGTCTGAGAGATATTAATATAGGGGCTAATGTAGTGAATCCTCTTGCTTTCTTCACCAAGTAATAACATTCTTCACCTCATTATTTGATACCTTTCTTTATGAACTATATTCATGGCCAAATAAAGTCTCTTTTTTATGTTTCTTTGTGGGAATTTCATGTTAATTAAGCAAAGCTGATCTATTTATAAATAAATAGAGTAAGGACAGGCTTCCAGGAAATTGCAACTACAAGTAGTACACCACTCCTGTACATTTAATGCATCTAATTCTTCCTTCATTTGATGAGCTGAAATCTGTAAAGATTTTGTTTCCTATCACAGGCAGACTTTTTTGCCCAAGGGAAGGAAAAAATAATGGGAGGAAATAAGGCAGGCTTGGACATACCTTACAGCATATTGTCTTTCCTATTGTGTAATTTCTGTTGCTGCCTTGCAAAGGAGTGCACTTTCAATGCTCTTAAGAATGCTCAAAATCCATATAAGATAAAATCCAGTTATCCTGACTGAACCTTTTCTGATATGTTCATCACCTTTCACTGATTGCCGGTATTTTTAAAGTTAAATAGGAGGCCAGGTAATATATTACTAAGGTACCATCCCAAAGTTCTAATGCAGCCTTAAAAAAACCAAAAGCTTCATTGAGCTCAGATTGAAACAAATTCCTCATAAGATACAGAAAAACTTGGTAATAAAATGGCAGTGGGGAACAGTTCAGTTTCAAAAGCTGTTTAGTTGTTCTAATTACTCTCAGTTTGGTGGGAGGCTGTAACTATTGAACTGAATGGCCAGCAGTTTGTGTGTACTTGATTTTGCAATCACATTCCAATTTCTAACAGACCAGTGTCCACTTAACAGAAGCTGCAGTCACGATAGCACTATGTCAAATCCAATTCTCGTTAGCTGTCGCTCTGAAGAGACCAGTGATCAAGCATACATAGGGTCTAAACAGCCATCTCATCTGCTGGTTCCTCCAGGTCAGCACTGAAGACCCATTGACAGGGCAATGTAGAAAAGTAGAGCGCGCTGCTGGTTAGAATAAGAAATTACATTAGTGGCATTACTTTGATATGGAAGGCACCTTCGATGACCTAAATGGCCTTTCCAGTAGGTATTCAACCTTTCAGATCCTATGTTGAGGTGAAGAGTGTTTTCTCTCTTAAAAACTGAGAAACCAAGATGGTGAGAGTTTGTCCTTTGTTTGTTGAACAAGTCAGTGGTGAGGCTGGAAGTGGAAGCGAGATTAAACGAGCAGCTTGTTCTCACCATTCCATTAAGGGATACTAATGTTTCACAAACCAGATTGCTAATATCCTACCTCACTGCATTATCATTTTTAAATTACAAATAATGGAGAATTTAGTTAACTCTTAGGCAAATCTGCCCACTCATTCCTGATGACACGTTTATTCCTTTGTTGCCTTACCTGCACTCAGAAAGGTAACATTCTCAAAAGATGTGACAAAATAAGGTTACTTTTCTATTCCATACAAATACAACAATCTGATTCTAAACGTGCCTTTTAATAAAGAGTGTATCCTGGCTACAAAAATGAAATACCATTATAGTTACATAGAAGTGATTAAATATACCCGCAGTAAACAGCTGGCACAGGTCAATTAAATTCAGGGGAATTTAGTCCATGATAGCCACCAACTGTTTATTAGGTAAAAGGCTGGATTAACTGGCAGAAACTTTACTGTTCTTGAGATACCACCAGTAAAGAGAACAGCCACTGCTTTGCAGGCTTAGAACTGAAAGACTTGAAAGAGTGAATGTTGCTTAGCTAGAGTCACTCCATGCTATGCATAAAATCAAGAGAATTATTTCATATTTCGTTTCATAGAAGTTTCTAGAGCCCCAGGTCTTCTGAATAATTTAATGGGATTTTGTTTGTGTGTGGTTAAAGACATTTTGAGGGGGCTTTGGTTGGGTTCCCCTGTGTTAATCATCACCTTGGGGCGATAGCAGACACGGGCTGCTGTCAGTTGACTATCACCCACAGGGTTGCAATTATCTATGGCAGCCACACCTCATGGTGTTGCAGTTTAACAGGTTTTCAAGTTTGTGGTGCAGTTTGGAGGGAAGGATTGAGCAATGCAGTAAGATCCTGAACAGTGTAAGCCTTCTGCCAAGCAAGTATTTTCATTTCAGATACAAAACAAATTTTATTCAATCCTGCCTGATACTTGCAACTGACAGTTCTGATAAAATTCCTTTTCAGTCTTGCATATGTTCTGTTTTCAGTACTGGTTATTTTTTATCTGAAATGCTTGGATTTTTTTGAAATGGATGACAGACATAGTAAGGGCACCTTACTATGCCTACTGTTGAATAACAAAGGTGATAGTAATTATTTACTTTCAGAAGGGTACATGTAGGACCGTGAATACATGAACAGAAAGATTTTTCCAGTGATGAGAACATAGCTCTTGCAAAGTTAGGGCTTTGGCATTTTATTGTCAGTCATGCTACTAACCCACCATGTAATTACTGATGAATCATGAAACGGCATTGTATCAACATTTAATTTTCTGCAAAACAGAGATAGCACATAGAGATTTACAAAATCTATTTTGCATACTTACTGAATTTCTACTAGCTACTAGCTGCTAGTAAATTAAAAGCTAGCTAGTAAATTTAAAATCCTATAAAGATCTGTTTGATCCTAGGCTATTCATAGTTTACTTGAATACAAGTAAAAATGTACTTCTTCCTGGCTAATGAAAACTGCTGAGAAGTGAGAATGTTGCTCTGTCCTTGTATCTGCTTTCCACATGGGTCCCTTGATATTGACATGGAACAACAGGAGATAAATCAATATATTATGTTGTTTCTTTGTGGAAGGTTGGAGAGACCATTCTCCAAATTAATCTCTCTTTGCATGTATAGCTACAGATTTACATTTGCAAAAATATGATTAGCAAAATCTCAACCTTTTTAAAGAATCCTGTCAAAGAATTTGCTAGTTAGAGGTTTCAGTGTTAAGATGTGATGTTTTCTGTGATAAATCAAGAATGTAGCTGTGATTTTGGAACCTGTCCTGTGCTGCCTTTGTGGGCTTAGGTGTTACCACGTTTCCCAGCAGATCATTCAGTCATAAGTTCAAGTCCCATAATAGGTCTCTTAGTGATATTCAGTGATGGTGTTGCGGTCCACTTCAACAAAAAGAAAGCTGTACTGTGCATTTTGTCTTCAAGACAAAACAAGGAGAATACCATGTTTTTCTGCATCAGAAGAAGAGAGAGCTATTTGGTTGCATTTTATAACTCGATAGATCACCAGCTAGATCTGTGTCTTTGAGCAAAGAATCATTACTACTAATAAAAACGGTATTATGATAGATACACTTTTGTTATTATTAACAGTTACTATTTTCTATTTTAACAGCCATCCAAATTGCATGTTACTTGGGGCCTTACTAGTCTTCAAATCTACTGTCTTGTCAGTTCTTCAGCTATAACTGCACCAACTGTAATTGAAGATTTTCTGAAACTCTTAGCTCCCTAAAATTTTATGTAATGCTTACATGATATTTTATGAAGACAGTCACAAAAGAAGGAAGGAGGGAGGGAGGAAAGAAGGGAGGAAGGAAAGAAGGAAGAAAGGAAGGAAGGGAGGAAGGGAAGGCAGAGAGGGACAGGGTGAGAGGAGGAGAGAGATGGAAGAAATGGGGTTTAGCCTTGTTGATAGCAAAGGCAAGCTCATAGATCAGACTGACTGTATGTAAAAAGGCTTGTAACTAAACCAATTAGAAGTAAGTACAAAGTTTTCCCAAATTCATTACTATCCATTTAACTCTGCTGAATTTTACGCCAAACACGTGAATTTTGAAAGGCTAATTCATGGGGAGAAAATAGCTTTTTATCTAATTAGCTAAGACAGAAACCAGGATATACCACACACACAAAGAGAAACAAAGTGATTAAGTTCATATGCTGTGTTAGTTTTTCAAGGAAGGAAGAGGAAGGGTGAAATTTGTGTAAGAACTTACTGTTGAAGAATTAAACGGGCTGGTGATAACAGACAAACCTATTTCTGTGATGGCAGATGTGAGTTGTTTTAATAGTCTGATTTCAAAATATTAAATTATTTTTTGCTTTAATTCTTCCTGGATAATTCTTATTTTTCAAAACTCACATTAATGAGAGTTCGGTTTTACATGTATTTTGTAGTTCATCCTTCCATCATAATATGTACCTTCTATTTTAGAATTAGTCCTTGGTTAACTGGCCCCTCCATAATGTTATTCTAAAAAGACATATTGGTATTGAATTACTCTAAAACAGATGAAATAGAAGGAAAAGAGTCAATAGATTGCTTAATAGAATTATTAGACTATGAAAATGCAGCAACATTCCCTGTATAACCTTTCCTTTTACAATTCCCCTATCGTAAGGGCCATGAAGTTGCAACAAAGCACGTCAGCCAAAATACAGTCAAGTTTGTTGCTAGTTAAGGATGCTTATACACTCAGTGTTCGTTAATTTGAAAAATCTGGTAACAATCATAATAGAAGACATTGGGGATATGTATCACTAAACTTCAGGATTGGGAAGTAGAAAGGAATAGGAATACAGAATATATGTGAGATCATAGGCAAAGAATAGTGAAAATGTGACAAGAAAAAACAAGTTAAAAATGGATCATTGGGAAGAATATTGAATTAAGCAGATTGTTGACCTAGATGGTGTTTTCCATTGCCAGTCTTTTACATTATGTGAGATCATGAACATCTTCAAATCTGTACGTAAGAAGAATATTTTCTCTTCTATCCCACTAAAACTCAACTACATTTGATTATGTTTACAGAGCATCAAAAAAGGGTAATCTAATTGAAATTCAATCTTCTGATCTCCAAGGACACTTCTCAAAACAAATAGACAAGATATTATTGTGGTATAATATAATTTTCTTTTTAACAAAAATTATTCTGCACCTCACCCTGCTGAAAAGCAATACTTCTTGGCTGAACAGCACTAACAACCTTGTTTATGTTAGTTTTTCTAAGATAAGACATGAGGTCCCTATTAGGTTATTGAAGGCAAATGTTGATGATTTTCCTTTTCTTGCTTTGAAGGCTATTGTTCTGTAGATAATTGTAGTTTATTTAATCATTCATCAGTGCAAATAAGTGAAAGAAAAAAAATCACAGATACCATTTTTGTGTTACGACCTGATGATTGATCAATGATGTCCTTATTTTCCCGATTGCTTTTCTTTCTTTTTTCTTGTATTTCCATAATCCAAATTTCATAGAGTAATGTAGCAGTCTAATTTCTCTGTCTACATTTGGCAAGTTCCCGATAACTTGCAAATACAGTGTTCATCTCTTGGCCTACTCTGATTGACAGCCCAGAAATGGTCTTTTAAATTGTGTCAGATTCTCATCTCTGTTTGAAAGGTAAAGTTAAACAGTTTTGCTAGCAGCCTGCATGAAGTCTTGAATCTAACGAATCAGCTGTTTTGGCCGTTGTACCAAGCTTTTGTCTATGCAAAAGTACATCATTTTATCTTTGCACACTAATAGCTTACTGAAAAGTGTTGCAGCTGTCCATTTACTTTGGGGCATGTGATAGCTCAAAGTAATTTATTTACCAAAATAGACCTATTCTTACTAGCCATACTCTTATCATATATTAAGTCATTATTTTGCATTTGCTGCACTGTGGAATGAATGAAAATGTTCCATTGTCACAAACAGCACTCAGGTTTTATAAAAAGAAAAGAACAGTGGATTCAAAATCCCTGTAGAGAATAATATGGTCTCGTCAGCTGTCATATATTTATCTAATATTTCAGTCCACAAATACTGTATTTGAATTACAATAGCTTTCTATGTTTCCAATCAAAATTGAAGTACCATTTTGCTGGACACTCTACAAGCCTATACTGTGACACTGTTCTTGCCACAAAACCTTTACAATGGAATAGATATAAGCTACTAGAGAAAATGCAGCTATTAATCTACTGATATAAAATACTTACTGCATATAAACATCCAGTTTCACGGCCCAGAAATCATTGTATGACATCAGAATTGAAATAAGCTTGCCCCTACCACTGAGTTGCTCATAGTGTAATGTGCTATTACAGGTACCAATAACAGAATGCAAAAATAATATCTAAATGAAAGTAAATCACCAGACTAATAAAAATAAATTCAGAATACGGTTTTGAAGTGTGATTTAAAAGAAGAATTAGGGGGGAAGTGGGTGTCAGTTACAGAGATCTTAGGAATGTGCATATTCTGACTCAAAATCATAGAATATCCTGAAACATGAAAATGGAAAATTTAGGGACTGTTTATGCAGATGAATTATATTCATCAACTCCAAGGCTAGACAATAAAAAAATTTATGAATTTAGCCAGGATTCTTGAACTTGGTGAAGTATTTATCATTTATTGCCCATATTTCAATCTTTCTTATATATAGTACCAGTGAGTAAATACTGGTTTTGTTGTTATTGGTTTTACCTTTTTTTTTTGAAACATACACTATTCCTCTAATTACATTAGACTTGGTAGGAAGCCAGTGCTTCCTCTCTTAAGTTACTTTCTGATGGTGCTTTTGACTGATTGAATGATTTTCTCGTCCCATACCTGTTCTCCTTTTGTGCTCATTCTCTGCCTCCTGAAGTGCTATTTATTTTGATTATTTGCTAAGAGAGCTCTAACATTAGTCTCCTAAGCTTGCACAATTAATTATTTCATTCACGTGCTTCAGAAGTTTTGTCACTATTTCCTGAACTCTATTTACCTTGTCAGTATGTTGCAGTAAAAATGGGGTTTGATTTGGTATTCCCTGAGCAATACAGAAAACAAATATGCTCTGTGACCCGATGATTTTTTGTTTAGCTGAAAAATCCATTAGGCCTTTTCTTTTGTTAAGAAAGTCCACTATAAACTTTTCTCTGACTTTCTCACCATTATTGTAACTGAATATTTGAAGATGACAATCCATGTGAAGATTTTTGTGCGTTTTTTTTGTAACATAGCTTCTCGTAGCGAAAGTGGAAAAACAAATCTGTCCTGACAGATTTTTTTCAGGTCACCCATGGTTATGGAGGAACCCTGCTGTATTCCGTTTGCATATTTTCAGAACAGCTGCCATTTTATTATCTCCCTTTCAGAAGCTACAGACAGAAAATATCTTTCACCTACTCAATAAAAAAATGCAGACAAGTAATTTAAAATCTCACATATGAAAATCAATTTGTAAAACATTTTATGCACATATGTAACAAAGTATATGGTCAGCTTGTGGAGAGGTGAAGTGCCTTTAAGTATTTTGACTGTGAATAACGAAATATTTTATTATCTTTGTCACTGACAAGACATTCTAATTTTATAGGAGTCTTTCATTTGTAGCATCCCTTCTCTCTGTATTTTGGCTATCAGTGTAGCCAGTGAACCTGAGGATGTGAATTTGTATGTCTCATGATCTCTTAAAAGAGCTGATTATAAAACATGGTATGCAGTTAGATTTCAGAGCATTTTCAAGCTTAAAAATCAGGATCAGCTATTGTGAGTGGTGATATCAGCTTGAACCATAGTAAGAATGAAATCAGAATGTGCTTAAATTTAATCATACAGGGGAATACAGTGATTCTGATTAAATTCACAAAGCCTGCTAAAGAATCTGCACAGGAAGAATAATGCCGATAATTAGAGATGAAGAGAAGTTCCCAGTAAAGATATGATCAAAGAGGTTAAATGTGCTGATCTAGACACTGCATAGAAGTTGTAATGAATTTCTGCATCTCTGAAATATTGTGGCATTATAAAACCGGTAGCATATTTCCCATTCAGTTTTACTGTGCATGGCATAATATATAAAGGGAAGAGAAAATGTAACACCATCCTGTTTTTTTATTCTGTTGAATATGCTGGTTTGCTGCTTTCTTATGCTCAAAATTACAGTGCTCAATAACATTACATTCTTTTCTAAGTTCATAAAAACTTTGGATTATTTGGGTTCTTTTTCTTTGTTTTCAGAGGGAGGAGAAGCACCATACAGTGTTCTGTAGAGGTGTTTGGTTGGAAGATGTTTTATTATACTCATTTGTGTAGAGAGAAAAAAACATACTGACACAAATTGCTATCACAACAGGATCTTCAGTATAAAAGGTCACTTAGACCTTTTAAATCCTTAGAACCCAGTTCAGAATTTTTTTACTTAAGTACCTTCCAAAGCAAGAATGAGATATTACTGGAGAATATAGACCTGTATTATGCTCAAACAAAAAACTGGAGCTATTTAAGGAATTTGTAAAGTCAGTCTTGGACACTCTACTTCCTTCCCCACTATGAGTGTCTTTCCTCCACCTAGCAGGAAACAAAACAGTGGTTACTGTAGACAGACCACAAGGCAGGCATGCGCCTTTTGAGCCACAAGCTATTGGGATCAACAAAGGGAAATTCTGTTACCTGTGACTATCTGGAGGTAGGGCTACTTCTAAACTCTCTATGCCACAAAGTTTATAGTAAATTTGGCAGTATGAGTTGCTGGAACATGTTTTCTAAAATCTCTGAGAACAGGTAACTTATTCCCAGATTTTTAGTGTGGTGTCAAATTGAGTTAATTGGTGAGAACAGTAGAGGGTTTAAAGTAGATGAACTACTTGAACTCTTGTATCTGCCAGGGAGCACTGAGAAATTCAAGGGTTCTTACTTTTCAATTGCAATGCCTTTCTAGGTCAGTTTCTATATCTTGGGACAAATTGAGATGTTTCAGCCCTGATTCGATTGATGTTTTGAAAGGGAATATTGTTAAGAGGTACTGAGTGGTGATTTGAGTGAAAACCCTGGATAGAACACATTTATGTCATGTGTATGAGTAATAATTACACAGAGAACATGGAATCATTTTTTGTGATAGACCAGCTGGCTGTGAAAATTAACCACAGAGCTGTTTGCTAGATTCTGAGAGCATTTCATAGTGCCCAAACGGTCTTTTACTACAAATTCTGATTTTGTTTTGCAGGATTGTATCCACTGTTTTTAAATTTATGTCAGGGTTTGATTCATTATTGGTCATTTGCATATTAAAACAGTATTTGCTCATAGATGTTGGACTTTAAAACAGTCCTGTAGAAGTCTACAGAACTTCTTGCAAATGCTACTTAGTATGAGTAGGAAATACAGAAGCAGACATCCTTGTCTCAAACCTTCCATGATGTGAGAAGCTCAAATTATTTTATCTAATCTGAATATTGTTTCCCAAAACCAGCGTCATCCAGTGGCTTGCTCCTTACACGAAACACAACAGCAGGCCACATGAAGCTGATCTGGTTTTGAGTGTACTGGCTGTGTGCCTTGTAAGGAAGCCTGTTCTTTCTAATATGTAGGTTTGCTACAAACTGTACAATTGTCATCAGTCTTTCCGTTTTTCTCAGTTAAAACGTAGAAGTGACATATTGACTCTGAAGTCAGCCTCAAATGGTGTTAGATATTTCTAGGATAAGCTTTTTATTTTCTGTGTTTTATGAACATCTCTAATACTGTTTTTAGAAGGACTTTTTTCTCTGTGGAAATGATAGAAAACAGTAAAATGATTCTGATTAAAAGTGGTTACTACGGCTAGTCCTCTATAGGACTGCATAGGATTATATCTCTATTTCTTCTGTTATTTTGTGAGCTTCAAGTTCACAAGTAGCAATCTGTGCCTGGATATATCAAAACACTTCTTTTCTATATTTTCTGTCATATTTTGCATTTCCCCTGAGATATGATGCTAATTTAGAGTGAAGATGAAGTAAACTAAGAAATAATTCTAGAAATGGTGGGAAAGGATTTAAAGATATTTTTCATTTCTGTGACTCTATCTGATCATCATTTATGAAGTCGTTCATTAAGAATCACTGAAATTAAGTGTGACTGCTTGGCATTTAGTAGTTACATCGGTATACAAAAAGAAACAGAAACCATCTCTTGCTCTTAATGTTCTATTACTAGCTAGATTTTTTTTTTTTTTAAGTGAAGAAAAACCCACAATAAAATATGGTATTACTCAATTTGGAAAACATGAAATGACTGTTAATATCTGTGGAGTGATTATGCTGTTATTACATTCACTGCTCAGAAACAAACTGAGGCTTGTTTTTCAGTTTTTAAGTACCTCATATGTCTTCATCACATTTAAATTTTGGAGTTTACATGCAGATGTGATCATTAGGCTGGTTTGAGTTTGAGCGCAAGTATTTCACATGCATAGTCAGATTGCAGATGTTGCATCTTTATCAGTTCTTCTTTCAGAATTGCATGCTTATAATTCTCCTGGGAGTTTTACCCACAGTCTTTTACCCTTTATGTTGTAGTAGGCTGGCACACACCATTATCTCTTTCCCACCAAATTGTGAGTGAACTTCGCCGTCCCTTTGCACGTGAAGAATATCTTAGAAAAGACAGAAAGTGTGTGAGTCATCGTAATTGTTTTCTGTGCCTACTTCTTACAAGGCAGTACACACCCAAACCTCTCTTAAACAGCTTCAGGGGTGGGAGCTTCATCATAAACAGTAGGCTAAGAAATGGAAAAGTAAATTGTCACAGTCAGGAATAGTAGTAGTGCCACCAAATCTCATTCAGTGGCCTTCTAGTATTCAGTGCTGCAATTAGACAGTTGGTCTGACACGTTAAAGCAGTATCAAAATTGGGAGAGCTGTCATCTTGGGGATAAAGTGATCCATCCTCACCAGAACTTCGTAACCGTGAGTAAAATCTTCCTAAGTCTTAATTTCCTCTGATGCTAACCACAGACGGTGCATGTGCTAACAGCAAACCCTTCACCACAGCACACTAGCAGAAAGTATACGCCAGCACTATACACCTGAATGGGAGGTGTACTGCACTACCGCAGTAGCCCTCAGCAGGCACCTTCTGTGACTAAAAAGCATTAGAGCCACCAAGGCTCTAGGCAAATAACCAAAGTTAAGAGCACCAGCAAGTTCAAGTGAAATTTTTGTATACCAACAGGAGGGGAACAAGGAGTTAACTTTGCAGCTAAAATAAAGGGAGTGCTTTAAATTCTCATCTTTGCTTTTGGGAGATTGACAAGTAGTTACAACTCTCTGGGGAGGCAGTTTTGAACAGAAGACTAAACACTGACTGAAAGACTCCTCTGCTGAAAGAAAATTGGGAAGGGGGGAAAAAAAAGGAAAAAAGGTTCTAAAAGGTACTTGTCTCCAGAGTAAAAATGCCAAGACCAAAGCATAAAACTCAGTAAGTGTCTCCTAAGCATTCATCTCCATAGTCTCACATAAATAAAGGTAACTCGTTATGCTACTGTAGAGGAAAATATGGAAAGGTAGAACAGAACCTTACTATAAGAAAATAAATTTATGCACAGATGGAACAACAGAAATCACTTAAACCACTAAGGGCATAGTAAAATAAAATCACTACAAAATGAATGTCTTAGTTTTAACACTGTTAATAGTATTAATACAGGTGCTATACAATTTCTAGAGCATTTTGTGTGAAGGTTTCATACAAACAGGTGCAATACTGTTTTCATGTGTTAAAAAGGAATTCTAGGTTTTATAACATCTATTCTTTTGATGCACTTCGGTAACTCCTGTTGAAGTTAATTAGTATTATGTGCACATCAAGAAAAGAATAGAAACCATATGTGTTTTATTGTAGTAATTATTAAACTAACATCTCGTACTGACTGAGAACATAGTTGTTTGCCTAATTCCTTACAACCTCCAGCTGTGAACTTTCAATCTTATAACCTCTAAATAACAAAGGTAGTCCAAATAACATGTAGCTACTAAAGCAAGTGGTGGTAGTAGGTGCTAATCTTACCATTTACCTAATACTCAGCAGATGCTCTGGTACAGTGCTAAAAGTTCAGTGCTGTTTGTCTTAGCATACTATTGTGATCTAAAAATAAGAGAGTTATTAACCATGAATGGTGATAAAATCCATTGGCACTTTTAATCACAGTTTGCATGCATGCATGTTAGTCCGCCTGCACTGCCAAAACATGAGCTTGAAAATTACCTTTTGCTCTTTTACGTTGGTTTTCTAGTAAATAATTTTCAGAGTTGCTTGCATGAAATGGCTACCTGTTCAGGCCCCAAGAAGCCTGAAAGTTAATGATATGAACATACATCAAATGGCTTCCTTGTTCTTCCCGTGATATTAGAAAATAATCATTTATTTCTCTGCAATGCTGTATCTGCTTAGCATAAGAGCTAGCCCAAACACCGTGGTAAAATGAAGTGTTCTTGATGATGCATGTCTAAATTTTTATGGTACTCACCATAAAATCTAAACAGTACTTGATGAATCTTCAGGCAGATAAGTGATATGCATACAAGTTGATTTCACTTATAGAGAAAGAGAATGTAATATTTGTCATGTGTGTGGGAAAATTAGTAAATGATCTGATTTGCTTTTGGAGTAGGAAGAAAGCATAATATGAAATAGCCTATGAAATAAAATGACAATGAATTTAGGAAGTGTGACAGTTGATTCAGCAACATACTTAAGTATATAAATAGCTCCATTACAGTCAGTTTTCTCAATGAGACTACTCATTTGCTTTAAGTTAGATAAATTATGTAATGAAAAAGTTTTAAAGACATTGGCAGCAAATCAAGAAATAATTTTCTGCATGTGATTATTTGAAACAGACTGCCTAGGTTTAAGAAATATGGGGCAATACTGGTTTTTCATAATTTTTACAGTTATGCAATGTTACAGAATGATGTAAAACTGATTTTGAATGATCTTTTTTAATGTGTAGTGGTTTTATCATTAAAACTGTTTTGGAGCAGGTGCTTTTTAGACTCAGAAATACTGTGAATACTCTCACTGTCTTTCATATGATAAAACTAAATAGTGTAAAAAACTAAGGAATTCATTATGAAATTTGAAAAATCTACTCTAATTATACGCAGCTATAGAGATGTTACTGTACCCATTTTGCTCTATAATGGACGTCTGCTTTGTGAAATGCTTTGCAAAATCATGTTACATAAATAATAGCTATTAAAATTATTTTTACTACCTTCATTGAAAAGAACTTTTACCCAGGAGTTAAAAAGAGAGGACAGAATGAGATCTCTGAAAACTTCTATAGCTAATCCTTCATATTCAGAAGAAATCACATAATTTACAATACGTTACTTGTTGGCCTTGCATATGTTCTGCACAAGTTTATTTAGCATTACTACATATTTTGCTATTAGATAGTGGATATACACTTTTTCCTGACTCAGAATCATTAGAAAAATAGTCCTTCAAGTTGCAGCTGATGTATCCTGACTTTTAAACCCTTGATAGTTTCTGATGTCCTGCATTAAGTTTGAAACAGGAAGCAATAAGTTACAGTTGATAGTTGGATTGGAGAATAATCTAAGATACTTTCTAAGGATACTTTTCTGGAATGAAAGACTTTGTGCCTAAATTTATGCACAAAATAAATTAAGAATACTATCTCTGGTAGTCATTAATTTTATATTTTTTTTTTTTTTTTTTTTAGATTTTGTTGTGAGAAAGATGGTTTCTGTAAGCTCATTTAAAACTGATATACACTTTAGTATAACACTTAAGTATACTTGTTGTCAGTTGTTCAATACTTCAGCAGGAGATCATCTAGCAAAGCCATTATTTTGTTTTTCTTTTGAAGACTTAAGTTAACATCAACAGTTCATGTCATCCTACTTGCTATATGAGCTGGTAAAGATGATCACAGGCATAGCAAGGTACTTGCTGATAGTTTTTAAGAGCTTTCAGACATTTTGGTGCAGAGGGAGATTTCCAGTGTGTTCAGGCAAGAACTTTGTGGCAGTGTTTCTGCAGCTCCGATCTCCACAGTACCGACTTCTGTGCAGACCCAGCTACTAAATACCAAAAAATCATGTAATAAAGTGAACTTGAATATTTACCTTGGGAAATTTTGGCCTAATGGTTTACAAAACCTAGTAAATAGAGAAAGATTTTTCTCTTCCTTTGTAGAAGCATAGAGATTTTTAAGGCCAAAATTCAAGAGAATGTTTTTCTCAAAGCTCTTGATGGTCCTCTTTCAGGATGGCTTGTTGGTGTTTTTTTAAAGGAAAATAAGATGTTAAGGTGGGTCTTTGGAGATAACAGTGTTTATGGACCCATATACCTGCATCAGGTCCTGTAATAATATGAAGGCTTAGATGTGTCATATTAAAGGTTAAAAATCATCTTCTTCAGAAAGGTTTTAATACATCAGCATAAACAGTTTAGACAAACCTTTTCCAGAAGCGCAGTATTTAGAGCAAGAACACCAAAAAAAAGCTAGCTATATATTAGCAAGATGTTTTCTTCATGTGCCAAAGGAACTGGAAGTTACTAAAAAGTCAAAAACAACCAACCCTTCTTTTATAATCCCCATCTTACGCTTTCAGTTAATACTCAGAACAGATTATGTTGTAACACTTATTCAAAGTAGTATGCCATAATAAAATAAAAGCAGAAAGATGTTTAGCATGCACAGATTTATTTTTAAGTCATCTTCAGGTACAAAAAAATTATGAAATACTGTTGTGTAGTCTAAGATTTATTGGTATATATTCATTTAGTGGCAGAAATTATTTCTCAATTACTATAACATCTGACCTGCTCCCAACTGCTTCTAAAGAGTGCATATAATAATCTTCATGCCTGCCTCTCCAGTCTACAGGAAAAATAGTTCGATCTCTTTTCTCTAAAAGAAATGAGTTTTGTATTTAGTTATAAAATGGATGACAGCTGTTATTAGTAATAAAACCAAGGAGAAACAGTTGCATTGTTGAAATCAGACACAACCCTAGTGGACTCAGTCAATTGTTTGTGTTGCTCCCGTGGCATAGGGCCTCTCACTGAGTGGTAATTCGCCACTGGACAGATTCACATCTTCTGTTTTCAAGCATTTTGTTTTCTTCATTTGTACCTTCTTCAGGCAACTTATCATATGTTAAGTCTGTCCGCAGAGTTGACATGGAGGTTTTTTTGTGCTTACACTGATTTTTGATGTGCTTGACACATACAATGCTGTCCTTCACCTGGGTCAGAACAACCCCTGGTATGAATACAGGCTGGGGGATGAAGGGATTGAGGGCAGCCCTGCTGAGAAGGACTTCGGGGTACTGGTGGATTAAAAGCTGGACATGAGCCAGCAATGTGCGCTCGCAGCCCAGAAGGACAACCGTATCCTGGGCTTCATCAAAAGAAGCGTGGCCAGCAGGTCGAGGGACGTGATTCTGCTCCTCTACTCCACTCTCGTGAGACCCCACCTGGAGTACTGTGTCTAGCTGTGGTGCCCTCAGCACAGGAGAGACATGGACCTGCTGGAGTGTGTCCAGAGGAGGGCCACAAAAGTGATCAGAGGGCTGGAGCACCTCTCCTATGAAGTCAGGCTGAGAGAGTTGGGCTTGTTCAGACTGGAGAAGAGAAGGCTCTGGGGAGACCTTATTGCAGCCTTTCAATACTTAAAAGGGGCCTATAAGAAAGATGGGGGAAAACTTTTTAGCAGGGCCTGTTGCGATAGGACAAGGGGTAATGATTTTAAACTGAAAGAGGGGAGATTTAGACTAGACATAAGGAAGAAATTTTTTACAATGAGGGTCGTGAAGCACTGGAACAGGTTGCCCAGAGAGGTGGTAGATGCCCCATCCCTGGAAACATTCAAGGTCAGGCTGGATGGGGCTCTGGACGACCTGATCTAGTTGAGGATGTCCCCGCTTACTGCAGGGGGGTTGGACTAGATGACCTTTAAAGGTCCCTTCCAACCCAAACTATTCTATGATTCTACGTCTGTTTAAAGGCAGGAACTGGCTCTCCACAGCTGTTTGACTCCATTAATTTTTTCTCAGAACAGTTTGTGATGAATTTGCAAATAACTGCCAAAACATGAAACTTTCTATTCCTTCTCAGATGCGCTTCCTCCCACCCCCTCGCCCCCCTGCCCCCACCACACCCGACATCATAACTCCCTTGGCCTTCTGGCAATCACACTGGGCTGTTCGAGCATTATCCCAGCACTGGTTTAGGCCCATGACTTCCAGCGACACAGAACAGCTACTTCCTTATGTCCCTGCTAGTACAGTGTTCCACTGGAACTGAAACATCACTGTATCTGTGCTAACAAATTATCCTTTTCATTTGCAGAAATTTCTTTTATAAAAAACAAAACAAAACAAAGCGAGACCAAAAAAATCCGCCCCTACCCCCCCACCCCCCCACACACTTTTTTCTAGAAAGTACGTCTTTCATTGTTAGGATCATCTTTGATCAACTAGATGAAAGTTGGTGAGAAAATTATCTTAAAAGCAAACTGTGAAAACAAAAAGCTTGCCTATACTCTACATAAAATCAATTTAATATTTAGTAAGCAAATGCTCACAAATATTGTTGATGACATTTTTTATTTGTAAGTTGGAGATATTCTCTCAGACTGTAGACTGTAATAAATGTCATTTTATACTACCTGTTGCAAATTTTGATTGTGTTATATTTTTTAGAGGTAGCACTGAATTTATTAGTTAGTTAAAATAATTATGATGGGCTTACAGGTGTGAACCTTGAGCTCAGCACGTAAAACAGTTTAAAAAAAATATTTTTTAATATCTTATGCTCCTATGCCAAGCCAAGATCCTATTTCAAATTACTGACAATATAATTTGTGGTACAATTAGTCGAGTAAATTGCAGGAAGAGTTATAGCAAAGCTAAGTAAATCCAGTTTTGTTCTATGTTCAACATCTTATGAATGAATCCCCACACCATTCCTTATTTACAGTTCCATGAGAAATATTAGCTGCTTTTGCTAGACAAATGTGAAAGTGTCATGTTTAAGTACACCTCTCTCCTTCAGTCTTCCAGAAAGCCTGCTTAAGTTTGCTCAGTTCAGTTCACAACAGTTCACAATAGCTCTTTCAATGCCATATGATTATTTTTGTGAAAAATGCTTTGGAAGAACGCAAGCGCTAGCTCTCAGCGGATCAGAACGAGCGCTGCCTTGCATCGCCAGGCCCTCTGTGCCTGCTTCAGAGGCAGGCCTCCGCCGTGCTAGGTAGCATGACGAGATGTTGAGTATTTTTTTCCATGGAGTAACTCAGAGTACAGACGTTATCTGTCATCTATGACAACAGTGCTTCCTATTATATCGTGAAACATGTTAAATCCCAGACTAGCCCCATTTACTTCTGTTTAGGGCAGCAGCAAAATTTCAGGTAGAAGTCGAAGTGTCAGGCCACAGCCGGTTCTAACATTGGTTTTGGGGGACAAAATAATCCATAGCAAAACTATGTTTGTGACTTCATGAACCTGTGAGTCTTTCTGAGATGAAAACCTTGAAGTATTGGCTGGCTTAGGCTTAAGAAATAGCAACATTTCTATGTTACTACATATATGTCTTCTTCCACATGTATCCCATTAAGTGTTAATATGAGGTTCTGCTCTGTAAGTCCATATTCATTAATAGGTATTTATCAGACAGTAGTAATTCTTGAACTTAGGCACAAAAGTGTGAGAAAGCTGGGTTTTAAGCAATGTATGTCCTTTGCTACAGAGAAAGCTCTTCTGTATTCTTCCAGAACAGAAGTAAATGGCTGTGTTTCCCCCAGAAGAAAATACCATCTAACTTTCTTGTCTAGACAATTCCTCAAAGCTATTTCAACTTAAGTGGTGAAACTCACCCCAAGCAAAAAAGGAATTCGTATCTGCACTCTTCACTTCTCCTATGCCTGTCCTTCGGTGCTAACAGATCCCTAGGCATCTTCTCAGTATCTGTGAGAGAGAGGGAATGTTGCCATAGGTGGACACGAGAGGTGAGAGGGATACCTCCCTCATATTCAGGAAGGTGAAGAGTGAGGTCTAGAGCACACCGGTTCCCTTGATAGCCAGGCCACCAGGGAAGAACATCACCATCCACTCATAAAGGAAATACTTTCTCACTTCTGTTAAAGATTCATGCAGGTTCAAAGATGCCATGTGTTTTAACATTTGCCGGTACTTTGGATGCTGTCTTTTCGAGTACATGGTATAAGGCATTGCTTTGTTGTCTTACATCTTCTGTGTCTCATCCAACATTTTCTTAATTGGTAGACATGCATTTGTAGTGGTGGAAAGACTTAAAAAAACAAAAGCAAACAAACCACAAAAATGGGAAGCCACTGTGTCTATTATTTTTTTACAGTCACATATCTGTACTCATGTAAGTGTTATGAATGTTTTAAGCATGCTTTTCAGACCAATGAAGATGAATGCTGCATTAGATGTAGAAAAACTGCATATTTTGTACCAGTAACATTAGTGTAATGCTCAGTTTCAAGGGATATCCTCTTCAACTGTGTTTTTCCAGAGTTCATTGTCTGTTCTGACAACACACCTCTTTTTTCTCATTCTCTTCAGCTATAATAGCACTTTTATTGTTTATTATTCATCATTATGTTTGCTATTTATTGAAATACTGCAATAAGATCCAAATTGCTACATCTGTATGGGTGCATTGTTGTGCCAGGCACCATAAAAAGCAGTTGGAATGCATAGCCTCTACCTTGATTAACTTACTGTTTAATTCACTGCACCAAAAGTGCTTTTAACATCCTGACCCAAGCATCTTTTGTCAAAACCTGAGGGATACAATTTCATTACCCTTATTCCTTATTTCCTTCTTCTAAGCGACCAAACTGTAGGCCTTCTGGGGCACCTTTCTACCCACTTTTCAAAGTGAAAATCCTCCCCTTTCTCTTTCTAAAATGCACAAGTTTGATGCTGAGCTAGAAATGCAAAATAGTATTTGAAAACACGACTTAAACAAAGTTGATGGTTTGCCACTGCAGTTCCTTTGTCAGGTCCTTAAATTTTGCAGCTGTGACATTAATGTAGTTAGAATAGTTTATAGTTGTCAGTTTGGGCTGCAGAGTATGTAGGCTGCATTAAAAAGTATTCAGTAAGATTATGGCACCGAGGTAACAACAACTCATTGAAAGCGGCGTAACATCAGTAACAGAAATGGCCGTGATCACAAGCTGAGTTCGTTTGACTGTCTTAGGCAGTATTATCACTCCTTTAGGTTTAGGCACAGGTTTAGACATACAGTGCAAATGGGGAGGAAGGAGGCAGAAGGAGACTGTATGGTCTGACAATCCCTTTGCCAGACTGCTCACTTTTTCTCTCTTGTCCTCTTTGGTGAAGCAAAACCAAGATGCTTCTGTCCCCTTCTCAGTTCAAATTAGTATGTTACAACTTTATCATGATGATTTATTGCTTTATACTTAAGAATGAATGTGAGGTAATTACTTATAAAAAGTGTCATCTAGATTTACTAATATCAATATTTTAACACAGAGTATTAATGAATAGAAAGGAGGGGAAGAAAATGAAAAGAATGCCTTTATGTGTTCTGGACCAATCCGTATATTTGGACTACTAACATGAGAAGGGAGCTCTGGTGTACATATGAACCTGCTGCTGATCCCATTATTTACTGCACTATAAGACTGTGTGTGATGTGAAACATTAAAGCTTAAAGGAAAGACTACCATCACTGCACTGCTGTTATTCTTTCCCCTTTATTTTTCAAATGAAAGTAAGGAGGACGTAAAAACACAAATATTAGTATGTTAAAAATGTTTACTAGATAGAGCAATCATGTGTTTTCCTAATCCTTGTTCTTGGCAAGCCTCAATTTAACCCTGATTTAGTGTAATCTAAATCCTAACCCTGTCTGGAAACTAAGCCTCAAATTAGAAATGGTAATCACGGAAATTCATATCGCTGCCCTTTGCCGTCCTCTTGTCTTTTATTCACCAGTGTAAAATGCATGGTTTTGTTCTTGTGAACATTTGCATATGGAAATAGAAGGGATGCTGTATCCTCTCCACTTCAGAAGTTTAGTGTTTCTTTTCCTAAATATATGATACCCTGCACTTAAAACACCACTTCACATTCTCTGCCTTTGTTTCATTACCATAACTCTGGCTGAGTCCTCTCCTTATGTTAGAGAAGGGACATCTGGCAGGGATTCTTGGATTCCCTACTTTTTTTTTTAGGACACAGCCTTTAGTATTTCTCTTTCCATTCCCAGTAAGCAGAACAGACATCCAAATTTGGGTATATGATGTTCGGACGATATGCTGTGCTATAAGCTGCGACAGTGCCTGAGTGCAAATATGAGAATAAACCCTTATTTTGAGGCTTGTGTTTTCATATGAGTGATGACTCTCCAAATGTTAATTCTCGTCATTCAGAATGTCATTTGACGTTAAAGAAGAGTGAGAGATATTTCAGCGTTCACGTGAGTGAGACAGGTCACTTTGGAAAGAGCTTGCTATGCACAATCTTTAACTTAGCAGATTTTGAGAACTCTCAAAAGGTGAAAATTCCTTTTTCCATTTTCATATCCTTATGAAGATGCCTAATTTCAAAGGCTCAATGCTCTTATTTGTTAAAACAGAGAACTTATTTAAGGCTAAATGCTAATAACAATGAATGTTAACTGACTTAATGCAATGTGAAATTGCTGCTTCAACATTCATACAAATGATAATTCAGTCTAAGTGGCTCTATGTTCTGTTATATAGACATTACTTTGCAATTTGCAGGGTAATTGCATACAGAGCTACTAAACAAATTTGTTTTCTTTTGCATCAAAAGTACTTTGCACATCGCTTCAATATACAAAGAATATTTTTAAATGCATGCTTTTTACTAGTATGGTATGGGCAGCTGTTCTCCTGTTGAATATCTACTGTTATTGAGTCTCTGATCATCTTATCAATGTCTAATTCCCTTTTTTTGTATGGTATAATTGCATGAAATTTAAGAGAAATCCCAACAGATACCCAGATCTATTCTTACAATGTAGCCATTACGCTCCTTTACTGACTTACAGCACCACTAAGTAAAAGTATCCATCTGTATATAGCAGCTTTGAACAAAGGACTCTGGGAAAAGACTTTATTGTGTGTTCATAATTCCTTTTTTGGCGAAATTTACCTTGTAAAATATTTCAATAGGAGTAATGTTTATTAACTGGCACTTTTCTGATGCTTTATATCTTTTAAATCCAAATTAGTCTTTTATGTATAATTAGAACCGGCTTTGGTTTTATTTTTCAATTTATTCATATGCATAGTTCTTCAATAATAGTACAGAATACCAACTTTGCTGCAAAATGTTAATTTTACTCCCTCCCCTACTCTCTTTGATTTTACACAAAGATCCTGCGTTCAGTTCAGTTGCAGGAAGAATGATTTTGAATAATACGGTCGTGATGTCAAAACAGTGCAAATTATATGCTGCTGCCATCTGGAATAGTGAAAATAAAAGCTTTATTTACACTGTTCTTTGAAATAATAAACTTTATTACGACAGTTTATCTTCAGTATCTATAGTGTATTCTGGGAATACTCCATGTGTGCCTTTTTATTCTGTGAGCTACAGAATGACTAAAATTTGCCTGTGGCAAAGCTATCAGTGAAGCTCGAAATAGATTTTTTTTTTTTTTTTTCCCCTGAATAGAATGGAGAACCACCCTCCATTTCCACAACAAGAGTAATTGGTTCACATTGGACAATATTTTTTAAGAGGCACAGTGAAATACTTTGAGCACGTATTTTAGTTAGGCAGATTACACAGATTTAACTAAAGGTTAGTATGGATATTCTGGAATGTGAGTGTTTTGATGGTGCAAATAGTTAATGTGGAAGGAAATACTTAACAGAAATACTACTCAGTTTTCATGTCTTGGACCCTGGTGTTTTTACCTTGCCTTTATGCTCCATAACTCACAGGCAAAGTCATTGCAATTTTCTGTGGGTACTTCACATTTACACTTCATATCCGTATCACAGTAATGTTATCATAATGTACTGTAACTGAGAAAATTATTCACACTATTCTGTCTTTCTTGTTAAAACACAATGCTGATTGCCAAAGTGATTCAGCAAGGTAGCTATGAAGAATTTAAGACCCAATCTGTTTCTAAAAGCTGCCACTCTTCTTGCTGCCAGTGGGGCCTAGACGTGATCTGAAAGTAGCTTTTTACAGGAAAAGTAGTCAAAATGTTAAGAAGATGTGGCACAAATGCTGGATGTTTTTCTCTTTGGTTAGCTGGGTTCTACACCTAGGTAGGTTTATCATGAAGAGTCAAATCCATTGTACTGGATTTGGATGAAATCCTCCTTCTTTCTTTGGATCCAGCTTTTGTATATACTTAGGCTCGACAGTATACCTTCAGACATAGCTTGGCAAGTTCCTGAAGTTGTATGAAAGAATTATGTCATTTAAAAAAGAGTGATTGCAACAGCACACTTTTTCCTTTAAGGTGAGAGAAAACACAGTTAAAGGATGAGCAGAACAGTGGCACAGTGGTGGCACAGTTCTAGTTGTGGCACAGCTATGTTCAGAGTTTTTTTCTGTAGATACTCTTAAAGGTAAGTATGGATTCTTTTTGGTAGACCATAATTTAGCTGGTTGGTATTTTCAAGATACCACTCCATCAAAATTGCTGTTTACACAGAAAAGCTGAGTTTGAGTCTCTGCTCTAAATTCTGTTGCATTTGTGAGGGCAAGCTCACCTCTAAGACAGGTGCAGCAACATGTGAAATTATGTGTTGGACAATGTCTGTAGGTCTGCTTATTTTGAAATCTGAATGTAGAGGTTAATGTGCTTTTTCCGTAAGTGTTGCTTGGAAGGGAAGCCATTACTACTTTGACAAACGTGGCAGAAGAGGCAGGAATCTCAAGGACATTGTTTACAGATGAGCAGTGTCAAACAAACTGAATATGGAGAGAGACAATTTAGAAATACTAAGAACAACCATGCTGGGAAACGAGGCAAGGCCATTTTGTATCATTCTCTCTTAAGGGTTCATGTGGTAACCAGTCTTTGTAATTGCCTCTCTATGTTGTTCAGATCATACATTCAGTGAAAAATAACTTTTGTAGAGCTCTTCCAGCAATTGGAAATGATGCTAACACAGCACTAAAGGCATTCTCTTAATGCCAGTAATAGTATGCAGCGCTGTTAAGACACCTAACAAATTCAAAGAATGTGCTGTATTTCTAAATCTCTTGTATCTGTCATCCTAAACAAAATATGTATTACATGTATGACTCACTAAGCACAAGGACAGAGGAATCTGCCCTTTAATGGCCTCTCAAAATGACAGTACCAAATGGCTTTGAGAAGGTCAATTCTGATTTAAATTGTTGATGAATTGGAAGCTAATTCACTAGAACTGAATATTAATAGGGAACAGTGGTATATACTATGGTTTAGAGCCTAATGAGCATATTAATGAGCAGTAAAAAATATTTTTCTTTTCACCTCATGTAAAATTGTAGAGCAATCAATATATCAAAATTTTCCAATAGTTACTTTTCTCTTACTGTGACTGAGAGGCAGTTGTTCACTGATTTGATGCTCAGCGCTCTTGCACAGTGTGTTTGATGATCTGTCAAACTTGGTATCATCAAAGTGTAAAGACAGTTTTGTATAAATCACTAATAAACTTACAGAGAAAAAAAGCAATTAACATCTTAAAAACTAAATCCACTGTGATAAGCACTCCAATTAGAAATTTCATTATTTCCCCAGTCCATTTTATGTTGAATATTGGGTTTTATTGCCAAATACCTGAAAGCCAGATTGGAAACAAGCCACAACTGTCAAAAATATAACAGTTCTGGCTATTTGAATCTGTTACATTGTCATGTTTCTCATGAAAATTTCATGAAGAGCGTTCATTCAAAGAGATTCTATGCAGAGGGAGGATGGATGGAATTTAATTACCCTTATTAAAAATAAGAAAGGAAAGCTCTCTACTACTCCATCCTATTAGTATTCAAGATAGATTATCTTTGTTGTGCACTTACGTAATTGCAAAAGGGCCTCCAGGGTTTTCTGTGTGAGCCAAGTAGGAAAGGAAAGGTCAGGTCATAAAAATCCTGTTCTGTGTCACAAGTCAAATCTTGTCAGTTACTCCCAAAGTAAAGACTTTGTGTTATAAACAGACAGGAAACATACCTTTCTTTGGGAAGAGCCTATAGCTAGTGAAGGATTTGACACTTTACCATTCATTGGTAGAAATACTAGCTCTGAAGAGTTACGCAAACGTACTGGAGAATTGTGTTTACTATACCAGAGTAGTATCTATCTGCATTTGTATTGCAAGCGATTAAGTAGCTCTTGGCCGATAGCAAACCCCCGGAACTGTAAAGATTTGTAGGAGGTACTTGCTTGCTATAAGTTTTTCAGAAAAGTCTGAAGACTTCCCTGAAACTGTTTGAAAATATGACACATTTTTCATGAAAGAGAGTTGACATTGAACAATTTCTTCTAAGTTAATTTTATCCCTTAATCAATTGCATGTCAGTAACCACCAATCAAGACATTTAATAAGATATGTGTTTTATAGTTAGTATTGATCCTCTTTCTTTGATTTTTTTTGCTTGTCCTTTTTGAACTGAAATAATAGCAATTATTTTGCAATCAAAAAATTTTTGCCATTTTAATGGAAATGAAGAGCAAGACGATGTAATTCAAATAGATTTTTTTACCTATGCTAACTTGATCTCTGAGAAATTGCCCGATCCCACTGTGCTTCCAGTGTTACTTGTTAGCGTATATCATCTTAAGAAAGCAAATTGCTCCTGATCAGTATTTCTTTATATTTCACTATTGACTTACTAGGGTGAGGATTTTTGACCATATCAGAGTGTTTTAGTTGACACGCGTGTATCCATTCAAGATCATTATGAATGTCCTCTGACTTTAACTTTGATATCTGCATAGCTCCAATGTTTAGAGTTTCTTGGTTCTTTGCGATCTTACAATACATTCATCCTCACAGCACTTCTCTGTAGCAGTAAAACCCTGTCATACCCATCTTACAGATGGACAACTGAAGCATAGGGACATTAAATGTTAAGACCAACAGCACATAGGTAATAATGATAAAAGCAAGCAATATAACTTGGGTTTCCTAAGTCCCTGGCCAAATCCTATACTGCGTGATCATACTTCCTTATGTACTTGTCTTATGTAAAGAAAGGGAGTTTTCCCTGTTGTTGATAGCCACGGTAATTCAATATTTCACATTAAATAATAAGGACTCTCACAAGCAGAGCAACATCAGTGTTGTAAAGTACCATAGTGGGAGTTAATCATTATGCACTGCATACAGTATCTATGCCAATTTAATGCATTTTATAAGTAAGTACAAAGTTTGTAGCCACTTCTTTATGAACTTTTTATTTTGTATCAGCATTTTGATCACTGTAAGTTACCAAAAATACTGCCTGAGTATCTTTTTTTTTGCATTAGTTCCTTGCACACAAACAATTAGGGAACCCTTGAACATTAAGCACAGTGGTGATTGGGGCTTTCGTGAGTTACTACATAACTAATGAGAAATCCTTTAAATCATACATTTCTTTTTCAGAGGATCAAATTCCCCGAGGTTTCCCCACCATTGATATGGGCCCACAGCTGAAGGTGGTTGAACGAACTCGTACAGCTACCATGCTATGTGCAGCCAGTGGCAATCCTGACCCTGAAATAACTTGGTTCAAAGATTTCTTACCTGTTGACACAAGCAACAACAATGGCCGCATCAAGCAGTTACGCTCAGGTAGGGTCTTGTTACTGTTTCCACTAACGCCCAGAGTTGTTCTCTCTCACCTTTTCTTTCTTTTCTTTCTCTTCCTTTTTTTTTTAAATTTTTATTTATAGGTAATAATTTCTCTTTCTCCTCTCTTTTCTGTGTTACTGAGTGTGTTGTCCATGTCTGTGATGTTGTCATAGCCTTTTCTAGAGTCTGTCTCTATGTGTTTTGCAGCTTCTGTTTACTCCACATTGCTCACTGCTGTGACTGTACTTTTTGATAATTTTTTTCTTTACTGCTTTTTGCAGTACTTGATGGATCCATTTTCTCCTCTTTCTTTCTTCTTTCCTTTTTATTTTTTTTTTAACAAATTTATTTCAACATTGGACTTCATTCAGAAATTGCAAGGAGTACCAATGGTTATATTCATCAAAACCAAAACCTGCATTAGACACTTCAATTAAAATTTAAAATGTGTTTTGTGCTGTCTTTTCCACATTTGACTCCACGAAAGATTAGCCAGTTTGGACACATCTTCTTTCCTCTCACAAATACATAAAACACAATACTTTTTCCCATGCACAATTATACCTTAAAAAGAAAATTTTTTAAAAAAGGAAGAGAAATCCTTGGGTAATCTATGGAATTACGTTTTTTTGCTGGCTGAGCATTTTTCCAACACATTTAGCCACAGTAGTGTGCGCCCACGCTAAAGCTTTATGAATCCTACATTTTCTGGATCTACAGAAGTCTGCTTTTGGTGTAGAATCCAGCTTTTGCTGCTCTCTCTCTCTCTTTGCCCCTTGCACCTCCCTAGCAGTTCTTTCACTCTCCTCCCGCCCTAGTTTATTCTTTTGCTCTCTTTAGATTTAAAAAAAAAAACCTCTAAATTTATAAAGTTTAAAGCTTATCCCTAAATAATATAATTGGGATATAAAGAGCTTTTTTCTTTGGCAATTGTAGTAGATATCGTTGTAGAATCTAAGTTGTTTAATCACGTGTCTTCCCAGAATTCTCAGCTTTTGACCTGTCCTGTGATGTTAAATCGTCTTGTTAACTGACTTTTTGCTTGTTGTCAGCAGAACTGTGTAAATTAACCTTCTGTTAATGTAAATTAAGAATTAATTTTTCACATGTGACATAGATGATTTAGTATATAAAGCTTTAACTGAAAACTTTGTACCAAATTATAAGGAATATAATAATATTTTTATGCTGTCTTTCTTCTCTCCGTATTTAAATCTCCAGAATCTATTGGTAAGTGCTTAGTTCTGAAGCGCACTTCACCCCCACTAATTTCCATATTCAGAATATTATGATTATTATGATTATGATTATTATTATTATTATATGATTACTATTATTATTCTTAAAATGCATGGCATGCATTTTACTAACAGTCAGTGTAGTCACCAGATCCCTATAGTGGCGCACACGCACACCTCCACAGAAATGTTGTCTTATCAGTCATAGCAACACCTAAAAGAAACAGTACACATGTATCACATAGCTGTAGAACAGTAAATGCCATAATCCAGCCTAATCTACAGTGTTTGTTTTGAGATAGCCTTCAGTGTATCCTCTTTTTATAGATATATATAGAGATAGATTTTTATATATATATTTTTAAATAGAATTTCCAATATTTTCCTAAACTATGTCATAAGTACAGTATTGTAAAGTTTTCTTTAAGTATTTGAGGCATATTCGATATATCTAACCCTATATAACCAAACATCTAAGAACTCAGATGCTACTCTGAGAATGGCAATGCAGCCAATTGTAGCCTTTACCCTTTGTGGTACAATGCAACTTGTTTTTATAACCTGATAATACTATCTAATATATTCCTGTTTTAACAGTATAGTAATTCAAGTTTCTCTTAAGACCTTATTTAATTCTGTAAATCTAATTTGATTCTTCTTCCAAAGCCCTAGCCTCCTTCTTCTCGTACTAATGCTTCTTCTTTCTAATCTTATTTGCATTCATATTATCCACCCAGGTGGTACACCAATAAGAGGTAAGAGTGCTGAACTAACGTTCACAGAATGATCTTACTCATTCTTTCTGTCCTTTCATCCCTCTCATCTTTGTCCTGTTTGTTTTGGTTTATTTTTTTTTTTTAAGGGGGAAAAAAAAAAATCAAAACAAACCACAGAAATGTCCATCATCTGATTTTTTTTTTCCTTTGTCCTGTTTGGTTATGATCAGTGATTCTCATATTGTGACCTTTCTTTCTGCACACTCCCTTTTCCTTTCCCTTTTTTGTTTGTTCATTGAAAAAAAAAAAAAAAAGAAATGATAATTTGATTTGTGATATGCTTCAAAGAAAGCATATCCAGGTCTTCTGGCCATAGCCCAGTCACAGCGTACCATTTGTCCCTCTTTTTTCTTTTTCTGCTTCTTCTTCTTCTTCTTTTTCTTCTTCTTCTTTTTCTTCTTTTTTTTTCTTTTTTTTTCCTTCCTCTTTTTTTTTGTCCAACTGGAGCAAAAAAAGATCATTTTTTTTCTTCCTTAGCTGTTCTTGTCCTGGACCAAAGCCAAGATGGTCTGGAGAACAGTAGCAGACATGCAGAAGACAACATGGACTATCTTCTTTTTGTCTTATCTTTCATAAAAGGTTTTTATTTTTGTTCTTCTTCAATCCTTTTTTTTCTTTTAACTTCGTAAAGTTGAAAATGATGTGTCCCCCCCTAAAAAATTACAGAAATGTTTTTTTCCCTTTATTGGTTTTTTTTTGTTTTCTTTTTCTTGGAGTTCTCTCACCTCTGGATTTTTGGATCTTCTAATCTACAGGCTTTGGAAATGAAAGGTTAATGACTTACTATTCTTGGTGGTATGTGGTATTGTTGGTTTTTGATACTCTGACAAAACTGTTTACTTCTTTTGTAATTCTTGTTTTGTATTTTTCTTGGGTTTTGTGACACCACATTGCTAATCCCACTTGTGGATTTTGATGGGTGTCTTGGGGGGGGCCCTCCTATGGTCCTCAGCAGTGGTTGGTTGGTTCTTCCTTGTTGGCGTAGACCATGCTTTTTAACTTTTTTGTCTTCTAATTCAAATGCTCTTTGTTTTTCAGCAAACGTACTTTAAGATTGTAAGTTGCGGAAAACTGTCTTTCTTTTCTTACCAATCTGCATGTCTTAAGGGAGTTTTGTTTCTTTAAAAGAATATTTTGATAATTATAAATGACTAATGCAGTTTCTTTTTTTTCACCTTAAGCAGCCTTTTTGTTCTTGCTGCACATTTTTGGCTTTCTTCAGCAGAAGATTTCTTGAAGCCTGTCCTGCCTTTTTTATGAGTACCACCTTTTGTGCTACTTTTGTTAATAGATCGAAACAATGAAATAAAAATTAAAAAAATATAATGACCCAACTACTTAATCTCTTTTGTTTTATTCAAAAGCCATTCTTCCTTGAAGCAGTCTCACCCATCTTCATTTTAATGGTTTAGGAAAGAGTATTGTTTAGAGAGGGGTTTTATTTGCCAAATGCAAATTGTTTTCCTGTGCTAGCACTGATGATGTGAAAAAAATAATCTCTTTGTTTTTTTCATTGCATCATTTTCTGTCTGTGCACCTTAGCAAGAAAATGAACCGACGTTGAGTGGACCTTCGCATACAAGCTTTTCATATTGTTAAGCGGTGTATTGTTATGAATATAAAAAGCCTTCTCTGACCGTCTCTTTGGCAATGTATTTTATATTCATACAGGTGCCCTCCAAATTGAACTGAGTGAAGAATCTGACCAAGGCAAATATGAGTGTGTTGCAACCAACAGTGCGGGTACACGCTATTCTGCCCCTGCCAATCTATATGTCAGAGGTAGGAATGACATAACCCTGGCATCCACTCTTCATTCAGGTTCAGGGCTAAGATACTCTCAGGATCTGTACAGTTACTGCTGTAATTATCAAAATGCCATGGTAAATGTGTCAGTCATAAAATTCATTTCAAAGTGTAGAGGAAAGGCTTGGGGTTTGTTTTGTTCTTTTAAAGCACTCTTGAGTCCAGTCTATCCTGTGGGTTAAGGTTTGTAAGTATATTTATATTTTTACATCTTGACTTCTATTTTTCCTGCATTAAGTTAAATTGTGCTTTGCATTTATTTTCTTTTGTTGGTTTTGTTTTGTTTTGCTTTTATTTTCAAACTCCTGAGGTGACTGCTCGGTGTGCTACTAATCAGCTGAGTGTAACCCCAAGGCATTGAGGTGTATGCCTACTTGACCTCTGCTGTGTAATTGCAAAGGAAAAGCTTCTAACTTTATAATAATATGTATGCAAGCACAACTGTATCTTCTTCTTTTCTATTTCTTCTTTATATATATGTATGTATATATATATATATATTTTTATATATCTGTAGTGTAAGACTTGTGAGTGAAGTGTAGTCCTTACAATGATAGTGGTCAATTGGCTATACTTCTTGAAGAAATTACCTGTCTATATGACAGGTATGATTAATAAGGAAAACATTATATTCCT